>CM053587.1:123916784-123937983 GCA_028646515.1 Pseudochirops corinnae
TTTCAGGTTTTTCTTTATCTCTCCTTTGGTTTTTAGTAATTATATTTTGGTATTTAATTCAGGATTTTTAAATTTTTTCTTTTAGCTTTTGTAGTTGCATGCTTTATTCTCTTTCTCTACTTTATTCATGTAAGAATATAGGGACATAAAACTTCTCCTAAGAACTGTTTTTCACTGCATCCCATTAGATCTGGCATATTGTTTCATTATTGTCATTCTCTTGGATGAAGTTCCTGATTGTTTCTATGATTTGTTGTTTGACCTATTCATTCTTTTTTTTTTTTGGAGGGGAGAGGGCAGGGAAATTGGGGTTAAGTGACTTGCCCAAGGTCACATGGCTAGTAAGTATTAAGTGTCTAAGGCCACATTTGAACTCAGGTCCTCCTGACTCTAGGGTCAGTGATCTATTCACTGCTCCACCTAGCTGCCCCTGACCCACATATTCTTTAGCATTAGATTATTTAGTTTCCCATTAATTTTTACTCTATCTTTTCATGACCCTTTATTACATAAAATTTATATCATATCATGATATGAAAAGATTTCAGTAAATATTTCTACCTTTCTTTATTGGAGAGTGAGTTTTTAAAGTTGCAATCCACGGGCAATTTTTGTATAGGTGCCATGTACCACTGAGAAATTTTATATTCCTTTCTATCTTCATTTATTGTTCTCCAGAGTTTTGTCATATCTAACTTTTCTGAAACTTTATTTACCTCCTTAACTTCTTTCTTGTTTATTTTTAGGTTAGATTTATCAATCAGAGAGGGAGATGTTGAGGTCCCCCACCTCAACTTTGCTGCCTATTTCTTCCTGTAACTCTCTTAACTTCTCCTCTAAAAATTTGAATGCTATGCTACTTGATGCATATATGTTTAGTAATGATATTATATCATTGCCTGTGATTCTTTTTATCAGCATATAGTTTCCTTCCTTATCTCTTTTAATTAGATGTTTTATTTATGTTTTCGTTTTGTCTGAGATCAGGATTGCTTTTTTTTTAAAATTGTTTCAGCTGAAGCATAATGTATTCTACTCAAGTCCTTTCCCTTTACTCTGTGTGTATCGTTCTGTTTCTAATGTGTTTCTTATTAATGCCATATTGTAGGATTGTGTTTTTTTATCCACTCTGCTATCATTTCTGTTTTATGAGAGAGTTTATCCCATTCACATTCACAGTTATGATTATTATCTTTGTCTTTCTGTCCATCATATTCCCCACATCTTGTTTATGTTTTTCTTTTCCCTTTCTTTCTTTCCATCCTCACCAGAGATCACAACCTCCCTCTATCTGTCCTCCCTTCTATCAGTCCACCTCCCTTTTATTTTCATCTTTCCTTACTACTTCTCTCTTTTCTATCATCCTTGCGTTTTCTTTCTCCATTCCCTTCCAACTTCCTATAGGGCAAATAAGATTTGTATACCTAACTGAATATGTTATTCCTTCCTTGAGGCAAACCTGATAAATGTAGCTTTCAGATAATGCTCACCTCCCTTCTTTGTTTCCTTCTCCTGTAATAATTTTTGTGCCTTAAGTTTGATGTAATTTACCATTTTCTGTTTATACATTTATACATTTTCTGTATCCTCGTTTCCTCTTCTCCCACTAAAATTCTTTTTCACCACTTAATTAATTTTTCTTATCATCACGTCAAATTCAAGCTAAATCCACTCCCTCTAGGTGCTTTAATATACAGTTCTCAGGAGTAATAAGTATCATTTTTCTTGTAGGAATATAAACAGTTTTATCTCATTGAACAACATTTTTTTTTCCTTTTCTCTTTATCTTTTTATGCCACTCTTGTGTCTTGTATTTGAAGATTAAATTTTCTGTTAAGTTCTGGTCTTTTTATCATGAAAATATGGAATTCACTATATCATTGAATGTATATCTTCTTCCCTGAAAGATTATGTTCCGTTTTCAGGGTACTTAATCCTCAGATAATTTAAGCTTATTTTCCTTATGGAATACCAAAATCTAAGCCCCCTGATCTTTTATTGTACAAGCTTCCAGGTTGTGTGTGATTCTGATTGTGGTTTCGCCGTCATATTTCTTTCCTGCTGCTTGCAGTATTCTCTCCTTTATCTGATGATGATATTCATTGGCGTTTTCAATTTGAGATCTCTCTTAGGTGATCGATATATTCTTTCCTTGACTATTGTGTGAGACAAATGACTCTTAGCCAAAATAAATTCAAAACTCAGAGGTTTCTTCAGAAAAACAGAATATATATTTATTTATTTCTTCTCATGGAATAGAGGAGTCATTGTAACTGGAAGCAGTCTGGTGAGAGAGACCCAAAAAATAGAATGTAAAGCTTGGATATATAACCCCACTCCCATACTGTTCTTCACTCCCATTAGTCAGGAACTTAGGCTCACAATCTTAACCATAACAATCTACTTATATAGCAGGTTAAATGTCAGCAAAAATGTCAGCAATAGCAGAAGATGCATGTGTAGCAGTATCAATACAGATATGAAAGAAGACAATATTTTATGAATCATGGGGATTTTAGGACATGGTGACCTGTCTGGAGTTTTGTAACAGGATTTCCAATTTTGTATTTGTACAGGTCAGATGGTGGTCAGGGGAAACAAGTCTGGGACATCTAGGCCTGTGGTTAAATCTTAAGGGTCTGTACTTTCCTCTCCTACACATTAGTTAGCTTTGCGAAAACTTCAATTTATGACCAAGGAAGTAAGGCAAGGGTCCCAGGTTACTATACTCAAGCCTGGGCTTCTGGCTACTGGTTACAAACCTTAGTAAATCTTAGGTTATGGTCTTGGGAAGTTTTTACCTCTTTTACACATCTAGTTAATAGAAATCTATGTCTAGGGTGTAGGTAATCTATTATTAAATCTTGGGAGAGCCATCACTTTTATCCCACTCACTATCTTACCTCTGAATCTAGAATCTCAGGACGGATTTCCTTGACGATTTCTCAAAGGATGCTGTCCAGGGTATTTTTTATTTTTTAAATTTTATTATTATTATTATTTTTTTTATCATGACTTTCAAGTAGACCAATAATTCTTAAATTATCTCACTTGGAACTGTTTTCCATGTCAGTTTTTTTCTTCCCCCAATGAGTTATTTTACATTTTCTTCATTGTCTTCTTTTTATTTTTATTTTTTTTTTTTGCATTTTGTTTGACTCATTCTTGATGTCTCAGAGAGGCAATCACTCCCACTTTCCCACATCTAATTTTTTAATGATTTTTTTTCTTCACTTAGTTTTCCTACCTCTTTATTCTATCTGGACAATTTTAAGGAGTTGTTTTTTGTTTTGTTTTGTTAACTCCTCTGCTCCCATTTTGTCAATTGCATTTTTAAAGAAATTATTCGATTTTTCTTCTACATCTTTTATTTGACTTTTTAAATTCTTCTTGTGATCTTCCAAGAAGACTTTTTGGGCTTGAGACCATATCATATTCCCCTTTGAGATTTTGAGTGTAGATACACTGACCATGCTGTCCTCTGCTGAATTTGTGTTTTGATCTTCCCTGTTGCAAAAATACTTCTCTATGATTCCTGTTTTCCTTTGTTATTTTTTGCTCATGTTTGCTTTTTCCTGGCTTTTATATTTGATCTCTGCTTCTGTAGCAAAGGAGACACAGTCCCAGACTTCTTGTGCTGAGGAATAAGGGCTTGTTTACTAGTTTTGTGTGCTGGGACGTCAAGTGCTGGTGTATGGAGGTTTTACTGGTCTTATAGTTTCCCTGGTGCTGAGCTGGGGCTGCTGGTGGTGGATGATGTGTGTCTTGTGTTTGTGATTGCCTGCCCCTTTACCCTGGGGCTCAGGATCTCCCCCTTGTCTGATGATAAGGGGCTTGCCACTGTATTTCTGGGAAGCCTCCCATCTTATATTGTTCCCCTTCAGTGACAGCAAGCAGGACCTTTCCTGTTCATCTCCTTGTACCTCGTCTTACTGCTGATTCTGATTTTTCCTGGAGCAATAATCTCTGGGTTTTTCAAGGTCAATAAGGGCAGTTGAGAGCAACTTACTGCTTACTGCACCATCTTGGCACACAGGTAAGACAGATTTCTATACTCAATTGAGTTTGTATATTATTCCCTCTTTGAGCCAATTCCAATGAGAATGAGGTTCAAGCATTCTTCACCACCTCTCCATCTCCCCTCTTTGCTATAATAACTCTTTCTTGCTTCTTTTATGTGAGATGATTTGCCCCATTCCACTTCTCCCTTTTCCTTTCCCCCATTATTTTTGTCTTTCTCAACCCTTAATTTTATCTTTTTTAGGTATCATACCTTCATATTCAACTCACATTAGTGTGTTTCATCTAAATATACTCCTTCTGACTGCTCCAACAATGATAAAGTTCATATGAATTACAATTATTTCCTATAAAGAATGTAAACAGTTTAACAATATTAAGTAACTTATGATTTCCCTTTCCCATTCCCTTTTTTATGCCTCTTGTGAGTCTTGTATTCAAAAGTCAAATTTTCAATTCAGTTCTGATCTTTTCATCAAGAATGCTTTAAAGATCTCTACTTCATTGAATTTCTACCTTTTCCCTAAAGGAGTGTACTCAGATTTTTTTCTTTTTTGGTTGAGATAGATGATTCTTGGTTTAACCACAGCCATTTCATCCTCCAAAATATCATATTCCAAATCCTTCAGTCTTTTAATGTAGAAACTGCTAAATCTTTTGTTATCTTGACTTTGGCTGCAAGATGCTTGAATTCCTTCTTTCTGGCTGCTTGCAATATTTTCTCCTTGACCTGGGGACTCTGGGATTTGGCTATAATATTCCTGGGAGTTTTCATTTTGGGATTACTTCCAGAAAATCAGTTGATGCATATAATTTCTATTTTATTTTCTGTTTTTAGTATATCAGGTCAATTTTCCTTGATAATTACTTGAAAGATTATATCTAGGACCTTTTGTTTTATATCATGGCTTTCAGGAAGTGCAAAATTTTTAAATTATCTGTCATGCATCTATTTTCCCTGTCGCCTTTCTTCTAACAAATTATTTCACTTTGTCTTTTATTGGTTGATTTTTTTGGTTTTGTTTTATTGTTTCTTTTTCTCTCATAAAGTCATTTGCTTTCACTTGCTCATTTTTAACTCTTTCTTAAGGTAGAGTTTTACTTCCAGGGTGCAGAGTAAACTGTCCCATGCTTTAGTGCTTTTGTGCATCTGCTTTTAGAGATACTTCTAGGGATCTGTAAATTTTAAGTTTTTCCAAAGTGGTATGTTGTAAAGAAATGTGTATATGTTTCTTTTCCAACCTGTGCACTAGTGTTTCAGTGATCACAAGCACTCTCTTCCACTTGGTAACTGTAATGAGGGCTCCACCTCTACTGAGGATGACAGCTCTGTTGTTCTAGTGCTCCTCCTTGCCCTGGGACATCCACTCAGGACTTCAAACTTGATCTGAATGCAAAGCAATAGAGTTCAACCTCCAAAAATAAAAAAGAAACCCCTGTTATCTCTTTTGGCCAATAGTTTCTCCATCTTACAGTCTGTGGGGTGAGAGCTCAAGGAGCAGCCACTCTCTGTGCTGATTCATTCACTCCCAAATCCTGCTTCTAGTTTGCTTGAGCCTGGTCTATGCTGGTGTGACCTGCACTGGATTGGGCTCCATTTTCACTTTGGTGTGACAGAATTTTCGTGCCCAACTTTTCAGTTGTCTTGGGCTGGAAAATTGTTTCACCCTATCTTTTTGTGGCTTCTACCATACCAGGATTTGTTTTAGGGAATTATTCAAAGGTCTTTGGAGAGATTTGGGGTAGAGCTCAAGCAAGTCCCTGGCTTCTTTCTGCCATACTGTATTGACCCCTCCACAAGCACTATTTTATAATTTGATTCAGTCATATAATTGATTCAATAATAACTGACCTACTAGTTACAAGTTTCTGCATGAACTCTGATGGAATAACCCTTAAGAAACCAGATTCACTTCCAGCTCCAATGGATCACTAAAGTAGAATTTTTGTTTGAAAAATAAAACAATCAATAATTATATAATAGTGATGATGATAATGAATTGCCAGTTATCTACTAATAAATGTTTAACAAACAACTCTCTATTTCTCTCTCTCTCCTTCACATATTTAAATTGTATATTGCTATATATTATTGTTTTCTTTATTAATATTTACATACACTTTCAAGTTTAATCTGCATTATTAAGATTTTTCCATAACTTTCTTATATCTAGACAATCAACAGAACAATAAATCTTGCCTTTATTTTTCAGGTTTGCTCATTTGATTTCTGAGTTGTGAACATTCTCACTGAGAATTTATCAAATAGTTGTCACAAGCTAGTTTGAATTGGCTTCAATTTATAGCTATGTGGGCATTTGTTTATATATGCATTCATATATGCATATTTATGGATACATGCATACTATATATACAAAGGTTTGCACATATGTATGAATATATTGTGTGTATGCTATAGTATAAAATATTCATATGTCTTTGTATATTTTATAGCCATGGACATTATATATATTCACCCAAATATGCCACATACCCACATATATGCAACTGTAGTTGCATACACACATTGCATATCTATATCTACATGTATGTGTGTGGGCAGATGGGTGGTACAGTGGAAAGAGCACAAGGTCTGGAGTCAGGAAGACTTGCCTGAGTTTAAATCTGGTGCCAGATACTTACCAGCTATTTGACCCTTTGGAAATCACTTAACCCTGTTTGCCTCAGTTTCGTCCTTTATAAAATGCGCTGGAGAAGGAAATGACAAACCACTCTAGTACCTTTGCCAAAAAAACCCTGAATGGGGTAAGAGTCAGGCATGACTGAAAACAACTGTATACTAAAAAGAAAAATGTTTACATTTATGTGTACCTGTATAATTTCAGTCAACTTCAGCTGAGGAGATGAAGCCAAATATTTTTGTGGTTGGAGTTTCTTCTACAGCCAAGGCACTGGAATCCTGTCTAAATGTTCTGGTGAGAAATCACATGTTACAGAGCTGCAGTCAACTTGTAGACTTCTGTATATAGCCATTGAATGGGACATTATATTTGATAGGCCAGTAGTCCTAGTCTGACATCTAGTCAATCAGCAAGTATTTATTAAATTCCTACTCTGTGTTAGAAACATTACTAAGTTCTAGGGATTTAAAAAAGGGCAAAGATTGTCCCTGATTTTGAAGATCCCTAAATCTAATTGAGTAGACAATAAGCAAACAATTATCTACAAATTATATACAGGATAAATTAGATAGAAAAATAACAACAACAAATGGAAGGCAGATGAAATAAGTATTTTTAAAAAAATGATTCTTGTAGAAAATGAGTTGAGATTGGAAAATGACTTCCAGAAGTCATAGATGAGATGGGAGAGCATTCCAGATATATGAGAGAGCCAGAGAAAAAACCTAGAGCTGAAGGATGGAACATGTTTTTAGGAGAAGAACAAGAAAGCCAGCGTCAATGGATCAAAGGATAGGAGGATTGAGGTTGTATGTAAGGTTTAAGAACACTGAAAAATTTTGTGTGGGGTTTTATTATGAAAAGCTTTGAATACCAAGTAGAGGATTTATTTGATCCTTGAAGTGATACGGAGTTACTACAGTTTACTGTGCATGGAAAAAATATGGTTAAGACTTATGCTTTAGGAAAATCATTTGCGTGAGAAAATTTGGTTCTGCATGAGGGTAGTGACAATATCAGAGGAGTGAAGGAGACATTTTGAGAGGTGATGCAAAGGTAAAATTAACAGGCCTTGGCAACAATTTGGATATGGGGAGGAGTGAGAGATAATGCGGAACTGAGGATTCTATCTAGATTGGAAACTAGCACGGCTTGGAGAATGATGATGCATTTGACAATAACAAGAAAGTTTGGAAAGATGAAGGATTTAGGTGAAAAGAAAATAGTGCAAATTTATACAATTCTAGGCTAAAGCTCAACTCCTTCACTGTATAGACTCAGAGTGTAGTGCAAATGGAAAACCTCCCGATATCAGATACAATGTTCTTTCCACTCTTAAATTGATATTCAATTCAAGTTATCAAGTATTTAAATGCTTACCATGTGTCAGAAACTGAACTAAAGAGGTAAAAAGGAAGCAAAAAAATGACAGTGCTTGACCAAGAGGTGCTTAAGTGGTATTGGAGGAATTCAATATATAAATGGAAGTTGAGCTTTGGATTGGGAACATAGTGGAGAAAGAAGCCCAAAGAATCGTGAGTCAGGGCTAGAGAGGAATAAAAGGGTAACATGACTGGCCTTATGGTTTTCCTTAGATTGGAGGTTCTTAGAGGAAATAGCCAATAAAAGTGAGGGACTGTAAAGTACCTTCCAGGACGAAAGTGTTGCTGGAGCATGTTGGCAATGGCATCTTCCAAGTTTATAAAGGAGCTGGGGTTAAAAGGAAACTTACCTAGTGAGATAACAACTGGTCTTAAAAAGGCAGGTTCCAGGGTCGGAAGGTTGATGAGTAATGTGGAGAGGGAAGTCCCAAGAGTCAGAAAGGGGTTCAGATAGTAATGAATCTCTTCAACAGATTGAATCCAAGTTCAAACTCAGTTAATAAGTAGCCAAAGTATTCCAGGACAAGGACTTCATTGTAGTTATAATCTATCAGACTTTACTGGGGCGATTGCATTCTGTAAGGAGAAATTAATTTTAGTATACCTTGAATTCGAAGGAAGCACATATTCCTGCTTTCCCTGTGTTGGCAGCAAGGATTTACCCAATGCTACTTATATCTCTGCTATTCTGTTACAAAAATTTGTGCAACATATTAAAATGGCTTATGTTAAAAAATTATATGAAATCTGTAACTTGAATACATAATATAGTTTTAACTAGCAAACACAATTAAAACATTGGTGTACATCAGTCTTAAGGCAATGACCACAGTTATTCAAATTTTTGATATAGGATGCCTAAATATTTCAAATAAGGATTTACAAGCAGAAAATGAAAGTTTAAGGAAGGTGGAGCTTTCTCATGCTTCTATAGTCACCAAATGTCATTGCTGCCTATTTTTACAGCTGTTTCTTTGAAAGCATCATTTGCAAGTTCTGCAAACTGGGCTAGACATTATTTACATAACACACGTTGTGAATTTGAATCACTGAATTTAGAAATAACAAAGAAAAATGCCAGATTTTTTTTCTAATCCCTAATTCTCTTCCAATCCTCCCAATTTATTCATCATTTACATTTTTATTATGGAGTGCAGTCTTGTTAGAGTCATGGGAGCCCTTCTAGAAGTAGACTGAGTTTTTTTTACTGGGTTGTCTGAAAGTGCATAGGCAGGGGCAATATGGCTAAAATTATCTCAGATTCTGGCTATGCCCAAAGGAGCGTTCAATACTGTGAGCAATTAAAAAGAAGAGCTCTATTCTTTAGTACTGCCATCTCATACTTTGACAAGCCTTCGAAAGAAAAGAATAGAACTCTTCACACACAATTAACTAGTAAAAACTGATGAAAAAATTAAATCTAAAGTGTTCTTCTTAAAGACATGATCATCAATCTACAGTTCATTCCGTCACCACTGATTTGGAAAATCAGTGTTAGGCAAATTATCCCATCCTACCACACAGTCCTTATGGACTACATAAGATGGCATCAGCCCCATCAAAATTTTTCCATTTTTTCTACCTTAATTTTTTTTTTTTATGTCATTAGCTTAACTTGAATTAGTTGAGTCACTAGAATAATATCAAGACTGAAAAGGATTTACAAATGTTAATGTAATTGTACTGGACATAAAAATGTAACATTTAGATAGCATTAGATATGCAGTGACCTTTTAAAACAAAGTTTGTAAATGTCTTCTTTACCAAATCCTAATCATTTAGGTCAAATGCAAAAGAATGTTAGGTAATGCCATGGGAATAACATAATTAGCTGGAATGTTTAACACCTGTTAAGTATGGGGAAGTTGGAGGATAAAGCCAAATAGTCCTATGGCTCTGGAAAAGTTCTGGAAACTTGAAAAGTAAGAGAGAAGGCATAAATTTTCCTTCATCAGGAAGACCCTTAAAAATTACCCAACAAATATCCTCAGTAAAGACAAATGAAGCAATCTTATTTTTTTGTTTACTGTACCAGGATTTATATACATTTTCTTAGTTTCACCCCAAAAAAGGATTTGTGCTCCATAAACTCAAAAAAAAGCTGCTCTTGGAACTTGGTTGGTCCTTACCTTCTGATCACTTAATGAGAAAAAAAAAAGTCATTCCCATAAAGCATACTTAGAGTGAATCCAGGATCTCTATGACATGATAGATTTCTAAAGGCCAACTAGGGCACAATGCTATATCCTGCCACATAGAAACATGTTCCATGTGGTGATAGTATGAGGTGTTAATCCAAAGAAACTAAATGTCATTTTATACTTTGCACATCCTTGCTGTGTTAGGTCAAATTAAACTTCCTTTTCTTAACTGCTAAAAGACTTAAGAATGTCTTATGTTCTTCCAGTATTGAATTGAACTAAAAGGGGTCTTCATGTAAAGTCCACTTCTAACTACAGTGTAAAGAATTATTACTACATGGATCACTGTGGAACTTAATTTTGGAGATATTCATAGAATAACAAGAGTAATCTATTTTCACTTTGACAAGTGAGCATGGTTTGAGTAATACTTTTTAAATGATAGGACTGATTTATTTTAGACTCTGATAGACCAGTTTTCTTTTCTTTTCTTTTCTTGTTTGTTGAAAAATCAGGTTACTTGTATGAACATGAATGGCTTTTCAATATGCATGAATATGAGATGATATTTTCATTACCAAACTCACATCTGTGAACATTTTATTGTTTACAAAATCCTTACATATGTCATCTCATTTGCTCCTGATACCTTCATTATGAAGTAAAGATTAAAAGTGCAGCATTGTGGCTACTTATGTATCACATAACCTCAAGTCACAAGGACTAATGACCAGAACCAATTCATTTCCATTATCTGTGCTTACTGATTTTCACTGGGTTCAGTGATCTGGGACACCTGACTTGTCAGTAGGAGAATTAGACTCCCTAGTGTTTTGTTCCCATCCCATCTCACATTCACCAGGAAGAGATTCACTTTTGATTCTAGTGTAGGCTCCTTATCAACCTCCACTCAGAGGTGAAAATAATATGTATTCAGTACATGATATAAATCAGAAAATTTGCTCCCACACAGAAAAGGGAATTATAAGCAAAAAACTAATAATCACAGACTAATCTGAACAGAATATAGCTTATAACTAGTAAGCAGACAATATTGAACATTCTCAAATTTCCACAAAGCTTTTAGGGGACAGGCAACAAATATTTGTATATTTTCTAAAGGAAGTTTGAGAGAGGGAGATCCACATGAATGACTTGGATGGTTAAGAAAGATGCCTCTAAATGAGTGTTAAAAAAAAGCATTAAACCTATTTTATGGGTGTAGAGACTGTGGTTAGATATGAAGTGAGTTGCCTGAGGTCACATAGCTTTAAAGTTACATTCAAGTCTTTGCCCCAGATTGTCCACTAAATGTCCTCTTGAAATAAAACACTACTGTCATTATTTTGATATTGCTGTATGTGTGAAAAAAAAAATGAAACACAAGTTTCCAGAGAATTCAAAAGAAGGTTCACCCAGCTGGTGAAAGCAAATTGCTTATTGGGTATGAAAAAACTACAATTTATTGTGCATGAAAAAAGTTACAAAGGAAACATAGGGTAAGGAATTACTTCAGAGGAAAGTTTCAGAATAACTTTGACCCAGCGAAAGCACTCGTGAGTCTATTTCTGATTATTAGGGAAAAAGGTAAAAGAACTTATATGTTTTAAAATATTTATCGCAGCTCTCCTTCCAGTGGCAAAGAACTGGAAATTACAGGAATTCCTGCCATTTGGGGGATAACTGAGAAAGTTGTGTTTTATTATTCTAATATAACACTATCCTGCTAGAAGAAATGATAAGTTCATTGGTTTTAGGAAAAAATATGGATAGATTTGCATGAAATATTGAAAAATTAAATGAGTAGAACTAAGAGATCATTGTATGTGGTAACAGCAATATTGATTTAATGACAAAGTTTGTAGGGATCAGTGTGAGTCTAAAAGCACCTTTGTGCTGATGGTCGCAGCCCAGTTGCTAAAGCTCATGGAGAAGTCATGAAAGACCACTCGCCTGATGAGCGGCAGCTGGGATTGGCTGGCACAGCCTGTCCTACCATTGGTCCATCCCTCCACTGCACATGGATATCATGCTTTAACTAAGTACCTCTAGGGTATATTAGAAGGGTGCTACAATACAATAAAGGACAGCTGTTGTAGTACACTTCTGTCTCGCCTCTCGTCTCTTCAGTCCCTCCTGAGAATACAGCCTAAGGCTGGCCCTTAGGCTACAGAGTTATGAAGTGGCCATTTCAAATGTTGAGTGACTAAGTCATTTTGACTATTATAAATACTCAAATTAACTAAAAAGCACCTATGAAGGAAGACATTATGTACATCCAAAGATCTAATAAGTTAGCTAATAAACATGGAATTATATATATATACATATATACATACATATACATGGATATGCATCTATGCATACACATGCACAAGTATGTATGCATTCATATATGTACACACATGTCAACATATGTTTGTCTAATGACAGCCATCTCTATGATGGGGGGGGAGAGAAGAAAAAAAGGGAAAAAAGAAAGTTACTTGACAACTTTGTTATATAGTCAAAAGAAATAGCAATTTGTACATAACAGATTTGCTGTTTAATGTGCAGTCTCTTTTTAAATTCATTTTACTATATTATGGAAATGCATGTTTTATTTCATAAATTTAAAATAATATTTAAAAAATAAAGTAAAAAGAACAAGGTCATTTCAATGTTTTTGTTTGTTTTGCTTTTAACTATACTTCAGTAACAAATGAAAGGAAATAAGAGGCTCTCATCTTGGGGGAAAAAAGTTTTGGGCAATCATTGAAGTGAAAGATTGAATGTATTACATCTTCTTGAACTTCATAAATTATGATTAGAAATGCAGCTATATATTTTTCCAAGTGAAGCACAAAAGAGTTGACAGAAAGGATGAACAAGCAGATGTGGTGACACTGGGAAGTAAACTTTGGAGTGTGAGGGTTGATGACTGCTGTGCAACAGATTATCTGATGATGAGGCATATGGACAGGGGTCCGTTAACTGCTTCAGAAAAGAAGTATCTGTTTGATGCCAGTATACTGTGGAAAATATAATTGTCCCACTGTCATTATTGTCTTTATTAGACTTCCTTTATAGGTATATATCAGTTACTTCTACAGGACAAAAACAAAATAAATAATATATCTGTAATGATATTGGTCCAGATTCTAAGGCTATAGACATATACCAAACAATAAATGCTGTAAGTTTTGCCCAGATCACACAAACATAATAATCACCAGCAGTGAATCAAAATAAATTCTCCATGTAATGTAATATACCATCCTTCTTGTAGTGAGATGATCAAGACATCACTGATACAAATTTATTTAATAGAATATCTGATAAGAAAATATTCCCTTTTTTGATTTATATGAGATGACGTTTTACTATTTCGTTCCCATATGCTCATTGAGACGGGCAGAATACTGTCATCTATACTGTGTGCATGTGTGTGTGGGGGCGGGGGGAGAGAAAGAAAGAGAGAGAGAAAGAGAGAGAGAGAGAGAAAGAGGGAGAGAGAGAGAGTCCTGTGTTAGAATAATTTCATAGGAAAGAAGACAAAACTGTGCTAGTAATGAAGCCTAGAGAAAATGATAGCTAATAGGGAATCTGTTGTTTTTTATTTAGAAAAAAACACCACATGAGGCAACATATAGTGATAAAAGTAGGAAGGATAAAAGGGGGAAGTTTGAAAACAATGATTCAGAACAAAAGGAAAAACAAATTATTTAACTGACTCATACCTATTCTCTATCTTTTTTGCTGTTAATCACCTCTTGAAATCCTATTCATTCTTTCAAGCTAAGATCAAATAGGACCACCTCTGTTAACCCTTCATCAGTTCCCTAATTATACGTACTCTCACTCCTGAGGAAATTCATGACAGGTTTGTTTGATACCACTCAAATGGAACAATGGAGAGAGTGCTGAGAATAGAGTTAGAAAAACCTAAATTCATGTCTGGCCTCAGACATCTGGCTAGGTGTGTGACTTTGGAAAAATTGTTTAATATTTGTTTGTCTCAGTTTCTTCATCTATTAAATGTTGCAAATAATATACCCTACCTTCCAGGGTTGTTGTGAAGTTCAAGTGAGGATTAGCACAGTAGCTGGCTTATAGTGATTGTCATATAAATGTTAGGCATTATTCATTTAGCATATTCCACTTGGGATTATGACCATTTTTTATGCATATTATATCTCCTATTTTATTAACCTCTAAGAGGTAGAAATTATATCTAATTCTTATTTTTATCTTCTTTGATGCCTCATAAAGGATGCTGTGTTTAAGAGCCATTCAATATATGTTTGTTTATAAATTAACAGATACAAACATTAGGATAATCATTCTATATTTGTTTCAATTCATTATATGTGAAATGAAATGATAAAGTAGCTATTGAAGTATAATATAGTGGAAAGGAATCTTTAAAAAAAAGATAGGATCTGTTGATTTTTAGTCCCATTGAAGCTATCTAGCCATTTAACAATACATAGCTATTAATTCTTCTTTTTCTCATTTTACTTATATACAGAGTAAACATTAAAATTATCTGTTTGGGACATTTAAAAGGGTCATAGTGATTATCAAATCAGATAATGCATGTAAAATATTCTGGAAGTTGTAATACTAGAAGACACTACTAGTAATTTCATTAGTTCTTTTGATTTTTGTGATCTATATATAGTTCACATGTCACATATCAATATTTAGCTCACAAATGAAATGTATAGCAGAAGTTGTAAGAATACTAATCTAGGAAAATGAATGCAATTTTGAATCTTGATTTGAAAAGTGGCTAAATCTCAGAAGAGTAAGATAATTAGACTGATTTCTCATAGGAACAGATAAGTTAAAAAGTAAAAATATTATTTTTTTAAATATAGGTTACAATGAGGCCAACTCAGTCTCTGGTGGAAAGGAAAACAGGTCTATGTAATATCATGTTCTATTACATACAATTTGTGTTTGTGTATGTGTAGAAAAAAGGCCAATGTACTGGGTATATCAAGAGAAGGGTTGATGATTGTGTATTTCCAGAGTCCTTTGTGGTCAGTCTACAACTCTGTTTCCTGACAACAGCTTCCTGGCACTCACTGCTTTTGAAATATTCTATTGAGTTCTTCTGTAAATATCTATATTAGCATAACTTTTTTAAGTTGAGTATAAATTTGGAAAACTAATAAAACCTAGAGATCAAAAGAAAATGTGGAAGAGAGGGAAAGTGCATAACATAAGAAACATGAAAAGAGAAGGACATATAGCTTTTGATTTCAAAAACAAAGCTCATGAAGTATAACTCCCTTACTTTCCAGATGAAGAACCTGCGACAAATGGAAATTTAAGTGCCTTTTCCAGAGCCAACACAATAAATGGGATCTGATATTGCACTTGAAGTCAGTACTACTCTATTGCAGGTCTAGTACCTTGATGACTGTATCTCACAAGAGCAATCTTGCAAAAATATTACTCTAACAAAAAAAAAGTTCGGGTGGAATTAACTTGTTTTAATTGTCAATGAATATATATATAAGAAAGGCAGTAGAAAACAAAATAGGTTGTATGATGTATTACACTTTGAATTAACCATTTATTGAAGGCCTTTTTAATACAGTAAGGTTCTCATTATACTAAATAACCTTCAGGCATAAAACATAGACTAGAGTTCCAATATGAATGACTGAAAATTGGTTGTATTAAAAACAAAATGAAGAGTCAATTGAAATTAATTCAATTCAACAAACAAAATGAAACTCACTCCGTCAAGTCACCACTGATAAGCACTGGGAATATATTAATTTAAATATAAAAGTGTCTGTCATCAAGAAATTTATAGCTAAATAAAAGGTTGTGGTGAACAAAAATTATTACACATCAGAATATTATTAATATATATGGGAGTCGAAATAAAAAAATCTGAGAAATTTGATAAGACAGAGATGACAATAGGAGAGGAAAAACAAGGGAATAGAAGACAAAATCCTGGAGAAAAACCATATAATCTCCTATGGTGTTAACAATTGTGTCTACAAAGAGTTACCTAATTGATTATGGGGAATATACTGAAAGTTTCATTATTCAGGTACAACATCTCCCTACAGTCATCTAAAATGGACTTCTTTTACTAATTTGAACAGTTTTGAATTTTATCATGAATAAAACACATTATACATGGAAGTGTCATGGAGATATCAGTAATCCGGGAAGTTGAGTTCAAATTTGAGCATCATTATCCTCTGTGTAACTGTTAGTGATTACACACACACACACACACACACACACACACACACACACACACACACACACCACCACCACCACCACTACCACCACCACCACCACCACCACCATCACCACCACCAAATCACATCATTATTGGATTGAGCATATACGCTATTTCCATTGTTGTATACACACTATTATTTTTAATTTTAGATGAGGAAACTAAAGTTAGAATAGTGATGTGTAATTTGCTCATTGGAAAGTAAGTTCATTTATTTTGGTCTGTTTCCTCACTGGAAAAATAAGGATTAGACAAGATGATCCTTAAGACCCCTTCCAGCTCAGATGCTCTTTGATCTCTTTGATTCTAGGAGTTTCTCTTTAATGAACTTTCATCACACACACACACACACACAAACACACACACACACACACACATACATAGCTAGAGAGAGAGAGAGAGAGAGAGAGAGAGAGAGAGAGAGAGAGAACAACAATATAAAAAAACAATGTTAATGTCATAGGAACTTTTCAAAAGGGAAAGATTTTCCCTATAGCAATGAGAATTAGTCAACGATGAATTAGAATGAAATTCAAACATATCAGTAAATTTTATTTAAGAAAAAAATTATTTGAGTACGAATATTGGGACTCCCTTGCATTACATGCAGATAATTTATTTATTGTTTTATTATAAGCAGTTTAAGCAATTTTATTTCAAATAGCATAATTATAATTTGCAAACACTTCAACTCTTTAGAATTGTTTAATGTTGATAAAAATTGCTGGAAGCTATTATAATGAATAAATTTGTAAATGCATTGTTAGTTATTTTCCAATCTTCAGTATAACACAATTTATTAGTGAACCCATTATTTGTGTTCCCCTTAGGCCATTTAACATTTTCCTCATTTAATGAGAATTTTCATCTCAATTTACAATGCAGGACTTCCTCTTCCCTCTCAATGGATGATGTTCACTAAAATAAACTAGAGAATGCCATTGTAAGGTTGTAAAAATTTTCAGAGCCAATTTTTTTCCTAACCCTTAAAATTTCACAGAATAAGTGATCTGAGAATATATCAGATTAGCATTGACATATGTCTAAGTACTCACATGCATACAAACATATATGACATGTACATACATGCGTGAGTATTCACACATATATTCATTTGTACTATGCAAAATACTAATGAACACTTTATATATGACAAAGTTCTTTGCTTGCAGCTATCCTATGAAGTAGGTAGTGTGAGTGCTATTATTTTCATCTTATAAAAGAGGAAACTAAGCTTCAATAAGTTTAGGTGATTTGCTTACATTCCCACAGTTAGTAAATGATGTGCGGGAACACAAATACATATCTTCTTACACTAAGCTCAGGGCTTTCTCTATATTACTAAACTACCAAAAGTAATAGTGGAAAATGATCTGAGATGTGAAAGGTTTCAAGAAACACATGTATTTTTTTATTGTTGTAATATAGAATCAGTTGCATGCTATGAATAGTTACTACATCTTATCAGATTTGCTTTTTGTTTGTTTGTTTTTCTATTGTTGCAATCACTGTCAGTGCAAATTTACTGATTATTATTCCCTAAAATTAGCATTTGATTAAATTGTATGCACATATTTTACCAATAGGAGGACCTCTCTCTCTCTCTCTCTCTCTCTCTCTCTCTCTCCCTCTTTCTCTCTTTCACACACACACACACACACACACACACACACACATTCTCCTACTGACAAGATATAGGGCATAAGAACTGAAGAATTTAAATTATATTATATTTTTGCTTCTTCCACTTTTAGGAAATGACCATGAAATTTAAATTTAGGCCTGTATCATTTATAAATATGTTTATGTATACTGAATACTGACTGATTTGCTCTGCAGAGTTGAAAGATCTTCCAATCACAATGTGTCATGAGACCATCTTCACCTTTAACCCTTCTTCCCAATATGTTTATTGCCTGAATCTTACACTCAATTTCACCCTTAAATAGCTTAAAAGAGTTTAAGACATAGTCCCAGCTATTGACAAAGGTGTACTTCCCTGACCCACTCCTTCCAGAATCAACATTACTGTATATTCTCTCTGAATCATCATACTGTATAAGGTTCAGCCTATGCTTATGGTGCAACAATATCTATGTAGACACCACCCTGTCCTTTTCCACTGACCAAGCAGGGTCCCCACACCCTTTGCACAGAACATGACACCAGGCTGTTCTGGGGAATTCCAGTTTCCCTTACACCATGACCCTCCAACCTGTTCTGGGAAGTTGTGCCCTCCCCCCTATTCTAGGAGGGATCGGCATGTCACAAGAAGGTTGCACCCTTGTACCCTTGCATCATATTCCCAAATTAGCTCTGAGCTATAGGTCTAACCAATGGCTGGTTTTGGCTTCTGTATGTCATTGCTTATTCTAGCTCCCCTCCCTGATTGGGTTTTTCATGGTTTAAGCCTTTTTAAACAACACCTGTACCCTCAATGGGCTACTATCAATTTGAGTTTACATTCTGGTACTCTAGTGCTTACTCAATAAATTCACACTTAATTTAACCTTGAACCCAGGTCTCATCTCACTGTTATTCTCTGCACAACATTGTCTCCTCTTACTGATGTAACAAGAAAGAGGTTGGCAGAAAGAGGAAGCTAATTCTATGTGTATATAAGAAAAGCACCAGAAAGGCACAGTCAGAATTTCTTCTGAAAAGAACCTGTTGGCAGAAGTTGTTCTGCTGGGGAAAGAAAGTTGATTGTGAACTGCTACTGCTGGACTGAGAACTGAGTCAGAATTTTCTTCAGACAAGAATCCTGGAGGCTGAAGTTGCTGGTGCCAGAAAGGCTGAAGAGGAAAGCCCCTCTCCCTTTCCCTCTCCCCCCAGGTTGGAGAAAATTATTTTGATTTTGAAAACCTGGGAGAAGTGATTTTGACTCCAGGAATCAGCTGAGATTTCTTCTCTGTCCTAGGGCCAGCCAAACTGCATTAGGACTAAGGAAGCATGGCTGTCTGTTTTGATGGTGTTTAACCACATTAGTCTGCTGGTTAAGAACAATGTTGTTGAAAAGAAATTGCTGAGAACTTGCATTGGGTAAAGATGAAGAAAAGACCTCTCCTTGGGTATTGCATGCTGTGATGATAACATGGTTTGCTACTGATCTAGGGGTGGAGGGTTTGTGTATTTTCTAATGATTGTACCTAGTGATTAAGGATACTTGGTAACTGATTGCTGAATAAGTGCTGATAGAGTTAACTTAGTTGCCCCATGAGTAGAAGACTGACTATTGTACTCTGAGATACCTGAATAACTGAGTAAGGAGGCAAACCTCCTTAGGAATACCAGATGATGAGGCAGAGACAAGATGGTGGCAAAGAAGTGATAAGGTTCCACGGTTCCCACATAACCACCTCAAAATACCCATAAAATATGATTTTAAACAAATTTTATGGCTCCAAAACACAAAAATACACCTCCCATTAAAGGCAGCTTGGCAGAAAGGGCTCATCACAGGGTGGTGGGAGTTGAAACCAGCGCAGCCTGAAACCACAGCTTGTCCCTGGGGCAGCCAGAACAAGCTGTAGCTGCACCCTTCAGGACAGTAGATCAGTGGCAGCTATGGCAGTTTCTAGAATTATCAAGCCATAAGAAACAAGGCCTAAGTGAAAGGTCAGTGCAACTCAGCTAAATTTGGGGGAGAAAAGCAGTCTAGGCCAACTGCTTCCAGGGCAAGGAAGTGGCAGAAACAGCTGCTCTGCAGCAACCTCCACATGATTGCTTCAGAGCTCCTGGATTGCAGACTGCAAGGGGGCCAAGCAATTGTTCAGAGGCTAAGTGCTCTTGTGTTGAGCAGCCTGGATCCAGATAGTGGTCTTGGGTGGTGGTCCTATGGTGCATTTTCAGTGAGCCAAAGCTGGTGGGGTCTGCAAAACAAATAGCAAACTCCTAATAACTCCAGCAACGTGAAAACCCCAATGATTTGGGGCAGAGCTTTCCCCTCTGGAATCAGAGTTCCACAAAGCTAAAAAATCAAGTAACTTAACAGCAACATGAGCAAGCAAAGGAAGCAAAGATAGAACAGCAAATGAACTCTAGATCCCTTCCTGGGGGACAAAAAAGATCAAAGCATGGAATGGGAGGAACACAGCACAGTCACAACTCCCACACAAAAAGCTTCCAAGAAACATGAAGGCTGCTGTTAAGCCATAGATCAGCTTAAGAAAGATTTTGAAAATCAAATAAGAGAAGCAGAGGCAAAATTGGGAAGAGAAATGAGAATGACACAAGAAAATCATGAAAAGAGAGACAACAAGCTGACTGAAGAATAACACATTAAAAAATAGATTAACTCAAATGGCAAAAGAGGCCCAAAAAGCCAATAAGGAGAAGAATGCCATCAAAAGTCAAATTTGTCTTATGCAAAAAGAATATCAAAAGCATTCTGAAGAGAATAATTCCTTCAGAATTAAAGTGGAACAAATGGAAGCAAATGACTTTGTGAGAAATCAAGATACTATTAAACAAATCCAAATGAATGAAAAAATAGAAGGCAATGTGAAATATCTCCTTGAAAAAACCACTGATGTGGAAAAGAGATCCAGGAGAGACAATTTAAAAATCATTGAACTACCCGAAAGCCATGATAAAAAAAAAAAGAACTTAGAAAGCATCCTTCAAGGAATTGACATAAACTCTAAACTGGGCATTTTGCCACATAGAAGAGTTGGGAGAAGGGGGATGATTGGTGGGGTGATGGAGGGGAGGGGAGGGTGGGGGGGAGGGCTGATGAATGTTCACATTTCTGTAGAG
>CM053587.1:123938483-123962761 GCA_028646515.1 Pseudochirops corinnae
TGGCTGTTTTGGGGCAGTGGGTGGGGGAAAGAGGGGGAGAAAATATGTAACTCAAAATCTTGTGGAAATGAATGATGCAAACTATAATAAAATTAAAAAAAAAAAAGAAAGCATCCTTCAAGAAATTCTCACAGAAAATTGCCCTGCTATTTTAGAACAAGAGGGCAAAAATAGAACTTGAAAGAATTCACTGATCACCTCTTGAAAAAGATCCCCAAAAGAAAACTCCTAGGAATGTAATAGCCATGTTCCAGAGTCCCCAGATCAAGGAGAAAATATTATAAGTTGCCAATAAGAAACAATTTTAATACAGTGAAAACACATTTAGGATAACCCAAGATCTAGCAGCTTCTAGCAGATCAAAGGGCCTGGAATATGGCATTCCAGAGATCAAGGGAGCCCAAGAAATACCTACCCAGCAAAATTGAGTATAATGTTGCAGGGGAAAATGTGGTCATTCAGTGAGGTGTAGGAAAAAAAAACAAACCAGAACTGAAAAGAAAATTTCACACTCAAATACAAGAAGAATAAGAAGGTAAACATGG
Organism: Pseudochirops corinnae; assembly: GCA_028646515.1. Taxonomy (NCBI): domain Eukaryota; kingdom Metazoa; phylum Chordata; class Mammalia; order Diprotodontia; family Pseudocheiridae; genus Pseudochirops; species Pseudochirops corinnae. Next base: position 123,939,029 of record CM053587.1, read on the forward strand.
AAAAGAAATCGTAAGTAACTTACCAAAGTTGAACTATTTACCTGCCAACATGGAAAAAGCATAATTGTAACTTATGAAACTTTTCTCAATTTCAGGATAGATGAAGGGAATACAAATGTATATATATGTATACATACACATAGGTCTATATAGGAGGGTTTATATATCTGCACGAACACATATCTAAATCTGTGTATGTATGAGTACATAGAGGTCACAGGTTCAATTGAATAGGAAAGGACAATACTATAAAAGTTGAAATTCTGAGGTGGGAGAGGATTAGAATAAGAGGATACAGGGAGAGACAGAATGGGGTTAATCATCTCACAAAGAAGAGGCAAAGGATAATTGTTATAATGCAGGGGAAGAATAGGAAGGCAAAACGAAAAGGGTCAACCTTAATCTCATTGAATTTGGCTTAGGGAAGGAATACCATAAACTTTAAAATGGGTATCTTGATATAAGTGTCACAAATAGGTGCCAGATTGCAAGTGGTAATGTTGAGGCACAGGGATGTGTTCGAGGCCTGGGAATTAGTTCGGTCACATGAAAATCAGAGCATATTGCACTCTTTCTGGCCAGGGGATATTGCATTGCTCAAGACTTTCTTACGTGAGAAACCTGAGCTTCCCAACTGATGTCTCCACAACCTGGGGTCTTCACGCCCTTGTGATTACAATTCCCCTTGCACAATTTACCTCCCCTCTCTCAATCCTGCTCAGCTGGGCTGTGTCACGTGTGATATGTGGATCTGGGGTAGATAAAAGGATCCAAGACTTAGAGGGGCAGGGGCCTTAGAGTCTTGCTGTAAGGCTTCCTGGGTGTAACATCAATAAACCTTCTTAACATCTACCCTCCAGCGTTACTTTCTTTATTTTTTTTTAATTTATTTTATTTACTTTTAGTTTACAAGATTCAATTCCACAATCCCTTGAGTTTCAAATTTTCTCCCCTCCCTACTCCCTCCTCCCCATGGTGGCATGCAATCATTTATAGGATCTGCAAATACATTCACATTGTACAATAGTTTGGTTATATAGAAGGGTTGTAACCACTGAGTGATCACTGAGAAAAAAAAAACATGAAAAAGAATGATAGCATGTTTTGCTCTAGTCTCCATTTAAACTATAGTCTTTTTTAGATCTTTCTCTGAGTTTAGATATCTCCTTCCATCCTGAGGCTTGTAGAATTGTCTTTTACCTGTGCGTAGTTGAGGATAGTCCAGTATATCAAGGTTGGTCATCACACGTATGATGTGTCTGTGATTGTGTACCAGCTTTTCCTGGTTCAGCTCTTCTCACTTAGCATCAATTTGTATAAGCCTCTCCAGGTAATTAAGAAATCCATCTCCTTCCCATTTCTTATAGCACAATAGTATTCCCATTACATTCATATACCACAGCTTGTTCAGCCCTTTCCCAATTGATGGGCAACCCCTATATTTCCAGTTTTTTGCAACCACAAAGAGAACTGCTATAAATATTTGTGTACATATGGGTCCTTTTCCCACTTCTGTGATCTCTTTGGGATATAATCCCAACAGTGGTATTGCTGGGTCAAAGGGTATGCAATTATTTATAGCCCTTTGGGCGTAGTTCCAGATTGCTCTCCAGAATGGTTGTATCAATTCACAACTCCACCAACAATGTATTAGTGTTCCTATTTTTCTACATCGCCTCCAGCATTTGTCATTTTCCTGTTTTGTCATCTTAGCCAATCTGACTGGTCAGATGTGGTACCTCAGTGTTGTTTTGATTTGCATTTCTCAAATCAATAGTGATTTAGAGCATTTTTCCATAGGCTTAAAGATATCTTTAATTTCTGGCTCTGAAAATTGCCTGTTCATATCCTTTGACCATTTATCAATTGGGGAATGATTGTATTCTTATAAATATTATTTAATTACCTGTATATTTTAGAAATTAGGCCTTTATCAGAGATACTGGTTGTAAATATTCTTTCCCAGTTTTCCACTTCCCTCTTAATCTTGGTTATATTGGCTTTGTTTATACAGAAACTTTTCAATTTAATGCACTCAAGGTTATCCACTTTGCATTTTGTAATGCTCTCCAATTCTTCTTTGGTCATAAAGTCCTTTCTATTCCATAACTCTGACAAGTAAACTATTCCTTGCTTCCCCTGATTATTTATAGTATCAGCCTTTATAGCTAGATCATGCAACCATTTAGACTTGACTTTGGTTTACAGTATTAGATGATGGTCTATGCCCAGTTTCTGCCATACTATATTCCAATTTTCCCGGAAATTTTTGTAATAGTGAGTTCTTATCCCCAAAACTGGGGTCTTTGGACTTATCAAACAGTATATTACTATAATCGTTGACTATTGAGTCTTTTGTACCCAATCTATTCCATTGATCCACTACTCTATCCCTTAGCTAGTACCAAGCAGTTTTGATGACTGCTGCTTTATGATACAAATTAAAATCTGTTAAGGCTAGGCCACCTTCCCTAGCATTTCTTTTCATTAATTGCCTTGATATTCTGGACTTTTTGTTCTTCCAAATGAATTTTGGTACTATTTTTTCTAGTTCTATAAAGTAATTTTTGGATAGATTGATTGGTATGGCGTTAAATACGTAATTTAATTTAGGTAAAATTGTCATTTATATTATATTAGCTCAACCCAGCCATGAGCAATTGATGTTTTTCCATTTAGTTATATCTGACTTTATTTGTGTGAAAAGTGTTTTGTGAATGTGTTCATAAAGGTACTGGGTTTGTTTTGGCAGGTAGATTCTCAAATATTTTATAATATCTACAGTAACTTCAAATGAGGTTTGTCTTATAATCTCTTGCTGTTGAACTTCGTTGGATATATATAGGAATGCTGAGGATTTATGTGGGTTTATTTTATATGCTGCAATAAGTTTTTTACTTGATTCTCTGGGATTCTCCAAGTATATCATCATATTGTCTGCAAAGAGTGACAGCTTAGTCTCTTCTTTGCCTAACTTGACTTCTTTCATTTCTTTTTCTTCTCTAATTGCTACTGCTAAATTTCTAGTACCAGATTCAATAAGAGGGGTGATAGTGGATATCCTTGTTTCACTCCTGATCTTATTGGAAATGCTTCTAGTTTATCTTCATTGCATACAATACTTGCTGATGGCTTTAAGTAGATGCTACCCATTATTCTGAGGAAAATTCCATTTATTCCTATACTTTCTAGTGTTTTTAATAGAAATGGATGTTGCACTTTCTCAAAAGATTTTTCTGCATCTGTAGAAATAATCATATGATTTCTGCTAGTTTTACTGTTGATATGATCAATGATACTGATGGTTTTTGTAATACTGAACCATCCTTGCATTCCTGGAATAAACCCAACCTGGTCAACATGTATTATTCTTGTAATAAATTCCTGTAGTCTTTTATTTAGAATTTTTGCATCTATAGTCATGAGGGAGATTGGTCTATAATTTTCTTTCTCTTTTGTCTCTCCCTGATTTATGCATCAGTACCATATTTGTGTCATAAAAGAATTTGGTAGGACTACTTCCTCACCAATTTCCCAAATTGTTTGTAGAGTATTGGGATAAATTGGTCTTTAAATGATTGATAGAATTCACTAGTAAATTCCTCTGGCCCTGGGGACTTTTTTCCTATTGAGTTCTCTTATAGCTTGTTCAATTTCTTTTTCTGAAATGGGATTGTTTAAGTAATTAAATGTAAGTAATTACCTCCTCTTCAGATAGTCTGGACAACTTATATTTTTGTATATATCCATCCATTTCACTAAGGTTGTCAAATTTATGTGCATATAATTGGGCAAAATAATTCCTAATTATTGTTTTAATTTTCTCTTCATTGGAGGTACATTCACCCTTTTCATTTTTGAGACTCAGAATTTGGTTTTCTTCTTAGTTTTTTTTTTATCATATTGACTAAGGGTCTATCAATTTTATTGTTTTTTTTCATAAAACCAACTCTTAGTGTTTTATTTATAAGTTCAATAGTTTTCTTACTTTCAATTTTATTAATCTCTCCTTTGGTTATCATTATTTTTAATTTTGTATTTAGTGGGGGATTTTCAATTTTTTCTTTTTCTAGCTTTTTCAATTGCATGCCCAATTCATTGACTTCTATTTTCTCTAATTTTTTCATGTATGCATTCAGGGATAGAAAACTTCCCCTAAGAACTGCCTTTGCTGCATCTCAGAAGTTTTGGTATGATGTCTCGTTATTGTCATTCTCTTGAATGAATTTACTGATTGTTTTTCTAATGTCTTCTTTGACCCACTCATTCTTTAGAATTAAATATTAAATTATTAGTTTCCAATTTTTTTTTGCCTATCTTTCCATGGCCCTTTATTGCATATATGTTTTATTGCACCATGTTCTGAGAATGACGCATATACTATTTCTGCCTTTCTACACTGAATTGTGAGGTTTTTATGCCCTAGGACATGGTCAGTTTTTGTGTATGTGCCATGTACTGCTAAAAGGAAGGCATATTCCTTTTTATGCCCATTCAGTTTTCTCCAGAGATCTATCATGTCCAGCCTCTCTAAAATTCTATTTGCCTCCTTAACTTCTTTCTTGTTATTTTTAGGTTAGATTTATCAAGTTCAGAGAGGGGGAGATTGAGGTCCCCCACTTGAATTGTTTTGATATCTATTTCTTCCTCTAATTCCCTTGACTTTTCTTCTAGGAATTTGGATGCTATACCACTTGGTGCATATATGTTAAGCAATGATATTGCTTCATTCTCTATGGTGCCTTTTAGCAGGATGTAGGTTCCTTCCTTATCTCTTTTAATTAGATATATTTTAGCTTTTGCTTTATCTGAGATAAGGATTGCTACCCCTACCTTTTTTACTTTTGCTGAGGCATGATATATTCTACTCCAGCCTTTTATCTTTACCCGGTGCGTATCCCTTTGTTTCAAATGTGTTTCTTGGAGACAGCATATTGTAGGGTTGTTGTTTTTAATCCATTCTCCTATCAGCCTCTGCTTTATATGGGAGTTCATCCCATTCACATTCACAGTTATGATTACTATATGTGACTTTCCCACCATCTTATTCCCTCGCATGTTTATGTCAGTGTGTCTTCCTTTTCCCTTCCCCTCCTTAAGAGTTTTCCTTTTGACCACCGCTTCCCTCTGTATTCCCTCCCTGTGTCCCTCTCCTTTATCTACCCTTTCCCTTTGCTACTCTCTCCCTCCGTAATGACCACCCTCCTCCTTGTTACACCCCTCCCACCTTATCCCTCCTACTGCCTGTAGGGTACAATAGGTTTTTTTTCTTAATAAAGTATGTCATTCCTTCCTTGAACCCAAACCAATGCTAGAAAATTTCATACATTGCTCCTCTCCCTCCTTTTTTGCCCTCTATCATTATGAGTTTTTGTGTCTTTTCATGCCAGAATCTAATCTTATCTGTTCATATGGATCCCTCTTTAAATCAGAACCAATGAGAGTAACAATCATATGAGGCTCGTCGCCTTCCTTCCCACCCTTCGACTTTAGTATGTTTTTATGCTTCTTCTTGTGGCTTAATTTACCATCCTCTGTCTCTACCTCTCTTTTTCTCCAAGTTCCATCCCTTTCTTCCCCTTAATAGGGTTTTTTTTTAAATCTTCAGATTAATTCACTTATACCCACACCCTCTTTCTATGTGCATCCCTTTTAAACGTCATAATACTTAATACAAATTTCAGTATAGACAGGTATCTGCTTCTGACAAAGGAATGTAAACAGTTTGCTCTTATTGAGTCCCAAGTTATGTGCATGTATGGGCATCTGTATGTGTACATGTATGTGTCCGTGTAAGTGTATGTTTTCCTAGTTTACCTTTTTATGTCTTTCTTGGGTCTTGTAAGTGGAGATTGAATTTTCCATTGAGCTCAGGCTTTTTCATAAGGAAAGTCTGGAAGTCTTTTGTTTCATTAAATGACCATCTCCTTGCCTGAAATAATATGTTCAATCTTGCTAGGTAGCTGATCCTTGGTTGTAATCCTAGCTCTTTTGCTTTATGAAATATCGCATTCCAATCCCTTCAATCTTTTAATGTAGCGGCTTGTAAATCCTGTGTTATCCTGACTGTATGTCCATGATATTTGAATTGTTTCTTTTTGGCTAGATTCAGTATTTTCTCCTTGACCTTGTAGCTCTGGAATTTGGATACTATATTTCTTGGAGTTTTCAATTTTGGATCTCTTTCAGCAGGAGATTGATTGATTCTTTCAATAACTATTTCCCTTTCTGATTCTAAGACCTCAGGACAGTTTTCTTTAATGATTTCTTGGAGGATGCTGTCCAGACTGCTTTATTCATCATGACTTTCTGGTAGGCCTATAATTCTTAGGTTATCTCTCCTGGATCTGTTTTCCAGGTTAATTGTTTTTCCAGTAAGATATTTTGCACTTTCTTCTAATTTTTCAATTTTTATGTTGTGTTTGACTGACTCTTGTTGCATCATGGAGTCCTTGGCTTCAATTTGATTTATTCTAATTTTTAGTGAATTATTTTCCTCAATTTGTTTTTGGAGCCCCTTTTCCATATGTTCTTTTTTCATTTTTAGGGAGGTATTTTCTCCATTTAGATTTTGGACCTCCTATCCTAATTCTCCAATTTTACTTTTTAAAGCTTTGTTTTCTTCAGTGAAATTTTTTTCCAATTTGGTCACTGTAGATTTAAATTTATCTCCTACCTCTCTAATTTCATCTTGAAAATCACTCTTAAGATTCTCCAAGAATGCTTTTTGGACTTGAGACCAATTCACATTTCCTTCTGTGGTCTCCAGTGTGTGTATAGAGTCTGTGTTGCCTTCTGAGTTTGGTTGTTCTTGCTCACTATAAAAAGATTTGATGGTTCTAGCCTTTGCAGTTTCATTCTTCCCCATTGTGGTTGCCTATGACCTGTATTTTTAGAGTGGATATCTGCTTCTGGGGTGCAGGAGTACTGAGCTTCTCCAGCTAGGGGGTAGGGGTTTGGTTGTTAGCTTCGTGAGCTGTAGCCTCTGAGTGTGTAGACTGAGGCCAGGGCCAGGACTGTCAATGTCTTTGTGTTGCAGCTCATGCAGGCTCACTATAGTAGAAAGCCAGCAGAAGATCAGGGCTGTAATTTGTTGATTGGGCTGGTGGTGTTAAAGCACATCTGGCTTTTGTTGGTAGGGTTTGTTGGCTCCACCCACCTCAGCTTAGGCTCCATAGGATCTCCCTTCCCTTTTCCTCAGTCACTCCCAAGCCTGGGGCTGTTTACACTTATGCAGGAATTTACTCTTGGTGGAGCATTCAACTCTGGAGTTTTCTGGCTCAGGGAGAGGGGATCAGAGCAACTAAATTTTATTCCTCCATTCTAACTTCTGAAAGTTTGTGTATGCAATTTCAAATGTCCAGTCTGTGGGCTGCTAGCCCCAGGAAAAGCCGCTGACCCTACTGTGGTCCCTGGATTCTTTTCTACTTGGCTCTGATATTCCTGTGCTCAGTGGTGGGACAGCTGCAAACCTCTCCGGCTTGGTGAGTCTGCTGGCTGGAGCTTGTGCTCAGTCTGCTGCTCTCAAATCTGCACTGGTGCGGCTTCTGGATTCTCCACGTTCTCCCTGCCCTGACCAGAGTAGGCACTTTCCTGGTCTGGGGATCTGCCACTCTCAGTCTCCCAATGGGTTCTTAGATCCGTTCAAATTTGCTTTTTAGCTTTTAGCTGCAGAATTCTTCAAGGAGCCTGGAAAAGCTACTGCTGCCTTTCCGCCATCTTAGCTCCACCCTCCTGTTACTTTCTTTAAAGAGAAAATGCCAGTGTCATCCCCATTATAAAAGTAAGTACCTACTGCCCCTTAGGGCAGGGCTGCGAACCCTGACAAATGGCAGCCAGAAGAAGGGACTTAGAATAAGCAAGAAAGATAGGAGCCCTGGGGAGAGTTTTCTTTTCTTTGTGAAGGGCAGCACTTTGGTAACACAGCTGATCCTGGGAAAGTGGGTGGAAAAGAGAAGATTGGGAAATAGTTGCTGCAGGACTTGGCCCAGAAAACCTAAGATGGGGAATATTCTATGGAACGTCTTAAAATTTGCTTTTTATGATTCTGACAAAAGCCAGGAAAGTGAAATCAGTAACAGAATGGCTGAGGAAACTTTAAGTAACCAAGAACTGGCCAAGGGAAAGGAAAAAATGGAGATAGACTTTTGTTCTCCTTATCCATTGGCTCCTTCATATGAGCCCCATCGGGACCTTTCATCCACCCCATAGCCCCAACCTTAACTCCCTTTCAGCAAATAATACAGCAGGCAAGGGGAGCAGGTGAAATAATAGCTCATGAATTTCCAGTCACTATTGTATCGGATGACCCCACTGACCCTACGTGAATGAGGCATGTTTACGCTCCCCTCTGGTGGAAATTAGTAAAAGATTTAAAAGACATTTGCTCTCCTTATGGCCCCAATGCCTCTTATACAATGAGTTGTTTAGAAAATATAGCTGACTCTAATGTCATGTGCCCTTGTGACTGGTATGCTCTTGCCCGAGCGTGTTTAACCCCTAGGCAAAATGTGGTTTGGAACGTGACTTTCGTAGAAGAATGTAAGAAGGTAGCCCAAACACTTCCTAGACCCCAATAAGAAATAGGCAAAATGACTGCCAGTGGTGTATAGTTGGTCCCAGCACAGTAGTTACATTATCAAGCAGCAGATTATAATCACACAGCCATTTTTGCTGCAAAAGCTTGGAAATCTTTGGTGTCTGATAAAGATCAAGGCCTGTCTATGTCCAAGGTGAAACAGGGACCTCAAGAGCCTTTCACTGACTTTGTGGCTCGTATGCAGGAACCAATAGTCAGAACTTTAGGGGATGTCCCGGGGGCAGGGAATATAATTAAAATTATGGTCAGAGAGAATGCCAATGTAGATTGTCAAAAGGCAATACTGGGTCTAAAGAAGGATGCAGGATTAGAGGAAATGATAGACAGATGTCGGGGAGTAGGTTCACAGGTGTATCAGACTGAATTACTTGCTGCCACTTTTCAAAGAGGCTTACAGGTGTCTGAGGATTGGGCTTGCTTTAATTGTGGGAAGAAGGGGCACCTGCACACGCAGTATAAAGTAGGAATTAAAAGGAAGGGAAGAACTCAGGGAATGGGTGAATGCTTTAACTTTGGCAGACTAGGTCATTTTGGTTCACAATGTAAAGAAAATAAAGAGAAATATAGGAAAGCAGGTTTGGTAAAATTGGGGGGGGGGGCCCTTCATGGGTTTCACAAGGGGTTATGCAAGTGGCTCAATCAGCTCCATCCTCCCCTGATCAACTGTGGGAAGTCCATCAAATGGCCAGAGCTTCAAACCCAAAATAAAGCTGGAAATTTCTCCCTCAAGGTATGACTAACAGCCCCACCCTCTGCCAATGGTATGTCAATCAAGCTGTAGCTCCCCTAGGGGATCAGTTGCCTCAGGGTTATTGCTTGCATTATATAGATGACATTTTATTGGCAGCACAAGTGAAGTGAAGAAAAGGTGATAGGAAGTATTTTGGGAATTTTCCCTTGGATTGATAATTCCCTGACTCACCTATGTAATGCCAAGCAAAGGCAACTTCCAAGGTTGGGAATACCAGCATGGTAAACCCCATTTATTCAGCAAACATTCACAGAACAGAAAAAGTCAAAATACAGTGTATCTTGCTCCTTTAGCAAGTTCTCAATTCAATCAAGGTACTACTCTACCCCTAGACAGTACATTCATTTAGTCAGTGAAAAGTCTCTTCTCAAATGGAGTCTAGTCTCCAACCATAGACAAAGTACATTCATTTGGTCAATCACTCAAAGGCTTCCCACCCCTGAATCTCAAAACAGGCAGAAGAGCACAAAAGGCCATCCATCTTTAAGTTACAAGGTTAAGCTCAACATTGAACACCCAAGGAAAGGGCCTTCTTTCATCTTCACTCAAGGCAAGGCCTCAGCAATCTCAGTTCCTGGAGAGACAAGGCTCAACAAAGCCATAGCCAATCTTCCCATCAAGTCACTCTCTGCATCTAGAACAGTCCCAGAACCCCTGAAAACATCGGCAAGGCCCTCTTCCAGGATTTCTGTGCAGGTACCACAAGAAAATCCTCCTTCAGGGCTTCTCAACCAACAGCCAGGTTCCAGGACCTCTACAACAGTAGCACTGTCCTTCACCATCAGGTGAATCTGGCAAAACAACATCAAAACAGACAGACAAAATACCAGCATCACAGCCATGCCTCCTCAGTTCTTGGCGATTCCACATGGCAGTACTCAAAAGTCCTGGGCAGTTCCAATGGGCTCTTAGCAGTCTTTCTCTTAGCCAACTCAGGCTCCATGATACTGGACACTGCTCTCCCAAAGTCCTTCTGGCTTCCTCTCAGCTTCGGCCTTTCCCCCAATTCACAGCTCCTCCCAGTTCAGCCCCCTCTCTTCATGTCAACAAGTCCATCCCACAAGTGGGATTCACAAGCTCTAGGTTTTAACACTTAACCCAGAAAACCAAGCCAATACAGGGGCATCTCCAAATTCCATTACCAATACAACCTATTAGAGAAAGGAATCTTGGGTTTCAATTTGAACTTATTTTGGTCATCTTGAGGGAAATGTGAAGAAGCGAATTAATACCTAGTGTCATCACCAAATATTTAAGTTGAATTTTGTTGGGATAAAAAACTGGAAAGAAGCTATGGTCCAGGAGGGAGAAGTATGGATGGGCATGAATGAAATAACCATTTGGGGAGAAGGATATGTTTGTGTCTCCACAGGACATGGGCCACGTTGTTATCCTGTCCAAAGGGTCTGGGTCCTTCCACAACAACAACAATGGGAAGAGGAAGAAAAGGAGACCCAAGAGGCAAGCAAGGCAGAAGAGAAGCTGAGCTAAAACCATGCAGTGGCTGTGTTTTGCACTGGCTATGCTGTCTCTCGAGGGCGAGGCCTGTCAATGTAGCCAGCCTCACAGCAATAACTCCTGTCCAGGGATGCACTTTCAGCCTCCTGTACCACCGTGCCCTGTTTCTCAGCTGATATGACTGTTGTTGATTCTCATGTAGAGGACTATTTTGGTGCAGGGGTTAGCCTGCAGGACTTTAAGATTATCAAGTGAACTTCCAGTTGTGTCACCCTCACCCCTTACCGTGCTATCAGACTGCAGGGGGAAACTATTGAACACCACCTGCATGGCCTTGTGGAATGGGTTAGTTTGTCAGCTGACAGAGAACTGATATAGGACATGGGTCGTGTCGACCATTAGGGCTTGTCCCCACAAGACTTATTGAACAAATTGAAGAGTATATCATGGTGGGCTTGGAATTGGGAATCGATTATTGGTTTTGGGATTGCTAGTTTTTTGCTTTCTTGTTTTGTTATCCTATATGCTGTTGAAAAAATTCTTTAAGTTTGCTTAAAACCGAGATCACACTCCAGTGTGAGCCCAATGTGCAAAACAAAGACAGGGCTGTATAAGGGTCACAAATAGGTGCCAGATTGCAAGTGGTAATGTTGAGGCACAGGGATGTGTTTGAGGCGTGGGATTTAGTTGGGTCACATGAAAGTCAGAGCATATTGTACTATTTCTGGCCAGGGGATATTGCATTGCTCAAGACTTTCTTATGTGAGATACCTGAAGTTCCCGACTGATGTCTCCACACCCTGGGGTCTTCATGCCCTTGTGATTACAATTCCCTTTTCACAATTTACCTCCCCTCTCTCAATCCTGTTCAGCTGGGCTGTGTCACGTGTGGTGTGTGGATCTGGGGTAGATAAAAAGATCCAAACCTTGGAAGGTCAGGGGGCCTTAGAGTCCTGCTGTAAGGCTTCCCGGGTATAACATCAATAAACCCTCTTAACATTTACCCTCCAGCGTTGCTTTCTTAGAAGACAAAATGCCAGCATAGTCCCCATTATAAAGGTAAGTACCTACTGCCCCTTAGGGCAGGGCTGTGAACCCTGACATCTTGTCACACAGGAGAGTAGGGGGGATGGGGATGAGAGGTGGGATGATGGAGGGAAGGGCACTGTGGCAGGGGGAGGGTTGATGGAAGTACACACTGCTGTAAAGGACAGGGACAGGGACAGAGACAGGGTAGAGAATAGAACAAGTCGGGTATGGGATAGGAAGAAGGGACATATAATCTGTCTCTCACATTATGCCCACTGTGGAGATGTTCTTGGTAATTACACATGTATGGTCTGTGTTTAATTGCTGGTGTCTTTCCAGTGGGGGTGGGTGGTGAGGGAGGAAGAGAAAGAATCTGGAGTTTGGGGTTCTATGATCAAATGTTAAAAATATATATGTATTTGTATACAATAATAATAATTATTATTATTATTGTTGTTGTTATGAACTACATCCAACTGGGAATTAAGATATACAGGTACTGTAGTTGGGAGATCCATCCTGCACTACTGGAAAGTTGGAGAGGTAAGGGGGAGGACATGGGAGAGAGCAAAATGGGGGTGGGATTATACAGTGGGGTGACTGTTTTGAGCTGTTTGGTAGGGGAAAGATGGGGAGAAAATTTGAAATTCAAAATATTGTGGAAATGAATGACATAAAAAAGCAAAAAAAATTACTTATTTATTAAAGAAAATGATGGTATTTCTTTTTTCTAAATATTATGACCACTTTGGTGAAAACTATGTGGCCATTTTTTGTGATAAACTGTTGTGAATATTATATTGTGATTTTCTATATTAAGTTGTAATATTGTGAATTCTGTACCTTGATTTTCTGTTACTGTTTTGCTTTGAATTGATATGGAATACAGTGTTCACTATATTGTGTAATGAGAACCTTAAAAGCTGTTCACAGTAGCATTCTTTTGGAAAACCATTTGTGCATGGCATTACAATGATGAGGTAGGATTTACAGAAGAAATGCAGGACTGCTTTAATAATAGGAAAACTTTCAGCATAATGTACCATATCTATAACAAAACCAATAGATATCATATGAATGTCTCAATAGATGCATAAAAGGCTTTTGAGGAAATATAGCATACATTCCTATTCAAAACACTAGAGAGGATGGGAATCAGTGGAGTATTTCTTTAAATGATCAGTACCATCTATTGAAAACCATCAGCAAGCATTAAAAGTAATGGAGATTAGCTGAAAGCATTTCCAGCAAAATCAAGGGTAAAACAAAGGATGTCCATTATCACCACTATTATTCTATATTGTACTAGAGGTGTTAGCTTTAGCAATAAAAGATGAAAAATAAATCTAAGGAATTAGAATAGGTAAGAAAAACAAAGCTATCACTCTGCAAAAAATATGATGATGTAATTAATCTTAGAGAGTCAACTAAAAAATTACTTGGAATGGTAAACAAGTTTAGCAAAATTGCAGAATGTAAAATAAACCCACCCAAATTATCAGCATTTATGTATTCTCCCAACAAACCCCAGACTGAAGAATTAGAAATTCCATTTAAAGTTACTATGTACTCTATAAAATATTTGGGGATCCAGTTGCCAAAACAAACCCTGGAACAATAAGAACAAAATTACAAAACACTTTTTCACACAAATAAAGTCAGATCTAAATAATTAGAAAAATATCAGTTGCTTATGGATAGGCCAAGCTAATATAATAAAAATGGCAATTCTACCAAAGCCAATTTACTGATTAAGTTCTATATGAATTAAATTACCAAAAAATCTTTTATAGAGCTAGAAAAAATAATAACAAATTTAATTTGGAAGAACAAAAGTTCCAGAATATCAAGGGAAATAATGTAAAGAAATGCAAGAGAAGGTGGCTTAGCCTTACCAGATCCAAAACTTCATTATTAAATGACAGTCATCAGAACAACTTAATATTCCCTAATAAAAAGAGTTGTGGATAAGTGTAATAGGGTAGGTACACAAAATACAAAAGACAATAACCATAGTAAGCTACTGTATGATAAACAAAAAGATTCTAGCTTAAGGAAAAAGAACTCATTATTTAACAAAAATCTGTTGGGAACACTGGAAATCAATGTAGCAGAAAGCAGACATAACCCAATATCTTTCATGTACACCAAGATAAAGTCAAAATGGGTGCATGATTTAGACAAAAAAAAAAAGGTGATACTTTAAGGAAACTAGGAGATAAAGGAATAGTTTACCTGTCAGATCTATAGAGAGCAGAAGAATTTATGACCAAACAAGAGACGGACAATATTATGAAATGTGAAAGGATAATTTTGTTTACATTTAATTGAAAAGTGTTAGTGCAAACAAAGAAGGGATATAGAAATCTAGGCAACAATTTTTACATTCAATGTCTCTCATAAAGTCCTCAGTTCTAAAATATATAGGGAATTCACAAGAATACAAATCATTCCCCACTTAATAAATTATTGAAGTATATTAACATGCATTTTCAGAGGAAGAAATTAAAGCTAACTATAATCATATGGAAAAAAAATGCTCTAAATCACTATTGATCATAGAAATGCAAATCAAATCAACTCTGTGGTATCACATCACCCCTATCAGATTGACTAAAATAACAAAACAGGAAAATGATAAATACTGGAGATTATTGGGAGGGAAATTTGGGACACTAACGCTTTGTTGATGCAGGTGTAAACTGATCCAACCATCTTGGAGAGCATTTTGGAACTATATCCAAATGACTACAAAACTGTGATTATCTATTGACCTCAACAATACAGCATTCATGTCTATATCTCAAAGAAATCATAACAATGGGAAAGGGACCTACATGTACAAAAATATTTATAGCAGTTCTTTTTGTGGTGGTGAAGAATAGGAAAATGAGGGCATGCCCTCCATTTGGGGAATGGCTGAACAAGTTGTGTTACATGAATATAATGGAATATTATTGCTCCATAAGAAATGATGAGCAGATCAAATTCAGGAGAAAAAAAAAACCTGGGAAGAGTTACATGTGTTGATTCTCAGTGAAGTGAGAAGAACAAGGGGGACATAGTACACAGTAAAAGCAACATTATGTGACTACCAACTTTGACAGATTTGACTATTCTCAATAATACTAGGATTTATGACAATTCCAGAAGATTCATGTTGGAAAATGCTATCCACAACCAAAGAAATAACTTGGAATCAGACTGAAGATTGAAGCATACTATTTTCTGGCTTTTTGTGGTTGTTTCTTTCTCATGGTTTTCCCTTTTGATTCTTATTCTTCTTTACAACATGACCAACGTGGGTGTATGTTTAATACAAATCTACATGTATAGCCTGTATTAAATTGCATGCCATCTTGGAAAGAAGGTAGTGGAGTGAGAGGGCAAGAATTTAGAACTCAAAATCTTGTATAAGTGAATGTTAAAAACTAAAAGCAAATTTACACAAAATAAAATTATATAAAAATATAATAAGCGTAGTAAGCATGAAAATTGAAAAAAAAATAACATTTAAAATTCAGCATCTTGAAAATTGATTTCATTATGTTTTCCCCCCACTTTCCCCTTTTCCTAATTTTTGTGTTACTTTAAATAGTACCACTCTTCTCCTAGTCATTCAGTCTCCCAACCTAAATGTCATCCTCAACTCCTCACTATCTTTCATTTCCAATTAGTGTTTAAGTTCTCTGTCATTTTTACTCCCATAATATCTGCCAT
The DNA here is from genome assembly GCA_028646515.1 of Pseudochirops corinnae. NCBI lineage: Eukaryota > Metazoa > Chordata > Mammalia > Diprotodontia > Pseudocheiridae > Pseudochirops > Pseudochirops corinnae. Next base: position 123,954,586 of record CM053587.1, read on the forward strand.
AAGGCTCCCTGCTCTCTTCTGACACTGCCAATACCCTGGTAAGGGCCCTCTTAATCCCATGCCTTTACTATTGTAATATGCATCTGATTCATCTAGTTGATTCAAGTCTCTTCCCACTCTAATCAATCTTCCATTCAGCTGTAAAATTGATGATCTCAAGGCACAGACCTTACAACATTACTCCTCTCATTCAATAAACTACAGTGGCCCCCTATTACCTCCGGGGGGGGATGAACAACAACACAATATCTTTTTGACTTTTTATATTCTGGCCCCATCCTACCCTTTTTTTCTTCAGGTAGACATGGGACTAGATTACTGCTAAGACACATGCTAGTATTGATATTCTCTGATTCTTTTATTTTTTAAGTCCAGCATATGGAATATGTCAAGTGTCTGTTGCCAGTACTGTGCCTGTGGCTGCTACAACAGCTAGGAATGCTAGAGAACATTATCAATTATGAATATTCAGGCTGCTGCCTAGAGTAAAAGATTTAAACTTTCCACAGTTGTCCTCATGTTAGCTCGAAGATTTATCACTCATTCCCATAACTGTTTTTGTCAACTATTTTAAAATTAATTTAAATGATCTTAATTGAAAATATGTTTCATCAAAGCAATGACATGACTGGTAGGAACTGCCTTCATTTCCTTCTTCAATCTCCTTGCTTCCTTTCAAATGATGCTGGGAGTGGGAGCTTTAAATGAAAAGAAAACAAAATATGCTTATTCTTGGAGCAAATATACAAGCAAGTATGCAAAAATACTTGCTGGCTCTACCCATATGTATGTTTTTGGGGTAGTGAAAAATGTGACACATAGACATCCTGTCATTTAACAAATCATTACTTCATTAAAAAAGGCAGATGTACCACCTCTTGCCTCTATTTCTACCACATGAGACTTAGGCCTCCTTATCTCACTCCTTTTTTCATTATCTTAGGCATAGCTCCCTGGCCCCTTCTTTAAAGCATGCTGAGATAGTTATAATACAAAGGTGTCTAAACCTGTTTCTTGTAGGAAACTTTCCCCTCTGTCTCCTATTTTTATTCTTTCTTCTGCTTGGTGTTTTACTACGAGTGTCTCCCAATCTCAGATAAGCCTCAGCCTTCTCTGGAAATGATAGGCTTCAAGGTCCATTCTGTCTTTCTTTCCCTTGTTGACTTTTCATCATTTCTACTCCTGATTCAGGAAGGACTTTAGTTTGTTTTGAGAACTACAATGATGGGTCTGTATCTGATTACCAAAAGAATAAGATGTTTTTCTGACCAGAATAATTTTTGGAAAATTTTGAATATTTATGTAAAATTAAAACTGTTGATTAAGGAGTAAAAAATAAAAATTTGTAATTTGACATTTGATCAGGGAAAGATGATAGCAAATATACATGGACACCAAATTACAGTTGACAATACTTTTTCTTCAGATACACAGCATTTCTCTTCTTTTGCATCTCCTGTACTTGTTTCTATCCCACTTCTTCTTTTCAAGTATTTCAGATAGTGTCCAAAGAATTGACTTGGGAATGAAAGGGATGGACAGTCTCTGATAAAGTACAGATTATAATTGGACTTCATTCTGAGTTTTGATGGAATACCTTAAAAACTTGCTATAAGAGAATCCATTACAGCTTGTTTTACTTGCTAGAGATATGAAGAAGTCAGGAATGTTCCCAGTCATTATGTGATTAACTATAGTTCACCACCTGTGGTGGTCAGGGAAATGCAGGTGTTCTTTCCACACTATAGAATTCAGGCAGATGATAATTGTTACTGAATAAAGCAATATTGTGCGTAGCATTTTCCTCAGAGAACATTTCCAACTACCAACTCTTTAATTCTCCTTCAGTCCCTTGAAAACATACATAATATAGCAATTTGGACATTTAGTCATGCACTTATCTTAATTCCTAGTCCGCTTCATAATTTGAACTCATTGCAGTTGGATGAATTGCCATCATTTATGATGTTTCTATTTTTATGTTATATTCCATAATATTACTTCAGTACATAAGGAGAATCACCCTCATATCATAGTCTATGGAATCCCATGTCAGTTTAACTCAGTGTGAAAATAGTTTAAATGAAATAAAACTATCCTAAATAAAACTTCATCAATTCAGAATTTGACATATTTAGATGAGAAGATCAAATATAAGTTAGTTCACTAACAAAGAAATACCTAATATAACATCCTTATTATATGCCTTTAATGAATATATAAGAATGATTTATATGTAAATAGGTAGAGATGCCTTGATATACTTTCAAACTCATATAGTAAATAGTTTATTTTTTTAGGTGTTACTTACACTATTAAATTGCTTCATAAAATATTTAGTTTGTAGATAATGTGAAGGTAAATTATATTTGAGCTTCTCATCTAAATATGTCAAATTCTGAATTGATGAAGTTTGATTTAGGATAGTTTTATTTTATTTAAACTGTTTCCATACTGTAAAATTTAAGTATGTTGGGGCAACAAGGTGGCACAGTGAATAGAGCACCAGCCCTGGATTCAGGAGGACCTGAGTTCAAATGTGACCTCAGGCATTTAACACTTACTAGCAATGTGACCTTGGGCAAGTCACCTAACCTCAATTGCCCTCCTAAAAGCCAAACAAACAAAAAATTTAAGTATGTCACTAATTCTGCTTGACCTTCTCCACATAAATGCAAATCACTGAAGTTTTATGGCATTTCTTTTGTAGGTAGCTTATTTTACACAGCACTGATGCAATATGGGCACCTTTTAAAAAAAATATTATAGTCAGAAAGGTAACCTTTTAGCCAGCAAACTATAGTTATATTCAATGGTAATCTTCATTATGCAGAGATAGATAATGAGGATCATAGATGTTAAGAGATTTTCCTATGGGAAGAGAAAAAAAAGTCGGAGGAGGTCTGGGAATAAAGCCCAATTTTTCTTATTTCACAGACTATTCCAGTAAATATTGGAATGTATTTTGTTTAAAATTTGAAATTTTTTTCTCTTAAGATAAATGTATAGATAAAAGTAATTTACATTATCACAACTTATATATATTTTTTGCGAAATTCAGTGCTTTTTCTGAGCTCAATTTATGTTTCTGATATGTAATGCTCTTACAGTTTGCTGTTAATTTGTCATTTTTTTTCTTTTTTTGTAAATACTCAGCAAATATCATTTATGGGACTCTGTTCAGAAAAAGGATATGGAAGATATTTGATAAAGTATTGTACTAGGTCAATGTTGAAAGTATGTTTTTCTTATTAACTAAGGCCCTTTATATAGTGTTAGTGTGTGCTTAAAAGCTTTAGAGATAATATTTAATATGGCATAACAATCTGTCCCAATATTGCTAGTAGTAAGTACAGACAGTGAAAAAAAAAAAAGGAGCAAGCCTTGGCAGCCACTGAATCAGTAGCACCAGAAGCTGTTTTTCAAGCTCTCAGTCTACAGAAGGTAAGTGGGTCAAACAACTGGTCAGAAGGAGATTATAGGGGTCTCTTTGCTACCAGTGAGGACTCTTTTGCTTTACCCTTATTCTGATCAGTGTTTCAGGCCTGGGTGGGAGTCGCAGGGCAAGGAAGAGTATGAGCTCACCAGTGGCCTCAGTGGAGGGGGGAGGGATGCCTCATAACAGTTCCATGGCAGAAAAGCAAGCTTGTCCAGAGTACAGGCCAGGAGAGTGGGAAAGAAATCATTCCTTATATCATACTATCTTGGAAGAACTGAAAGCCTATAGGTCTCTAGAAGTAGCTCTGAAAACAACCTCACAAAGCACCTGTACCTTGGGACAGTGTCACCTCCAATCTGGAATCAGAACCCTACCTTAGTATGTTGTTTAACCTCTTACACTAAGTAATTATATACCTAAGTACAGTATTAAGACAGCAATACTTTGTCAAGGCTTGATAACCTAGCCCCTTTCACATGCACATAAGCCATATAAAAGTTTACAAAAATCATGAGAAGACTTATAGGATCATACTTCTGACAGTTACTAATAAATACTTTTTATAAATACATTTCTATAAACAGTTAACTTAAAAGGGTATAAATTATCTGAAGTAACAATTACACATTTCAGAGAATGGAAACTCCTTATTTTGAAACAAAGACAAACTTTAAATTTATAAACTTGGACATAAGTAAAATGCCCCAAATTTTGCCTATTTGTTTTGTGATATAACCCCAAATGTAACAGCATATATATGGAATGGTGTACACAAAATTTAAATTTTAAAAGTAACCACCAATTTGATAATCTTAATGTAATAAGTATCAGATTGCCTTACATAAAAATCACAATAGCATGACTCTTACACTCAAAAGAAAGCTTTATATTAGGTTATAATTAATATTCTCCTGCTCAGTTTTTATCCAAACACACAGTTTACTCACTACATGCCATGTGAGTGAGTTTTGTACAAACCAAAACCAAAACACTTTTACAAATTTCTAGGACATGGACTTTACCTTACAATACATTTTAGGGGGGGGGGTTATACAATGAATCAAGTATTTAAAGTCAAACAACACCATAGACCATATTATCATACATTTCCAGAATATCATTTACAAATATCTATCTATATTTCTAACGTTTTAATTTCCAATTGTTTTTATTATAATCAGGTCATTTTAAAATATTCTGGGCCAAGATGTTAGCTGCTTTCTTTGGTTCTGACCAAGTAATCTATATTCTCTGCCATAATAGGTGCCATTCTCAAATTTACTAACAATAACCATCCAATGTTAATCTCTTTCGTAATATCCCAAAACTTCCTTGAACCCTCTCACAATGCTTAAACCATCTGATGCAACACAAGAATGCCCTAGGGTGTGTGTGGGGGGGAAACTCCCCAGCCCACCGCCATCTATTTTTTAAACTTTTCAAACTTTCACATTTTCACCCAAGACGATATTTCTCTTTCCCAATCTTTCAAACCCTTTCCTCAGACTACCTATATTGCTTTACATTCCAAATTAATCATACCCAATTTTCATGCTACTCTATGCACCTTTAAACTAGAGAATTTACATTAAATAATAATCACAGTAAAAGCAACATGGCTTTCTTAGAGAGCAATCCATCTTCCAGTGAACATTCTGTTTACAGTAAGAACACTGGTCTGACCTTTGTCTGGAAGCTTGGAGAGACTGCTTAAATTGTTGTTTTCCAATTTTTTTTTTAACTTTGGTAAGATTGGTGAGATTACAGGAAGCGATACTTTTATCTTGAAGCAGATATTTGTGACAGGTGTCTAATGCATCCCTCCCTCCTGAGCTGTTGGGGTCCTGATTAGGGTGCGACATAGGAAAGACCCAATCTACTCTGTATTTTCTCTCTTCTAGGAAAGCTCCCCTGGGCCCCATGACTGCCTTCCTAGCCTCTAACCAAACAAAATAGTTAGAAGTTGTTGGTACTTGTCCCAAATGGGATGTTGAGTATGAAAGACAGATTCAAGAAGAATAAGGAGGGCCTGAGGTTTTTCAGAGAAGGGGGGATTTTTGGGTCCTCCACTTGTAGATGTCAGGATTAAAAAAGTGAACATATATCAGAAAACAGCCATTTCAGGATTTTGGGACTCCCTTAAGGGGTGATTGGCAAGAGTAGAGGAAGAAGGGGAGAGCTTGAGCTGATAACTCATCCCTGCTTGAATGTGAGGGGGAGAGGACTAATGAGTAACATTTCCAGGGCAAAGGAAATTATTATAGGCAGGAGAGAGTAGGCAATTAGTCAAAAGGAAATGAAAAATAACCACAGCAAGACCAAAACAGAATAGTAGAAAAACACGTATGATTTCACCTCTTTCCATCCTATAGATCCATATCTTATTAAACAAGAACTTTGATTTTGGGTGAGGCAGGCTGGTCAGCCTCAGCCTATTCCTTATCTTTTTCTCCTTCCAGCCTCCCAGTCTGGCCAGGACTTAGAACATAGAGGGAAAAGGATAAAGGTTTTACATTGTTAATTTAGCTAGCAAATATTTTTAACTTTCTGATTCTCTCAGCCCTGTTAACTTGGTGAAGGGGAAGAGAGAAAGAGGGAATGTCACTGAAACCACAGGCTTGACAGAAAGACACAGATATAAGAAAATACAGACACAGTGAAATGCAGAGATATTTTACACAAAATGATATAGAACAGACATTTAAGCAGACTCTACTTAATTTCTATTATGAATAACCAATGAACATAACAGAAACTAGTGAAATTAGGAGGAAGAAGGCAATTCTTAACAGAGGATTGTTAATGACAGACAGATAAAAAGGAAAGCCCAAGAACTTGGAGAAGGCCACAAATGGCTTTTCTTTCCATGTACCTTTGCACTGTTCTGCAGAGGAGAAAAACAGGAACAGAAAGTTCAACAGGCTAGAATAGACAGAAAAAGCGGGACACTAGCCAAGGGATCTGAGATTTACAGAACCCCGCAATTCACACGTGATCCCTGGAGGGTCAGGCCACTGACTGAGGAACATCCCCGAGATTTACACTCCCTGTGGGACAAAGAGCTCCACAAACTGAACTGGTGAGAAGCTTGATGTCTCAAGGTCCCTCTAGGAAGTTGGGGTGTTTAGACTGAAATAACTAAGACACTAACTGAGGAAATCCCAAAAATGGGATGCTCAAGATTTACACCTGATCAATCCAGTCTAAAGCACATTACTATGTCTTTTCCACACCTCCTACGTGAATCACAAATCATAGGACACTGGGGAAAAAGAAAGGGAAACTACCAACAGGAATGAGCAAAGAAAAGGAAATGTTTACCTTTTGAAGGCAGAGGACAGACAAAAAGGAAAACAATCACCTCTGGAGGATTTTAGATATCCACTGTGGGCCAAATAAAGGCAAGACAATGTCAGACAGGCAGAATAGTCCTAGGCCCTTCTGAACTCCAGAGCCCTGGGAAGAATCAAGGTGCTGGCCCCCCTGGAAGGCAGAGTGGTCCAAAATGCCTACCAGTCAAGGCTGTTACACTAGTGAAGCACAGGTCTTGAAGGGGGTGATCTAGGTCCCCAGAGGGTTTTCTAGGACCCCCAAATCTTGCTCTGGCCTCCAAAAATGTGGTGCAGAGAATAAGGGTAAGCTGAGACCTGGGTTCAAGGTAAATTTAGATGTGGATTTATTGAGCAAGCATGTGACTACCAGAGAGTTCACTCCAATCGGTAGTACTTCTTGGGGGTACAAGCTTTGATTATAAAGGCTAAAACCAAAAAAACCACAATAAGGGAGGGGAGCTAGCAGAAGCCATGATTTACAGAAGCAAAGAGCAGACATTGGTAAGATCTTTAGTTAAGAGACAATTTTGGAATATGGTTCAACGGTACAGGGGCACAATCTTCCTGTGATTCAGGTGTCCCTCAGAAGAGCAGGGTTAGTCAGCTCTTTCCAGAACAGGGTGGAGGGTCATGGGGTAAGGTGGAACTGGAAAATCCCGGAGTAGGCTGGGGTCATGTTCCTGGTGAAGGGTGTGGGGGCCCTGCTTGGTCAGCAGAACAGGACAGGGTTTTCTCTATATTACACCATAACCCTGAGTTGCACTTTGTACACTCATACTGATTCAAGGAAAATATATAGAATGCTAATTTGAGCAATTCCCAGATGTGCCTTAGAGATATTTCAAGCTATGACAAGATATAGGATAGAGACAAAGACAGAAATATAAAGGGGGCTTACTTGTAAGCCCCAAATCAGGTGGTGTGTGGTGACCTGGGATTTGGGTTTGAGTATAACAAGAATAGAGTTAAAAGTCAATAAATTGGCTAGGAAAATTAGCAAGCAAAAGAAAAAAAAAATTCTGACCATCGAAAGTTACTTCAGAGACAAGTAGGATCAAAACACACTCAGAAGAAGATGACAAAGTCAAAGCTTTTACATAACAAACACTCCAGGAAAGTATAAATTGGTCTCAGGCTATGGACAAGCTTCAAAAATAACATAATTTTCAAAGTTAACTATTATCTTGGATCAAAAAAAACCATGGACAGTTGATAAACTCTCAGACTTTCAAGACTTTGTAAAAAAATAACAAACAAACATGAGCTTAACAGACAATCTGATATACAAGGCCCAATATAAGTATAAGGTACATAAGAAAGACCAATTATAAGAGACCCACAAGGAAAGACTATTTGTTATTTATAAATATAAACTGTAAAATTTATGCTTAAGATTTTTTATTAA
>CM053587.1:123973225-123991294 GCA_028646515.1 Pseudochirops corinnae
GGGGGGGGGGGAAGGGAGGGGAGAAAATCTGAAATTCAAGTGATTGTGGAACTGAATCTTGTAAATTAAAAGTAAATAAGTAAATAAAAAAAATAAAAGAAAAAGAAAGAACTTAGAAAGAATCCTTCAAGAAATTCTCCAGGAAAATTGCCCTGATATTTTAGAACCAGAGGGCACAATAGAACTTGAAAGAATTCACCAAACACCTCTGGAAAAAAGATCCCAAAAAGAAAACTCCTATGAATGTTATAGACAGGTTCCAGAGTCCCCAGATCAAGAAGAAAATATTATAATCTGCCAAGAAGAAACAATTTGAATACTGTGGGAAAACAACTACGATAACCCTGGATCTACCAGCTCCTACATTAAAAGGTCAAAGGGCCTGGAATACAATATTCGGGAGATCAAGGGAGCTCAGATTAAAACCAAGATTCACCTACCCAGAAAAATTGAGCATGATGTTCTAGGGGAAAATATGGTCATTCAGTGAGTGGAGGTCTTTCAAACATTCTTGCTGAAAAAACTAGAAGTGAAAAGAAAATTTAACACTCAAATACATGAAGCATGAGAAGGTAAACATGGAAAAGAAATCATAAGGAATTTATCAAAGTTGAACTATTCACATGCCAACATGGAAAAATGATAAGTAACTTATGAAACTTTTCTCACTATCAGGCTAGGTGAAGGGAATACAAATGCATATGTGTATGCATACATATATGCATATATATTTATATGTATGTATATATGTACACACATATGTACACACACATATATGTACATACACATACACATATGTCTATATGGAAGGGTATAAATTCATATAAATATATATGAGTATGTGTGTGTATTAACATACATATATATATATATATATATATATATATATATATATTTGCATATATCTACATAGAGGGCACAGGATCAATTGAGTAGGAAGGGATGATATTTTAGAAGGTGAAATGAAGAGGTGGGAGAGGAATAGTGTGAGACAAGACAGGGAGAGACACAATGGAGTCAATCATTTCATATAGAATTGGCAAGGGATAATTGTTACAATGGAGGGGAATAACAGGAAGGCAAAAGGGAGTGGGTTAAACTTCTTGTGGTTGAATTTGGCTTAGGGAGGTGTTATGGGAATCTGAAGATCTTCCCTGCCCTTAGGCCCTTTGCTTAAGTGGCTTGTGTCTTTGAGACCCTTCCCTGATTTGAAAGTATACTCTGGCCCCTAATAGGCTGAATGTGGTCACATGGAGCCTGTGGTGGGAAGCTTGTTCTTCAGGAATTCCCATGCCTTATTTTTTGTGTTTGGGCATTTGGTGAAGAGGGCTGTGACATTCTCTGATCCAGGAGAAGGCTATATATACCCTGATGTGAGTTTTTGCTTTGGAGCTTACTTTGTAAAGAGTTGTATAATCTGGCCAGAAGAGACTCTGGGAAGCCGTTGATTCCCCCTGGCTTTGAAAAACCAAGATGTTGGTGCTTCCCTCTCTGGTAACTGACTAGGTATGGATGTAATGGTCAGATGGTGTGAAAGCCTGTCTGCTGATTTCTTTGCTTGTCTGCTTGTAACTTGTGTTTGTATTTTCTGAAGTTCAGGGTGCTGACTTTTTCCCCTGAACTAGGTAAATGATATATGTTTGGTTGATTAAAGTGAGATTGTTATTCCATTTTGAGTTGCTTTACTTTAGAAAACTGGATCTAAGAAACTGTATTAGCATCCATCCTAGGTGTGCTAGGATGCTTGCTGATACAGAAGGGAATGACATACACTCTAAAATGGGTATCTTGTCCTGCAGGAGAGTAGGGGAAAAGGGGATGAGAGCGGGGATGATGGAGTGGAGGACAGGTTGGATGGGAGAGTGGTTAGAAGCACACATTTATGTAAAGGGACAGGGACAAAGTAGAGAACAGGGGAGGGTGGGATATAAAGGAGGGAAATATTGTCAGTGTTACACAATATGTCCATTGTGGAGATGTTCTGTGTAAGTGCACATGTACAGCTTGTATTGAATTGCTTGTCTTTCTAGTTGGGATGGGTGACAAGAGAGGAAGGGAAAGAATCTGGAACTAAAGTTCTAAAATCATATGTTAAATATATATATATATATATATATACATACATACACATAATTATTATTATTTTCATTTATATGCAACTGGTAATAAGATATACAGGCCCTGGGGATAGGGAGATTCTTCTTGTTTTGCCAGAAAGTCAGAGGGGTGAGAAGGGAGGTTATAGGAGAGAGCACATTGGGGGAGGAGGTATACAGTGGGATTGCTGTTTTGGAGGGGGATAGGTAGGGAAAAGATGGGGAGAAAATTTTTAACTCAAAATCTTGTGGAAATTAATTATGTAAACTAAAAATAAAAAGACGTTAATTTTATAAAAAGGATTATCACATCATAGAGTAATAATTAGTTGTAATAATATTTTTGACACCACAATACAATGTTATTAATTATACTCAGTGACATTTCTTAGGAGGTAATGTTTATTTTTTAAATGTGTTTTTTTAATGTCAGTTCCAAATTCTCTGTCACTCTACCTCTTCCCTACCTATTAAGAAGGTGGGAAATGCAATACCCAAAATACATAGGATTAAAACACAATACATTTTCACATAGTCATATGCTTTGGTGGGGGGAGGGTGGGAGAAACCTAAAAAAATAAAAAGAGAAAAATGGTTCAGTTTTCATTCTTAGTCCAGGAGTTCTGTGTCTGGAAGTAGAAAACATTTTTCATTATTAGTCCCTTGAGTTTGTGATTGGTCAGTTGATTTCATGACTGATCAGTTACTAAGTTTTTCACTGTTGATTATCTTTATATTATATTTTTATTGTATTTTATTTCTGTTACCATGTACATTGCACTCCTGGTGTTTCCTACTTCACAGTGCATCAGGGTGTATATGTCTTTCTGAGACCATTCCCTTCAACATTTCTTCCAAAACGATAGTATCTTATCACATGTGTATACCATAATTTGTTCCATCATTCCCAAATTGATTATACCTTTCTTATTTCCAGTCCTTTGCCATCACAAAAAGGACTATAATAAATATTTTTTGTAACTAGGGACACTTTTTCCATTTTCTTTGATATCTATGTGGTATAGACCTAGTAGTGATATCGATGAGTCACAGTGTATGCACAGTTTTATAGCCCTTTAGGCATTGTTACAGATTGTTCTCCAGACTGATCGGACTAGTTCACAGCTTTACCAGCAGAGCAATTTTTTTCACACTCCTCCAGCATTTGTCGTGTTCCTTTTCTATCATTTTACGTAATCTGATAGGTAAGATGTGATATCTCAGAATTCTTTAATTAGTGATTTTAAAATATAATTACTGATATAACTGAAAATAAGAATGGATTGAATATCAAGACATAGGTAATTGTCCCATTTCTGCCACTATTTATTATTCTGACATTCTACTATCTCATTGTAAAATGTTTCAAATTCAAATTTCATCCTTCCTTTAATAGCCATCATCTATTCACTCTAATAATCTAGGAATATATAAAAGAATAATTTTGAAACTGGTGACATGTACCTTTATTCGAAACCTGACCTCTGATAATTCCTATGTGAACTTGGGCAAGATATTAATTCCTCTGGATCTAAATTTGCTCATTAATAAATGAGAAATTTGGATTAAATTATCTCAAAGTTCCCTTCTGGGGCAGTTAGAGGGCTCAGGGGATAGAGTGTTGGGCCAGGAGTCAGAAAGAGTCATCTTTCTAAGTACAAATCTGCCTTAGACACATAGTAGCTGTTTTTTGTTGTAGCTGTTGTTGTTTTTTGAGGAGCCAAACCTGTTGCTTGAAGTGAGAGGTGAAGGAAGTAACAATGGTAGGTACTATCTCTGTTTCTTCTTGTCAATCTTAAAATGTCCATAATTCACCATTTTCTCAGCTAAAGCTATTCAGCCTTAAAATAAATCGAATCATTTATTATCACATTCCTAGTACAAGATGAGAATCTTTCCTCTCAAAAAGAAAAGAAAAGGGTGTGACTCTCCAAATACCAATAAAATCCAAAGAGCACTTATAATATGCCTATAAGCAAGGCATTTCAGGAGGTAGATATTAAATAAACAATTAAAACAACAATAACAATATTTCCTCAGTGAACACTGAGATAGAACAACTTGCAAACACATTAATCTATATTGGATATTAGAAGAAGAGGGAGCAAGAAATCTACCATTTGCTTTCCTCTTCTCTCCCTGCTCCCTCTTTCCAATTCAGTTCCTTCCCTAAATTTAATAGCACCATCCAGCATCATGCAGATATGTTACTTTCTGTCCTTTACGCAAATGTTTTAAAGTAGCCCAGCACTCACTACAACTTAGAATGAATAAGGAATGAAGCGACTTTTTTTTTTAAATACACAGCTTTTTTTGGTGCTCACATCCAGCATCCACCTGCCTCAGCTGCTAAGTTCTAATGCCATGCCACAGAGCAAGTCAGGGTATAACTGTACTTGTCAGTTTTGAGACCAGAAGAAAACCTGGTGAAGTTCTGTCAGGCTCTTAGGCCACTATGATTCAAGTCTAGCCAAGGAGATCATAGCACTTCAGTCTTGTCCTTTAGGTGCCCCCAAGTCACACAATTTTAGAAGCCATGGAAAAATCCTAGAACAGTTCAGGTGCCATCCCTCCCTACCCCCGCCAAAATGGGGAAGGTAGGAATCCATATTCACAGAGGGCACTTCCACATCTCAGGCAGTAGTGCTGAGCAGCTCCCTCTAGATTTTGGGGAGAGCTGTGGGTGAAGCTGCAGGCGGAGAAGCTCTAGCAGGGCTTCCTTCTGTTCTGTGGTCAGATCAGCTTTATAGCATTGAGCCAGGGTCAGCAGGCTCTGGTACCAAAGAAAAGGCAGCTTTCACTGCTCAGCCTGGAAGGCCAGGAAGTAGAAGACCAAGGCATACAGTACCTGGAAGGGCAATGCATACTTCTTGTCCAGCAGCAGCCATAAGAAGATGCTATTGGCTCCACTGTATTCCATCTCTGCAATTTTCAGCATGGCTGCACTTAAGTGCAGAACAGGGATGGAGCACTTGGTGATGATGCTGCCCACAATGATGGCTTCTCGGAGGGTACAGGTACCAGATTCACATAGAGGTATCAAGATACCTTGGAACCATCCCCCAGTCTGGACAAATGCTTTCTTGAGTGCCATGTAGAGGTGAAAGTTAAGTTGTTTGTATTCAGCAATGTCATCCCACACACGGGGGAAGAGCACCATGTTGTAGAAGCTCTGGGCAATCCTATCCTTGAGATTGGATGAGAATATCCTGGCGGCCTGGTACATAGCAGCTGCAGTCCATCTCTCTGACTCTGTGATAGAAAGGATCTGCTCCCAATTGGAGAGAGCAGGAATAATTTTAAAGGCCTTGGGAAGTTTGCCACTCTGGTACTTGGATAACACCTCTTTGACATCTTTGTAGACTTCAAGAACTGGGAGGTCCAGCTGGGGCATAGGGCAGCCTGATACTTCAGACATAACAGTTTCTACCTCCATCTGCTTTTCTGTCACTTTCTCCATGCTTATGTCTGAGAATGTACGTCTGAGTTGAGGGTTCTCGTTCATGAACATCTTGATGGCACACTCATCTTCAGGATTGACAGCTACATCCAAGTCATACACTGATCCCATCATTTCTGCTGCCTTCTCCAAGGTTGGCCAGTCCTCATCTTCATCCTCTCCATCTGACTCACCAACCTGGGCCCCTGCATAGTCTTTACTAACCTGTTTCTCCAAAACACCAACATGACTTTCTTATTAAAATTAAGACATTGCATTGGCTGATTTGTGAAAGTTTTTTTTTTATTTTATCTAGTTAAAATGGACACTATATTGATCCTAGAATCCGCATATTATTAAAAGGCACATTTCCAAAAATGGAAAAAATATGTAGTTTCTTGCTTTTTAGAGTTTCTAATTTCTTTACATTCTTCTTCACCCTCACTTAATAATAATAAAAATGAATCTTATATAAAATTGTTTTCTTGTACATTTTCTCCAACAGCTCTTGTGAGTAGGAGGTCATTTCAGGCAGGATCCTAAATGGTTTCCAAAAACATCATCAAACATGTACTGACAGAAACTTACACAAAGGCCATTATATGAAAAAAAACTTCTTAATCATATCCATGGTAAAGTAAGAAAATTAATTAAACCATGCTTATAAGAGCACATGGCTAAAAATGTCATCAATTATGATTTGATTTTGGTGACAATGATCCATAAAAAAGGACAATGTAAACAAAATGCACATGAAAAGGTTTTAAAAATCATTAAGAAAAAGTAAGCACCTCAGTTTCCTTAAAACAAAGTACCTTGTTTTTGTGCTGCTCATACAACTTAATCTTAGCATTTTAACTAAATCTAAACACCTGAATGAAAATTCCGTAAAATATGTCATCAATATCTTATTTATGAGTGGCAAGATGGTGGCGAGAAGCCAGGGTGTTGCATGAGCTCTCCCCAGTTTCCCTTGGAAACAATGTCAAATCAAGTCTCTAAACAAATTCTGGAATGAGAGAACACACAAACAGACAAAATGAAACAATTTTCCAGCTTAAGCTAACTTTCAAGGACTTTAGGAAAAATGTGATTACTTGTGTAAAAGAAGAGATAAGCCCATTGCATGCAGAGGTGGAGAGTAGTCTTTTAACAGCAACATAGATCAGCAATTGAAGCCACTCCATCCTGTTTCAGCAGGTCAGCAATGGTGGCTCCAACCCCAACACAGGAGGCAAATTGCAAACCACAGTATCTGGGCACAACAGAAGCAATTAAACCTGATCACCCCCACTACAGTGGACAAGGTGCAAGCACCTGAGGCCCCAGCACTGAAAAGGCAGTGAGTAGACCACTGGCCCCCAATATAACAAGCTTGGGATAGTGGGCCCTGTGTCCCAGGTGCATATGTATAATTTAGAACTCATAAAATAGCCTGAAAAATGACAAAAAATAGAATAAACATGGCCATAGAAAGGTAGTATGGTGACAGGAGAATCAAAATACAAATTCAGAAGAGAACATCAAAGTACCTACATGTGAAGCCTGAAAAGGGAACATGAATCAGTCTCAAGCCTCAAAAGTCTTCTGTAAAGAGCCAAAAGAATCTTAAAAATCAAGTATGAGAGGAAGAAAAATCAGGAACACAAATGAGTGGTATGTAGGAGAAATATACAAGGCGGGGGGGGATAAACAGCTTGAAAAAGGAAGGACTAAAATTGACTGAAGAAAACAACTCCTAAAAAAATAGAATTGACCAAATGAGAAATATCTATCAAAGAAAACAATTTCTTTAAATGTATAATTGGTGAAGTAGAAAAGGAATTTTAAAATTTAATTGAAGAAATCAGAAATTGGACAAGTGGAAGCTATTACCTCTCTGAGCCATCAAGAATTAATCAAGCAAAATCAAAGAAGGAAAAAATAGAAGAAAATATAAAATAACTCAATGGAACAAAAACTGACCTGGAAAATAGAAACAGGAGAAATCTTATTTTAAATGATTGGAGACAGACAGAGAGAGAGAGAGAGAGAGAGAGAGAGAGAGAGAGAGAGAGAGAGAGAGAGAGAGAGGATAGCTTTCAGGAAATTTTCAAGGTAACCTGCCCTGAGATTCTAGAGCTAGAGTGAGGAATGGTCATTGCATGAATTTGCTGATGACCTCCTGAAAGATATCCCAAACTGAAAACTCCAAGATATATAACAGACAAATCCCAGAATTATGCATTCAATAAGAAAACACTGTAAACAGTCAGAAAGAAACAGTTGAAATATGACAGGACCATAGCCAGGATTACACATGATTCAGCAGCTTCGACATTAAAGAATCTCAGAGATTAGAATATGATTTTCCAGAAGGGAAAAGAGCTTGGGTTACAAACAAGAACCAACTATCCAGCAAAATTGAATATAACCTTTCAGGTGAAAAGATAGACATTGAATGAAATAGGAGGTTCTCAAACTTTCCTGATAAAAAGACCAAGGTGAATAGAAGATCTGATCTTCAAATACAAGACTAAAGGTAAGCATATAAAGGTAAATAGAAATAATTTTTAAAAAAAAATGATGTTATTCAATAAGATTTAACCTGCTTTCCCTACATAGAAAGAAGATACCTGTAACTCTTGAGAACTGACTATTTATTAGGGCAATTAGAAGGAGTACACACTGATAGAAGGCATAGGTATAAATTGAATTTGATTTAATGATATAAGAAAAATTAACAGGTAAAAAAGTATTATATGGGAGAAGAGGTAAGGTAGAGGCAGAATATGGTAAATCGCAACACATGCTGAGTACGAAAGAGCTATTATAGTATTAGGAAAGAAGCATGGAAGTTAAAATTGTTTTATCCTTCCTCTCAGGATTAGGCTCAAAGAGGAAATAGAATATAACTCAGTTAGGTAAATAAATTTATATTACTATATAGAGAAGTAAGAAGGGCAAGGAGAAAGAAAAAGAGAAGGGAGGGCAAAAGTTAAAGGGGAAAGGGGAGAAAAGGGGGGTTGATAAAAGGAGAGCAGATTGAGGGAAGTGGTAGTCAGAACCAAAACTCTGGTGAGGACAAACAGGGAGAAAGGGGAGACAAAAGTAAAAATGGGAGGAAATGGGTTGGAGGGAAATACATAGTTACTAATCATAATTGTGAATATGAATGGGATGAACTCTCTCATAAAATAGAAGTGGGTAAGAAAGTGAACTAAAACCAGTATCCTACACTATGTTATTTAAAAGAAACACATTTGAAGCAGAGAGATAAACACAATATAAAAGGCTGGAGCGGAATATATTATGCTTCACCTGAAGTAAAAAAAAAAATAGCAATCATGACCTCAGACAAAGCAAAAGGAAAAATAAATCTGTTTAAAAGAGGTAAAGAAGGAAACATCCTGCTAAAGGGTAGCATAGATAATGAAGTAGCACTAAACATTTATGGACTAAGTGGTATAGCTTCCAAATTCTAAGAAGAGAAGTTAGGACCATAACAGGAAGAAATTGAAAGCAAAACTATACCACAGGGGAAACTCATTCTCAGCCTCCCCCCAGCCAACCCCTGAACTACAACTATCTAAACACAAAATAAACAAGAAAGAAGTTAAGGAGATGAATTGAATTTTAGAAAAGTTAGATATGATAAACTTCAGTAAAAAAACTGAATGGAGATAGAGAGGAATATATCTTTTTCTCAGGGAACATGGCACCTACACAAAAATTGCCTGTGTGGGCCAATTGGGCATAGAAATCTCACAATCAATTGAAGAAAGACACATATTAGTTGAATATATTTATCTAAAATAACTTACTATTTGACAAAAACAGCTGGGAAAACTGGAAAACAGTAAAGCAGAAATTAGGTATACATAAAATACTATATACCAAAATAAGGTTGAAAGTGGGTACACAATTTGGACATAAAGGTTGAAAATATAAGCAAATTAGAAAAGCAAGGAATAGTTTACCTGTTTGATCTATAGGGTACAGAATAATTTAGGACCAAACAAGAGAGAGTGAACATGATGAAATGCAAAATGTATAATTTTGATTACATTAAATTGCAAAAAGCTGCAATGGAAGACTGCCCCCAGGGTAAGAAAGAAGCAGAAATGGCTGCCATGAAGCCACCTCCATATGGCTGCTTCAGAGCTCAAGTCCTTCAGATGCAGAGGGGTCAAGCAATCATTCAGAGGCTAAAAGCTCTCACCTTAAGCTGCCTAGATAATGATCGTGGTTTGGGTGGTGTTCCTGAGATGAATGACCAGTGAACCAAAGCTGATGGGGGCTGCAGAGACAGCAGCCTCCTAATAGCTCTGGCAGCTACAAAAACCCAGCAATTTGTGACAAAGCTTTCTCCTCTGGAAGAAGAGTTGCACAGAGCTAAAACGTCAAGTAATTCAGGGTCAACATGAGCAGGTAAAGGAAGCAAAGTAAACACAGCAACCCAATTTTAGATTCCTTTTTTGGGGGATAAAAAGGATGAAAGCATGAATCAGGAGGAAGACAACAGATTCAGAATTCCTGCACCAAAAGAATCCAAGAAAAATATAAACTTATTACAGGCCATAGAGGAGCTTAAGAAGGATTTTGAAAACCAAATAAGAGAAGTAGAGGAAAAATTGGGGAGAGAAAGAATAATGATGTAAGAAAATCATGATAAGAGACTCAACCACTTGACTGAAGAAAATAACACCTTAAAAAATAGACTAACTCAAATGGTAAAAGAGGCCCAAGAAGCCAATGAGGGGAAGAATACCTTAAAAAGTCAAATTTGCCAGATGGAGAAAGAATCTCAAAAGCTTACTGAAGAGAATAATTTGTTCAGAATTAGAGTGGAGCAAATGGAAGCAAATGACTTTATGAGAAATGAAGATATTATTAAAAAGATCCTAACAAATGAAAAAAAAAAAGAAGGCAATGTGCAATATGTCATTGAAAAAAAAATTGACCTGGAAAATAAATCCAGGAGATACAATTTAAAAATTATTGGACTGCCTGAAAGCCATGATCAGAAACAGAACCTAGAAATTATCTTTCAAGAAACCCTACAGGAAAATTGCCCTGATATTTTTTAACCAGAGGGTCAAATAGAACTTGAAAGAATTCACCAATCACCTCTTGAAAAAGGTCCCCCAAAAAACTCCTAGGAATGTTATAGGCAGTTTCCAGAGTTTCCAGATCAAGGAACAAATATTATAAGCTGCCAAGAAGAAATAATTTGAATACTGTGGAAACACGATAAGGATAACACAGGATCTAGCAGTTTGTACAATAAGGAATCAAAGGGCCTGGGATATGACATTCCACAGATCAAGGAAGCTAGGATTAAGACCAAGAATCACCTACCCAGCAAAACCGAGTATGATGTTTAAGGGCAAAATATGGCCATTCAATGAGGTGGAAGACTTTTGAGCATTCTTGCTAAAACAAACAAACAAACAAACAAACCATAGAACTGAATAGAAAATTTGACATTCAAATACAAGAAGCATGAGAAGGTATACATGGAAAAAAAATCATAAGGAACTTATCAAAGCTGAACTATTTACATGCCATCATGGAAAAATGATAATTAAAACTTATAAATCTTTTCTCCATATGAAGATAGGTGAAGGGAATATAAATGTATATAAATATATATACATGCACATATGTCTATGTTGTAGGGTGTATATGAGTAGAAATACATATGTGAGTTTCTGTATATATGTGTACATAGACAGAGGGCACAGGATCAATTTAATAGGAAGGGATGATATTTTAAAAGGTGAAATTAAGAGGCAGGAGAGGAATAGAATTAGAGGAGACAGGGGGAGACAGAATGGGGTTAATCATCTCATACAGAAGAGTCAAGGGATAATTGTTACAATGGAAGGGAAGACCAAGAAGGCAAAAGGGAATAGGTCAACCTTAATCTCATTGAATTTGACTTAGGGAAGGAATGACATATACTCTAAATTGGATGTCTTGGCCTCCAGGTAAGTAGAGGGAATGTGGATGAGAGGGTCGATGGTGTATGGGACGACAGGTTTTGAGGGGGGGGCAGGGTTCTTAAAAGCACACACTTCTGTAAAGGGACAGGGACAAAGTACAGAATAGAAGAAGTTGGGGGCAGGATGGAAAGGAGGGAAATATAGTCAGTGTTTTCACAAAATGTCCATTGTGGAGATGTTCTATGTAATTACACATGTACAGCCTGTATTGAATTGCTTGTCTTTGAAGTGAGGGTGGGTGATGAGTGAGGAAGGGAAAAAAAAAATCTAGAATTTAAAGTTCTAAAATCAAATGTTAATATATATGTATATATATAAATACATATTTATATATTTATGTATGTATGTGTCTGTATGTATTATGTGTGTGTACATGCAACTGGGCATTAAGATATAGGCACTTGGGTAAAGAGATCCATCTTGCCATAGCGGAAAGTCATAGGGGTGATGGGGGAGGATATAGGAGAGAGCAGATTGGGGGAGGAAGTAAAATGGGATCACAGTTTGGGGGTGGTGGGTAGGGGAAAGATGTGAGAAAATCTGTAACTCAAAATCCTGTGGAAATGAATGATGTAAACTAAAAATAAACAAAAGTTAATTTATGTAAAAAAAAATTAAAAAAGGAAAGAAACATCAGAAAAAATACATTTTGTGACTCTGTTGAAGGCCTCATTTCTAAAACATATAGAAAAATGAGTCTAATTTATAGAAATGAATGGTATTGCTCAATTGGTAAATGGTCAAAGCATATGAACAGGAAATTTTTAGATGAAGAAATTAAAGCTATATATAGATGCATGAAAAAATACTCTAAATCACAATTGATAAGATAAATGAAATAAAAATAACTTTAAAGTTCCACATCATACTTTTCAAAAAGGCTAAAATGACAAAACAGGCACATGATAAATGTTGGAGAAGGTATGAGAAATTGGAACCCTAATGTCATTGTTAACGGAATTGTGAACTGATTCAAACATTCTGGAGAATAATTTGGAGTTACGTCTAAAGGGTTATAAAACTTTTCAAAACCTTTTATCCAGCAATAACACTACTAGGTCTGTATCCCTAAGAGACTATAAAAAAGCAAAAATGACCCAAATGTACACAAATGTTTATAGCAGCCCTTTTATATGACAAAGAATTGGAAACTGAACATAGGCCCATCAATTTGAGAGTGGCTAAAGAAGTTGTGGTTTATGAATGTAATGGAATTCTATTGTTCTGTAAGAAATGATAAACAAAAGGATTTCAGAAAAAAACTGGAAAGACTTAGATGAACTGAAGCTGAGTGAAGTGACCTGAACCAGAAGAACCTTGTACACAGTAAAAGCAACATTTATGATGACCTGCTTTGATAGACTTAGCTCTTCTGAGCAACTCAAGGATATAGAACAATTCCAAAAGACTCATGATTGAAAATCCTAACCACATTTCCATAATGATCTATGGAGTTTTATTGCAAATAAAAATACACTATTTTTTTTTTCTTTCCTGTGGATTTTCTCTTTTGTTCTGATTCTTCTTTCATGGCATGACTGCTGTGGAAATAGGATCATTATGATTATACATGTATAGCCTATATCAAATTGCATGCCGTCTTTGAGAGGTGGGAGTGGAGGAAAGGAAGAAAATTCAGAACTCAAAATCTTAAAAAAGTGTATGTTGAAAACTAAATATAGAAACATAAATAAATAAGAATTAATTAGAAACTAAATAATCTAATTCTAATGAATGAATGAGTTAAACCACAAATCAATGAAATAATTATTTCATCAAAAGAGAATGACAGTATTGAGACACCTACCAAAACTTATGAGATGAAGCCAAAGTAGTTCTTAAGGAAAATTTTCTATCTCTAAATGCTTACATAAGTAAAATAAAGAAATGAGAGATCAAGGAATTATTCATACAACTAAAATGTATTGAAAAAAATTAAAATCCTCAATTAAATAGTGTGAAAATTGAATGACTGGTGACTTTCCTAAGTAACTTGATTTACTTGAGTTTCCTTACTATCCAGAGGAGGCTAGAATGACCTGGAAATCAGAATCAATCAGGAGGAAGTCTCAGCATGTCTTGATTTGACATACCCCAAATCTTTTGTGAAGTTCTCTGAGTCAACTCAAAAATTCTCTTACTGTGTCAGCAACCACAAGACCAAAGTAAGCTTGCCCAGAATTGGTAAGTCAGGGGCACTTCTTTGCTTTTTGTCTCTATAATCTGTGCAACCTAACCTCAAAGGCAGTTCAATTCCAAATATAGCTCAACATATCTGTTAGCTTGAGAGAAATAAAAGAATGGATATAATCTAATTCTGTTTATCTTTCATCGATTGAAATCTGGAGACTGAGAGTTGCCAGATTAGAAATTCTAAAAGTCAAAGGAGAGTTTAATAAATCTGGAAGAAAAAAAAAAACAATTGCAATAAATAAAACTAAGAACTGGTTTCATGAAAAAAAAAACAGTAAAATGGATAAATCTTTAATTTTATTTAAAAAAAGAAATAAGAAAAACAAATAGCCAGTTTTAAAAATGAAAAGGATGAATTTAGCACTGGTGAAGAATAAATTCAAGCAATAATTAGGATCTATTTTGCCCAACTGTATGACAATAAATCTGAACACTTTTAGTGAAATGGATGAATCTTTACAAAAATT
Organism: Pseudochirops corinnae; assembly: GCA_028646515.1. Taxonomy (NCBI): domain Eukaryota; kingdom Metazoa; phylum Chordata; class Mammalia; order Diprotodontia; family Pseudocheiridae; genus Pseudochirops; species Pseudochirops corinnae. Next base: position 123,987,408 of record CM053587.1, read on the forward strand.
TATGCTCCTATTAACAGAAAAGGAAATAAAATACTTAACCAAAATTTAGAAAAAGAAATTGAACAAGTAATCAATGAACTCCCTAAAGATAAATCTCCAGAGCTAAATGGATTTGTAAGTAATTTTTTCCCAAACATTTAGACAATAATTAGTTCCAATACTAAATAAATTATTTGGAAAAATAGATGAAGTAGCAGTTCTGTCAAATACCTTTTATGACACAAATTTGCTATTGATACCTAAACCAGGTAGAGCCAAAACAGAGGATGGAAAATTCCCTAATGAATATTTATGCAAAAAATAAATAAATAAAATATTAGCAAAGAGATTTTAACAATTCTTCATGACAATAATACACTATGAGCAGGTGGGTTTTATACCAAGAATGCAGGCCTGGTTCAATATTAAGGAAGCTATCAACATAAGTGACCATATTAATAACAAAATTTTAAAAATCATATGATTATCACAATAGATTCAGAAAAAGCTTTTTGACAAATACCAACATCCATTCATATTTAAAACACTACAGAGTACAGGAAAAAATGGAATTTTCCGTAAAATGACAAGTAATGACTTACTAAAATATTATACACTGTAACAGCAACATTGTGAGATGACCAACCTTGGTAGACTTAGTGTGTGTTAGTATTACTGTGATGTAAAATACTTTCCAAAACTCATAATGGAAACTGCTATCTAGATCCCGAAAAAAGAACTTTGGAGTCTGAAAGCAGATATAAGCATATTTTTCTCTTTTTTTTCTTTCTTGCCTTTTTTTTTCCCTTCTCTTCTGATTTTTCTTTCAGAACATGACTAATATGGGAACATGTTTATTATGATTGTTCATGTATAGCCAATATCAGATTGCATGCTATCTTGGGGAAGGAGGAGGGGAAGAAAATTTACAATGAAATCTTATAAAAGTGAATGTTGAAAACTGAAGACAAACAAATATATTTTCATAAAAAACAAAACCTGGGAAACACAGTCTAGAGTGAGGAAGAACATTATCCCAGGCATGGAGACAACTAATGATTGTCCTCCAAAGAATGACATATGAAAAGAGTAGTGGATGTGCAAAAAAATAGGCCAGTGTAGCTGGATAAAAGAGAGAAAAGTGTCAGAAGAGTGAACAGTTAGGCAGCAGTTTTTAAGAGTTTAAAGACCAAAAGAGGAGGTTTTGTTTGATCCTGTAACTTTTTGCATATTTGGGTGACATGATTATTTATACACTTTAGTAAATCACTTCTCTAGGTCATTGGAAGACTGATTTGTGTAGGTAAAGACTTGAACCTGGGAGATTAATTAGGAGGCTATTGCAGTAATGCAGGTGAGAGGTGATCAGATTTTGCGGTAGAAAAGTGGCTGTGTAAGTGTTTGGAAGGGGACACAAGATATATTTCAAAGTAAAAGCCAAAAATATTTTGCAATTGATTGAATATGTGTTATGAGTTAAAGTAAAGAGCCAAATCACTTTGAAATTTTCTTCCATGGTGAATGAATTATGCTTTCAGCAACATTCTATTAAGTTTGATAGTGAAAGAGTGTGAGAAAAAGAAAATGAATTCTGTTTTTCAACTACTGAGTCTGAGAAGCCTAGATTATATCCAGTTTGAGATGTACAAAAAGCAACTGGAGGCTTAGAAGTGGTATTCAGTTAAGAGATTGTGGTGGGATATACTTATCCGAGAATCATGTTCATAGAGATGATAATTGAACTCATGTGAACTTATGCGATCATTAAATGAGAAAATATGAAGTATAAACAAACAAGCAAAAAAACACAGGCAGCTAGTCTATAAACATATAGTATACATTGTGATAAATACTGGAGATATAAATCAAATAAAAAATAGTTCATTCTCTTAAGAGCTCAACCTAATGAAGGAGAAAAGATTCAAACATCTAAGTACAAAAAGCTATCTGTAGGATAAGCTGGAAACAATAAACAGAAGGAAGACACTTGATTTAAAAGTGATTTTGAAAGACTTCCTGTAGAAGGCAGCATTTTACCTGGGACTTGAATTAAGCCAGGAGTGGGGATGAAGAGATATAGCATTCCAGGTTCAGGGCACACATTCAAGAAATGAAGTGTCTTAAGGAACAACAAAGGAGATATCAGAGGAAAAATCAGAGAAATCAGAGGATATGGGCTTACTATTCAGAATCTCATATGAGATACCTGGCTAAGTGCTTCCAAGAGTGGCACTTATTAAATAACAGTTTATTAAATAACAGTTCTTCTTAAATAATAAATAAGAGTTCTATCTCTATTGTACATGTTTCAAACCAATTCCCCCATTCCTGGAATATATTCTCTCCTCATTTGTCTCTTAGAAGTCCTCACTGACTTGAAGGCACAAAATAATGCAAATAATGTATTATTTATTAAAGGAAACCTTTCCTGTTTCCCTTAGTTGTTAGTGATCCCTCTCCTCACAAATGACCATGTTCTGTCTCCTGGTAGAAGAACATAAGTTCATCAATGGCAGGGAATGTTGTGTTTTTCAATATTCATAATATCTTGTAACTGATAGACATTTGAGAAATACTCATTAAATTCACTTGCTTTTTGGATTGGAAAGGCATGTTTTGGTTTCTTGTACTAGATAGCATTAAAAAAAATTCAGGGCCATGGCTAGTAGCATCTACTGATGATGACAAATGAGGTCATGCTGCATGCCACATAAAGCCATATTTTCAGGAAGATTTTTAAAAATGAAAACAGTAGAATATTTGGCAAATATATCCTTTGGGTGACAATGGCAAGCTATATAAAACAATCATTTGTAAATGGATATGAAGATAAAACATTACTGAAATGCATACCTAAATTTCGGAAAAGAAAAAATTTTGAATTTTAAACCTTAACAGTGATACAGGTATCACTAATTGTCACAGATGTTTAAAACATCAGTAGAATAATATTGAGACATTTTCATGGAGGATTAAATAATTAAAAAAAACTATCATAAGATAATTTTCTTCAGTGGTGTATCATTTTAATAGAATTCAACTGAATTAGTTATAATTAAAGGAAAAATGACAGTTCTTAATAGTAAAATTTCACTTAAGATTCCTCATTCCTCATATTATTAGAAATAAAGTTTTGAAAATTTTATCAGTTGAATTAAAGAAAAAGATGATGGCATATTTGGATGACAAGTAGTCATATGAGGGAAGCACAAAACCAAACTAAATTAAAAAGCTATAATTTATGCCAGTATATCTGATTTAAAAATAAACATAAAATTATCAAATGTCTATCATATATTTCATATTATGGAAAACACATACACATATGACATTGATCATGCATTTGAGAAATCTATATTCTAGCTCAGTAGACAAAACTATGCATATGTAATTATATTTATTAATAATGATGGTCAATTCAAAATCAATGATTAATCCATCAGTAATTAAATAATTAAATATTTTAATAAGTGCCAAATTAATACTCTATTATAAATTATAGCTATTCAGAAGATCAAACAATCACCTAGATAGTAAAATATATCAGACTTGAACTGGGTCGTCGAGAGGCCTAACTGATTTAGAGACTATTACAGGTTAAAAAACAACGAAATACAACTTTCAAAGTTGTTAGGTTAAGACATGAAGATTAATTTGAGAAAAGAGAATAGCTACTTCATTAATAGGGTAAAGAAGTATTGATGACACTATGATACTAAGATAAAATTAATTTAATGAAAAAAGAGATAAGAAGTCAATATAAAAGACAGATAATAAGTTTCTCCCTCTTAGAAAATTGCCCTAAAAATAACCTGTAGAAATTCTCTTAGAGATATGTAAGGGAATTCCTAGTCATGTTAATATCACCTAATTCAAGAAGATATAAATAATATCGATAGGAAGTATAT
>CM053587.1:123991794-124026273 GCA_028646515.1 Pseudochirops corinnae
GGAGGCGGGTGCAAAACCTCCGCCTTTCGCTTTTCCGCTCTGGAGACCTTTTGGCCGGACGCCTATCTCCCTCTTTCACAATCCCCCCTCCTCGCAGCTGGTGCTAATCCGCGCTCACCTGACAGCTTTCTCTGCACCTCCTGCCCAGCCGCCCCCGGGGCACAGCCGCGGCTTCAGGCCAGGCTGGTTTTGGTTTGCAGTGCTGATATGGTTCCTTGTAGCTGAGCTGACTTTAGTGGGAAGTATCTTTGTGTGCAATTTGAAGTTCTAGGTTGGTCCAGAGTCCTATTCCATGGGTATTTTGGGGTGGCTATGTGAGAGCTGCGATATATTGCTGCTGCTACGCCGCCATCTTTGCTCCACCCCTATATTATGATTTGTAATGGAATAAACAGAGTGTTCACTATACTGTGTAATCTGAACCTTAAAAGCTGTTCACAGTAGCATTCTTTTGGGAAACTGCTGGCACGGCATTGCAATATTCCCTTCAACTATCCACATACTGAGAAATTTTCATAAGTTACAATGATAATTTTTTCCATGTAGGTATATAAATAGTTCAACTCTGATAAATTATTTATGATTTTTTTTCCCTGTTTGCCTTCTCATGCTTCTTGTATTTGAATGTGAAATTTTTCTATTCAGTTCTGGTTTTTTCAATGAGAATGTTTGAAAGTCCTCCACCTCATTGAATGACCATATTGTCCCCCGAAACATTATACTCAATTTTGCTGGGTAGGCGATTCTTGGTTTTAATCCTAGCTCACTTGATCTCTGGAATATCATTTTCCAGGCCCTTCAGTTCCTTAATATAAAAGCTGCTAGATCCTGGGTTATCCTAATTGTGTTTCCACAATATTGAAATTGTTTCTTCTTGGCAGCTTGTAATAATTTCTTCTTGATCTGGGGACTCCAGAACATGCTATAAATTCAAAGGAGTTTTCTTTGGGGATCTTTTTCAAGAGGTGATCAGTGAATCCTTTCAAGTTATATTTTGCACTCTGGTTTTAAAATATCTGAGCAATGTTCCTTGAGAATTTCTTGAAGGATGATTTCAAGTTTCTTTTTTTTTTGATCATGGTTTTTGGCTAGTCCAATAATTTTTAAATTGTCTCTCCTGGATCTATTTTCCAAGTCAGTGATTTTTACCAGTGAGATATTGCACATTGCCTTCTATTTTTTTTCTTTTGTTTGGATCTGTTTAAAAGTATCTTGATTTCTCATAAAGTCATTTGCTTCCATTTGCTCCACTATAATTCTGAAGGAATCATTCTCTTCAGTGGGTTTTTGAGATTCTTTTTTCCATATGGAAAATTTGGCTTTTGAAGGCATTCTTCTCCTCATTAGCTTTTTGGGCCTCTTTTGACATTTGAGTTAGTCTATTTTTTAAAGTGTTATTTTCTTCAATCAGGTTGTTGACTCTCTTTTCATGATTCTCTTGCATCATTTTCATCTCTCTTCCCAAATTTTTCTCCACTTCTCTTATTTGGTTTTCAAAATCCTTCTTCAGCTCCTCTGTGACCTCTAACCAATTTATATTTTTCTTGGAAGGTTTTGGTGGGGGAGTTCTGATTGTGTTGCTTTCCTCCTGTTTCATGTTTTGATCCTTTTTGTTCCCACAAAAATTCTAACTTTGGATGGCAGTTCTGGCTTTACTTCCTTTGTATGCTCATGTTGCCAGTGAAATACTTGACATTTGGGCTCAGTAGAACTCTACTGTAAGAGTGGAGAGCTTTGTGCCAAGTTGCTGGGGTTTTTGCAGCTGCTCGAAGTTAAAGAAGGTTGCTGTCTCTACAGCCCCCAACAACTTTGGCCAACTGGTTATGCATCTCAGGACCACCACCAAATACCACGATCCTGATCCAGGCAGGTTAAGGCCAGAGCACTTAGACTCTGAATGGTTGATTGGCCACCCTGCAAACTATAGGCTAGGAGCTCTGAAGCAGCTATATGCAGGCAGCTGCCTGGCTGCTGCTTCTGCCACTTCTGGCTCTGGGGGCAGATGGCCAGACATGTTCCTCCATGTCCCTCAAATTCAGCCAAGTTCTATTGACCTTTCATTTTGTCTTTGGCATTTATAGTTTGATAATTCTGGAAACTGCCACAGCTGCCAGTCATACACTCTCCCAAATGTTCCAGCTTGGATGTCCTGGGGCTAAAACCATGGGTTCATGGATGGCAGGTCCAGGCTTCCTGCATGCTGCAATGAACCCTTCCTTTCTGACTACTGGGCTGCCTTTACTGAGAGATTTGTTTCTCTGTCCCTTTGTGGGTTCTGGAGCTCTAAAATTTGTTTAGAGTCATATTTTATAGGTATTTGAGGTGGTTATGGGGGGAACTACTTGAGTTCTCTTGCTACACTGCCATCTTGATTCTGCCCCAATACTTGATATTTTCTACAATATGTATTTATTTATTTTTAAATCATATTCTTTCTTTATAGTTGTCTCAAGGAATCATTAGCTTTCATTTGTGCAATTCTAATTGTAACATATTTGTCATGGACATGGGAATTTGAAATTTTCCCTACTCCTTAATAGGACAAATATAATCACATGGAGACCACTTGGGTGGTATTTGCTGAAAGGGTGGAACAGGAAGGATGGAGCAGGAAAAAGTAAAGCCAGAACAGATTTGAGAGCAAGCAGTTTGGAAGCAGAGCAACTAGCATGAGTGAGAGAAAGGTATTTTTGTTTAAGGGAGCCTATTTTGTTTTGAAGGTCAGACAGAGGAAAGTGTCAGGAATGTCAGTGCTCACTGCTGTGGTAATGTGTACCAATTTCTTCATTGCTGTGACAAGTTTGACTTCCTTGTGTTAGAACTGGACTTTCTGGTGTTTGAATAAATGTTTGGTTCTTTCTTCCATGTGGAGAGTCTCTTTCTTTTTGTAATTCACAACTACACCAGCATATTTATAGCACCATAAACTCTGTGAATAAAGCATTGGTGTTATTTTTGGCAATTAAGATGGAATCACAAAATATCATACCACTATTTGATGTAGGAGATCTTTAAAGAGAGAACTGGATTTTCCAGAATGGCAAGATATATCTTATTGCTGTCTAGCAAGAAAATCGACACAGGGCTCCATGAAAACCAGGAACTGATGTTACAGACAGGAAGATGCAGAGATTTGGAAAGATATTTGTGAGAAATATCAATAGAACCAGGAAAAAGAACTTGCAGGGGTGTGATGGAGAAGCTGGGATTTGCTAACAAGTTTTCATCCTGTGTGTAACAGTAGAAATAAACTGCTGGAGGAAAAAGCTCAGATGGCAGGGAAACTGGCTGGTTAACATAAGAATTTTTCTGTGCCACAGAATTAGGGCTCTCCTTTAGAAGAGCAATCTGGAGGGTCTCATGTGGTACAACAACAGGATGCTGTTAATTTAGCTGAAAGGAAGCAAAACACTAATGAAAGGGATATGCATGCAGCTTTTGTACAGGATGGGCATAGTTCCCCTGATGACTGATAGGAAAATGTGTGGGAGGATAATGGAAAAAAAAAAGTTAGATGGAGTCTTCAATGCAGAAATTCTCCCCAAGTTGAGAACAACACATGAGAACCAACAAAGCCAAAGAGAATTCAGGGAGATAATTGAGGAATTCACTCAGGAAGAGGTTAGTGATATATTAGGTCAATTCACACAAAGGATGGGATAATCTTTAGTTTCTTGGCTGGTGAGAATCAGCAATGAAGGGGCCAGAAGAGTATTGATACTGTGGATTGCTTGAAGTTCACATGTATTAGTCAGAATCTTTTTGTACATTGTAAACAGAATGGGGATTTGTAAGTCTTCCCTGCCTCTTGTAATGGCAAGGAAACAAGTACTTAGCACCTTGTTTCAGTTGATCCTTGCCCTTGATTATATCAAGTCTTTGTTAAGAAACAGAATTTGTGAAACACACAGTGGGAGTACCTAGCTTATGCAACAGGAAATAACCAGAATACAAAGCTTATCACAAACTAAGAGAGAGCCAGAACTGCTAGGAAAAGCAGTGTAGAGGCTGAGGAGCTAGAATGAGTGACAGATGGGCATTTTTTTTAAGGGAGCCTGTTTTGTTTTGGTGGCCTGAAGGAGAGAAGGTTTGGGAAAGCTTGGGAATGTTGATGTTCACTGCATTGGTTAGGTATACCAACTTTGTGGTTACTATGATGAATTTGACTTTTAGGGTTTGAGATTGCTTTTCTGGTATTTGAATAAATGCTTTGGTGCTGTCTTCCATGTGGCGTCTTTCACATTTTGTGATTCATAACTACATCAGCATATTCATAGCCACTGTGGGCAGTGTGAATATCTCATTGGCATTTTACACACCAAGCTTTTAGGGATCACCTTATGCAAGGAGGTAACAACACAACTAACGTGTTAGCTTTAATTTTAGATAGATTCAATAAGCAATATCCTACTGACTCTATAAGGCCTGGTAGAGATAGTCCCAGGTATTCACTGAGACACTATATGAGAAATCTAAAGGAGAAGATAATGAAAACTACTATCATGGTTGGAGATGCAAATGCATATCCCCTTAGCAATTCCTCATAGAAATATCATAGTGAAGATGTCTCCTCCTTCTTATAAGCACCTAATTCTGACTCTATTAATTAAGGAAATAGGATAACTACTTTCAAAGGTGCTGTATAAGATTTCACAGTTAAATGACTTAGGGGACTGGGGAAAAGATAAATTTCTCCCAGAGAAAAGAGTAAACAGCCAGCAGATTCAAAGTCAGAATAGATTGAAAAGAAAAGAATTGTTTACTGCTCTACTGAGAGCAGGGATAGATTTCAGAAGAATAGATGTTACTCCAACGATAGAGTTGCATAAGATGTACAAAGAAAACGTTCTTAGCATTAAATGGAATAGTGAAGTAGTAATCACCACTACATATGCTCCTGAATCATTGTATCCAAGTTTGCCATACATTAAGGGAGAATAGGAAATAGGCAAAGCCCAAAACCAGATTAAAGAAATACACAGAGGAGATTACAGACTCCATATTGCTTTACCCATATATTGAAAAAAATGGATCAACTACCATAACTAGGGTATTGATAGATACTTGAGTGGAGGCCTCCCTTATCTATGAAATTTCTGATATGTTTAAACATGGAGCTCCTATTACCATCCCAGGACTAGGAGTGGGGGAACATGAAATCTCATCCAGACAAGTTAAGCTAGCAATGAAAACTGGATAATTACCTAAGGAAAAAAGATGTAATATGGTAATTTTACCCATTCCTGAATACATCATTGGAATAGACATACTGAGAGGTATGACCCTAAATTTACCTGATTGGAGATAGCAATTTAAAATAAGGAAGAATTAATACAATTTTAGTGAGAAAAATAAAAAATGGACCCAATCACTTTACCTAAAGCATTTGAAGTAATTGCTTCAAAGTAGTATCATGTGCGAGGAGGACAAGATGAAATAACCAATACTATAAATGAATAATTGAGAACAGGAGTATTAATTCCTACAACCACTCTATGGAATAATGCTGTATGACCAGTACAAAAGTCAGAATGGATGTAGAGGACAGTGGATTATAGATAATTGAATAATGTTTCTCCTCCCTTCCAGATACTGTCACCTTAATAGAAAAGATCGAGAAATATGCTTGTACTTTGTAGGCAGTTAATTATTTAGCCAATGCTTTCTTTACTATCCCAACACATTCCAAAAAATGGGAACAGTTCATTTTCACTTAGCAGGACAAGCAATATACTTTCACTCACTAACCACAAGGATGTCTGCATAGCTCCCCTATTTTTCAAGGTCTTATGGCTGAATATTTAGTTGGATTAGAGCTACCAGGAGTACAGCTTACCCATCACACTGATGATACTATGAAACATGAAAATATGTAAAGGAAGTGGAGAAGAGTTTGAACATTTTAATTGAGCATGTGATAAGTAAAGGCTGGGAAATAAAATTTGAGGCATTCTATGTAATAAAGGGCTGCAAGAGATTCTTCTGCATGCCTGAAAAAAAAAGATTCAAGATTTTCCTAACAATAAGAAGGAGACTAAAATTTATAGGATTATTTGAATATTGGAGGCAGCACATTCCATTTCTGGGACAAATTTTGGAACCCTTATATAAAGTTACTTGGAAAAAATATGAATTTCATTGGGACCCAAGCAGAATAAAGCTTTTGATGAAGCCAAGGCTGCTGTAAAATTGGCACTAGATTTGTGATTTATACAAAATGGATCAATGGAATTTGAAGTTACTGTACAGGATAATTATGCAACCGGGAGTACATGGAAAAAAAAAACAACAAAGCCAAAATTTACGCTTGGAATATTGGTGTATGAAACTCCCTTCATCTGGCAGACAGCACAGCTGGAGAATTCAGGAGAGTGGATCGGCAGCAGCTGTAGCAGTTTCCAGAATTATCAAGCCATAAGAAACAAGGACTAAGTGAAAGATCAGTGGAACTCAGCTAAATCTGGGGAAGAAAAGCAGTCTGGCTGAACTGCCTCCAGGGAAAGGAAGTGGCAGAAGTGGTGGACATGCAGCCCTCTCCACATGGCTGCTTCAGAGGTCCCGGCCTACACATAGAAGAGGGGCCAGGCAATTGTTCAGAGGCTAAGTGCTCTTGTGTTCAGCAGCCTAGATCTGGATTGTGGTCTTGGGTGATGATCCGGGGGGGCATTTTCAGTGAGCCAAAGCTAGTGAGGGCTATAGTAGCCTCCCAATAACTCCAGCAACTGCAAAAACCCCAGCAAATTGGGACAGAGCTTTCCCCTCTGGAACCAGAGTTCCATAGAGCTAAAAAATTAAATAATTCACTGGCAGCATGAGCAGGCAAAGGAAACAAAGTAAGAACTGCAATCAAACTCTAGAATTGTAGAGGGGACAAAAAGGATCAAAGAATAAATGGGAGGATGACAACCTCATTAGAACTCCCACACCAAAGGGTTATAAGAAACATGTAGACTGCCTACAAGACATTGATGGGCTTAAGAAGGATTTTGAAAAGCAAATAAGAGAAGTAGATGAAAAATTGAGAAGACAAATGAGAATGACGCAAGAAAATCATGAAAAGAGTGTCAACAATGTAAATGAAGAAAATAGCACCATAAAAATAGATTAAGTCAAATAGCAAAACAGGTACAAAAAGAAATGAGGAGAAGAATGCCTTAAAAAGTTGAATTTGCCAGATTGAAAAAGAATCCCAAAAGCATTCTGAAGAGAATAATTCCTTCAGAATGATAGTGGAGCAAATGGAAGCAAATGACTTTATTAGAAATCAAGACTAATTAAACAGATCCAAACAAATGAAAAAAATAGAAGGCAATGTGAAATATCTCCTTGAAAAAACTGCAGACTTGGAAAATAGATCTAGTAAAGACAATTTAAAAATTATTCGACTACCTGAAAGACATAATCAAAAAAAAAAATTAGAAACCATCCTTCAAGAAATTCTCAAGGCAAATTGGCCTGATGTTTTAGGACCAGAGGGTAAAAGAGAATTTGAAGAATTCAATGATCACCTCTTGAAAAAGATCCCCAAAAGTAAACTCCTAGGAATGTTATAGCTGGGTTCTGGAGTCTCCAGATGAAGGAGAAACTATTACAGTCTGCCAAGAGGAAACAATTTGAATACTGTGGAAACACAATTAGGATAACCCAGGATCTGGAAGCTTCTACATTGAGGAATTGAAGTGCCTGAAATATGATATTCCAGAGATCAAGGGAGGTAGGATTAAAACCAAGAATCACCTATCCAGCAAAATTGAGTATAATTTTCCAGGGGAAAATGGTCATTCAGTGAGGTGGAGGACTTTCACACATTCCTGCTGAAAAAACCATAACTGAAAAGAAAATTTGATACTCAAATACAAGGAGCATGTGAAAGTAAACATGGAAAAGAAATCATAAGGCCCTTCCTTATCAAAGTTGAACTATTTACATGCCAAAATGGAATAACAATAATTGTAAATTTTGAAACTTTTTTCAGCATGAGGATAGGTGAACAGAATACAAGTGTACACATGTACACATTTGTCTATATAGGAGGGTTTTGCATATGAATACATATCTGAGTATGTCTATATATGTGTACATAGACAGCACAGGATCAATTGAATAGGAAGGGAAGATACTTTAAAAGATGAAATTCTGAGGTGGGCTAGAATGCAAGGAGATAGGGAAAGGCAGAATGAGGTTAATCATCTCCTATAGAAGATGCTAGGGATAATTGTTACAATGCAGGAGAAGAACAGGAAGGTGAAAGGGAATGGGTCAACCTTATCCTCATTGAATTTGGCCTAAGGAATGAATGACATAAACTGTAATCTGGGTATCTTGCCAAAAAGGAGATTAAGGGAGATGGGGATGAAAAGTGGGCAGGGAGGGCTCCCTGAAGTACATACTTCTTAAAAAGGTACTGGGACATATAGAGAATAGAACAGGGTGGGGGGGGTGGGATAGGAAGGAGGGATATATAATCAGTCTCTCACAATTGTGGAGATGTTCTGTGTAACTACACATGTACCACCTGTATTGAACTGCTTGTCTTTCCAGTGGGGGTGGGTGATGATGGAGGAAGGGAAAGGATCTAGAATTTAAAGTTCTATAACCAAATGTTAAAAATACATATGTACATATATTAGTAGCAGTAGTAGTACGAACTATATGCAACAAGTAATTAAGATATACAGGCATTGGGGTAGGGAGACCCATCCTGCCCTTCCAGAAAGTCAGAGGGGCCATGGGGGAGGACATAGAAGGGAGCAGAGTGAGGGAAAGCCTATACAATGGGATGGCTGTTTTTAGGTGGTGGGTAGGTGAAAGATGAGGAGAAAAATTGTAACTCAAAATCTCATGAAAATGAGTGATATAAACAAGAAAATAAAGAAATGAATAAAATTTAAAAAAAAAGAAGCCACAGCCAGCAGACTCACCCACCCTTAAGGCAATTTGCAGCCATCCTACCACAGGATAGAGGATTGTCGGAGCTAGGTAAGAGAAAACATAGGGTATGCAGCAAAGACAACAGATTCTTATGGAGCTATCAGCCAACAGCCTAGATGTTTAAAAGTTACATACCTGAGCTTCCAGGGTTCAAGGTGGTGGAATAAAACCAACTGTTGCCATTACCCCACCCAGACACAGAAAACCCAGAGATAAATGTCCAATCTAGAGTAAAATCCTTAATTAGTGGAAATAACCTTAGGCTTAGGAATCACTGAGGAAGGGGGAAGTGAGGCAGCACAGAGTCTAAGCTCAGGGGGGCGGGAACCAGCAAGCACTGACAACACAAGCAAAAATGTGTCTTAGCAGTCACCATTATGCTGGCTGCCAGCTTCTGAGCCTGCCTGAGCTTTAGTCCAGAGACACAGAGGTGGAAAACTGAAGTGGCCATTCAACCCCTCCCCAACAGATTCCTCTGTGAGCATCAGGGTCAATAAGAAGAAACACTGAGAGTCATGGCCTTGGCCTCAGTCTAGACACTCATAGGCTACTGCTCACAAAATTAACAAACAAAGCCCTACCTCCTAGGCTGAGAAGTTCAATACATCTGCACCCTGAAAGCAGATATGCATTATAAAAATTCAGGACATAGGCAATCATCATGGGGAAGAAGGATTCTGTGAGATTGAGAAACATAAAATCCTTTTGATTGTGAGTAAAAACAACCAAATTCAGAGAAAAACAAGGTCTCTCTATTCACACTGTAGACCACAGAAGGAAATATAAACTGGACTTAAGCTGAAAAAGCATTCCTGGAGGAGCTCAAGAAAGATTTTAAAAACCAAATTAGAGAGGTAAGAGATAAATTTAAATCTACAGTGACTAAATTGGAAAAAAATCTCACTGAAGAAAACAAATCCTCAAAAAGTAAAGTTGGAGAACCTGAACAGGAGGTCTAAAATCTAACTGGAGAAAAAAACCTCCTTAAAAAAAATTGAACATATGGAAAAGGAGCTTCAAAAACTAATTGAGGAAAATAATTCACTAAAAATTAGAATCAGTCAAACTGAAGCTAAGGTTTCTATAATGCATCAAGAGTCAGTCAAACAAAACATAAAGATTGAAAAATTAGAATAAAGTGAAAAAATATCTCACAGGAAAAACAACTGACCTGGAAAACAGATCCAGGTGAGGTAACTTAAGAATTATTGGCCTACCAGAAATCCATGATGGAAAAAAAAAAGCAGCCTGGACCACATCCTCCAAGATATTGTCTAAGAAAACTGTCCTGATGTCCTAGAATCAAAGGATAAAATAGTTATCAAAAGAATTCAATGGACCCCTCCTGAAAAAGATCCCAAATTAAAAACTTCAAGGAATATAGTAGCCAAATTCCAAAGCTTAGATGTCAAGGAGAAAATACTGCATGCAACCAAAAAGAAACAATTCAAATATTTGTGTAACCACAGTCAGGGTTACACAGGACTTAGCAGCTTCTACCTTAAAAGATCAGAGGGATTGGAATTTGATATTTCATAAAGCAAAAGATCTAAGACTGCAACCCAGGATCAACTGCCCGGAAAAACTGAGCATAATCTTTCAGCCAAGGAGATGGTCATTTAATGAAATAAAGGACTTCCAGACCTTCCTGATAAAAAAAAGCCAGAGCTCAATGGAAAATTCAATCTCCACTTACAAGACCCAAGAAAGACATAATAAGGTAACCAAGGAAAACACACACACACACACACATACACATAAACAAACACAGGTGCACATGCACACACATGCACATAACTTGAGACTCAATAAGAACAAACTGTTTACATCCCTATATGAGAAGCACATACCTGTCTGTATTGAAATTTGTATAATTGTATAATCACATTTAAAAGAGATTAACATCCAAAGAGGGTGTGGTTGTAAATGAAATAATCTGAAGATTAAAAAAAATTATTAAGGGGGGGGAAGGGAATTGTAATGGGAGAAAAGGAAAGGATGACACAGAAAATGGTAAATTATGAAACATGTAGAGGCATGAAAACATACTAAATAGAGGGGAATGGAGGAGGGAGATGAGCATCCCATGAAGATTATTCTCATTGGTTCTGATTCAAAGAGGGATCAATATAATCAGTTAAGTTAAGGATACTAACATGAAAAGACACAAAAACTCATTATAACAAAGCGAAAGGATGGAGGAAGGGGTGCACAGTATGAAATTTACTATCATTGACTTGGGTTCAAGGAGAGGATAACATACTACATTAAGTATAAAAATCTATTGTGCCCGAAAGGCAGAAGAAGGGATAATGGGGAGTTTAAACAGGGGGAGGGTGGTTAGAAGGAAGGAAAAGAGTGGTAGGGGGAACGGGTAGATAAAGCAGAGGCCACGCAGGTAAGGAATACTGAGGGGGCAGTGGTCAAAAGGAAAACTCTAAAGGAGGGAAAGGGAAAAGGAAGATGCAAAAATATAAACAGGGGAGGGATAGGATAGAGAAAAAGTCACAGACAGTAATCATAACTGTTAATGTGAATGGGATGGATTCTCTCATAAAATAGGGACAAATAGCCAAATGGATTAAAAACCCCAATCCTAAAATATGCTATCTACAAAAATCAATTTGAAACAAGGAGATATGCACAGGGTAAAGGTCCAAGAATGAAGTAGAATATATTATGCTTCAGGTAAATAAAAAAAAAAAAACAGGGCTACCAATCCTTATCTCAGATAAAGTAAAAGTAAAAAAAAATAGATCTAATTAAAAGAGATAAAGAAAGAAACTATATCCTGCTAAAAGACACCATCGAGAATGAAGCAATATCATTACTTAACATTTATGCACAAAGCAGTATAGCATCCAAATTCCTAGATGAAAAGTCAAGGTAATTAGAGGAAGAAATAGATAACAAAACATTACTAGTGGGGGACCTCAATCTACCACTCTCGGAACTTGATAAATCTAAACTCAAAATAAACAAGAAAGAAGTTAAACAGGCAAGTAAAATTCTAGAGAGGCCAGACATGGTAGATTTCTGGAGAAAATTGAATGGGGATAAAAAGTAATACACCTTCCTCTCAGCAGTACATTGCCCATACACAAAAATTGACGCTATACTAAGGCATAAAAAAACCCTCACAATTCTTTGCAGTAAGGCATAAATATTAAATGCATCATTCTGAGATCATGAAGCAATAAAAATCACATGCAATAAAGGGCCATGGAAAGATTAAAAAAAAACAAATTGGAAACTAAATCATTTAATCCTAAAGAATGAGTGGATCAGGGGTAGAGTCAAGATGAACACATAGCAGCAGGAAAACTCCATGAGCTTCCCCCATAATCTCCTAAAATGCCAGAAAATATGACTCTACACAAATTTTTAGAGTTCCAGAAATCAAAAAGTAACAGAGAAACACATCTCCCATTGAAGGCTACCCAGCAAGTGGACAGGAAAGGTTCATAACAACACTCTGGGAGCCGAGACCAGCCCCACATGAACCCAGAGATTTAGCCCAAGGGCATTTAGGACCAGTTGAGCTTGAAGCATTTGGGAGAGTGGATCATCAGCAGCAGTGGTGGTTTCCAGGATTATCAACCTTTAAGTGTCAAGGGCAAAGGAAAAGGTCAGTGGAACTCAGGTAAATTTGGACAAGAGGGTCCAGCTGTCTGCCTATAATGCTAGAAGCAGTCTGAAGTGGTGGCTCACCAGCCACCTCCACTTGGCTACTTCAGAGCTCCCAGCATGCAGATTGGAGGGGGACAAGCATCCATTTAGAGGCTAAGTGCACTCACCATGACCTTCCTGTATCAGGACTAGAGAGCCAAAGCTGGTGGGGGGATGCAGAGACAGTGACCTCCTAATAGCTCCAGCAACTTCAAAAATCCCAGCTATTTGGGACAAAGTTCTTCCCTCTCAAAGCAGAGTTCTACTGAGCCCAAAAATCAAGTAATTGACTGGCAACATGAGAAGGCAAAGGAAACAGAGTAAGAACAGCAATCCAACTTTAGATTCCTTTATTGGATACAAAAAGGATCAAAGCATGGAATGGAAGAAAGACAACACAGTCAGACCTCCTGAACCAAAAGCTTCCAAGAAAAATTTGAACTGGATACAGGCCATAGAAAAGCTTAAGAATTATATAGAAAACCAAATAAGAGAAGTGGATGAAAAATTGGGAAGAGAAATGAGAATGATGAAAGAAAATCATGAAAAGAGAGTCAACAACCTGACTGAAGAAAATAACACCTTAAAAATAGATTAACTTAAATGGCAAAAGAGGCTCAAAAAGCCAATGAGGAGAAGAAAGACTTAAAAAGTCAAATCTGCCACATGGAAAAGGAATCTCAAAAGCTCACTGAAGAAAATACTTGCTTCAGAATTAGAGTGGAGCAAATGGAAGCCAATAACTTCATGAGAAATCAAGATACTTTTAAACAGGTGGAAACAAATGAAAAAATAGAAGGCAATGTGAAATATTTCACTGAAAAAAATCACTGATATAGAAAATAGATCCAGGAGAGACAATTTAGAAATTATTGGACTATCTGAAAGCCATGATCAAGAAAAAAGAACCTGGAAATCAGCCTTCAAGAAATTCTAAAGGAAAATTGACCTGATATTTTAGAACCATAGAGTAAAATAAAACTTGAAAGAATTCACCGATCACCTCTTGAAAATGATCCCCAAAAGAAAACTCCTAGGAATATTATGGCCAATTTCTGGATTTGCTAGGTCATGGAGCAAATATTACAAGCTGCCAAGAAGAAACAATTTCAATACTGTGGAAACACAATCAGGATAACCCAGGATCTAGCAGCTTCTACATTAAGGGACCTACATGCCAGGAATATTATTGTTCCAGAGATCAAGGGAGCTAGGATGAGAACCAAGAATTACCTATCCAGCAAATCTGAGTATGTTTCAGGGGAAAATATGGTCATTCAATGAGGTTGACAACTTCCTAGCATTCTTGATTAAAAAAAAAACAGAACTGAATAGAAAAATTGACATCCAAATACAAGATTGGAAGGCAAATATGGAAAAGAAATCATAAGGTACTTATCAAAGTTGAACTATTTACATGCCAACATGGAAAAATGATAATTGTAAGTTATGAAAGTTTTCTCAGTATGAGGATAGCTGAAGGGAATTTAAAAGTGTATGGATATATATTTACACATACACATAAACATGTATGTACATATATGTGCATGTATGTGTATATGCACATATATGTATAAATTTATGTATATATGTAGACATGCACATATGTCTATATACGCGGGCATATGTGAATATGAATATATATGTGTGTGTGTATATATATATGTATATATATATATATTTATATTTATATACATATGTACAGGCATACATAGACAGAAGGTACAGGTGCAATAGAATAGGAAGGGATGACATTTTAAAAGGTGAAATTGAGAGTTGGGAGAGGAGAAGAATAAGAGAAGTCAGGGAGAGACAGAATGGGGTTTATCATCTCATACAGAGGAGGCAAGGCATAACTGTTACAACAGAGGGGATGAACAGGAAGGGAAAAGGGTTTGGGTCATCCTTACTCTCCTTGAATTGGGCTTAGGGAAAGAAAGACATATACCCTAAATTTGGTATCTTGCCCTACAGGAGAGTAGGGGGTCAAGGTAGGAAAGGAAGGATGATGGACGGGAGGACAGGCTTGGCAGGAGGGTTTTTAGAAGCACACACTTCTATAAAGGGACAGAGAAAAAGTGGAGAATAGAAGAAGTGGAGGGCAGCATAAGAAGGAGGGTAATATAGTCAGTCTTTCACAATATGTCCATGGTGGAGACGTTGTGCCTAACTACTCATGTACTTCATGTATTGTATTACTTGTCTTTCCATTGGAGTTGTTGATGAGGGAGGAAATGAAAATAGAGAATATAAATTTTAGAAAAACACAATATTACAATAATAATACTTTTTTTTCACATGCAACTGGGAAATAATATATACCAGCACTGGGGTAGAGAGATCCATCTTGCCCTACCAGAAAGTCAGAGAGGTGATGGGGAGGATATAGAAGATAGCTTATTAGCAGAGGGTGTATACAGTGGGATCACTATTTGGGGGTGGTGGGTAGGGTAAAGATGGGGAGAAAATTTGTAATTCAAAATTTTGTGGAAATTAATGATGTAAACTAAAAATAAACATGTTATTTTAAAAAATTGTAGGAAAATTCATTTGGAAGAACAAAAGGCCTAGAATATGAAAGCAATTAACAAAAAGAAATGCTAGGGAAGGTGGCCTAGCTGTACCAGATTATAATCTGTAGTATAAAGCAGCACTCATCAAAACTACTTGGTAGTGGCTGAGAAATAGAGTAGTGCATCAATGGAACATATGGGGTACACAAGACTTAGTGGTCAATAACTGTAGTTATCTACTATTTGATAAATTCAAAGACCCCAGTTTTTGGGATAGGAATTTACTATTTTACAAAAACTGCTGGGGAAACTGGAATATAGTATGACAGTAACTGGGCATAAACCATCATCTAATGCTGTACATCAAAATGTAGTCTAAATGAGTGCATGACCTAGGTATAAATGCTGATACTGTAAGTAATCTGGGGAAGCAAGGAATAGTTTATCTGTCAGATTTATGGAGTAGGGAAGACTTTATGACCAAAGATGAATTAGAAAGCATTATAAAATGCAAAAGGGATAATCTTGATTACATCAAATTGGAAAGTTTCTGTACAAACAAAGCCAATGTAACCAACATTAAGAGGGAAGTGGTAAATTGGAAAACAATTTTTACCAGCAGTGTCTCTGATAAAGGCTTCATTTCTAAAATATACAGAGAACTGAGTCAAATCTATAAGAATGCAAGTCATTCCCCATTTGAAAAATGGTCAAAGCATATGAACAGGCAATTTTCAGAGGCAGAAATTGAAGATGTTTATAAGAAAATGAAAAAATGCTCCAAATCATTATCATTTCCAGAAATGTAAATCAAATGTAATCAAAATGTAAATCAAAGCAACTCTGATGTACTAATCAGTCAAATCAGCTCAGATGACAAAACAGGAAAATGACAAATGCTAGAGAGGATATGGAAAAATTGGAACACTTATGCATCATTGATGGAGCCTTGAACTGATTCAGCTATTCTGGAGAGCAATCTGGAAGTATGACCAAAGGGCTATAAATAATTTCATACCCTTTGACCCCATAATACCACATATAGGTTTGTATCCTAAAGAGATCAGAGAAGTGGAAGACCCAAATGTACAAAAATATTTATTGCAGATCTCTTTGCAGTGCTTAAAAATTGGAAATTAAGGAGATGCCCATCAATTGGAGAATGGCTAAAGAAGTTGTGGTATATGAATGTAATGGAATACTATTGTGATATAAGAAATGAGGAGCAGATGGACTTCATATTTACCTGGGGAGGGTTATATGAACTGATGGTACTTGAGAAGAGCAGAACCAGGAGAAATTTGTACACAATGACAGACACAACATATGTGTGATGACCAACTTTGATAGACCAAACTCTTCTCAGTAACACAGGGTTATAAGACAACTCTAAAAGACTCAGGATGGAAGGAGATGTCTACATTTAGAAAAAGATCTAGAAAGAACAGAGTTTAAATGGAGCCTGAAGCAAACTACATGCTCCCTTTCTTTTCCATGTTGTTTCCTCTTTCCCATTGTTCATTGCATTGGTTACAGCCCTTCTTTACAAACAGACTAATGTCTGTTAATGAAAATATTTGCAGATACCATACTTGATTGCATACCACCATGAGTGTGAAGGGGGAAGGAGGGGAGAAAATTTGAAACTCAAGGAATTGTGGAATTGAATCTTGCAAACTATAAGTAAACAAAAGAAATCAATTTAAAAATTAAGATACAATAAATCTGAAGGGAAGCTTTACATCTTTCCATGCCAAGAATTAATTTTACCTTCATGCCATCCTATTGCTTACCCATCTCCTTTCTTTCATCCTCCACTTCACTAGGGAGGGGAAAATGAGGAGAAATATCTCTTACAAACCTTTCAAAAATGCACAAGGAATATTTTTTTCATTTAAATTTGGCTTTTTAGTCTGGAAGAACATTTGATACTCAGTGACATTCAGCTACTGATTATGATTTGATATCACCTCTATAAGATATGGGTTTCAGTAGAGGATGAATGAAATATTTGGCAAGAATATAAAGGAGAAGCAGACATGTTAATAAAATTCTTAAAATAATTAATTACTATTCCAAAATGAGCATATCTATAATTTTCAGGACGATGTAACTTTAATGATGTATAAAAGGTGAAGATGGAAAATAATTACAGTCACGTACTTACCCTTATGTTGATGATTATAACAAAGTTGACAAGTAACAAAGATAAAAAATATGGTGTGTTGGCAGATGGACATTTATTAATGTGTAATTAAAAAAAAAGATATTCCATCTTTCTGCATTTGTAGAAAAGTACTCATCTTCCCCTTTTCTAATTTGCTAAGTGATTCACTTCCCTATTCTGCTTACCAGTGTGAATCATTGCTCTGCCTTAGCCTTTTTTTTGTTTAAGTTTTCCTAAATTTCTAATAAATTTCAGAAGGCTATATGTGGAAAAATACTTCAAATAAGACCAAAATTC
The DNA here is from genome assembly GCA_028646515.1 of Pseudochirops corinnae. Lineage (NCBI taxonomy): Eukaryota > Metazoa > Chordata > Mammalia > Diprotodontia > Pseudocheiridae > Pseudochirops > Pseudochirops corinnae. The sequence continues at coordinate 124,009,372 of CM053587.1, forward strand.
TAAAGAGAATTTATGAATGTGGGAATAAAAATTTCCATTGTGAGCTAATATATTAAAGAGATTTGAGATGAGGAAGGAATATTTCTCCTATCATGGCATGCTGATTCTCTTCAACAATGATTGCTGTTTCTAGCAAAATGTTTTTTTTTTAATTTTGCTACAATAGATTTCATAATGCCCTCAATGTGTGTGTGTGTGTGTGTCTGTGTGTGTGTGTGTGTGTGTGTGCATGAATGTGTGTGAACTTCTAAAAGGCACTGAGATAGGAATAGCTATGAATTTTCTATTTTATTTCAAACAAAGGGGTAAGGATGACTTCTCTGGGAGTAAACAATAATTAAGGAACAAGTAGTTTCCAGGCTAATTAACAATTTGGAAATTGTGTTTCATAATGTAAATCAACTTTAATTTAAAAAAGGAAGATTTTTCTGGCCTACTCTTTGAGCTAATTACCCTATGTGCCACTAGATAAACATTATTGATTAAAACTTAGAGTAATTCTCAATGCCCCGCCAAGATGTTGTTTGGACACTAAAAGCCTATCTACCTAGAATGCACGCAATTTTCATAGAATTGAATTGTTTTGTTGTTTTAAGTGAAATAAAGACCCACTATTTTAGTTCGCATGCGGCATATGGAATGTTCTACATTAACACATTGCAAACTGAAGATATATATTACAGAACTTGGACAAAGGTAATCATAATGACAAGAAAACAACGAATTTAAGGCAGCAGTGATTAGAGTGTGGGTGTTTTTCTCCTTTTAAATGTTCCAAGTATTCTGAGCATGGGAGTAGAGCAAATGCTTATAAAGGCAGAAATCCAGAAATATTATTTTGGGAAAAGTTACAATTTCTGATATTTGCTAAAAGGATACAGGCATATCCTCAGTTAATAAATGATGTAGTGACTCAAAATTATAAAGAATAGAGGATTTTCCTTAGAGATGCTTATCGCACAAACTAAGCTAGGAATAGAGACAGTTTTTAAAGACTTTTAAAGAGTTACCTATAAATGAGATCGTAAAAAAAAAAAAAATCATGTGTTTAGAAATTAAGACTACAACTGACCAGAAAACTATGGATGCTATTAAGGAAAATAATAATACTGATACATTATTGGTCTCAAGAAATATGTTTAAATTTGAATGATGCTCCAAATGAGTGTGTCATAGAAGTTTATTAAATCATCACTTACAAAGCTATATGTGAATAAAGCATTGTCCTTAGCATTTTATTCTTTTTTCTTCATTATCTTTCTTTATAATCTCATTGACTTCTATGGGCTTCAATGTTTGTCTCCATAGATTACTTTCTAAATCTTTTTTTTTTTAGATTTTACTCATTTTAAGAGGTCCAGATTTTTATTTTTAACTCTCTTAACATATCAATGAGTGATTATTTCAATGATATATCTAATTCATTGCTTGTACAATGCTTGTTTAGATTTCAATTTGTTTCTCATTTGACTTCTATCCCATGACCCTTTCTGTCATGTTTGAGTGAGCATTAATTCTAGCCTTATCTATTTTTAGTTAACAATCATAAAAATGCTATCACATACATTTTCAGAATGTGTTCCTTTCTCTCTTTTCCTCACTCTCATAATATAGATCCTCATTGCCATCCATTTGAACGGTTTCAATAACTTTGCAACAAGTTTCCCCTCTATGTTCTTCCCTTTCCAATTAACACATTATGTTTGTTATACTTGCCTTATTTACGTGTGTCTTTTCATACAATTCCACTACACAAAATCCTTACCTGGATTCCTATCAAAAACCAAGTTTATACTCCTTAGTCAGAAAGTCAAGTTACTCCCTACTCAGGTATTATCCTATGCTTTCAGTCTCATTTCACACTACTCATTTCACTGTACTATGGTCAGCAGCTAAGCCAAATTATCAATCACTAACCATGTATTGGATATTCTGCATAATCTGGATAAGATACTAGACTTGAAATGTAAAACAACTGATTTCTAATCTCAATTCATAATTTGATACACGACACTGACAAAGTCCCATAAAACTTTTCTATTTCTTCATATATTCTATGTAAAGTTTGGACTCAATAGTCTCTCAAGTCTTTTCCAACTCTAAATCAAACCTATAATTCAATATTACATGTAATGTGTTAGGTGATAGAAATACAACTACAAAAGTTAGAGATAACCTGCTATCAAGGATCTTAAATTCTTCTAACCTTTCTTCATGTCTGCTTCAATTTCCAACTGGAAATTTTGTGTGCATTTTTCTCCATCTAACAATCCACGCCATAAATCCTAAAATTTCTATTGAATTGTTATCCCTCATTTAAAGTATAACTCAAATGCCAAAGCTCCTCAAGAAATCAACACTGTAATTAGCTAATTTCCCTATTTGTTTCATATAATATTTTTTCTGTACCTCTCAAAGCCAGTACCATATAACATATAACATAATTATATGTGGAAGTGTCATATTCATTTTCTATATTTAAATTCTATGACAGTTTCATTGATCTTATCAGAAGCTTATATCTCCCTCATATCCTAGCACATTGCTATCAGCAGAGTAGGTTCTTTAAAATGTCTGTTGAATTTAAATAATTTTGTTCATTGCTATTACTATTATTAATATACTTTTCTTGTGGAATATAATTAAAACAGTTTGGGGGTACTTAGTATATGCTGAGACATTTGTTACAGATACAAATAAAGACTTGTTAAAATTGGATGAGATAACACATAAAGAAGAAATTATTTTCATGGAAAATAGAAAAGTCAATGTAGCAGGGCAAACATCAAAGCCCCAAGCTCTTTGATGAGCACTACAAAGTCGGTTGTTAGCAGAATTCTGTCAAAAGGAAAATTTCCTTTTGCAAAGAGACAACGTGATGACTGAGAACAAGACAAGCAGATGCCATATTGGGGAGTAAGGACCTTCCTCTTCTCCAATACAATTCCTATTTCCCTGTTGCTTTTAGATTCTGAATTAATATTGAATACTTAAACTGTTTTTCACATCTGTACAAGCTAGCCCAGAGCCTCACTCCATTCTGACACTTGGATCCTATATTATCTTGCAAAGAACATAGGTTAGGGCCTATTTATCTTGCCATTGCTTGTGAAGTTTGTGTTTGTGAATTTATTTCTTATATTCTAAGTGTATAGACTATACTTAACAAAAACAAAACAATGAAATGAATTAAAAACAAAGGAATGGAAACTGTGAGGAAAGAGGTAAAACATTTAGACACATATTTAAAATCAGTATAATTCAATAATCATTAAGCTGCAAGATGAATTGCTACGGACTAGTCTCAACCACACAATTAAGGGGAAAAAATCAGCAAAGTCATCAACTTCATACAAGTCAACCACTGTCTGGACTAACAGAACCACTGCATTGGTGAAGTCAGTAACGTTTGTGTTTATCAGCAGTTCTAATTTTGTACTGATATTGTACACATGCACACACACACAGCATGCACATATACATACATGCATATATTTACATATACATATATACATACACACATATCGATATAGATTCAATAACTATATAACATAAATTGAAGTAGATACATTTGCACTCCACCTTTCCATTTGTTAAATAGCAGTACTCATTGAAAGAGGTATGCTGACTTATATACAGTATTGGGAATTAAATCAGGCCTGTGAAATAACAATAACCCATAACCTGCATTTTTTACACCCTAGATGACCAGGAAACAATATCAATGACTGGAACCTAGCTCCCCATGTCAATTAAATTTCAAAGATGATTTCCTTTCCTCTTCATGAAGAAACTAACACAAATGTTGCTTCTACCACAATAGGTATAGGGAGAGATATGAAAGGATATAAAATTATGTTCAGAGAGAACAATTTTAGAATTCTGGGTGATGACAGTAATGAAGTTGTGGGTAATGTCATTGTGTTCTTATAGTATATAAGCTTGCTCAAGACAGGGTCTATTTTATGAGATAACTATAATGTTTTAAATTTAAAATTCAAAAGGAATTTAGAGGACATCTAATCCAACATCCTCATTTTTCAAATGAAGAAACTGAGACCCAGAGGTCTTAAATGCCTTTCCCAAGGCTTTATATAATAAATGGCAAAACCAGGATTTGTATGCAGATCCTCTGACTCAAAGCCTAGTTCTTTTTGTATTATACCATGCCCTGTCTCATTTATGTCTTAATAGCCAGATGACTCGTATAAAGCCTGGTGCATTGTAATCAATTACTAAATGCTTTTTGACTGAGTGATTAATACTGTACCCATTGGTATCCCCACTTCTGAGTATGGCTGAAGTGAAGTAAATCTATAAGTTTTATGAATGAGAAGAGTGATGAACTGTGACATTAGTACATTTGAAGGGACATAAACATGTATATAGCTATGTCCAAATATGAAGGCAATTTGTGGTAGAAGAAACACGGTAAGCTAGGTATTAAACTCCTTGGGTAAAGAAAAATAATTATCTGAAACTTTTTACATATTCTGATTAGTACTAGATTGGGTGATAAACTTTAAGTGCATCATTCAGAAAAAGAATTTGCTGAATAAAGATGGCAAACAATAAGTCTGAAGATTGTCTTTAAAAGCAAAAATACCATTATAAATCTCCTTAAAATAGTAGTGTTTTGGATGTTATAACATTAGGTAATCCTAGCAGTAGAGAGGGTATTCATTAATCAAATAATATGGAGAAAAATCTTTATTAAGAAATACTGTGTGCCAAACATTGTTCTAAGTATTGGGGATACAAATAGAAAAGCAAAACTCTGATGTACCGAGGAACTCACATTCCAACTGGGGAGACAACAAATACACACACATATGTATAGATGTATATTTACATAGACATATGTCTGTATATCTGTCTAGATAGACATGTATCCATGAAATAGTCAGATATAGCTGAGTACAAGGAAAAAAAAAAGAGTAAAGAAAATAGGACTAAGATTAAGATACTTTTTCTTAAAAAATACAGTGGTGGGGGGGGAGGCAGTATAGCTGAATGTGACAGTAAATACAGTAAGTTGGAATTTAGAACTAGAGAAATCAAGGTTTGAATGCAGCATCTGACACGTGTCAGCTATATGACCTTGAATAAGTCACTTATTTTTATTCAATTTTCTCAAAAAAATATAATACTTATAACCTTAATCTTCTGAAGCTGAAAGAAAATAAAAGTTAGGGGGGTTGGAAGGGGATATGGAGAAAGAATAAGAATTTATAGAGTACCTCTTATGTGCCAAGAACTGTGATAAGTGCTTTAGAACTGTCACCTCATTTGATCTCCACAACAATCTTGAGAGGTAAGCACTGTTGATTATGCTTGTTTTACAGTTGAGGAAACTGAGACAAATGGAGATTAAGTGATTTACCAACAACCTACAGTCAGTTGGTGTCTGTGGCCTAGTTTGAATTCCTGGTCTTCTTGACAAAGTAATCAATCAATCAATTAATTAATTATAGTAGTGTCTTTATATATGATATTAGCTTCTCTATCTAGTGGGCTTCCAAATCTTGTCCCCAGGTATAGAATAATTAAGAGATTGTCACCAACATTCTTTTAGTGGTTCTCAAACTGTGGGTTGCGACCCATTTAGGGGTCAAAAGACCCTTTCACAGGGGTTGCCTAAGACTGTTCGAAAACACATATTTCCAACGGTGTTGGGAACCTCCTCTATCCATATCCAGGCCAGTCTGCCCACATACAGATACTCCCACATACCAGTATTAAAGGGTCGTTGCATTAGGAAGGTTGGGAACCACTGCCTTGCAGAATCTGTTTTAATCTAACCGTCTTCCAAATGGAGATAGGTAAGGATGAATTAGGGGGACATGTCAGGAGGAATTAGAACCTCCAGTGACTGTTGTTGTAGGTGGCAGTGGGGAGTAGGTTGAATAAGAGGTCTGAAAAATCATTTTTCTGGAATATTATTTCTTTTTAGTGAAAATTAAGCTAGAGTCAAACATTTTTAAAAGGAAAAGAGATAGAAACATGAATTGTATGTAGAGGTGTTAGAATTTTTTTTTTACTCTACTACTACTACTACCACTCTACTTTATACTACTGTATAAAGTCATGTGGGGACCTTATACATCATTAGTGTAAAAAGGATGCTCTGACTCTCTCTCCCAGTCAAATTTGATATAGTTCCCTCATGCTACCGTGAAAGCTTTGTGGGTATCTTTTTTCCCTGTCATCTCTTAGAGTTCTGACTAGTTACATTCCCTCTCTTTTGAGGGGACAACAACTAGCAATCAAATTAATTTGATCATTTAACTTTGATGAACTTTTTCAAAGGTATATGTACTTCATAGTTAGAGCAAGAATAAACATACAGACATTTCTACTCATGGGGAACATAATTCTCCCCATACTAACCTGTTCTACAATGGAGAGGGGACATAAGGATAAAAAGTTACCTCAGTTTTTACATATGATTGGTCACATCAAATCAATATCCCTACATAGCATAACTACCCAATTAGTTGTTTTGTTTGGCTGGGTCATGGAGACCACTCCCAAAAACAAAGTCTTGCTTCTGGAGGCATCAAAGATGTGCTTGATTCAAGCCATTCATGATTTTTACTCTCAGATTCCAAAGCTATACTCTCAGCCTTTGAAACTCTGAATATTTAAGACTCCATTTCAGCACAACATTGTGTCTGGAGTGTACTAGCAAGCCCCCTTACATACCCAGAATGACCCGCTAGGACAGGTTCTTTGATCTGCTTTGCTAAACGAAAGACTACTATTTAAAAGACTCAACAATCTTCTTTTAGAGAGAAGTAGAAAATAAAAGCAGAGAAATTAGCATGGAGATTTAACAGACAGGGCTTCTGCTGTCTGAAAAAAGTAAATACAATCACCTATATACACCACTGGATTGAGAGAGCACAAACTTCTGAGCAGCTGAGTGGTTCTAAACAAAAGGCAACTCAGTCTTGTCCAGGGAATCCAAAGATCCTTTTCATGAGCAAGCCCCCAAAGTAAAATACCAGCCTCCCAGTATATATAGTTTTCAATTAATAGACTCTGAGCCAGAAGGCACCACAATCCTCTTGACCCACTGCCTAATTAGCTTAGTACCAAAAAGTGTGAAAACATTCCTTGTAAGCAAGCATTCCCTTAGTCAAATTCTCCTTTGGCAAGTTCCTCCCTCAATGGGCTCTGTGTGACTCAGGATATATCACAGCAGTGATTGAAGTACCTGTATGCCTTTAGACCTGGCAATCCAACCCCTGTTGCAAGGGAAAAGGGGACACATGGTCACAAAAACCTGTTAATGAACAGGGAATATCTTGCTATTACATTAAAATTATATGGAGTCATCACTCCACCAAGGTGTGGCTTATGATAATGAATCCAAGAATAGGACAAAGAAAGTAACTGAAACTGAAACCCTTTTTAAATCCCTCCAAAGCTCATCAGAGAAGATATACATCACCACAGTGTTTGCAACTTTGGGACTGGAACAAGTTATCAAATATCATTTTCCATTCCAATTTCTACAAGGCACCTCCCTTTACTATCATCATAATTTAACCAGAAGAAAACCTCTGGGCTCATAATCTGGAGCAATGTTAGTTTAAGGTGATCCAACACGAGCCAGATACTCATTTCATTAGCTTTCTTAAAAAAAAAAATGAAAAAAAGAATAAAGTTGACAATGGTCTTTTTGATCCTTTTTATAAACAAAGGAACTTCTAGAAGCCCAGATTTCTCTCACTAACCCTGGTGGAAGAAATCATAGATTCACTTTTGCATATTTTTCCCCATTTCAATCCCCAGATGTGCATGGAAGAAAAAATATATATAATTTCAAACATTTTAAATTAATGAATCAAATGGTCATGGGAAATTTTATTGTTCAGTTGTTTCAGTCATAGATGGCTCTTTATGACTTAATTTGGGATTTTCTTGGCAAAGAAACTCTAATAGTTTCTCATTTACTTCTACAGCTCATTTTACAGATTAGAAAACTGAGGCAGGAAGACATAGGTGACTTTTCCAGCATCACAGATGTGTGGGTTAGAAAACTACTTACCCAATTAAAGAAAAATTGGAGGAACACTTGCAGTGAACAGAAATATTTTATTACCAATTCCTGGGAATGGGGGCATCCTTCACTAATGCAGGTCAGAAAAAGGAGGCTGCCCAACCCTTCACGGGTTGAGATTTTATACCCTGAGTGTCCTTGTCCCTGACTTATATTGGATGAGAACGGGGTTACAAGCTCAGCGCGGGAAGAGGACAAAGGGTTGAGAGTGAGTTCTACTTCAACTCTCACTGGGGATAGGGCGGGATCTTGTTTAGGCACGAATTCAAACAAAGAGGTCTCAGACAGCCCTGCCTCGCTGTCCCTCCTCCTCTGCTTGAGCAGAGGATAGGGTGCACACTGTGACGTGGGAGGCTAACTACCCCAAATTGAGAAGTTTTCACTTATCCCATATACACAGGTAGTTAAATGTCTGAGGATAGAATTGAACTCAGGGAGATTATCTTTCCTGACTTCAGTCCCGAACTCTATTCACAGCACCACCTAGCTGCTCCACTATCATGGAAAATGGAATTAGCAAAACATGAAATATTTTGAGTTTAGTAACTCCCCTGATTTTCCTAATCTCAGAAGCTATGGTTACTAGTACATGTTTTGGAGAGTTTGAGAGCAATCTATGAAAACAAACATCTTTTATAACATCTATGAAATAGAAGATTCTGTTTATACTGAGGAATTCAGGATGAAGTTATAGTAGAATCGTAAGAGTACTAATAAATGTCTTTGCCCAAAGATATCTTAGTAGTTTTTGGAGGATTTTTTCTTGTTCATTTAATCATTGTAAATGGCACTTCAATAAAAGATTAAAATGATTTGATCTGACATTTGTTTATTTCGAATTACTTAATGAAGATGTTAAATATTGTTTGTTACTTCCGAGTTGAGTCCATGTTAAAAATTAGGCCAGTTATTAGAAGTGAATACATTAGATTATAAATACATTAGATATACACATACATAGATATATCTATATACATATAGATATGTATGTGTATAACCATATATGTATATATACACAGACATATATTCGCAGACATATATAAGCATACATAGGTATGTGTTGTGCCAAAAGAAGTGATTGACACCCCAAGTGCAACATTTTGGATGTGGATTTTATTTAGCATGAGCTGTTCCGGGCATTACCCAAATCAAACAGGCTTGACCAAGGGCAGATCACTGATATATAAAGTGAACCCCTGACTCTTAATGGTCAGGGATTGCATAAGCAGGGGTTTACAGCAGGAATTGTCTAGTATACATTTTAATTTTTGCCCTCGGGGAAACCTTGGGGCCCTGCAGCAAACTAATTTACTTCAGTGAAGAAACAAGAAGAACATGGCTGGCCAGGGCAGAATGGGGGGAAGGGAAGGGATCAGGAGATCCAGACTGAGACCAAGTACAACATTGTATGTAATTCATTAGAACTTGTTTCCTGAACTATATAAAAATAATGGGGCCTTCCTCTATCTGTGATTTCACTAATGTAAAGAGTTCTCAGGTGGGGAAATGCCTACTATTACAGATTGGAATCTTTAATGCAAGTGCGTATTGTCAAGAGTTGCCTAGATACCTGAGGCATTAAGTGCCTTCCCAGTATCAAACAGACAGTATATGTAGGAGGTGGAAACTGAACCTACATCTTATAAGTTCTAAAGTTAGCTCTCTACCATGCAAAGGTGCTTATCATTTTTTGAGCTACAAGCCGTTTTATAATTATAGTGGTAAATACATCTGTTGCGATGTCAAAACAATTTCGTTAGACATCTTTTAAATTGATCACCACTAGAGGAGATACTCTGAAACACCAAGTAGCTTTTAATTCATTTTGTAGTCATTTTATTATAAAGCATATTTGCTTTTTAACCTCTAATAGTAAATTTGGCATATACTTTTACTTGCACAGACATTTTTTAGGAAATTGCTTACAATGATTTTCTAGTATTTCAAAATGATATAGCACTTTCTACTCCAAGGAGTGGCAGATGTTCTGAAATATAATGTTAGAATTTCCTTCCAGTTCAATGATCTAATTTTATAGATGAGAAAACTAAGATACAGAAAAGTGAAGTGACTTGTCCAGTCATACATCTACTTAGTAGCAAAGACAGAAAACCTTGAAACTCTGAATCTAGTTTGAAAACTCTTTAGATTTCACCATGGCTATTAGCGGCTGCTTGTGACTTAGGGCATTATCTTTTACAAAACTTCTCATTAAAACTACTCACACTTTTGAAAATAAGTGGAGAAGGAAGACTAACAGAATCTATCAATAAATAAAGAAATATTTATTTAATTCCTTCTAACTTTCAGGAACTATACTAAGCACTGGGAATATAAGAAGATACAACATAGAGTCACTCTAATGAACAAGAGGAGATAGGAACAAATATATACAAAACATGCTCTTTACAAGATGCATATGGAATAATTAGAGAGAAGCCTCTAAACTTATGAGGGTTGGGAAAAAACTTCTATAAAGGTGGGATTTTATTTGGGAATTAAAAGAGTTGAAGTTTTAATATGCTGGAGGGAAAAAAGACATGTAATAACTTTTCCTTTTCCTCTACCATCAATTTACATGTCTATGCATCAAAAGAAAAGTCATTTATCTCACAGTATGACTATGTAGTTCTAAACTATATTCCTTCTTTCCTATTAGAAGATACAAATAATCCACAGGCTTTTTTTTAGCTCTTGGGGTATGTGTGTGTGTGTGTGTGTGTGTGTGTGTGTGTGTGTGTGTGTGTGTGTGTGTGTGTGTATGAAATACTGCAGTTTATAAAATGAAAAGGAAGGATATTTTTCAATTTTGTGATGATACAACTTCACTATATTCAAGGTACCAGTAATTAAAATTTAAATTCTTTATCATTGTAACATTTTTCGTGGATTATATTCAGATCTTTTAAAAATTATTTCATTTTTTCTTCAGAATATGTTATATTTTCTTAAATGTCACGTAATCATTGAACAGATCACTACAACTGCACACCATTTCTTGTGTAATGAGATGTTAGCTAGTAGTCAATAACATATTACAGCTTTCTCATTTATTGCTTCCCTTTCTATTAATAGGTAAAAATAATTTAAAAAATAATAATTCAAGCACTCCAGTGTTGATTGTAATTGCACATTCTCCTCTGAAAAATATTATTTAGTCTAATTTTCCATTGCTGTTATTTTTTTCTAAAATAATAATGCATCTGGTACTGGCAGGATGTAATTAGGTTCCATGTCAGTCAATGAAATTGGAAATTTCATTTTAATACAAATCATACCAGTTTGGGAATATAGAACCTGAATAAGCAGATATGCAAAAGGGGTGTGTGTGTGTGTGTGTGTGTGTGTGTGTGTGTGTGTGTACTCACTTATGTGCTTACACAAATGTTTAGGCCAGTAAAATAGGTCTTGAGAAACAATGTAATTTGTACAATATAACCATACTCTGCTTTAGAGTTGACTTCACCCAAATGAGCGTATTCAATATTTTTTGGAGAAGCATATGTTTTAGAACATGAACTTTAATTTGCAAATTTTACAGCAATTTTGCAAAGTAAAATGGATGTTTACTATGCTGTGTTTGTTGAATTTCAGGTTAATATTACTATGAACAGTGAAATGAATCGCAGCAAATTACAGTTTGTGATCTAAAACTTATATTAGAATTTTATACTAAGCATTTAAATTGACTACAGGAACTTCAGGGCAGACTTACCATCCATCTGTTGTAAACAACACAGATTACCAACAAATAATTTAGCAATAGGTTTCCTGTGTTCTTGCTGTGTGCTATGGGAAGTAATTTCTTCTTTACTTACTCTAATTGTGATATAAGCAGCACTACCTCTACTCATGAAAAGTTACTATGCCAGGCCAATTGGAAAGGCATATTCACATCTATAAGTCATTATGTATAAAGCCAGATTGTGAATTAGACATACCAGGGACATCACAGATGGAAAATGAAGTCAAATGAATATTTCTCTTTAATTTTGCACCCAACATATTGTCTGTAACAACTTCGATGGACTGGCAACATTGTTTAAATATCTTTCAGATATGTGTCCTAAAATTTAAAAAAGTACAAATACATTTTTGTATAGCAAATTAAATTATTAAGTATATTAAAGACAAGTGTTCATTTGTCTAAATTCATATTCATTATATACAATTACCTGAGTGAGAATTTTTTTATTCTTTGTTCTTAAAGTGATTCTTTGAATGGGAAATAAATAACTGTAGCTTCATCTACTAATGAGAATCAGAACTTTACCTTCTGCTCAAAGTCATTTTAGTGGAATAAACATCTGATCTAATATGTGGCTCAAAAATCACAACTTCAGTAACTTTCAGAAACAAACATGGCAGAGTAACCAGTAAATCATTCTCACTCTCTATTATTGACCTCTAAAAACAAAACAAAAACAAAAACAAAAACTGGCACCATAGGAAAAATACTAGAACTGTATAGAGAGCTGAAAGACTGGGAGTAGAGTCTTTCAGCCTGGGAAACTTGGAGGATAGCCAAGAAAATTCTGTTTAAATCACTTGGGTTAAAAGTGGAGTTTAGTCCAAGATGGGGATCATTGAAACAAGTCAGGAAAAAAATCAAACTCAGCAAAACAGTTGTAGATCCTGAGCCCCAGGGTGGTAAAGTTGGCAAACACCAACAACAGGACACTCACCCACCCTCAACCATATGCCTTAGTATAGACAGGGTAACTGGTGGACTCCAGCTTGGAGAACCAAAACGTGGGCCAATGCATTTCCAAGCAGACATTCTCCAGCAGCCAGTGTCCTAATGCATCAATTTAGTCCCAGGAAAATGAAGAAAAAACCCACCTGGCCTCAGCACATGCCAGATACTACCACCAGGACCTCAGCTCAGCATCAGGTAAACTGCCAGACCCCTACTGCCTCCAGCTGCCAGCACCTTAGGCACCAGCTCTCAAAGCCAGTGACCAGGCCAAGGGTCCCTGGCACAAGAAGATTGGAATGGCATCTTCTGTTCTCCAGCAGGAGAGCACAACTTTAAAAACCAGGAAATATGCAACCAAAATGAGCAAATTACAGAAAAGAACACTGACCATAGAGAGTTGTGATGGTGAAAGGGAATATCAAAAGAGAAACTTAGAAGAGGATAACACTACAAGTATACCAACTGAAACCACAAAAGGAAAAATGAAAGCCTTTTTGGAAGAGCTCAAGAAAGATTTTAAAAGTCAAATAAGAAATGTAAAAGAAAAATTGGGAAAAGAAATGAGAGATATGCAACAGAGAGTCAACAGGGGGTGGAGCCAAGATGACAGATTGAAGGCTGGGACTTCCCTGACCTTTCCCTCAAACTCCTTCAAATAGCTTTAAAAAGTGACTTTGAACAAATTCTAAAGCAGCATAACCGACAGAGTGAGGCAGATTTCCTGTCCAAAAAAATTGGAAGGTCAACAGGAAAGGACTATTACATCAGGTTGAAAGACAAGTACAGCCTCATAGAAATAGCACCAAAACAGAACCAGCACCAGCAAATCTGTAGCAGGCCTCAGGGGATTGAATCTTTGACAACAGTAATGGTTTACAGACTTCTCATCCAACAGATACAAAGACAACTTAAAAGGTCAGCAGGAGTGTTCTGTTGGACCCAGGTAAGATAAAAGCACAATCCAGTGGAAATAACACTAGCACACACCTAGCCCTAGCAAATCAAGAACAGACCTTGGGAGTGACTGAATTTGCAGTTAGCAGAGGCAGTAGCAGCAGCAATAGTAAAGGCACTGGCAGCATCTGGAACTCTCAGTCCACAGACAGAACCTTTGAAAGTCATCTATTTCAACTTCCAGAAGCCAAAATGGTATAGTAAGCAGTAAGTTTTTCTCACTTATTGACCTTGAAAAATCCAGAAAATGTCAACATAGAAAAAATCCTGGAATAGTGGAAGTAGCTGAAAGATGTTGTACAGCAGCCTTTTAACTAAGGAGTCTAGGGGGATTAACAGGGAATGTCCCTCTTGCAGTGGCTAAAGGGGACCAGTACAAGATAGGAGGTGCTCTGGCAAGCTAATGGCAATTTCTACCTCAGCGAATAATAGGAGAGTCTGAGCCCCAAGGTGGTGGGACAGGCAAGCACCAACACCAATACACATGCATGCCACATCACAGCCATAGGAACCAGCAGACACCAGCACCAAGAAACAAGACTTGCACTGATGGACAGGTGTCCACCAGCAGCTTACCCTAAGCATACACAAGCACAGTCCATGGTTAGGAGGTGACGTCCACTGGCCAGACCACCCCCCTCTTAGCAAAATTTAGTGTAACTCAAGGGAAATGTAGAAAAAAAAGCACCTGTCTGCGGCACACACCAACCACCACTATGAGCTCAAGTTCAGCACCAAGTAAGCTACCAGACCCCTGTGGCTTCTAGCTACACGCACCTGAGGCTCTGACACACAAAGCTATTAACCAGGCCACTACCCCCTAGCCCAAGAAGTGTGGGACAGTGTTTCCTACAACCAAGATACAGAGAAGAACTTTAAAAGCCATAAAAAAGGCAAACACCATGAGAAAATAGCAGCAAAGAAAAATAATGACCACAGAGAATTATTATGGTGACAGGGAAAATCAAAATACAAATTCAGGAGAGAACAATGTACCCAAATCTGAAACCTCAAAGGGGAATGTCAACTGATCTCAAGCCCAAAAAGCCTTCTTGGAAGAGCTCAAAAAGCATTTTAAAAGTCAAATAATAGGGGTTAAAAAAATGGAACAATCTTTTTAAAAATAAAATTAAGAAAATGAGAGAGGGGAGTGCACAAAAGAAAAAAAACTTCTTGAAAAGTATAATTAGCCGAATGGAAAAAGAGATACAAAAGCTAAATGAAGGAAACAATTAGAATCATATAAGTGGATGCTAATGTCTCTATGAGACATCAAGAAACAAACAAAATCAATTAAATTTTTAAAAATGGAAAAAATATAAAAATCTGTCATAGGAAAAAAAACTAGTCTGGAAAATATATTGGTCTATTTGAAAGTCAAGATTAAAAAAATTAAAAAAAAAAAGGATATTTGGAGTTGGCAAAGCCACCATAGCAGCATAGAAGCAACCAGATTCCACAGCTGTCACATAGTCACCTCAAATACCCATAAAATATGACTCTAAACAAATTTTAGGGCTCCAAAACTCACAACAGAAAAAACACATCTGTTGAAGGCAACTATGCAGGAAGGGCTCATTGTGTTGTACTGGGAGCCAAAACCAGCTCAGTCTGAAACCTTGGCTTGGCCCTGGGTTGGCCAGGATGAGCTGCCACAGGAGCCTTCAGGAGAGTAGATCAACAGCAGCTGTAGCAGTTTCCAGAATTATCAAGCCATAAGAAACAAGGACTAAGTGAAAGGTCAGTAGAACTCAGCTTAATCTGGGGGAGAAAAGCAATCTGGCCAAACTGCCTCCAGGGCAAGGAAGTGGCAGAAGCAGCTGCCCTGCCGCTGTTTCTGAGGTACCAGCCTGCAGACTGCACGGGGAACAAGCAATTGTTCAGAGGCTAAGTGTTCTTGTGTTGAGTGGCCTGGATCCAGATTGTGGTTTTGGGTGGTGGTCCTGGAGTGCCTTTTCAGTGAGCCAAAGCTGGTAGAGGCTGCAGCAGCCTCCGAATAACTCCAGCATCTGTGAAAACCCCAGCAATTTGAGACAGAGCTTTCACCTCTGGAAGCAGAGTTCCACAGAGCTAATAAATCAAGTAATTCACTGGCAACATGAGCAGGTAAAGGGAGCAAAGTAAGAACAGCAATTGAACTCTAGAATCCTTTTTTGGGGACAAAAAAGATCAAAGCATGGAATGAGAGGAACACAACACTTGGTGCTTGGTTTATAGCCCTTCCTATGAGCCCACCAGGCTTCCTTCAGTGGGAAGTTTGTTGCTCTCTGTCACTTTGTGGGTTCTCTAGCTCCAAAATTTGTATACAGTGATTTTATACAGGTATTGGAGGTGGTTAGATCAGGAGCTCAAGCAAGTTCCTTCTCTTACTCTGCCATTTTGGCTCCAGCCCCTCCACAAATGCACTGTTGATGCAGCTGCAAACTGATTCAATTATTCTGAAGAGCAATTTGGAACTGTTTTGTCATTGTGTGTTCATTTTTAATTCTCAAAGAAGTCCATGAAACTAGCTAGATGACAATGTGACTTGCAGTTGATTTTGATTTCAGTGAGGGTGGACTGTGCAAGGTCACCAGTCTTACTTTCTCCTCCAGAGACATCTGGGTCTAGGGTCCAGTATGACTAGAGATGGCCCAGGATGCAATGGGATTCCCTGGTCCACTTAGACTAAGGCCCTTTGAGGTTCATACTTTGAGTGACATAAAGCCCATTGAAAGAATAGGCTTCTTTAAGCAATTACTCAAGGGATCGTTCCTTTAATAAAAATAAACTATTTGACAAAAACTGCTGGGAAAATTGGAACATAGAATGGCAGAAACTGGGCATAGACCATCATCTAACACCATACACCAAAGTCAAGTCTAAATGGGTGCATGATCTAGGTATAAAGGCTGATACTGTAAATAATCTGGGGAAGCAAGGAATAGTTTACTTATCAGATTTATGGAATAGGAAGGACTTTATGACCAAAGAAGAATTGGAGAGTCCAATAAAATGCAAAATGGATAACCTTGAGTACATTAGATTGAAAAGTTTCTGTACAAATAAAGCCAATGTAACCAAGATTAAGAGGAAAGTGGGACATCGGAAAAGAATATTTACAACGAATGTGTCTCATAAAGGCCTCATTTCCAAAATTTACAGGAAATTAAGTAAAATTTATAAGAATACAAGTCATTCC
>CM053587.1:124026773-124044931 GCA_028646515.1 Pseudochirops corinnae
ATAGTTATAAGATGTAAGAGCCAAAAAGAAGAGGGCCTGTGACTTGGTTCTTCTATCCTAGTTTCTTCTTAATCCATTTCTTCAAAGTATATTATGCATATGTGAAGTTATCATTTGCTTCTTTGTAAATTAGTACCACTCTTTTCCTATCATATCTTTTGGGCTGCATGTAAGAACATCAAATTACTACTTCCAATGTTAGTTCTTTAAATATAAAAAGACAGTTAGTATGTTTCCTTAAGTTTTTGTTTTTTTTTAATTTTCTTCTCCAGGATAATTGTCTAGTTTCTTTAACTATTTAACTATTTCTCATAGGATATATTTTTATTTTTATTTTTTGTATTTATTTTATTTCTAGTCCTCCTCTTATTCAGCTCTACTCTTTCACTTTCATGTAAAATGTGGTATGTCAACTAGAAAATATTTCATAGGTGGTTCTATGTGTACCTCCTCATGTATCTCCCCTCCTGTGTACCTCCCTTGTTCTAGAAACTCTTCTTCAGATAATGGGGCCTCCAATTGCCTATGCCATTGACCTCCTTTTCATTGGTATCACAGTGTTGAATTTAACCAGTTTGCAATGAATTAGTTTTTTTTTAAATTACATGTACTCTTTTAAAATTGAAGCACCCTCATTTGACATTTATATAGTTGCCATTTTTTTTTATCTTAAGTGTAATATTTTGTACCTTTTTCATACTAATTTATCTTGGATTGAGGCACTGTTTTATTTTTTTTTTCAGTTGGATGGGATTTCCCCCCCTAATTCTGACCTCCAATGAATTATTAATATTTCTTTACATATTTCTTTTTCAGAACAACAATTTAAAAAGTGCAAATAGATATGATCAGGAGATACAGATGTTATATTTTAAATCTTTATTTTTCATATTTGGGTAAAAGAAAAAAATAGCCAAAAACAGAATCTGGCAGTTAAGATGACTTCTTGCCATTACGAAGAAGATGTTTCCCTGTATAGTTTCAATGTTGGCAATTTAATCTTACACAGGTCACCATTTTGCCTGTTTTTATTCTCGGTTTCTATAGTTTTATAGGAAAGATTTTCTTCAAAGAACAGTTTAATTACCTAGGGATATAGTTACATATCAGAGGAGGGTAATTTATGTGTGCATCTCCCCATATATCAAAATCAGAAGCTTTTCCTTTTCTGGAATGGTTTCATAAAATGCCTATAGCATGTTTCCAAAGTAATTTCAAAAATATTTTTACAGTCTGTATATTTGAATATTCATATATTAACTTAACATCAGCTAAGTCCCAAACTACTTCTTCTTTTGAAAGTATAAGGAGGATGTTAAATATTTATCATGCTATTACCACAACCAAAGGTAAAAGCGCTTATCTGAGTTGAAGGTAAGAGTTGTTTATGTAGGCTATTTCCCCCGAAAAATGCATGGTATATAAAATGAGTGACCACCTTGACCTCTGAAAATCTTAGTCTGCCCAATTTTATTGAAGTAGCAGATTTCTATGTTAAAAAGGAGGGTAAACAATAGAACTGAATGACATTTCTTTGAAGCAAAAGAATGTGGTTCTGAAGAATACGATTACCTGAAGATTTCCCATGCTTGTCTATTTTCTGTGCCCCTGTATTATGTGTGTTTCTATGGTAAGCCATATACAAGGGAATATTCTATAAGCTTCTTGAACTTCCAAATACAGAATATAGCAAGTTCAAAGCATTACAAAGAATATTTGAAAGTCGGGCAAAAGCCAAGAAGTTTTCTGAGCTCTCCTGAATTTCCTTTTGAAACAACATTAAATTAAGCACCTAAATGGATTCTGAAGAGAGAGAACCTATGAAAAAACAGAATGAAACAATTTTATGACTTAAGATGACTTAAAATAATTTTTAAAAGTTCTGTCTTGTTTAAAAGGTAAAGGCAACTCAACATAGCTTGGTGTGGTTAAGCCAGCTGTACCTGGTGAGATATAGCACAGATCAATAACTGAGACCCCTTGATTCTAGCATAGCAGGCCAGTGTCACAGAAGGTAAGCTTTGAGGCCTCCAGCCCCAGCACAGAAGACATAACCAGCCTCAGAACTCTGTGGAATATAGGCAAAAATAGGGCAGACAACCACTGCACAGTGAATAAGTCACAAGCACCTAAGATCTCCCCATGGAATGCCAGTGACAAGGGACTTGGTCCCAACCTTAAAAGCTTGGGACAGTATCCCCTGTGCTCCAGGAGCAGAGATCAAGTTTAAAAGTCATGAAATAGTCTTGAAATGAACAAGAAATGAAAAGGAGCCCTAACCATAAAAAGCTAGTATTGTGACATGGAAGATCAAAAAACAAACTCAGAATAGGACAACTATGGCAAAATACCTATATACAAAACCTCTAAGTGGAAGATGAATTGTTGTCAAGGCCAAGCAACCTTTCTTGGAAGAGCTTAAAAAGGATTTTAAAAGTCAAAAAAGAGAGGTAGAAGAAAAATAAGAAGTGAGAGATATGAAAGAGAGTCAACAGCTAGGAAAAGAAGGACTAAAATTGACTGTAGAAAGCAACTCCATAAAAAATAAAATTGACCAAGTGGAAAAGGAAGTACAGAAGAAAACTGAAGAAAATAATTCCCTAAAATTAGAATGGGACAAGTGGAAGCTGAGGCTATATGAAACACAAAGAATCAGTTAAATAAAATCAAAATGATGAAAAAATAGAAGCAAAAGTAAATAACCTCATTGGGGAAAAAAAAAAGGAAATTGACCTGTAAAATAAATCTAGGAGAGATAATTTAAGAATTGTTGGACTGCCTGAGATGAGAGAGAGAGAGAGAGAGAGAGAGAGAGAGAGAGAGAGAGAGAGGGAGGGAGGGAGAACAATATCTTTCAAGAAATTTTCAAGAGAAATTCCCTTATATACTAGAATCACAAGGGAAAAAAGCCATTGAAAGAATTGACGAATAGACTCCTGAAGAAAATCCTAAAATGAAAATTCCAAGGAATATTGTAGCCAAACAATAGACTTATTATGTCAAGGAGAAAATGCTTTAAGCAGCCAAAAAGAAAGAATTAAAATATAAAGGATCCACAGTGAGAATTTCACAGGATTCGGCAGCTTCTTTGTAAATGATAGGAATACTTGGAATATGATGTTCTGGAAGGGAAACGAACTTATATCATAATTAAGAAGCAACTAACAAATATAAATGACCATAATCCCTCAAGGGGGGAAGATGGATACTCAGTTAAAGAGGGGAGTTTCAAACTTTCCTGATGAAAAGTCCAGAGATGTGAAGAAAATTTGTTCTTCAAATACAAGACTCAAGAAAAGTATGAAAAGGACATTATGAAAAGAAAAGCAAAATAAAACATGTTTTTCAATAAGGTTAAACCACTTACCTCCCCAGAGCAGAAGATGATATGTAAATCTTTATTAGGGCAGATAGAAGTAGTATTCGTAGACAGAGGGTTGAAATTGATTTTGATGTGGTGATACAAAAAAAAAAAAGGGAAGGGGTGAGAAAATAATTGTACAGGTAGAAAATAAAAGGAAGACAGTGAAGGAGAAATTAAATCCTAGAAAGATGCACATACACACACACACATTATTCAGCAAAAGAAATAAATGGGGAATGAGCATTGTTTTAACCTTACTCTCATCAGATTTGCTCTAAAACGGATGAACATACACACACAGTGGAGTATACAAATTTATTTTATCACAGAAAGAAGTAGGAGGGGAAAAGGGAAAGAAGTGGGAGAGGGGCTGATAGAAGGGAGAGAAAATTGAGGGAAGATGTAGTCAGAAGCAAACCACTTGTAAGGAAGGAAAGGAGGAAAGGAGAGAGAAAAGTAGACATGGAGGCGAAATATAGGTTGAAGAGAAAAACAGTAATCCCAACTGTGATTGTGAATGGGATGAACTATCTCATAAAACAGAAGTGGATAGCAGAGTGGAATAAAAACCAAAATTCTACAACTTCTTGTTCACAAGAAACACATTTGAAGAAGAGAGAAGCGTGAAATGTGACTATGTTATTTGGGGGAGACTGATCACTGGCGACCCTGGGCGTTCCAGGCTCGCCCTGACTGCATCCCAGAGCCAGAAATTTCCTGGCTTGGATATTTGGGAAGGGAGTCGGGAGAACTTCCCTGGGGAGCCCTTCTCCATCATTCTTACCCTCCCCCCTTCCCCGCGGTAGCTCCAGGCGCCCAGAGTCCTCGCACAGACATCGCCTGCTCCCGGGGGTTGCCCACTTGGGGCGGCGCCGCCCTGGTGTTTCTGCCTCGTCGAATGGGCCAGGCGGAGAAATGCAGAGAGCGCCGTGGACACCAAGCAGGGTTCCGAGCCCCAATCCGAAGCCCTTAGCCCTGAAGCCTCTGCCGGCGACCACTCGGGAGCCAGACTCGCCTCTCTGCGCGCGCTCCTGAAGTCGACTCCGCTGGTTCGGATTAATGCCATGCCCAGCAGGATGGGGTCCAAGACGAGCGTGGGCCAGGAGATCATTCGCATTAAGGCACACTACAATGGGGACATGCTGATAACCAACCTGGATGCATATATGACCTATGACGAACTTTGCGAGGAAGTGAGAGAGATGTGTAGTTTACACCAGCAGCAGCCGATCACCCTTAAATGGATTGATGATGAAGGTGACTCATGTACCATATCTTCTTAGATGGAACTGGAAGAAGCTTTTCGCCTATACTGTCAAAATAGAGATGAAGGACTCATCATTCATGTTTTTCCAAGCATCCCAGAGAAGCCAGGAATGCCCTGCGCAGGAGAACACAAATCTATCTACCGCCGAGGGGCCAGAAGATGGAGGAAGCTTTACCGAGTGAATGGGCATCTGTTTCAAGACAAACATTTTAACAGAAGAGCATACTGTGGCCAGTGCAGTGAAAGGATATGGGGTCTCGGAAGGCAAGGCTACAAGTGTATCAACTGCAAATTACTGGCCCATAAACGTTGTCACATACTTGTACCACTGACCTGCAAGAGGCATATGGATTCAGTGATGCCTTCCCAACAACCTCAATTAGATGATAAAAATGATGAAGTCGACCTTCCCTCCGAAGAAACTGATCCGGACTCGTTTATATTCCCTCAACCCGGAAACATGACAGCCTTAAAGATGATTCTGAGGACATTAAGCCAGTTGTTGATGGAATGGATGGAATTAAAATATCTCAGGGCCTCGGGCTGCAGGACTTAGATTTAATCAGAGTTATTGGACGGGGAAGTTATGCCAAAATTCTTTTAGTACGGCTGAAAAAGAATGACCATATTTATGCCATGAAGGTAGTCAAAAAGGAGTTGGTCCACGATGACAAAGACATCGACTGGGTGCAGACAGAGAAGCATGTGTTTGAACAGGCCTCCAGTAATCCCTTCCTTGTGGGCCTGCACTCCTGTTTCCAGACAACGAATTGGTTATTCTTTGTCATTGAGTATGTGAATGGAGGGGGTCTCATGTTTCATATGCAAAGGCAAAGAAAGCTTCTGGAGGAACATGCCAGGTTTTATGCTGCTGAAATTTGTATTGCTCTAAACTTCCTCCACGAACGGGGAATCATCTACAGAGACTTAAAACTAGATAATGTCCTCTTAGATGCTGAAGGTCACATCAAATTAACAGATTATGGCATGTGCAAGGAAGGACTGGGCCCAGGTGACAACATGAGCACTTTCTGTGGGATGCCAAATTACATTGCCCGAGAAATCCTAAGGGGAGAAGAATACGGGTTCAGTGTGGACTGGTGGGCCCTTGGTGTCCTGATGTTGGAGATGATGGCGGGAAGATCGCCATTTGATATATTCACAGACAATCTGGACATGAACACTGAAGATTACCTCTTCCAAGTTATCCTTGAGAAACCTATTCGAATCCTCAGATTTCTCTCTGTCACAGCCTCCCACGTCTTAAAAGGATTTTTAAATAAGGATCCCAAAGAGAGGCTTGGTTGCCAGCCACAAACGGGATTTTCAGATATCAAATCTCACACGTTCTTCCGCAGCATAGACTGGGATCTGCTGGAGAAGAAGCAAGCCCTCCCTCCATTTCAGCCTCAGATAACTGATGACGAGGATGTAATAAAAAGAATAGACCAGTCAGAGTTTGAAGGATTTGAATACATCAATCCCTTGTCGTTTTCTACAGAAGAGTCAGTATGAAGAAATGGCATCTCCATTGTGGACAAATAATGTGAATAAACTTTTAAATTTATCCCTAACTACAGTATATGCATGCAAGGCTGGGGAACTATAAGGTTTTGAGTGGAGACCAATGATTTTTTAAAAAATTGCTGCTGAAAATCAAAGAAGAGAACAGATTTTGGTGAGTGTCTTCCTCTAAGTGACACTGGTTTTTAAGAGTCTGGGGCACTGATGCGACTGGCTTCTTTTCTGAGGGAATGTGCACATGTGCCTGCTTCACGGAAGAATCTCATGTTCGTTACATCCTTGGGAAAGGAATGTTTCAAACGACTTTGAAGGTGCACACTTTCTACAAAACAAAACTTGTCGCAATGGCAGACAAATTCAAGAAAATTGAAGTGTAATATCCTGAAGAATAAAATGTTACAGTGTTGTTGAACCTCATTTCTGATGCCTTTTTTCCCACAAGTGGCACCTGTCTAAACATCTCAGATACACTATCTAAATAAAAGAGGAGTTGTGTTTTATTATCAATCAAAACATAAGTTTGGGTACAGAAGTTTTAAGTGCCTAAATGGATAAACTGCAATGAAGAATTTTTACAAATTCAGAGCCTTTTCTAAATCCTGGTAAGTTCTTGTTAATATTTAACAGGTATTTTCATACAGAGCATGTAATTAACAGCAAGAGTGTCTATTGCTGAAAACACACCTTTATTTTAGAAATGTCCTTTGAGCTATAAAGGAGCCATGCTAATCTCAATTAGTAAATCACTGTATTGATGGATAAAATTGGATAAGAGACATTTATAAAATGATGCTTGCCAAAGCATCATTAGACCAAAAAACATAGATATTTAAAAAACTAAATTTCCAAAAAATAGATTTCTGAAAAATCCTTAAACAGTGCCTACATGTCTTGTGTTATGTATTAGATTTTTGGAAAATATTTTTATCAGTAATATGATATTCCGAATTAGAAAATAAGAAAAGCAAAAGTATAATGGAGCTAGCCTTAAAAGTTTAAATAATAAATTTAGAGTATCCATAAACATAACCCATTTTCCTGATAAAGCACACCTCCTACTTCTAATAGTCTCTTTGCTTTGAGAATATATCTATTGCTAAATAACCATTCTGCTTACAAGAAAGGATTGCTTGATGAAGCTCAACCATAGGTTGTATATGTCAAGATGGCAAGGGGGAGTGGGAACCACTTGTAAAATCAGGCGATTTGAAAACTGTCCATTAAATCCCTTCTCTTTTGGAAACAGTAAAAACAAAAGTGTGTGTTGGGCCGGGGGAGAGGAGTTGGGTCGTCGATGTTACTTTCCCAGTGCTTAACGCGATACTTTCTTGTCCAGCTGTGGAAAAGTCAGGTCACTTTTTTTAAGGACTTCCAAGTGTCCACTGCCATAGAAAATGTTCCAAAGGCTTTTAAAGAAAGACCCACCTGCCACTTCTGCACCTGACTGTGGCCAGGGCTTCGAAGGTCTCTGTGCTAGCTCTTGGTTCCATGCATTTTGTGGCTTGGATCTGGTTGGGGGAGAGGGGAGAACAGTGCAGGAAACACAAAGACCTAAGCAGATGCAAGGTACAGGCTCCACCCAAACCCTCCTCCACTCTCTTGTATTAACATATAGGTTTCTCAGGGTACATCATCAGCATTCGGTGCTGAACATGACATCTCTCAGATTCACATCCAAGGCATGAGGTGCTAGGATGAGACTGCCAAAACATTCTCTCATTGGTGACCAGGCCCTGTTTCAGCTGCCACAGCTCTTCGGGGCAGCAACGCCGTCCAGCTGAGCTCGTGCTCTCCATAGCGGCCCAGAAACTGCACTCCAGCCGGCGCCAATCAATTCCCAGCGCAATGTGCCTGCCTCAAAAGCCTAGAAATGAAGGGCATGCAGGAAACAGGCCAGAGGCCATTCCCAGCTGTCTCCTTCTGTCCCTCCCCCTTTGTGACTTTCATCAGACCTCTCCATTTTCCAGCTGCTCACATTTTAGTTATGCCACGGTGTGACTGAGAGCAGGGTGACCCTGATAGGGAGGGATCCTCCCTCTGGGCTGTGTCTACAGGCAAGGGACTTGTTTGTGTGTCTTTGCTCTACTCATAAACTGTTAGTGGCATCCAATTAATTTCGCTGCTGTGGGTGGAAAAAGAAAGACCTGCTGGTTCCAGGACAGCACTGGTGCCCTTGGTTTATTCCAGTCGAAGGCATTTACAATATTGCTGTCTTGCCAAATAATTTGCCAGTTATGAGTTTGGTTGCTCATGTGCAAGTGTATGAATGACATTCTTGTTTATGATGAAGGGGAAATTTTTATATAAAGTACTTTTTTTATATATTAAAGAAACTGAAGGATGTAATTATATGTGTGGTTTGAGAAAAAAAAAAGTCCTAATATATTACAAATGGATCCAGTAATGAGACAGTCTATAGTTGTCATATCTGAAATAGTAAATGAAAACTCTAGCTAATTTAATGATTGTAAAGCAGTAAATATGTTCTTGTAGTTTTGTATAATTACTTAGTTCCGATCTTTGCTGGCCCATTTTTCTTGTGCAGAAGATGGTACGCTAACCCATATCAGCTGTGATCATTTCTATTCTTGCACACCTATTAAAGACTTTAATGAAAAAGCCTAGTAGATGGTAATTATTTTCCTTAAGAGCAGTTATTTTTTAAAAAGGCAATATTTAAAAACTTTTTTTAAATGAAAGCTACTCTATAAATAGCCAATAATAACTTCTATAAACATCTAAAAAAAAAAAAGAAGAGAGAAGCACACAAAGTAAAGGTGAAAGACTGGATATATTATGCATCAGCTGAAGTAAAAAAAATGGGGTAGCAATCATGATCTCAAATAAAGTAAAAGCCATAAGGAAGCTACTTAAAAGACATAAAGCAGGAAACTAAAACTTGCTAAATGATATAATAGACAGTGAAGTAATATCAATACTAAACATATGTGTGCCAAATGTTCTAGCATCAAAATCCTTAGAGGAGAAGTTAAGTGATTTTATGGGCAAAATAGACACCAACAATAAATCTGGATAAATTTTACAACAAAATAAACAAGAAAAAATTAAGGAGGAGAATAGAATTTTAGAAATGTTGGATATCTGAAGTTAGACGTTCTGAAAGTGAGACCTCTGAAGAAAACTGAATGGGGAGAGAAAGGAATATAACTTTTTCTCAGTGTTATATGGCACCAACACAAATATTGACCATTCATTAGGGCATAAAACCCTCACAACTCAAGGTAGAA
Source organism: Pseudochirops corinnae (assembly GCA_028646515.1). Taxonomy (NCBI): domain Eukaryota; kingdom Metazoa; phylum Chordata; class Mammalia; order Diprotodontia; family Pseudocheiridae; genus Pseudochirops; species Pseudochirops corinnae. The sequence continues at coordinate 124,036,177 of CM053587.1, forward strand.
AGCAGCAATATTAAATACAGTATTTTCAGATTAAAATTAAATAAAAGTTACATGTAATGTAACATCCTTCAGAGGACATGGAAATGTAGACCAAAAGTTGATGGGAAACTAAATAATCTAATCTTAAAGAATAAGTTGGTCAAACAATAAATCATAGAAACATTCAATAAATTCACCCAAGGGAATGAAAATAATGGGACAGCACAACAAAATGTATGGAATGCAGCCAAAGTGTTTTTTAGGGGAAATTTTGTCTCTCTAAAGTTTACATGAATATAATAGAAAAAGAAGAGATCAAAGAATTGGGCATGCAACTAAAAAAAAATTATTAAAAGAATAAATCAAATATTCCCAATTTAATAACAAAAAAGAATTTCTGAAAATCAAAGGAGAGATTAGTAAAATTGAAGTGAAGAAAAGTAAAGAGCAATTGAATAAAACTAAGAGCTGGTGTGATAGAAAAATAATCAATAAATTAAATAAAACTTTGATTTATTTAGTTAAAAAAAAAGAAGAAAGCCAAATTACCTGTATCACAAATAAAAAGGTACATTTACCACCAATGAAAAGGAAATTATACAATAATTAAAACTTTTCCCTGCTATATGCCAATAAGTTTAACAATCATAACAATATTGATGAATATTGGCAAAAATATAAATTGCCCAGATTAATAGAGGAGGAAGTAAAATACTTAAATTGCCCCATCTCAGAAAAAAAAAAAAAATTTGAACAGGCCCTCAAAGAACTTCCTAGAAAAAAATCTCCAGGGACAAATGGATTCACAAGTGAATTTCACCACACATTTAAAGTACAATTAATTCCAATACTCTGTAGGCTATTTGGGAGAATAGGCAAAGAAGGAGTACTACTAAATTATTTTTAAGATACAAATATGGTGCTGATATTTTAACCAAGAAGAGTCAAAACAGAGGAAGAAAAGTATAGACCAATTTCCATAATGAATATATATGATAAAATTTACATAAACTCTTAGCAAGAATATTAAAACAACTTATCATGAGAATCATACACTATGACCAGGTAGAATTTATGCCAGGAAAGTGAGGCTTGTTCTATATTAGAGAAATTATCAGCGTATTTGATTACATCAGCAAAAAAATTAACAGAGACCCTTTAGGGGTCGGTAGGTGGCACAGTCATTAGAGCACTGGCTCTGCAGTCTGGAGGACTTGAGTTCACATCTGGCCTCAGACACTTAACACTTACTAGCTGTGTGACCTTGTGCAAGTCACTTGACACTGATTGCCCTGGCTTCCCCTCGAAAACAGCAAAACAAACAAACAAACAAAAAACAAGCAAACAGAAACTCTATATTATCTCAATACATGCAGAAAAAGCTTTTAACAAAATCCAATAGCCATTACTATAAATATCAGTAGAGAGAAGATTAATGAGTGGAGCCTTCCTTAAAATAATAAGTAGCATCTACCTAAAACCATCATCAAGCATTATATGTAATAGTGATAAGCTGGAAATATTTCCAATAAGATCAGTGGTGAAACAAGGATGCCCATTAGTACCAAAATTATTCAAAATGGTGTTTTAAATGGGACCTTTAGCAGTAAGAGGACAAAACAAAACTGAACAAATTAGAATAGGCAAAGAAAAAACAAAACTATCACTCTCTGCAGAAAAGATATTATATTTATATAATCCTAGAGAATCAAGTAGAAAAAAAAAAAACTGCTTGCAAAAGCAAACATCTTTAGGAAAGTTGCAGGATTTAAAATAAGTCCAAATAAATCATCAATATTTCTATATATTACTAAGAAAGTCCATTAGCAAGAATAGTTAAGAGAAATTCCATTTGAAGTTCCTGTAGACATTATAAAATATTTGGGAGTCTGCGTGCCAAAAGAAACCCAGGAACCATATCGAACATGATTAAAAGATACTTTTCACACAAATAAGGTCTGATATACATAATTGGAAATCATCCGTTGTCCTTGACTAGGTCAAGCTAACAAAATAAAAATAACAATTCTACCTAAATTAATTTACTTATTCATTGCCATACCAGTGAAACTACCAAAAATTATTTTATAAAGATACAAAAAATTCATGTGGAAGGAAAAAAAAGTTCCAAAATATCAAGGGAATTAATAAAAAAAATTCTAGGGAAGATGGTATAACCATACAAGATCTTAAATTATATTTTAAATCAGCAATCATCAAAACTACCTGGAAATAGATAAGAAATAGACTGGTAGATCAGTAAAATAGGTTACAAAAACAAGACATAATAGTCAATGACTATAATAACCTACTGTTTTATATATCCAAAGACCCCAGTTTCTGGGATTAGAACTCACTATTTGATAAAAACTGCTGGGAAAAATGGAAAATATTGTGGCAGAAACCGTGCATAGACCAACATCTTATAACATATACCAAAAAAAAAAAAAAAAATCAAAGGCCTAATGAGTACATGATTAAGATATAGAGGTTGTTACTGAAAGCAAATTAGAAGACCAAGGAATAGTTTACCTTTCAGATTTATTGAGAATGGAAGATTTTATGACTAAACAAAAGATAGAAAACATTATGAAATGCAAAATGGATAATTTTCATTACATTATATTCTAAATGCTGTGCACAAAGTCAATGCCATCAAGATAAGAAGGGAAGCAGAAAGTTGGGAAATAATTTTTATAGCAGTGTCTTTGCTAAAGGCTTCATATCCGAAATATATGGAGGACACAGTCAATTTTTTAAGAATACAAGTCATTCCCCAACTGATAAATGGTCAGAGGATATAAATAGGCAGTTTTCGGAGGAATAAATTAAAGCTATCTACAGTTGCATGAGAAAAAAAACTGCTCTGAAGCACTGTTGATTAGAGAAGTGCAAATCAAAATAGCTCTTACGTACCACAGCACATCTACCAGATTGGCTAACATGGCAAAGCAAGAAAGTTATAAGTTTTGGAGAAGATGTAGGAAAATTGGATCACTGCTCCATTGTTGGTGTAGTTGTGAACTGACACAACTATTCTGGAGAACAATTTGGAATTGTGCCCAATAGGCTATAAAAATGTGCATAGCCTTACACCCAGCAATGCCACTTCTACATCTGAATACCAAAAAGATCAAAGAAATGGGAAAAGGACTTACATGTGCAAAATATTTATAGAGGCTCTTTTTGTGGTGGCAAAGAATTGGAAATTGAGTGGATGTCCCTCAAATGGAGAATGGCTGAAGAAGTCATGGCATATGAACATGATGGAATACTATTGTGCTATAAGAAATGATAAGTAGGTAGACATCAGAAAAAAAATGGAAAGATATGAACTGGTACTGAGTGAAGTAAGTAGAATTAGTAGACAGTACTGTACATGGTAATAGGCACAAAGTGAGATGACTAACTTTGGTAGGCTTATCTATTCTTAGCAATGTAAGAATCCAAGACAATTTTAGAGGACTCATGAAGGAAAATGCTGTCCATATCCAGAAAAAAAGAACTATGGAGTCCGAATGTAAATGGAAGTATATTATTTGCTTCCTCTTCTTTGCTGTCATTGTTCTCCTCCTCCCCCTCCCCTTATCCTTTCCCTTCCACCTCTCCCTCCTCCTCCTCCTCTTTCTTCTTCTTCTTCTTCTTCTTCTTCTTCTTCTTCTTCTTCTTCTTCTTCATGGTGGTGGCTTCTCTTTGTTCTAATTCTTCTTCATAACATCACTAACATAAAAATATGTTTGATACAAATATATATGTATGGCCTATATTAAATTACACAGTGCCTTGGGGTGCAGAAAGGGGAAAGATGGGAAGAAAATTTGAAAATCCACATGTAATTGATGTTAATATTGAAAACTAGAAATAAATGAATAAATAAAAAATAAAAGACCATAGACCTATATATATATCACCTTTCAAGAAATTATCAAGGGAAACTGCTGTGGTATTCTAGAACCAGAGTGTAACAGAAATTGAAAGAATCCACTTATTACCTCCTGAAAGAGATGCTCAAATAAAACTCCCAGGAACATTATAGTCAAATTCCAAATCACTCAGATCAAGGAAAAAACATTGCAAGCAGCCAGAAAGAAGCAATTTAACTATAATGGAGTCACAGTCAGGGTAACACAAGATTTAGCATTTTCTACATCAGGGTGGCATAGACTTTATCTAAGTAGCTGCTTGTGGCACACCAAAGGATTTCACGAAGGCCATGAAAAATTAAGAAAAAAACATTCCTTACATTTTTGTGGGCTACCTAAAATCCTTTGAGATGCCCTAGCAGAGCACGGACTAACATTGTGCAGGCATTCTAAAGAATGAGAGGGTTTGGAACAGGATATTCCAGAAGGAAAAGGAGCTAGGACTACACCTAAGAATCACCTACTCAGCAAAACTGAGCATAATGCTTCAGTGGTGGGAGTGGGGGAATGGGCTAGCAGTTAAAGAAGGTTTTTTTTTTTCAAAGAATTCCTGATGAAAATGCCAGAGGTGAATGGAAAATGAGACTTTCAAATACAACATTCAGGAGAAGCATAAAAAAGGTAAACAGGAAAAGGAAAACGTAAGTGAATTAATAAGGTTAAAACATTTATATTCCTATGTGGTAAGATGGTACTTGTAGCTCCTAAGAACTTTCTCATTCTTAGAGAAATTACAAGGAATATGCAAAGTGAGCACACGTGTGATTTGAATATAAAGAAAAAATATTTTCTTAAAAATAAAATTAAAGTTTGAGATAGGAATATATTGGGAAAAGGGGAAAAGGAGAAGAAGAATGGGGTAAATCATCTTACTTAAAAGAGGTAAGATAAAGCTTTTACAGTGAAGGGGAAGAGGTGGGAGATGATGAGAAATGAGTAAACATTATTCACATTACAACTGGCTCAAAAATGATATAACATACACACTCCATTGAGTATAAAAATCTATCTTACCCTATAGGAAGATAGGGAGGGAAGGGGATAAGAGAAAGTGGAGGTGATAGAAGGGAAGACAGATTGGGGGAAAGATAGTCAGAAGAAAAACACGTTTGAGGAGGGACGAGGTGAAAGAGAGAATGGAATAAAGAGGGTGGGGGATAAGAATGGAGAGAAATACAGTTAGTGATAGTAACTGAAAAAAAAAAGTTGAAAAAAGTTTCACTAATAAAGTCCTCATTTCTCCAATGTAAAAATGAATCAAAGTTATATAAAATCAGAGCCATTCCTCAACCAACAAATGATAATATAAACAGTTTTCAGATGAAATAATCAAAGCTATTTATAGGCATGAAAAACATGTTCTAACCCACTGTTGACTGGAGACATACAAATTAAAACAATTCTGATGTATTACCTCATAGCTATTAGATAGGCTAATAGGATAGAAAAGAAAAATGACAAATAGCCAAGGGGATGTAGGAAAAAAAAAGGATATTAATGCACTGTTAAAGAAGTTGTGAATGGATTCCATCATTTTGTAGAGCAATTTGGAACTATGCCAAAATGGTTATAAAATCATTCATACCCTATGATCTAGCAATATCACTACTATTTCTGCATCCCAAAAGAGACTAAACAAATAGATAAATAAATAAACAAACAAATAAATAGATGAACGAATGAGTGAATATATGTGTGTTTATACATACAATCATACATACATATATATATATATATATATATATGAAATTAAGAGGAAGCCCATGAAATGGGGAATTGCCAAAAAAATTTTGGGATATAATTATAATGGAATACTGAGATTGAGATACTATATAAAATGATGGGCAGGATGCTCTCAGAGAGAAATAAAACCTGGGAAGATTTACATGAGCCGATTCAAAGTGAAGTGTACTGTGTATAAAATAATAGCGATATTGTAAGATGATCATCGGTGAATGACTTAAGTATTCTCAGCAATAAAAATTCCAAGAAAACTCTGAAGGACTTGTGATGAAAAATATTATACATTACCCCCGCCCCCCCAAAAAAGAATGAAGTCTGTATACACATTTAAGTGTTTTTTTACTCCATTGTTCTTGAGGCTTTTGTTGTTGTTCTAGGTTTGCTTTCACAGTAAGACTGATATGTAGATGTTTTGCATGCCTACACATACTTAAGCTATGTCAAATTGTTTCCCTTATCAATGACTGGGGCAATAAGAGAGGGTAAGAAAGGGAAAATTTGGAACTCAAAGTTTAAAAAAAAACATTAAAAATTGTTTTTACATGTGATCGGAGAACATAAAGTAATAAATAAAAATGAAAAAAAAGAAGGCAAATTATTGTATTATAATTTCCACAAATTCTAAGTGCAAATTAATGATAAAATACTTTACATAGAATACCATAAAGAAAATTTCAAATCATCTTTTCCTTTTCCCTAAATTTCTTCTGCTCTCTCCTGTTCTGTGCTTCAGTATTTGCATTATCAGCAATTGTGATGATGGAAAGTTTATGAAGAAGATCTGGGAAAGGCAGTCAAGATATGTAATTGAAAAATTTTTTTCTCTTTTATTTCATGGGTGATTGAAATTTTTCATTTGAAAATGTATTCATTCCTCCATGAAACTTTGCTTGTCTATAACTTCTGTTAGCATGAACAAAGAAGGATCTACAAGGCTTGGTTACATACACAGCAATTAGAAATAAAGTCATTTAGGTCTGATTGGAATAGAATACTTCTAACTACATAAGAAAGTATATAGCTATAGCTGAGGTTGAAGCAAATATATATTTTTGACACTGGAAAATTCATTCCAATAAGTTATTTCACTTCATTAACAAAAACAGTTTATCTTAATCCTGAAAAGGCTCTGAATAATAACAAAGAAACCTCTCTTTATAGAAATATAAATAATATTTATGAGCTATATTTTTACATTTTTCATTTACTAAGCACACTTACTTAGATCCATTATCTAGTCAAGAGAGAACTAAATATATTTTAATGAAATATTAACATTTATAATTAAAAATTAATTATTTGTTACATTTTCTCGATATTATGTATATCAACAGGAGAAAAAAATGTATCTGTAGGAATCATAAAATGTAAATTAAAAGGGACTTCTGCAATCGTTTAGTACCCACATATGAAAAAGTTCTAATATATATGTATAGATGCATATATATATATATGCATATGTATATATATATTTGTGTGTATATATACACATATATATTATATGCATATATATACATGTGTAAAAACTTACCATGTGTTTATTTATAAATGTATACTTATATATGAAAATATGTATATATTTATAGTACAGAAACATATTTGTGTATGTATGTGTGTATATACACATATATACTTATGTATATGTGTATATGTGTATACACACCCACACACACACTCATTCAGTCTGATTAAAGCCTTGCATGAAGAAGATCCAGTACATCTTAGAGTAGTGATTGTTCATTTAGAAACCACTAATTATTAAAACTTTTTTTTTCTCTTTAAATAATAGCATCTTAGTGTGGATAGGTGGTGCAGTGAATAGAGCACTGGCCCTGGAGTCAGAAGGACCTGAGATCAAATCCAGCCTCACACACTTAACACAAAATACTAGCCATGTGACCTTGGTCAAAGTTACTTAATCTCAATTGCCCTACCTTCCTCCTCCAAAAAAAAAAAATAATAATGGCATCTTTTCATGACTCCCAACCATTGCTGCTTCAGATGAAAAAGAGTCTTCCTAGAATTAAATTAAAATATCTTCAAAATATCAAATTATAATGTGTGTGTGTGTGTTGTGTCATTATAACATTCCTCAAACCCCAAATAAATACTACCAAAAAACTTAAACATTAAAAAATACTTCAGAAAATATGGACAGTCAAGTAAAATCAATCTCCTCTTTGGAGACATTAAAAAATATACCTCATTATTTCATTTGGGTAGCATGCTTTATTTTGATCATCTGGAATCAAGATTTGCCATTGAATTAAAGAGTTCTTAAGTTTTTCATGTTCATATTATGTTATGACAGACATTGTACAAATTGTTCTCCTAGTTCAGCTTTCTTTGCTCTGCATCACTTCATAGAGATGGTTCAATAATTTTATGGTTCAATAATATTACTTTATGTTCTGATGCCATAATTTGTTTTAGTCATTCTCCAATATGACTAGTGAACACACTCTCATGTCTTTCTTGCTATTACCAAGATCTGTTTTACATAAAAGCACATATACACACATATTAATATATTCATATACATAAGTGTATATATATAGATTTGTGTAGCTATAATTATCTATCTATCCATCTATCTATCTATAGCCCTCTGTTTACATACATACATATATACAAATATTTTTACATATTGGTTATTATGTTTTTTCTTTGATTTCTTTCAAATATGGAGCAAGAAGTGCTATCTCTGAGTAAAAATAAACACAATTTTACAAACTTTGAGGATGTTTCAAGTTATTTTCAAGTCATTTTATGGATATACAAATCCATAGTTTTACCAATAATTTATTACTGTGACTTTTCTTTCCTGAACCTCTTCTAACATTTGTCATTTTCCTCTTTTTCCATCTTTGCTAATCTAATGTGAATGAGATAAAAACTCAGAGTTGCTTGAATTCCTTCTCCTCTAAGATTTAATAATTAGTAAGGTCAATATTCCTTCCATATTATTTTAAGAGTTTCATGTTATTCCTTTAGATACTTCCTTTCCTTATTTTGTGATAATTGATTTTTAAGGAATGGACTTTACTCTTACATGTTTGAATAATTCTCTTACCTTGTCTGTTTATCATACAAATACAACAATTTTTATC
>CM053587.1:124045031-124076006 GCA_028646515.1 Pseudochirops corinnae
ATAATTTAAATGTAAATTCACCTTTTATGTCTAATTCATTGATGTATTTTGTCATTTTATAATTTATTATGAACAACTTTCCTTTCTTCTAACAGTTTTCCTTTAATACTAAGTCAATACCTCAGTTAACACAGTCTTTGATTTTATCATTCACTTACTGCTATTTATTTATTTTTAGTTTTCAACATTCACTTGCATAAGATTTTTTTAAAAAGTTTTTCTAAATTTTTAAAAATTAAAAAAATTAAGATACAACATTCGAACTATTACAACATATCACAGAAAATCAAAATACAGCATTCATCATGTCACGACTCAACAACTTATCACTAAAATGGCCACATAGTTTTTGCCACAGTGGTCACATAGTTTTAAACAAAGTACAACCATTTAGTCAATCAATCACTTAGTAACTCAATCATCCAATCATCCTTAAGGGACACAAAATACAAAAGTCAAAATACTCCATCCCTAGATCACAGTAAATCCTGATCTTCTCAGTTAGTACACAGTATCCAAGTAAAGTCTTCTTTCAGCTTAACTCAAGACTGGTTGTCATCTTTCCTGGTTGACCTCCCATGGTCCAGGTCCTACCTGAATTCACCAAACTGTCACTTGGGTTCAAAGACAGACAGCTCCCAGCTCCTTGTCCAACTCTCCATGCAGTTCCTGTTCCACACTGAAGCTCACAATATCCAGTCAACCTTAAATCCTTCACAGTCTCTATTCTTGGGAAGTCAAGGCTTAAGAAAAACACAACATACCAACATGACAGTCATAGCTCCTCTGATAACTTGAATGACCCTCAGAAATCCTCAGCAGTTCCAAGTAGAACTCAGGAAATCTTCAGCAGACTCAAAAGCTTTAGCTGGCCCTCAGAAGAAACTGCTCCACCACAAGTTCCCAGAGAATTCTGACTTTCTTAGCTAGAGTTTTTCTGTATATATATTATTGCTCCTCCCTCTTCTGCCCCTTTTTGTTACATCAACAACAGGGGTTACCTCTTCAGCCCTTTTCTGTTAAGTCAGGAACAGGTGTTCATACCTTCTGTTTCTTTAAAAGAGGCTTAATTTGAAACTAAGTGCTAAGTACCTCTTAGGTTCATCAAATTCCATTACTATTTCACCCTTTCCCCCTAATTTCTTGTAAGATAAGATAGATTTCCATATGCACTTGAGTGTGTACATTATTCCCTCCTTAAGCCAAATCAGGTTCACTCTTCCCCTTTCACTTTACCCCCTCTTTTGCCTCCACTGTAAAAACTTTTTCTTGCCTATTTTATGTAAGACAATTTGCCAAATTTTACCTCTTCCTTTCTCCTTCTTACAGTATATTCCTCTCTCACCCCTTATTTTTTAATATCATTCCTTCATATTCAACTCAGCCTGTGCTCTGTCAATTTTATTTCCTGAAAGGCTATACTCAGGTTTCCTTGGTAGGTAATTTTTGGTTTTAAACCTAACTCCTTGGATCTTCAGAATATCATAGTCCAAGCCCCCTAACTCACCCTCCTAATCCACACAATTCCTTAATGTAAAAGCTGGTAAATCTTGTGTTATTCTGATTGTATGACCATAATACTTGGTTTGTTTCTTTCTGGTTGCTACAATATTTTCTCCTTGACTCGGGAATTCTGGAATGTGCTTACCATATTCCTAGGAACTTTGCTTTTGGAATCTTTCAGGAGACTGATGATTTTTTTTTCAATTTCTATTTTGCTAGCTGGTTCTACAATAACATAGCATTTTTCCTTGATAATTTCTTAAAAGGGAATATCTAGTATATTTTTTGAGCATGGGCTTCAAGGAAACCAAATAATTTTTAAATTACCTCTCCTGGATCCATTTTCCAGGCCAGTTGTTTTTCCAATGAGATATTTCACATTGTCTTCTGTTTTTTTTTTTCATTACTTTATTCTGTTTTATCATAGAGTCCTTAGTTTCCATTTGCTCCATCCCAGTTTTTAAGGATTTTTTTTTCCAGTGAGCTTTTGAATCTTCTTTTGTATTTGGCCAGTTCTGGTTTTAATTTTGGAGGTGTTTCCTTCAGGAAGCTGATCACACATTTTTCATTATTTTCTTGCACCACACTAATTTTTCTTCCCAATTTTTCTTGTACTTTTCTTATTTGATTTTCAAAATCCTTTCTTAGCTCTTCCAAAATCTGTGACCAATTCATATTTTTTTTCCTGGAGGATTTGAATAGAGGATCTTTGACTTTGTGGATTTCTTCTGGTTCTGTTTTGATCTTCTTTGTGGCCAAAGTAAGATTCTATAGTCTGATTTTTTTTTTCTGTTGTTATTTCTTTTTACCAGCCCATTATTTGACTTTTTAGGTCTTTTTTTTTAAGGTAGAGTTCTGATTCCAGTGTGGAGGGTATGTTGTTCCAAGCTTCAGGGGTTTTGTGCAGCTGTTTTCAGAGAAAATTCTAGGAACAGCATATTTTCAGTTTTTCCAATGTCTTTCAAGATCTAAGGAGAGGCATTTCCTCCTGGCCTTTCCTCTGGTGTGTGAGTAACCAAAAGTACTCCTAACTGCCTTAGAACTCTACCATCATCACAAGCTCTGTCCTTCCATTGTTCCTCCTCACCCCATTACTGCCACCCAGTGCTGTTACCCAGATTCAAACATGGGTAAAGCAAAAGAGTCTTGCCTCAGTGCCAGCAAAGAGATATCTACAATCCCTCTCTCATTAGCTTCTTGATCCCTCCATTCTTGTTGGACTGAGACCTTCAGAAGTAGCCTCCACCAATACTCTGGGGCATCACCTAGTTTGGAATCAGACTATCCTCCTCTCTCACCCACGTCTGACAAACCTTTCTTACTTACCTTTTAAGTTATCTTTGGTATTTGTGGGTCTAGAAATTGGAATGCTGCCAGTGATTGAGTCCCCCAGGGCCTGCTCTGGTTCTGCTGAGGCCCAGCATGCTTTGAACAGTACTGCACTCCTCTCTCAGACTGGTGCAACATATCTTTTCCCAACATCTGTAAGCCAAGAGAAGAGGAAGAGGCCCCTGCCATGACTGCCTCCACTGTAGTTGCTGCCAACCCAGGGCTGGGGCCAAACCTCTCTTTTCTTTCACCTAGTTTACAACAGATCTTTCCTACTGATCTTTTATGTTATCTTTGGAGATTTTGTGTTGAGAAGTCTGGAAACTGCCACAGCTGCTAGTGATTCAGTCCCTTTCATGGTGAGGCACTCCTCTTCAAGGAGTGCCTTCACTCCTCTGGTGAAACAGACCTTTCCTTTGGACCTTCCATGTTACCTTTGGCTGGAAATTTGTTTTATTCTGTCATTTTGTGGATTCTGCTGCTCTAGAATTTGTTTAGAGTGGTGTTTATGGGTATTTGGAATGGTTTGAGGTAGACCTCAAGCAAGTCTCTGCTTTTACTCTGCCATCTTGGCAGATTACTCTTCATGGTTTTAAAAGACAAGTTCACATTTATTATTTCATGTTGTTCTCACATCAGTTTCATAAGCCTGAGGATAAGTTTTATTATCATAACTTTTACAGGTGAGAAAAATGAGGTCCAGAGAAGTTAATTTACTGGCACCCAAGTAGTATCATTAATTGATAAATTCAGTCATCATTTAGATCCTATGAATTTTTGTGGGTTACTTCTAATCAGAAGTTATAACTTTCCACATTGATTCCTATGCCTCCTCGAACAAAATGACTATTTTGTTATTTTAAACCTTAAAATCCTCAACATAAGTAAGACTTTTGAAGTGATTCATTCTGAAATGAATCAGTCAGATACTACTACTACTACTACTAATAATAATAATATTTTATATAATATTTTCTATGTTCCAGTCACTGTGCTAAGTGCTTTACAATTATTATCTCATTTGATCCTCATAACAACCCTGGTGAGGCAGCTAATATTTTCACTGTTTCAGAGTTGGAGAAACTGAAGCAGAGATTAAGTGACTTGCCCAGGGTCACAGAGCTAATAGTCCTGAGATAAGATTTAAACTCAGGTTTTCTTTTCTCTCTATCAAACACTCTATCTATTGTATGCACAAGGTACTATTATATCCTATTTTTCCCTTTTGAAGGGATGCCTTAATGTACCTTGGGTTTTTACACAAGAAAACTCCAAACTCTAGGTCTCACTGATAGATAACACAGGCAGAGTCAACAGTTTCATTTCCAGAAAGGAAGTATTCATTATTTGTTTTCTAAACATCCAGGAAAGCAAAAGAAGATGAGCAATTTCTCTATACCTATGTGAATCCCAGAAACTGTTAATATATGGCTAAAGGAAGAGATTTATAGCTCAGTCTACAAACTTAATGATCATCACTATTGTGGTTTTTATCATGATCACCATTACTTGCCTTCTATTAAGGAGGTAAATTTTTCATGACAAAGAAGACATATATTTGCTCAGAGGAACTATATGCTATGTATTCATGTTCAAACTTTTATGGATGGTTCTGACAAAAATAAGAAGACAATATGAGTATATATTGTCAAATTTCCTTGCCCTTCAATATTTGCAACTTCCTTTCAACTTTCAAACTTCCTTTCATAAAAACAAAATGGTTTCCATAATACTCAATTCATTGACATAATCACTAATTCAGGGATAATGGTTCACCATAAACACAGATACCTAGGGATGCACTTAGCTTATTAAGTAGTAGTCTCAATTCTGGAAAGGATTGTGTATGTCTCCTTAATTGACTTTCTACTACCAAGGAATAATGTAGACAGAGGAGAGTACCAAAATTTTTACATAAATAAATTATGTTATTTTCTACCAGCTTATGTTTATACTTTGAATGCACCTAATACTAAAAACTGTGTTCTATTCACTCATGGAAATGTTTCTGCAAATGTATTTTTAAATATCTTCTTACAAATTTAATAATGAAAACAAATTATTCTCTAAAATTACATCTCATTTTTGTTGCATTCTTTAAATAAACAACAAGATGATAATGGAAATTTAATTAAGGTGTCTTGATCACTTCACATAATGCATATTATTTTTAAAAATAAACATAACCATTTCAGTCCATTTAATTTGTATAATTACATTTTTAGATATAACATGCTGATGAAGAAAATATTGAAGGATATTTTCAGTACTATTCTTTTATCTTGAAGGTGATTTGGGTGTGTTAATTCACTTATCATTTTAAGAATTCATTTTTAGAATGATTGATTTCTAATGACAATTGAATCTTCCATCTTGCCAATGTTCAATTTATGGATTATGATGATGATGATGATGATGATGATGATGATGATGATTATGATGATGATAATGAGAAATGGGAAAACCCAGAAATTTCAGAAAATGAAAAATTGTGCTGTGCTTCATATTTATTAATTATGAAAAGTATATATTAGATGAAATTCAAAACCGATATAAATTTCTATGCACAACTCATTACTTCATTAAAGTACTGAAACTGACTACTGATTTTTACTTGGTAAATACTAAAGTAATTTATACTAAGAGAATTACAAGAAAGGTTTTATTACAAGGTCAAAGAGTAGAAAATGCATTTATAAGTTGGATGAGACACATGGACTCTACTTTATATTCTCTTTTAGCTTTGAGTCTGCAATAAAAATAAATCATTGACTAACATTTTCTTGATTCTTCCCTGACATTTACTGATATACTTTCATAGTTTGCCACTTGTTTCTACCCACTGGGACTAACTAAAAATTTCAAAACAAAAAGCAAGACAAAATAGAGCAGAGCAAAATAAAGAATTTTAAAAAAATACAAATTCTGCTTGCAAGTGGATCTGTTTTTTCTTCCCTACACTTTATAGTTGAAGTACAAATTTTAAAAAATGACCAATGTTATTCTATTGCAAAAGTAAACAGTAGGTTTTAATGACTGAGTGATTTGATTTTCCAGAGAAGTTATCATTCATTGTATACTATGTAGTATACCCTATGCTGTTGAATTCTTGTGCAACCTAGATATAGGGCAGAATTTAGTGATATATTAAGTATAGAGAATTTTCTAAAAGTCATAGTCCATTTTCCTTCCTATTAAAACTTAAAATCACATGAGACAATTTGAGACATCTTATATTTTCTCTGATACCTTACTTGTAAGCCTAGTGGTCTTTGAATATAGAAAGAAGAAAGAAAGGGGAGAGTGAGGAAGAAGTTAATATAAGTACAGAAGGAGAGAAAGAAGAAATAAAGAAAACAAATGGAAGAAGAAAAGAAGGAAGAAAGGAAGGAGGGAAGAAGGGAGAGAAGCAGAAGGGAAGGGTTTGGGAAGGGGAAGGAAGGGAAGAAAAAGAAGAAAGTCTTTAAGACTACAGACATTAAAAACAATGAAGTTTACATCACTCAAAAGAAATTGTAGAAAGAGATTGAGATATCTGGCCATGCAGATATCCTTACTAAAATCCTGCTTCTGTGTAAAGAACTTAGCATTACTTGCAAGGCATATAACATTTGAAATCTGTTCTTGAGAACAAGGTAAGAAGTTAATGAATTAAGGAGTTTCTGAGCATGAAAATGCTGCATTTCTAAGGAAATTGCATAGAAATAATCATCAGACCAATATAGTATTGTCTCAATTTGACTGTAGCACCTAAAATAACTTGAACTCTAATGTTTTAAGGCAACAGTGTACTAATATTTGTACAATTATTATTTTACATATTTTATGAAAGTTAGACAAATTGTTCTTTTTTTTCAATATTTTGAAATTGCTTTCTCAGAATGAAATGAAAAAGATTAGAAATTGTCTGTGGTTTATCAATATTGTCTTACAATGTTTTCATGATGCCTGCTAGATATCCAGTTAGAAATGGCAGACCTTGATTTTTAATTTTCTGATTTCCATGAAAGTCTTCATAACTTGATGAACTATTGTATATTGTGTGAAAAGCATTGACATGCTTCTCTTAAGCGGATCACAACCATTAATCTACAATGAGTATAATGCATGTGAAGCAGGTAATTATTGAATCAGACCATGGATAAATTGATGGTTTTCAATTTCTCATGAACTGAAAAAGAAAAGTAATTATATTTTAACAATTACATCACTAGAATGTTCCCACTCTTCTTCTCTAGGCAGAAGAGATTCAATTAAATCAGTCTTCGAGTCCATACCATTGTTTTCAGGCAAGAAGCATTATACAAAGAAAGTAACATTGGTTCTAGAGTTAGAAGATCTGTGTTCTAATGTTTTGTTGGTGCTTAGCTCTTTTTTCTGCCTTTAAGTCATTTAATGTTAACTAGATCTCAGTATTCTCAACTGTAAAAGTAAGAGGAGTAGGACTAGAAGCCATGGTCCCTTTCAACACAATGTCTAAGATCTTAGAATCTCATATATAAAGTTGGAGATATCTGATAAAATGATATATTGTGCTTGTCTTTTACATCATAATTTGTCTGAAAAAAAAGAAATTTATATATATGAAATTGTTAAATTTTACAACCAAGAAGCTTAAGATTTAGTACCAAAACATATGCCTCACCACAGTCTAAGCTCTCCACCATGCTTCTTCAGCTGCCTTCATGACCAAATTTGTTCCTTGAGCAAAGGGTTCTTTGAGAATCTGAGATTATTTTTTTCATCTATGTACACCAAAATCTATAGTCTTGATGCCTACATCATACTCAGAAAACTCTTCATTTAAAAAGATTCCTTAAACTTGAGATACACAGGCACTGTGGTTGGGAGATCCATCCTGTCCTACCGAGAAGTGACATAGGAGAGAATAGACTGGGGGAGGGGGGACACACTGGGATGGCTGTTTTGGGGCGGTGGGTGGGGGGAAGAGGGGGAGAAAATATGTAACTCAAAATCTTGTGGGTGGGGGGAAGAGGGGGAGAAAATATGTAACTCAAAATCTTGTGGAAATGAATGATGCTAACTATAATAAAATTTAAAAATTTTTTAAAAAAAGATTCCTTAAGCCTGAAATAAAATTTGAGAAGTACCCTCAGCCCCCTATAATCCCTCCTTTCATTGCATGCTTCCTGCTAGAATTTCTATTTAAAAAGTACACCTAGACAATTAATCTTTTCATTTCACATCAGTCTGAAGTCTAGACACTTCCATCATACTCTGCTCCCATGACAGGTACTTTTTCCCCACCACCTTTATGGCTTCATTTTATGCAATCTCTTCCTTTGTTAGAATATGAGCTTCTTAAGGGTGGGAACATTGTTTATTTTGCCATATTGGTATAGTGTAATGGTAATTAATTCAAATTTGAACATCCCTTTTTTTGTTATGTCAAGTAAACAGTTATTTAGCCCTTAGTAACTAAGGCAAGTACCTCTGTGAAAGAAACAGAAGGTGTGAATTCTGTCTCCTGTTGCTGACATAACAAGAAGGGATTGTCTGAGGCAGGAAGCCAATGTGTGTGTGTGTATTTAGGAAGAGCTCCAGAGAAGAGACATTCAGAAGCAAGAATTTTCCTCCTGGTGGCTCCTGGTTGAGAGAGCAGAATTTTCACAGCATCTGGAAATTGGGCTGCTACTTGCTGGGCTGAGAACTGAGTTGGAGTTTTCTATGAGACTAGAATCTGGTGAAGGCTAAAGTTGCTGCCAGGAAGGCCACCTGAAAAGCTGAGATTTCTTCTGGGACCTAGGGCCAGTCAAAATGCTAGAGGACTGAAGCATGAACAGGATAAGACTTGTTTGTTTGTGTCTTGGTTTATCCTTGAGTTCCTGGCAACACAAGTTGTGAAGGTTTTGAGATGTGCTTTACCCTGTGAACTTCAGTGTAAAACAAGAACTGCCCAGAGGACTGGACAAGAACCTAGGAGCTATCTGCCCCTGAATCCAAGTGACTGTTTGGTGGATTCAGGTAGGAGCTGGGACCATAGAAGGGGATCCAGGGAATTTGAGAGTCCATCCTGAGTCAAGATGAAGAAAAGACCTCTCCTTGTATATTGAACAAGTGATGAAATTGAAGTTTACTAGACACTGAGTGGTGGAGGGTATGTGTAATTTCTTAATGATTGTATTTAGTGATTAATGATACTAAGTGACTGATTGCTAGATAAGTGACTGATTAAGTTAGCCTATGATTGTTCCATGAGTGAAAGACTGACTTGTATTGTGAAATGATTGAATGATTAAGTAAAGAGGCAAACCTCCATAGGGATACCAGATGATTACTCTTGTGTTCTTTGTTCTAAATAGTGTGACAATTTTTGTGAAAACTATGTGGTCATTTTAATGTTAAGCTGTTGTGTACATTGCATTGTGATTTTCTGTGATAAGATGTAGTGTTGGGAATATTATATTGTGATTTGTTGCAAATGTTTGCCTTGATTTTTTAATGGAAAAAATGGAGTGTTCACTATACTGTGTAATCAGAACCTTAAAAGCTGTTCACAGTACCATTCTTTTGGGAAGCTTCTAGTATATGGCTTACATATACCCAACATTAAATGCATTGCTTGACATATAATAAATACTTCTTAAGTGGTCAGCCAGGTTTTTTTTTTTCATTTATTATGCTAGAATTTAATAGTGCCTCTTCAGAAAGAGACTAAGAACTGAAAGAATTAATTACACAAAAATGTCACAAGTCCAGTCTCTGACCTGCCCTTGATAGAGGTTTCTTTTTATTTTCTTTACTTTCTTAATACTCCTCCATGACTTCTTGCTCAAATTAGAATTCAATACACTATCAATCTTTCTTATGACTCAACTTCACTTGTTCTCTTCTTTTATTAATCCCAGCTGACTGTCCACATAGAAACAAAGATTTGTTCTCTTTTTCCCAAGGAATAATTACCTACATTTAGTTCAATGAACCACTCAGAGCATGAGGGTTCAGAGAAAATAATTACTTTTATAA
Source organism: Pseudochirops corinnae (assembly GCA_028646515.1). Taxonomy (NCBI): domain Eukaryota; kingdom Metazoa; phylum Chordata; class Mammalia; order Diprotodontia; family Pseudocheiridae; genus Pseudochirops; species Pseudochirops corinnae. The sequence goes on from CM053587.1 coordinate 124,054,851, forward strand.
AAACATATGCAATGACCCTGAAGAAAAGGCAGCCAACCAAAATATTCCAGAGAGGATTTTCAGATATACTTACACAGAAACAAAAAAAAAGGTCTCTACATGCTCCTTCCCACAAGGAGCATATTAATGCTCCTACCACATTAGTCTGGCATTCACTTCCTTAACTTGAAATTTCATCACAGATGGCTAAAGTTCCACTCTAAAATACTCCTTCATCAGGTAATTCCTAGGCTAAATAATCTTAAAGTATTTCCTATAGAATAACATTGAGAAAAAAATCAATTAATCAGTGATATGTCTTTATTCAACATGTATCTTGTGCCAAAACACATTTATGTATGTATGTGTGTATACACATATGTATGTGTAAATGTAAATATGTCATTAGTATATGTGTATATATACACACATATAACTATGTCTATATAAATATGTGTGTGCGTATGCATGTGCATATAATATATACACATATTTGTCAATCTATATCTATATTTGTTTTCTGGGAGAACAACTGCAGGAATCAGGAAAATACTTATGGATTAGATGGCATTTTAGCTGAACTTGGATGATAGTCATAAATTCTAAAAATTGTAGGTGATGAAGAAATGAACTTCAGGTACGGGGGGCAACTTAAATAAAGACACAAAGAACAAAAATGAAATTTCGTTTTTGGGGAGCTATAAGAAGGCAAGTTCTTAGAGAGCATTGGGTACATGGGGTAAAAAATGCTGAAGTATGACTTGGATTGTGGGTTGGAGCCATGTTAAGTAGATCTTTAAATATGAAAAAAAATATTTTATCCTTGAGGTTATGGGCAACATTTAAAACTTTAAGTATATAAATATCAAGGACTGAAGTTAATATTTTGTATTAGAGGCAACAGGAAACCACTGGAAATTCCTAAGGAAGTGCTGTCATTGTTCTTCAGATCTGTGTTTTGGAACATCATTTTGGCACGTTTAGGCAGTGAAGAGAGTTGAAAGAGGGTAATGAGTGTCATACTTAGTCAAGGATGATCTATCTAGCTTTCATAGACTTCAATGATCCATCTCTACTTTACACATTCAAATTTTTCTTCTGCTAATCTTTAATTTGGGAGAAAATATTAGAGTGTGCCAAGTGTGCTGCAATTATTGGTCAAGCAACTTCCATTCACATGCTAGTTCTACCACTTAGTCCCTTCTACAAATTTGGACAAATTAGCTAACATATCTAAGTCTTAATTTCTTCATTTTAAAAATTTAGGAATTAGGAAAGATGTCCTGGAAATTCTCTTCCAAATTATCATACTGTGGAAATGCAATGATAATTTCTGATTATGATTTTAAAAATTAATTTCATCTGCACAAGCATTAATTTATTTTTTAAAATATATTTCTTTATTTTGATGAATATTTCTCAATTACATGTGAAATTTTTAGACAAATTTCAAAAATGTTGACTTTCAAAAATTTTCCGTCCCTCCATTCATACTTTCTCCCTAAGAAAGCAAACAATTTTATATCAATTATACATGTGAAATCATGCAAACTATATTTCCATATTAGCCATGTGACAAAAGAAAATACAGTCATAAAAATAAGAAAAATAAAGTTTAAAAAAGTATGTTTCAATCTGCTTTCCAAATTTCCAAATTCTCATCAGTTGTCTCTCTAGAGGTGGACAGAATTTTTCATCATGGGTCATTTGGAAGATGCTTTGAATGATTGTCTTGATCAGAATAGCTGAGCCTTTCATAGTTGATCGTCCTTACAATATCATTGTTACTGTGGACAATATTCTCCTAGTTCTTCTTATTTCACTTTTATGAGGTTAAACAAATATTCCTACACTTTTTCAAAAAAAACATCTCTCTTATAACTAGCACAATGAGTATTCTAATGCAAGCATATGCCACAACTTGTTCAGTCATTGCTCAATTTATGGGCAACCTCTTCATTTCCAGAGCTTTGCTAGCACAAAATAATCTCCTATGATTTTTTGGTGTAAATAGATCATTTTTTTTTTATCACTTATAGATACACACTTAGTAGCGGTATGCAAATTGTTCTCTAGAATCATTAGACTAGATCACAACTCTACCAAAAATGCATTAGGATCTCAATTTTTCCACATACCTTCAACATTGTTTTCTGTAATGTTAGGAAATCTGATAGGTTTGAGATGACACTTTTGAGGTGTTTTAATTTTCATTTCTCTAAGCAGTAGTGATTTAAAACATTTTTATGATATGATAGATGATTTTGATTTCCTTTGAAAACTCATCTTGTCCTTTGATAATTATCAACTGAGGATTGGCTTTTTTTTTATAAAGTTTTCTCAGTTTCCCATATATTTTTGAAATGAAGCCTTTATTATCTTCCCACATAGGAAAAGTGAACTATTTAACCTTATTGAGTTCTTCATGATTTTTCTTTTGTGTTTACCTTTATGTGCTTCTCTTTATCTTCTTTTTCTTTTACTGTTTATTAGTTTTGAAATTAAAAACAATCCATTTCCATATACAGAGCACAACATGAAAAGAGGATTGTATATAAAATCACGAATTTTAATTTCACTCTATTTGCTATTTTGAAAAAAGAAACCTCTGTAATAAATACTACATATCATTTTCAAACTTATGCTTTTCTCTGTTTGCTTCTAAATGTTCTTTTGTTTTCTGTTGTGAATTTCTGTATGTGTTTGGTAATGATATTGCTTCATTGTCAATGGTGCCTTTTAGCTGCTGGCGTCTAGGGCCTTCCTGGTATATGCCTATTCTATTGATTGTGTGCAGGCATACCTGGGATTCTGGTGTTAGCCCTTGCTGACTCAATTCCCCTGGGGATCAGTATATCCCACTGGTCAGCTGAGGTGGGACTTGTTGGGGCACCTCCTGCCCTGCACTTTATCCTCAGTACCACCACAGCCACACCATTCCTCCAGGATTCCCAAGCCTGCTACAGTTTTCACTTTTTTAGAATTTTTACACTGGTGCAATATTCTCCAGGTTTTCAGCTTCAGAGGGTGGTTGGGAACATGCATGGCTTATTTTGCTGTCTTAGCTCCAGGAAGTTCAGATAGGTGATTTTTAAACAGTCAGACTGTGGTTTTTAAACATTTGGGCCCTAGGAGTAGCTGGTGTCTATGCTGTAGGCCCTGCACTTGCCTCTTACATAGCTCCCACAAAATGCTTCCCTGTGGTGAGAGGTCTGGGAATTGCCCCTGGGTGAGTCAGTTTGATTGCTTCTTCCAGCTACATTATGGTCAGGAATGTTCCAAGGCAGCCCATGGGCTCTGCACTCACTCTCCCCCCACCCAACACAACAAATCTTCCTGTCCTCACTTTTCTTGGCTGGAAATCTGCAGCACTCTGTCATCCAATGTATTCTGCCATTCTAAAATCCACTCAGATTCACTTTTTAGAGGTTACTGAAGTAATTCATGGGAGAGTTCAGGTGAGTTACTCTTTTCACTCTCCATCTTGACTCCACCACCCGAAGTCCTTTTTCACATCAATAATTTTGCACCTCTTTTACCAAACTATTAATTGCATTTTCATAATTGTCTTCACTTGCTTTCTTTTTTTAAAACAATTTTTTCCTACAACTCTTATTTGATTTTGAAAATCATTGTTTAATTCTTCAATAAACTCTTTTGGAGCTTGTATTCAATTAGTATTTTTGAGATTTTATTTGGAGATTTTTTTTTTTAATTTCATTATGTCTCCTTCCCTTGTGGATTGATTTTCCTTGTCAACATATTGGCTTTTTATGATCAGGTTCTTATTTTGTTTAATGTTCATTTTTCTACCTTTTTAAAAATTTTCAGTCTCATATTAATACTGGACTTTATTCCTGGTGTTGGAGGAGGAGAGATGATTTATCTCAAGCTTCAGTTTTTCCCATTGCTGTTTTCAGAGATAGTTCTGAGAGTTTTGAAATTTTGCTGCTTCCAAGGGGGTGTGATCTGAGGAGAGGTGAAGTCATGGTTCTGATCTGCACTCTGATTCTTACCCAGTGAGAGCCCTTGATCCCTTGGAATTACAAAAGATATTTCTCTTCAGTGCACCTGCTCCTTCAGTACCAGAAGTGATACTGTTCCTTGGGGCCCTGATCCCCCATGAACAAAAGCAATATTGTCCCTTAGGGCTCCTGCTCCATCTTGACTGAAAGTGTTCTTCTCTGACCTTGAACTAAGACATAGAATTAGGCATTGCCAGAGTCTTACATCCAATATTAGTACAGAGATCTCCTATAATTTCCTTCTGACTAGTTGCCAGATCTTTTTACCTTCTCTGGTTTGTGAGCTCCCTAAGGTGTGGCTGTTTCTGTCACTACTACATAATAATCCCAGTGTTACAACTATGTGGATTCTCAATCAGACTTTACTGTTTCACAGACATATTTAAAAACTCCTACGTTATATTGGTCTTGAAGAATATCTCAATCTGTCACTCCAGATTTTGATTTAAAGAGTTATTTTAAAGTTGTTTGGAGGGGAAAATTGGGAGAGCTAAGTTAGCTGCTTCCTCTATTCCACCATCTTTGTTCTACCCCCAGAAAGACCCACAAAAATTTATCTTCTTTTTCTCACTGCTCTACATTAAAACAAACAGTAGGGTGGGATAAGGAAAGAAAATTTTCATTGTGAAAATATGTATATCTTAAGAAAATAAATATCCATATTCATCACGTCCTAAAGTGTGTTATATTCTGTATATATCAGATCACTACATCTCTGTTTGAAGGTATATAGCGTTCTTCATAATTTTTCTCCATAATTTTTGCTGATTTTTGCATTGGTTAAAATTTTAATGTTTTAAGCCATTTATTTTTTACATATTATTTTTATATAAATTGCATTCTGGGTTCTCATTTTATTATTCAATAATTAATATGTCTTCTTATGTTTACTAGACATGATTCTTTTCATTATTTTTATTGGATAATAATAATAATTCATCACATTAATATAACTTTCTTTTTCCTTTTCCATGTTGATCCATAAACAGGAATGCTTTCTTCTACCAAAATTACTTAAAGGCAAGATCAAGATTATCTTCTCTATGAAGACATCCTTAACTTCTCATGGATTTCATTCTAGGTACCCATATAAATTGAAAAACTCACAAGATTTCTCAGACTCTCAGTTTCTTGATCTATAAAAGAAGAAGATTACATCAGATGATCTTTCATATGCCTTTCATTTCTAAAATGTTCTCAATCTAATGATATGCTCAGTATGATAATCTTTTTCATCTCAGAATTCTTGTAATACTGTAACTCTTAACCAAACCATTTAGCACTTGATTGTATTATGTCCTCTAATTATTTCAGATTGCATTAAATTTATCTACTTTTAAATACAAAAACAACTTCGTAAATATTCATTCACAACTAACAGTGTAGGAAATATGATTGATACTCAGAATTAGTTGTTTGTTGATTTACTTGCAATGAACCTTTACTTATAACTGTAACTTGCAATGAGATATATCCCAATCTCTTAAGAAAGAGGCACAATACCTGCCGCATAGTTGATACTTAAACAAGGCTTATTGACTGATTAAAAGGCATTTTTCCCATGTATATTCAATGTCAAGCACTGTTCCTGTCAGATAAAAGATGCATTGAATGTGTGTGATGATTGATTGGTTTCCCATGTCTGAGTTTTGGCTTACTCATCAGTCTTGGAGAGGCTTGAACTTTGATATAGACCTTAGCCAAGCCCTGATGAAACTCACACTTAAATACCAAGAGATTTCATAGATTCATGTTGTAATATAAAATACCTTCAGGGTGGCAATAGAGTGAAACTTAAAACAAAATAAACAAAAAACAAAGAACGATGGGAAAATATTATAATTACATGAGAGAAAGCCATGAATACTGACTTTTGACAGTTGCACAAACATCCCCCTGACGTAATGTTTGGGGGATAAAAACAATGAACTGGGAAATGAATATTGCACTTATGACCTGGCTTGCCCCTGGCCTTTTTTGTGAACTCAACATGGAGACTAAAGTATATATCTCTATGAGTAACTAAAGAAGTCACATGGATTTACAGCTAAATGTACTGCATTTTTATCATATATCTTGGATTTGATAAAAAATGTATATGCTTTTTTGATCAAATTAAAGTGAAGTTCACATTATTGTAATATAAAACATATCTATACTGAATTAAAAAGCTGAGCAATATCTGAGCTGATACAAACACTCTGATTATTTTCACCACAATAGCCTGTGAAGAAATACATTGAACTGTCACTATGTGTATATTTGATCAAATTATCATTTTCCAAAAATATTAATTAGAAATATTGTAATATAAAATATTAAGGATATTACTCTCTGAAGCTGTTTGTTTTGGTGACAAAAATTCTCTGCCAAGAAGAAACTCAGTTTCTTGACTTCAGTCTACACAAAGGTTCTATTATTGAGGTAACACATATGTTTTTAACTCTAAGGAAACTATTTTTACCATAAAAATACTTATCGGTATGTTATAATCTAATTAATCATCTTTCTTTATCTCACATAGCATCAATAATTTGTCTGCATATGTATTACATATATACATACATATATGTATATATGTGTATATACATTATATAGGTTTAAAAAATAATCTCACTAAAAAAAAAATCTTCATTTGACAGCATTTCAAGGGTTTCTGATTAAGAATGATTTTCTCAGTTTGGTTTAACCAGACAGAGAACCATCTAATATACCTGATTATACAAATAGATGTTAAATATAAAGCAATTTATTTAATTTTTAGATTTACAAAAGAATCAAGCAAAGCCTGGGCTCTTAGTGTACCAGTATTTAACTGCCTAGATAAGAATCCTCTATGGAGAGGAATAGTACAACAAAATAGATCCCAGTGTCATCTGTAATGTTACTTCCCTTCATATCATTCTCAAGGAAAAAAAAAATTCTTGGCATTAACCCACATTGTTACTCAAAGCCCTTTTTTCTTTCAAATAAAATATAATCCAGAGGTCTTGAACTCTTGAAACTAGCATGGGTAGTTTAGCAGAAATAGAGATATTAACCTTCATGTTCTATCCAAATTTCCCCAAAGTAATTACTCTCAATGTTGCCCTTTCTAAATCCCTGAGAAGATTCAACTGAATGACATTTTTTCATTTTCTTTCCCAAATAGTTATATAGTATTACTTTTTTTGTCATTAGTGGAGCTATTCTTATCAACTTCCTTTTGTGGAGAACAGACCTATACTGATTAGTGTAGAGTACCTTCTGGGCCAGTTTTAGGCATACTTGGACAATGGACCCTAATTGACCCCCTAAAAAATCCCTAAATCAGCTCCATCATAACTGACATTATTTTTACTAAGGGACATAGCTTTTAATCATGGAAGTAAAGGCAAATGAGACAATACAAATGCTCCTGGGATAGTTAACACATTGACTTGAATTGACTGAGTTATACATGAACAATGTTAGCTCCTTTACAGAGAGATTGTTTAATAGCAGGAAAGAGAAAGAGAGCACACAGGAATACTACTTAACAGGAGAAGAAAAGAAAGAGAAGGAGATAAATTACAAGGAAGGAGGGAGAAAGGCATATGGAGATAGAAGACTGAACCTTAAGACAAACCTGACCTATTTGAAAATATTGGATTGTGCTATTTATTCATTTAAAAAGATTGAAATCTGTCATTAATGAGATTGCACTCTGATAAGATCATGACTTTCAATGAAGCATTGACATTTGTAACATTTTTTTTTTGCTTTGCTTTTACCCTAGGGACAATGTAATTGCTCCTAAAGCCCACTGAGATCCCACCCCTTGACATTTAGAGAGCTCATTTTAGATGAGAGTTCAATCTGATCTGAGTTCAATCACAATTACACACACCACCACCTCAGTACCTAGATTTGAAATACTATAACATTTAGGTAGAAGTTAAGTTCTCTGCCTAACTTTGATTTCATTTGTTTCTTAACCCATAGCTTCTGTATGGTTAAGGTAAAATTCCACTTACTAGAAAAAGTTTCAGGAACAAATCAGCAGATAATATATTATGATGTTTTTGGGGAAGTAAACACTGGGTTTGCAAGTTGAGGAAAGAAATGGTCTTTCTTTGAACTATTTTCAGTCTCTTCTGAGAGACATATAGAAACAGTATTTCTTTTAGAAATATCCTTTACCTGCTATGACTCAGTTATCCCTTTGCTCCTCAAAAGTATGAAGAAAAGCAATTTTTGTTTCTGTATTTCAAATACAGCTTTCACATTCTCTCTACTGAGTTCTGAGATGGCTTATTCCTCTCATACAAATTACTTAAGGGATTACTCAGTCTATCATGCATTGACTTTGATTAATTAAGGAGGTATAGAGGCAGTATTCAGACTTTCTGTTAATTGTTTGAGTCTTCCAAAAAGTTTTTATTTTTTTAATCAAATTTCACTTTAAGGTGGATAAGGCCTAAGGGGGATTATTTTTTTTTATTGAAAGAAATCATAAAATGAAATTAGACATAATAACATATTAGCTGGAATTTAAAAGACTGAGTAAGAATTCATCAGGTCAAAGGGGGAAGTATGAGGAAGGTAAAGGCAAAAGAAATATCAGCAAAACCATCCAGATGGAAAACCACAGAGCATGTGAAAGAGGCAGAAAATATTTTTAGCTTCCCTGAATTTTAAGGTTGGAAGGAAAAACAATATGCTGATGTCAATATGACACTTAAAAGAAACCAGTGAGGTGAAAAGAACTTTTTTTTTTAAATAGAGTCCATTTTTAAGGGACTTTGAGTATACTGTGACCCTTCTAAGTTGTTTTTTTTTTCAATATGTTATAAACTTTTTTAAAATTTTATTTTAGGCTCAAAAACAAGACGAGAAATACAGAATAGAAAAAAGAAATAAAAACATATCATAAACTTAAATACTGGAACTTAAATACAAAGTAAGAAAGAGGGGGAAAGTACATCAATTGCATAACAGACCATGAGAAAATTCAAAATAGTAACAAATTTTCGTTTTAAGAACATCTGTATGAAAAACACTACAAGTTATATTGACAGTTATCCATCTTTTCTTTGCTTCCTTGTAAGTTTTATTTTGCTCTCCACCATGCAAATTTTTTCTTTGTTCTTCTCCCCCTCCCAGTTCACAAATTATACTTTTTAAGAATTTCTTTTCCTCACTGAGATTTTTTTTTTTATGTTGAGCAGTATAATTTAAAAAGAATTGGTCAATTTATCTTCTACCTCTCTAATTTAACTTTTAAAATATTTCTTGAGTTCTTCCAAGAATGCTTTTTGGGCTTGAGATCAATTCATATTCCCTTCTGTGGTCTCAGCTGTGAGTACAGAGCCAATGCTGTCCTCTAAATTTGGTTGTTCTTGCTAGCTATACTAGGATTGAATGGTTTCTGTTTTCCCAATTTCCTTCTTGTCCATTGTTATTACCTACTGCCTGTATTTTAAAGTGGATTTCTTGCTCTGGGGTACAGAGCTCTCTGACTCATACTTCTCAAGCTGGGAGCTATGGGCCTGGTTGTTGACTTTGTTTTCTGTAGCCTCTGGATTTCTAGACTGAGGCCAAGGGCAGGACTCTCAGTGTTTCCCCTGAGTTATCCTGAAGCTCACAGACTAAGGTTTGGGGGAGGTGTGGTCTGGTCACTTCAGGTTTCTGGCTCTGTGACCCTGGGCTACAGCTCAGGTAGGCTCAGTAGCTGGCAGCCTGCTGCTGTGGTGTCTGCAAATTCCCTTGGTTGTACTAAGGTACACATGGGCTTCTGATGTTAGCCCTTTCTGGCTCCATTACACTGGGCTTTTGAATCTCCCAGTGTTCAATTTAGATGGGGTTTGTTGGGACACCTCCTGTGCTTCACTTCAGGCTCTGCACAGAGTCATATATTATAGATATTTGAGGTGATTATGGGGAAGGTAATGGAGTTTTCCTGCTTCTATGCTGCCATCTTGGCTCTGTATTTTCTCATCTGACAATCTGGGAAATTAGTATTTTTGTAAATATTCGTCCATTTCACAAAGATGGTCGAATTTATTGGCATACACTTGAGTAAAATTAGATCAAATTCACCCTTTTTATTTTTTATACTAGTCATTTGGCTTTCTTTTTTTTCTATTTTCATAAAATTAACAAAATGTTATGTGTTATATTTACTTTTGTTTTCATAAAACCATCTCTTAGTTTTATTAATTCAATAGTTTTCTTAATTACAATTTTATTGATTTCTCCTTTGGTTTTCTGTATATCGAAGTTGATATTTAAATTATGATTTTTAATTTCTTCTCTTTCTAGCTTTTACAGTTGCCTACCTACTTCACTGAGCTCCTCTTTCTCTAATTCATATTAGCATTCAGAGACATAAAACTTCCCCTAAGAACCACTTTCACTGGATTCTAAAAGTTTTATTTTATTGTCCCATTACTGTCATTCTCTTAAATGAAGTTGTTGTGTTTTTAAGATTTGTTGTTTGACTTGTTAATTCTTTAGGATTAGTTTATTTACTTTTCAATTAAATTTTAGTCAATCTTTCTATGGTCCTTTATTCTTTAAAATTTTTATTATATCATGATTTGAAAAGGATTACTTTAATATTTTCCCCTTTTTGGTTGGGTGAGGTTTTATATCCTAGTACACAGCCAATGTTTGTGTGGGTTCCATGTGCCATTGTTAAAAAAGTATATTCCTTTCTATATTTATTCAATATTCTCCCAAAATCTGCCATATCTATCTTTTCTAAAATTATATTCATCTTCTTTACTTCTTTCTTATTTATTTTGAGATTAGATTTATAAAATTCAGAGATAGGAATGTTGAGGTCACCCAATAGTATGGTTTTGCTGTCTATTTCTTCCTCTGACTTCCTTTAACTGACATGGCCATGAACTAGTTAAGCAGAAACTTCATGAACTTAAGATAGGACTCAAGAAACTGGCCTAGAGTAATTTGTCTATTCTCCATTTGTTTTTTTCTCCTTGGTGGTCATGCCCTGCACTCCTTTCTGCTTACCCTACAACTCTCTACCTACAGATGTAATCACAAACTCCACTCCCCCCCCTTGCCTATTCTTCATTCTTCTTCTTGCTCAGTCATCATGCCTTGTAATTACAACCCCCCTTGCCTCAGCCACTTACTTGTACCTCCTAACAATGGAATGTACTGTATCAAAGATTCTGCATCCCTGAGCTATCTGCTGATTCCTTCAGATTTGTATGAGAAGGACAGCCACCAGATGGCTAATAAAAGCTCCTAAAAACTTTTTATTTGGACTCTGTGGTCACTCTGTTAAGATTTGCCATTTCGTAACATCTGCTCTAAGAATTTGGATGCTATACCACTTGGTGCATATATGTTTAGTAATGATAACCCGCCCCCCATTCTAATTTTTATGGAATTTTTTTTTGTCAGTTAGCTTTTGTATCTCCTTTTCTATTTGACAATTTTTTTAAGGAGTTGTTTTTTTCAGTATTTTTTTTTCCATTTTGTCAATTGTATTTTTAAAAGAATTGTTCAATATTTTTTCTAACTCTCCAGTTTGATTGTTAAAATTCTTGTTGAGGTCTTCCAAGAAGTAATATCTATAACAGAGAGTAAAACAATTGTGTTCCTGGGTATGGTGCCTTTGAACAGGATGTGTTTTCATTCCCCATCTTTTTTTATTAGTTCTATTTTTGGTTTTGCTTTGTCTGAGATTAGAATTGCTGCCACTCTCTTTTTTTTTTTTACTTCATCTGAAGCATAATATATACTACTCTAACCTTTTACATTTACCCTGTTTATATCCTCTTGTTTCATATGTGTTTCTTGTTATCTTGTAAGTTTATGTTTTTTTTTATCAATTCATTCTGCTATTTGTTTCCCTTTTACATGAGAGTTCATCCAATTAACATTCACCATTACAAATACTATCTGTCTTTCTCTCCATCATCTTGTCCCTTTCTGGTTTATGCATCTATGTCTCCCTTTTCCCTTTCCTCCCTCAAAATAGTTTTTTCTTTTGATTGCCACCTCACTCAATCTTCCTTCCCTTCCATCAGTCCCCATCCTGTTTCTTTCCCTTTTCTTTACTACTTTTTCTCTCCCTTCTAACCACTACCTTCCTTTTCTTTCCCTTTTCTACTCCTACTGCCTGTAGGGCAAGTTAGATTTCTGAACCTAAATGAATACATTATTCTCTCCTTGAAGCAAATCAGTGTTGTATTTTACCATTTTCTACCACCCCTTTCCTCTTCTATTATGATCTCTTTATGCCCCTTAATCCATTTTTTTATACTCACATCCTTTGTCTATGTATATCTCCTTTAAATGTTATAATAAGATAGTGTTCTGAAAAAATTATAAGTATCATCTTCCTATGATGAGACATAAACAATTTGTAATTATTGAATAACTTGTTTTCTTTGTCCTTTCATTTTACCTTTTTTATGCCTCTCTTGAGTTTTGCATGTGAATATAAACTTTTCCACTGAGCTCTGGTCTTTTCATCAGGAAGGTCTGGAAGTTCCCTATTTTGCTGAATGTCCATTTCTTATCTTGAAAATTTATCCTCTACTTTACTGTGTATTTGATACTTGGTTGTAATTCAAGCTGCTTTTATTTATGGAATATCATATTCCAAACTCTCAGATCTCTTAATGTAGAAGTTGCACAGTCCTGTGTGATACTGAGTAGTTCCACGATATTTGAATTGTTTCTTTCTTGCTGCTTGCAGTATTTTCTTCTTGACCTAATAATTTTAGAATTTGATTGCAATGTTCATTGGCATTTTCAATTTGGGATCTCTTTCAGGAGGTTATTGGTGGATTCATTTGATGAATATTTTACCCTCTGGTTCTAGGTCCTTGGAGCAGTTTTCCTTGATGACTTCTTAGAAGATGTTGTCCAGGTTCTTTTTTTAATCACAGTTTTCTGGTAGATCAGAAATTAATATTTTCTTGTAGTTTTTCATTCTTTTGATTTTGCTCGACTGATTCTCGATGTCTCATAGAGTCATTAGCTTCTGCTTGCCCAATTCTAATGTTTTAACTATTGTTTTATTTCTTTTTCTTTTTTTTTATTTTGAGAGGAGGAAATGTAGGGCAATTGGGGTTAAGTGACTTGCCCAAGGTCACACAGCTAGGGGTGTGTGTGTGCGCACATTTGTGTGAAATGCCTCAGGTTGGATTTGAACTCAAGTCCTCCTGACTCCAAGGACAGTGCTTTATTCACTGCACTACCTAGGCAGCACCTCCCCCCATTCTAATTTTTAAGGAATTATTTTCTTCAGTTAGCTTTTGTATCTCCTTTTCTATTTGACAAGTTTTTTTTTTCCTTAAGGAGTTGTTTTCCTCAGTATTTTTTTCGACTTTGTAAATTGTATTTTTAAAAGGATTATTCAATATTTCTTCTACCTCTCTAGTTAGAGTGTTAAAATTCTTGTTGAAGTCTTCCAAGAATGTTGTTTGAACTTGAGACCAATTTATATTCCGCTTTCAGGTTTCAGATGTCAGTATGGTGACAATGCTATCCTCTTCTGAATTTGTGTTTTGATCTTCACTGCCCTCATAGTCAGAATCTATGGTCTTCACTTTTCTAAGCTGCTTTTTTTTCCCTAAATTTATCTTTTTCCTGACTTTTAAAGCTGATATCTACTTTTGGGGCAGAGGTGGTCTGTCTCATGCATCTTGTCCTGAGAACTAGCGGCCTGGTTACTAGTTTTGTGTGTTGGGGTCTCAGGATCAGACAACAGAAAGCTGTATAATGCTCTAGCTTACATGGTGTTCATCTAAAGCTGACTTGGAATCATCCTTAAGCCAATAATCCTTAAGAGGTGGCAAAAAGTAAAAATGCCATCCATCCCTACATCACAATAAGTTATAATATCATCAGTTACCACTGAGTACCCAAGTAAAATCTTCTTTCATCTTAACTCAAGGCTGACTTCCAAACCCCATGACTCCTCTTCCAGACTCTCCACTCTTTCCTAGATTCACCTAACTATTGCCTGAAGTCACAGGTAGGCAGGTCTCCCAGTTCTTGCCTGGATTCACACACGGGAACATCTCTGCTCTGGTTTTATTTCTCAGCCCAGAAGAACTATTTCCCTTCAAGTCTTTCAAAGTTTCTATTTCTAGGAAAACAAAGCTTAATAGAATTACAACAATATTTAACCACACTGCCCGCACTATCATCTCAATTCACTTTCTGTCAGAGAAATCAACATAAATCAATAGGCAGAGTGTTTCTGTCTGACAAACTAACACTAACACAAATCAGCAGGGTGCTTTTGTCTGAAAAAAATACACCAATCAACTGACAGAGGGCTTCTGTCTGACAAAGTAACATCAACACAGACAGAACAGATGGACAGAGTGCTGACACCACAAGCATTCTCCCTCTCATTTCTGCTTGATCCCAGCTCATGCTGCAGCTTTTATCTACTCTGCTCCTTCCTGATCTACTCTTTTGCTGTTCCTCTCACTATGGGCACCATGTGATGACATTAGGCCTGTTAAGGTCAGGACAGGTCTCCAAATGTTTTTAGGCTTATTAAGGATAACAGAAAGTATACAGCTTCAAACAAAGACTTGATACAATCAAAGGGGAGGCTTAAAGGCCCTTTAATGGCTGAAATAAGCAGCAATGTACTATTTTAACTGACATTACACTTGGCTTGTGTCATTTTCTTCCTTAAGATTCTTTATCTCCTTTTCTAATTAGTTGACTTTCTTTCATAACCTTCTTGTTTGTCTTGGACTAATCCTTTTGTTGTTGTTGTTTTTCTCGCATCTCTGTTATTTGGTTTTTAAAGCCTTTTTTTTAACATCATATATGAATTCTTTTTGGGCAGTTGACCATTTAATATTATTTTGGGGCATAAAGGGAGTTTCTTTGTTTCAATATCCTGCTCTGAAAATGAACCCTGGTCTTCTCTGTTTCCATAATAGTGTTCTATGGTTGGATTCTTTCTCCTTTGCCTTTTGCATTTTTTGTGGTAATTGCTTAATTTTTGTAATCACCTCTAGCCCTGGGATATGGATGATGTTTCCTCTTGTCCCAGATCTTCAGTTCTCCCCTCTAGACTGGAACCAAAGCCAAATATCCAAACCCCTGTAAATGCCCACAGCCGGGTGTGTTCTGCCCCACTGCTGCTACAGTCACCGGGTGTAGGCTGATTCCTTCTTGTCCCTGATGCTTTTAAAAGCAAAGCTAGGTCCGGCATTCCTTGCCAGCAGAGGTTCCCTCAGTCTTTCCAGGCTCAGATACTCAACTCCTCTTACTATCATAGTGGCAAATGTTTCTGTGGCTGGATCCTAGGCAACCTTTCAAATCAGCTAAATACAGGGCTTATAGCTTCTTGTTAAAGTGGACCTTAGCTTGGAGGTTTTTACTCTTCCCAAGAATCAAACTTGGTCTTGGAATTTTTCTTTTGACCTTTTCTAATTGTCCCAGGAAGACCCCTGCTGTGACCCTATTCTTATTTATTTTTACCCACACTTTTTCCCTTAAGGGGCTTTCCCCCCTCTTTTCTGGTGGAAAATCTTGGGAGCTCAGAATTTTCTGACCTACTTAGTCATCTTCCCAGAATCCTCTCTATAGTGATTTCTTTTCATGGAAATTATTTTGTTTATGTTCTTGAATCTAACAGGTAATGTGATCTGGTAGATAAGAGTTCTGAACATAGTGCAGAAAGACTAGGTTAGTATTTCTAACATTGTGATCTCATGCTTATTTTGTTCATTTGCTCAAATTCTTCTATATATTTGGGATGTTCTCTCTCTCTCTCTCTCTCTCTCTCTCTCTCTCTCTCTCTCTCTCTCTCTCTCTCTCACCTGTCTCCATATTCATTTGACTCCAATGACTACTTCAAGCCCAATTCATCAGTAATTTGTTCCTTCCCATCTCTTATAGTAATTGTAATCAGTAATTATTTAACCTTTCAGAATTCAATTATTATTTT
Source organism: Pseudochirops corinnae (assembly GCA_028646515.1). NCBI lineage: Eukaryota > Metazoa > Chordata > Mammalia > Diprotodontia > Pseudocheiridae > Pseudochirops > Pseudochirops corinnae. The sequence continues at coordinate 124,070,781 of CM053587.1, forward strand.
GCCTCTCTTATAGGTATTTCAGTGGATAGTGCGCTGAGCCTGGAGGAAGGAAGACGGGAATTTAAATTTAGCCTTAAACATTTACTAGCTTTGTGACCAGGGCAATTCCCTTAACCTCTTCCTATCTCAGTTTTCTCATTTCTAAAATGGGAATAATAAAAGCACTTATCTCACAAGATTGTTGTGAGGATTAAGTACTATCACCTTTGTAAAGTACTTAGCATTTTTTCTGGAACAGAAAACACACTAAACCTACATTCCTTTTCCCCTTCCTCATCCTGTCCCCCATGGATAGAGAATTTGACTGGAATTTAGAAATGCCTAAATCCAAATACCATGTCTAAAACTTACTACTATGTAAAACCAAGCATGAGGAGCTTTCTAGAAGATTGCTACTGTGAACAGCTTTAATGTGCTGATCATATAGTATAGTAAACTCTATTTATTCAGCAGTAAACAAAGTAAATCATTCACAGAAACCAAAGTACAAAGCATTCACAAAGATATAGCATAACAATTTATCACTAAAGTGGCCACATAGTTTTAAAGAAAATATATCATTCAGTAAATCCTTAATTCTATTACCCTTAAGGAGCAATACTTCTTAAGGGACATAAAGTACAAAAATCAAAATTTTCCCACTCCTAGGTCACATTTTCTTAATCTCCCAGTAAAAAGTCTTCTTTTTTCTTGACTACAGATTAATTTTCAGTCATCCTTAATTTGATCATCCTTAAGGGGTAAAAGGTACAAACTGCAAAGTTGTCCCACCCCCACCCCCCTAGACCACAGTAAATCATGATCTTCTCAGTGAGGACTAAGAAAAGAGAGATCTTTTCTTCTTGCCCTGAGGCTGGCTCCCAGAGTCCATGGTTTCTCTTCCATAGGTCCAGCTCTTGCCTGAATCTACCTGTCACCTGGATTCATAGGCAGGCAACTCTCAGCTCCTCATCCAGCTCTTCTTTCAATTTGTCATCCAGTTCCCATTCCATATGGAACCTCACAGTGTCTAGTATATCTTAAGTCCTTTGAAAGTTTCTGTTTCTGGGAAGATAAAACTTAACAGAGTGAAAACAACATTCATTCACATTGCCGCACCATCATCAATTCACTATCTGCCAGTGAAACCAACACAGACCCACAAACAAGGTCTGAGAATTCAACACAAATCATCAGCATTGTCCCAGGACCTCTGAAACCCTTCTTCAGGATTTCTGTAAACAGACAACAAGAAAATCCTCTTTCAGGGGTTCCAGTAATTTCCCAGGACTCCTGTACAAAGTATCACAAATCAAGAAAGACAGAACAGACAAACAGAATGCTTAACACCACAATATTCCCCTTTTCAGGTCTGCTTTGTTGCAGTTGTGCTCAAGCTTTTTGTCTACCATTAGTTCCTCGCTGTTTCATCCACCTCTTATGTCCTTCCTGTTCCTGTCTTTGCCAAGTCTTTCCTACTGTGGGATTCACAGGTTCTGTTTCTTAACAAAGACTTGATATAATCAGGGCAAGGCTCAAAGACATGTGAACTTAAACAAGGTGCTAAATGAATTAAATAACTAAAAGAAAGTGCTAAGTATTTATTAGATTGCCATTACATAATATTAACCCTGGGTATGTCTCAACCTCTAAGTGACTCCAGCAACTCCAAGACACTATCTGCTTAGGTGCACATAGCCTGTGATCTACTCTGATGGGAGGAATTCTTGATAAGGATTCACCCATGATGACCAAATCATAGGTCCTAAATAGATATCTAAAATAATTATCATGAAATATTTCATATTCCATCTTATTCCACTACAATAACTCAAATTTTTTGTGGGAAGTGTTCATGATTTATGTTGAAAGCGTATCTTTTTCATCACAAAACACATCACTCTGTATGCAAAACTTTTCTGTATTATTGTATTTGACATACTCCATGGCATTTAAAAATGATTTTCATTAATATATAATGGAGCTTTTGGAGTATGTCCATATTGCCTAATTTTCAGAAACAACTTAAAGATGCTTGCTAGGGTGTGCCCAGATCTTCTACAATGGTGGCTCTCTGTATCCATCCTCCACTTTACTGATGGATATAGTCTCTTTTTAATGACTAAGTACATAAAATGGACTGTGTCTTTAAAACTGGCTAGACTGACACTCTTTGTCACTCTTTCTACTCCCACTCTTTCACATGCAAATGATTTTTTCTCTTTCCTGTTGTATACAGAATAAAAATTACAGTTTGCCCATAAGATGGGCATCATGAACACAACCAGTGAGAAGGGAAGAAATTCCTTCCCATACTTCCCTTTAAATTTACCCCAGTTAAAAGAAATGGGCCAAGCTGTTAGTTTCTGTTTTATTTATTTTGTCCTCAGCCTAATATGTTATTCACTTGTAAAAAAGAATATAAGCAATGACAACCTTGAAGCCAAGATTATAGTAGGAATGATGTATTCAAACAGTCTGACAGAAAAGCCTTGAGAAGTCATGATATGTGGGACTGGAACCTTGAAGAGCTTTTAAATTGTAATTTAGTTGGGGAACTGTAAGAATTGAGCTAAGCTATAAACTTCATCTTTTTTCTTCCCTGAAGACTGAGGTAATACAACGAAAGTAGATGATTATACTCCACAAATTTGTGGTAAATTTGTACATTTGTAATTATGATTTTTAAGGCATATATTCATTTTGCAAGGTTAATTTGACTGCTAGTGACTAAATTGAACTGAGGTGTTTGGACTACCCCTAACCTTAGAGAAATATTGTTGTTAGAGGCTAGAAGATCTGAGAGAGAGCCAATAAGACACATATTCCAAAGACAAAATGGTATCAGAACACCTTGAGGAGTGGTGAGATACAATATATCTGGCCTTAGGGCATTAGGGGTTAGAGCTCTCATTTTTTCAAATAGTCAGGGTTCTAAATTTTAGCTAAAATGCATGAAATAAGAAACTTATACAATATGAACTCTCATTTGGCTAAAATTAAACAATCACCAACTTTATCAATACCAATCTTTACCAAAATCAAGGTTCCCTCTGTGATATTGTTCCTGTTAATTATTGAAGAGGACAAGTTGCTTTAAGGGGTGATACCTTGACTTGTACATGGAATGGATTTAATTAAGATATAGTCACACAAAGTCATCAGTCTCATTTGGTCTTCTTCTGTCATCAAATCCCAGTGTTAAGAAAAAAGACAAGGTGATGGCAATGATTTGGCTATAGGTTTAGCTGATATAGACCCACTTCTTATAAGTTACAAAAAACAAGAAAAATAGAAGGAAATGGACAAAACTACAAAACCAATTTATGAAAAAGCAGCAAAATGAAGCCATTACAGTGCTGATATTTTTGGTACATTTAGAACAAAGATATTAAAGTATTTTTCATATATGTGAACAGAAACTGCTTGTGTATGAATGACTTTGTAAGTCATATTTCATATTTCAGTTTTACTTCCTTTAGAAGAAAGAGATGTTCAGGCTGGAAGCCAAAATCAGCCCAGCCTGAAATGGTGACTTAGCCCTGGGGCAGCCGGACAAGCTGAGCTACAGCTGGAGCAACGGAAAAGCAGATCTGCAGCAGCTGTGGCAGTTTCCAGAATTACCAAGCCATAAAGAAAACAAAAAAAGCACTAAGTGAAAGGTTAGTGGAACTCAGCTAAAAATCAGGGGAAAAAAGCAGGTCCAGCCAAACGGCCTCCAGGGCAAGGAAGTGGCAGAAGCAGAGGTCCTGCAGCTGCCTCCACATTGCCACTTCGGAGCTCCTGGCTTGCAGACTGCAGGGGGGCCAAACGATCATTTAGAGGCCAAGTGCTCTCTCGTTGAGCAGCCTGGATCCAGATCATGATCTTGGGTGGTGGTCCTGTGGTCTCTTTTCAGTGAGCCAGAGCAGGGGAGGACCCCGGCAGCCTCCTAAGGGCTCTGGGAGCTGGGAAAACCCAGTGATTTGGGACAGAGCTTTCCCCTCTGAAAGCAGAGTTCCACAGATCTAAAAAATCTCTTATTGGGCAGCCATGAAAAAGCATAGGAAGCAAAGTAAGAACAGCAACCAAACCTTAAATTCCTTCTTTGGGGAAAAGAAGGTTCAAAGAAGGGAACAGGAAGAAGACAACATTTTGAGAATTCCCACACCAAAAGCTTCCAAGAAACATGAAGATTGCCTAAAACCAAGGGATCAGTTGAAGAAGGATTTTGGAAACCAAATGAGAGAAGTGGAAGAAAAATTGGGAAGAGAAATAAGAATGATGCAAAAAAATCATGAAAAGAGAGTCAACAACGTGACTGGAGAAATTAACGCCTTAAAAAATAGATTAACTCAAATGACAAAAAAGGCCCACAAAACTAATGAGGAGAAGAATGCCTTAAAAAGTCGACTTTTAACAGATGGGAAACGAATCTCAAAAGCATTCTGAAGAAAATAATTCCTTCAAAATTAGAGTGGAGCAAATGGAAGCAAATGACTTTATCAGAAATCAAGATACTATAAAACAGATGCAAACATATGAAAAAATAGAAGGCAATGTGAAATATCTCCTTGAAAAAACAAGTGACCTGGAAAACAGATCCAGGAGAGACAATTTAAAAGTTATTGGACTACCCAAAAGCCATGATCAAAAAAAAGAACTTAGAAAACATCCCTCAAGAAATTCTGAAGGAAAATTGCCTGGATATTTTAGAATCGGGGGGAAAATAGAACTTGAAAGAATTCACTGATCACTCCTTGAAAAAGATCCCCAAAAGAAAACTCCTAGAAATATTATAGCCAGGTTCTGGAATCACCAGACCAAGGAAAAGGTATTGCAAGCTGCCAGGAAGAAACAATTTGAATATTATGGAAACACAATTAGGATAACCCAGGATGTAGTATCTTCTACATTAAGGGATCAAAGGGCCTGGAATATGATATTCCAGAGATCAAGGGAGCTAGGAGTAAAACCAAGAATCACGTACCCAGCAAAACTGAGTATAGTGTTTCAGGGGAAAATATGGTCATTCAGTGAGGTGGAGGACTTTCAAACATTCCTGCTGAAAAAAACAGAACTGAAAAGAAAGTTTGACATTCCAATCCAAGAAACATGAGAAGTGAAACATGGAAAAGAAATCAAAAGGAACTTTTCAAAGTTGAGCTATTTACATGCCAACATGGAAAAATGACAATTTTAATTGATGAAACTTTTCTCAGTATGAGGAGAGGTGATGGGAATACAAATATATATATGTATATATGT
>CM053587.1:124076506-124110816 GCA_028646515.1 Pseudochirops corinnae
ATAGATACATAGACATATGCTTTCCCAAACCTCTTCTATTCCTGATCTTTATTTTTAATGTATGATTATATCTCTTGTTTCTTATCCTTCCTGCCTCCTCTACTTTACTTCTAACCACTAACTTGCCCTCCTAAAAGTTGCCTACTCCCCTCCAAGGATGCCTCCCCTATCCTCTCATTCCCATGAATGTAAAAATACTTTTTTATTCCTATTTTACCTATTTCCTGACCTTCTCCTCTAAATATCCCTCCCTTGTAATCTCCCCTCTCCCTAAGCCCCTACCATTTTATTTCTTCTGAATTTAGAAGACTGTTATTCTCTTCTAAATATATATGAATTGTTCCCTTTTAAACCCATTTCCGATGAACATAGGTTACCAAAACTACCAGCCCTCCTCCCCCATCTAATTCCCTTTATATCAATTCTTTCTTTTGCACCTCAGATAATTACTCCTTTAAGCTGTTCCTAAATGACTTTATTTTTTAAATTCGTATCAGTGTTAGGTTTACCCCAATCTTTCTTATAAACTACCCAGTTATTGATAAACAGTCTGTGGTTATGGATTCCTTAGAATCAGTCTTTTTTTTATTTGCCTAATATTTCTCTTGGTTCTTATATGGTGAATCTTCTATTAAGTACAGGATTTTTTTTTTTAACAAAGTCTTGAAATCTGAGAGTTTATCAAATGTCTATTTTGTTTTTATTCAGAAAAATATTTAACTTTTCAGGGTATAATATTTTTGGCCTTAGCCCCAGTTCTTTTGATCTTGACTATATTATATTCCAAGACCTGCAGTCCTCCAATATCTCTGCTGCTAGGTCTTGTGTAATTCTAATTGTGGCACCATAATATTTGAGTTGTTTTAAACTTGAAGTTTTTAACTTCTTTTCCTTGAGCTGTGGGTTTCAGAATTTGTGAGGATCTCTTTTAAATGGTGAAAGATGGATTTTTTTTTCTATTTTTACTCCCCCCATCTCCACGTTCTAACACTTCAGGACAATTTTATTTAATTATTTTCTTATAATATTCCACCAAGATTCTTTTTTTCTGATCACAATTTTCAATTAGTCCAATTATTTTTGTATTTTATCTTCTTGATCTATTAAAATCTGTTGTTCTTCTTGTAAGATGTTTCACTTTCTCTTATATTTTTTGATTATTCATATTTTGTTTAATCATTCCTTCATGTCTTATAATTTCATTAGATTCACTTTGTCCAATCAGATTTTCACAGTGTCATTTTTTTCCTTAAGATTCTGGATCACCTTTTCTAATTGGTTAACTTGTTTCATACCCTTCTTGTTTTCCTTGTATTATTCTCTATTATTTATTTATTTATTGGTTGATCTATTCATTCATTCATTCATTCTTTTATTCATTCATTCATTCATTTATTCATTTATTCATTCATTTATTTATTCATTCATTCATTCATTTATCTATCTATCTATCTATTTGTTTATTAATTTATTTATGTTTGTTTGTTTATTTATTTTTGGGTTTCCCTCCAACTCTGTCAGGCTTCCACAATATTTAAATTGTTCCTTTCGGGCTGCTTATAATATTTTCTCCTTGATATGATAATCCCTATCACATACTTGCATTAGCCTGGTGCATTATCCTATGTAATTTTTTAACTTAAGAGAAAATCTGACTTTTGCCTCCTACCTTTAATTATGTTCTCTGGAGTTTCAGGAGGCCATTCCTCTAAATGGTAATTTTGTCTCAAGTCCCTGTTCATGGCGCCACTGATGCCTGCATCAAAATGGTCCCTGGCCAAAAAGCAGAGTGTGGAATGATGAGACATGAGCCAGTTAGGTTCTGTCATAGCAGTTGTAATGTATTGATCAGAGAGCAGGGTTTATATAGTGAATGTAAAGCAATTATCTCTTAGGTTCCCATGAGAGAATGCTTAATGTCCTTGTTCATTTACATACATCTCTAAGTTTTAATGTCCTTGTCCCCTTGCATGCATCTATGTCTGGGTCACTGCTCAGCTATCACTTCCTAAACTCCTGCAAGTCAAGAAGAGATGGTGATCCAATATTAAGACATAATATAGCCTTCACTGGGAGATGGCTTGGGAGAAATCCTGGACCAGACTCTTGCCATGTATGTACTGAATCAGAACTGGCCCTCAACATATATGTATCTATCTATCTATATGTTACTATAGATATAGATAGACATATCTATCTATCTATCTATATCTATCTATCCTTAGGAAGATAGATAAATAATGATGTAGATATAAATCACTTACTATGTTCCAGGCACTGTGCCTGACATTATACAACTACTATCTCACTTCATCCTTACAACAACATTTTAAGGCAAGTGCTATTATTATTCACATTTTACAGGTGAATAAACTAAGGCATACAGAGGTTAAATGACTTGTCGAGGGTCAAACAGCTAGTATATGTCTAACGTCAAATTTGAGCTGAGATCTTCCTGATTGTGTCTGACATTCTATCATTGTACCATCTAATTGTTTCCATGGTGAAAATAGTTTTAAACTGTTTCCTCCTGAAATTATTTCTTAATTTTCATTTGCCAGTTTAAATTTTCCTTGAACTATCAATATGCAGAAGTTCTATTTTGATCATAGATAAAGTTGCACTAATGTTCATTATTTTCTCTTCTGACACCTGCAAGACTCATGAATTAATAGCAAATGGAAAATGAAACTGGATTGCAGAAGTGAATTCATGAAGCTAAGGTCATCATGTCTTTATTATCTGGTTGAAATTGAGGAAAGGCATTACTATGACTCAGTCATTATTAGCAAATATATGACAGGTAGAGGTGAAAATTGCAAAGGTGAAAAGGGGAGTGTTCTTTGAGAAAGACTTCAGTTAAGCAAAATTACAAAATCCCATGTGTTCTTCAGAGACAACTAAAGCAGTGAATTGCCAGACACTGAGGTGAATGCTACTTAATGGATTCCTACTTTGGGTTTCCAGACCACATGGTTTTGATTCTCTGGTTTTTGCTGTTTTCTATAGACATTATTTTTGGAAGTAGTGGATTATTTTTTGGAAGGCTATAGTTATTTGTACATAACCTAATTTTCCAGCATTTTTCTAATTATGCTATTCCATTAAGTTGATGAATGAAACCATTCGATATTCCCTAAATACGGCCCATGATTTTAAACTACACAAAATCTATTTCTTTTACCCTGCACCCCCACATCCAGCAGTGTTACATCTACTCATCCTTTCAGATTCAGTTCAAATCATATATGATAAATAGATAGATAGATATAGATGTCTATCTAGATATAGATAAATATCTATATCTAGCTAACTAGCTATATCTAATTACATTTACATATGTGTTCAGACAGATATAGCTAGCTAGATATAGATATAAATGTGTTTGTGCACACACATTTACACATAGAAGGTAGAGAGGGATAGAGAACTGATGAGGTTATAGGGTTGTATATCTCCCTGTAGCAGATAGGGACTTAGCCACTCACAACTTCTTTGGAAAAAAAAAATGAGACAGCTGCTCTGGAGCAGACTAATTATCATGTCTTAAAGATGAGGACACCTCATTTGGCTTTGGTTCAGGCTGTAGGTCAGAGACATCTTTTTGTTTTGGGTATAAAAACTGTGTATGATCAGTGAGGGTGAGTTGCAGATGTAACTGTTCTTTTTGAGTCATACTAGTAGGGATGATGACAAATCATAGACTAGAACCTGTATTTTACTCCCTGTGAAACCTGCGGGACAACCCCCATTAACCTCAGAGATGGAAAGACAAAGATGTCTTTGCAGACCCTCTTGGTTTGGATCAGATGTCAGCAGTCAGAAAAGGGTCAGAAGAGCAAAAACACGTGGACACACCCAGAAAATGTTAGCTGAAATATGCTGCAGATATAAATACTTTCATCCATGGGATTTCAATAGATAGGAACCATGTGTCCATGTGGTAAGAGTTTGGAAGGCCAAACCATTGTAGAGAATAGAAAGGATATTCTAGATAAGATGGTCTGCTGGAGAGTTCAAAGATCTAGCTTTTTAGAGAGAAAAAATGGGAATTATATGAATTATTTGCCTCATGTTCAATAGGGATTAAGCTAGTGTATGGGACCAAAGTTTCTCAGGCCTAGACTCTGATCTGTGTTCAATTTTCTCAATATTTCTCTAAAAAAGTAAAATTTAAATGAAATTTCAATAGGTATGTCTCAGGAAATGTTTCCTAAACTTCTCAGTGAGACTAACAATAGACATGTCTACACTCCCCATAAGAACAATTTCCACCTTTTTAGCCTTACCAAGCTGAGTAACTTTGTATACTTTCAAAGAAATGGCAAGGTACGATGGAAGGTGCATTTAGTTTAGAGTCAGTGGACCTAATCTCACATCCTCTTTTCCTGTTAATTTCCTGTAGTGCTGTGGATAAAACACAGATTCTTTTGGTTTCACTTTCCATGTTATAAAAGGAAGGGCTTGAACCACATGGGCCTCTTAAATCATATGTTATTCAGTGTTATAAAATCTCATTAAGTGTTTAATGTGTGGAAAGTTATTCTATTATATTAATAACATTTATATTTTTTTTTCAGAAATGCTATCTAAATTAAAATTTGAGAAAATGAGCTTTATGAGATGGATTTTGTAGAATTAAAGTGACCTTAGTGGCCTTATATTCTAAGCTATAATGAAAAGGAATACACATCCTCAAGAAATGGTCATTCAGGCTCTGCTTGAGGATTTCTAGTGAGCAGGGACCCAATGACATGCAAAGAGAGCTTGTTGTATTTTGGCACAGTTCCTTTAAGCACAATTAAGAATTGTCTTGTCTGTAACATATACAAAGTCATTACTTGTAAGGGCAATACTTGTCTGTTCCCATAACAATATGCCAGAGCTAGAGATGCTTATTGCTTTTTTTTTTTCAGTAGAGGTTAGAAGAATTACAGGCTATTATTTCTCTAACACTTTTTGTAATATCTTATAATTTCTGCAGAGACAAGCCTTTCATGAAAGCTCCCTTTCATCTCTTAGTTTACTTATGCAATTTCAATCTTTGAAATGCATTATTGAGTAACTAATTCCTGGCCCATTTCAGCCTTTACTTTACCCTTTTACTTTGAACTCAACCCCTCTTCACTAAGGAAAAGGGTTCCTCTCAACTCCATACATTTTCCTAATGCATGGAACATGTTGGATCCTTTAATGTATCACTGATACTTATTATCAGATTGGGAAAGTTGGAAGATATATGCAAAAGAAACTTTCACAGAAAGGAGAGTGTCTTCCAATGAAAGTAAAGGCCTTCCATGCATGATAACACATTCTTTTGGTCTCTGCAGAGAAGGATGCTAATGAAGGTGTATCATTTGAGATAATTGATTCTGAATTGTAGAAGAACTGAAGCTGTTTAGTTCTATAGTGTCTGGCACTACTATGGTGAACTACCAGGATTAGAAGTTTATCAGGCTTCCTAAGTATAAGTAAACCCACCCAGACTGGAAAAAAATGAAGTAGGCTAAAGCCTCCATGCTCATCATTGTGGGGATCAGATACATATGTAGTCATTGCCGTTTCAGCCTGGACAACAGAGGGAGAAACAGTCAGAAAACAAAATAAGTTTTTAAAATGATGAGATAAAGAGAAAGGAGAGGGAAGGGGAAAATGGGAGAAAGAAAGGGGTGGACATAGCAAAAGAGAAGAAGGGAAGAGAAATGAGAAGAAAGAAGAGGGAAAAATAGAGAAGAGGAAAGAATAAGAGGTGAGAGGAAAATAATGACCTATAAAGCACAAGCTACTCTTTTTGGTATCAACATTTTACCAGTGTTGATCTACAGCAGCATGACAAAATTCAATTAATTTTGAAGATTTTTTTAAAGTTGTTTTTTTTTTTGCCTTTTGATGTGTCTTTTGATTCCTGCATAAATTAGAGTTATGTGAGGCAGAATTGCATGAAGTCTAAACTAAAGCCTCATTCTCTTTTCCTGAGTCATCAGAGTCAAGTGCCAACATAAAAGTCAAGGTCACCAATGATGACCTGGTATTAAATGGATGACCTAGGAATTTTCAAAGTCTGACAAAGCTCTAAGCTTTCCACAATGGTTGCTTTCACTGCCTTCATAGTCTCTTGTAACAAATTGTTCATATTCAGTTATTTCTCTGGAAAAGTCTTCACATGCTTGAGGGGAGCCATGCCCTAACATTTCAATTGATTTAAGACCTGTTGGTTACCCTCAACATGAATTAGCCCATCTGCCAATATGGTTTTACAAGGGTGTGATTGTTGCACATGCTGTAGTTTTTGAAGCCATAAATGAGAGTCAGGTGGCAGGTGGACACCAAAGATGTAGGAGCAGCCCTGAAAAGGGGTTTGGCAAGCCTTCACATCAGAGCTACTAATCATTCCTGAACACTTTATAGACCACTTCCCTTCAAAAGTATGAAAAATAAGTAAAGAAAAACATTTAGGAAATGGAAAAGTAAACATTGTATATGGGTAAGCTATAACATGGAACCAAATAAGAATTTCTGCAAAAGAAGAGTAATAAAATATATCATAAAGAAATCATATCACAGGAAGAAAATGTGAGCTGATCACATGGGGGAGTAATGGAAAATGGGTACATGCCCAAAGTATTCCACTAGGTAGCATTGTGATATGAGGACAAATTTAGAAGGCCTCCTACACATTGGTTTGACCTCTTGAACTTATGAGAGTACAATGGCCAGGGATCAGAGGAAGAAAAGGTTTCAATCTGCATAGCTAGAAGTACCTTTCGTGTGGATGAAGTCATTGATCCAGAGAATATGATTATACCAAATAAGATTAGGAAATATGCTCCGGAACATTTGAGTACAAAAAAATAAAAACAAAAACAAAACATAACAAAACAAAAAAAAAGCCTTTATCGTCAATGTAGAGAGGAAACAGAGGGAATAAAAGTTCATCAGATTTATGTCAAGAGGTCTCTAGAGGAAGTTGACAAGCAAGGTTTGTGGTAAATGAATTGTACCTGTAGTTTAATGTGACTAGGATAGTCAAAATTCTAAAACTCTACATGAGTGTTGATATTTTAAAAGATATTTTACATAAATTGTCTTTTTCTTTTTGTCCAGCTTTTTCCCCTGGTATTCCTCTTGCTGAGTAGAAGGTTTCTAACAATGACTTCGAATTTTGTTATTTGAGCTGTTTCCAATAAGAAGACAATACTGAGTCTGCTTCAGGGTCTGCATAGGTTCAGATTTTATTGACCTGAAACAAGAGATTTTGTAACCAAATCAGTGAATAATATCCTCCCAATTACATGTTATTTATGTATTACACAAACTAATATTGGTGTGGTAGTTAAAAAGAGAGATATTGTTATCTTTTATTGTATGCTTCACAGGTATTTCAAGTTTATATTCTCTAGGATTTAAATAGTCTTATGTTTCTGTGCATTTATTTATTTATTTATTTGATTTTTTTTTTTTTCACTGATATGGACTAGAGTAAATTTTATTTCATAATAAGATATCCAACTGGAATTTGCTTTATTGCTATCTGGTGTTTTTGTTAAAGCATTCTTACACTTTTAATATTTTTCCCCTTCCATTAATATTGTTTTGTTTCATTGTCAGGTTAACAAATGTTTGCAAACTTCCATGTTATTTGTATATAGTCCTACTTATGTTACAATTTTCACATTTTTAGGCAAACTGCATTTTCATAGCAAGTGTAACTCATATCAGAGTCAACTTTAATAAGATAAATTCTATCTTTGTTTTTCCCTTTCCTCCTGAAAGATATGAGTATTATTGTTATTAATTTCTAAAGAAAATGTAAAAAAGCATATGCAACTAAAAGCATATTATACCTTTAAATCAAGATGGCTAATGTGATTAACTTTCATCACAGTTTTATGCACCAATGACAAATGATTTAAAAGGCTTTCCACTCATTTTTGTTCTAGGGTATATTACCAAAAAAGGATTGAGGAGATGTTACCTGTTGACATAATTCCATATTTAGCAAATATTCCTTGAACAACTTTAAGAATCTTTCCACACTGCCATGTTGAGCATAAAAGGATAGTGAGCTTTTACAAAAATTTATTTAAATTAACATTTACAATGGCTGGGCTATTAAATTTTGCACCCAAATTTCCTGGATCATTTCTTTACTATCTTTTAATAGGGTTGGAGTCTACTAATATTAACTAAAATACTTTAATTAGCCTCAAAATTTTGGTCATGCTAGTGATGATACTTGCTTGTAACTGACAGCATAGGTCAGAAGTGTTTCATTGACTGCCTTTAAATAATTGAAAATCGAGCACAAGTAAAGTACTGTGTTAGACTGTATGATTCAAATTTAAATAATTTACTTTCTTTTCACATTTTTGAGTAACTTTCTCACCACCAAGATTTCCCTTCCATTTTACTGCTGGGAATCACTCAAAACTTTGTGAGACATTAACTATCTTATTCCTCAGACATTTTCTAGGGATTCAATCCTGAATCAGTCTATCTTGCAGGTAGAACCTGGAGATTGGGTCTACTAAGTCCTTCTAACCAATTCCTCTGCTATGGAGTTGAAGAGATTTGGCAACTAGATGCATCTTCTCTCCTGAATAGGGCTCCAATCCCACCCTTCCCAATTGACTGCCCATCCCATTGCTGGAAATGTTAAACTCTGTTTAACACAGGAAAAAGAAACAGACAGCAAGAGTAGTCCACTTTCCCAAGACAATGGTCATGGTGTGAGTATCTTGGTCTTCTGAACTAAAGTGCCTAATACAATATGATACAGCAAGATTAAACCTTTGACATTTCTTTTGATCATCAACAAAATTCCAGAATTTTTCTTGATCAAAATTGGAAATGACAACACAGTTGACTAAGAACTGATAGATCCAGACTTGGTTTTATTTTCCATGTCAATGAATTACCTGGGGCTTACCAGACATAGTCCCTCCAGCCCTTGATTATTTTGTAAATATCCCAAATTTTCCACTACTAATATTCCCAATTTTTTTATGTTCTTCTGCTTGTTATATGAAATAACTTATCTGTTGAAAAGAGTAGATACCTAACCCATCCCACCAGCAGTCTAGTCATTCTCTCTGCCTTAGTATCCTATATAAACCCTTTTCCCAGCCTCACTCCTTTGATATTGCAGAACTTGGTATATGGCTCCTGAGATGGAGCTCACTTACTCCAGTTAAAGACCTACAATTGTTGTATTGACTGTTTAATTAAAATTTAGCTTGACAGAAGAGATGAAGTGGGCTATGACATGAACAGGGAGAATATATTTTTCTTCAGTTTAAATATTTAAGTGATCTACCTATACAAAGGTCAATGGCATTAGGAAACTCTGTTCTGTCATTTTTGTCAAATGATAATGATAGATCATGATAAACTGCTTTTTAATTTTCTCTGTTTAGGATGAGGAGCCATAATGTTTAAGTTATCCACACTGGAGTCTTCATAGAATGACCAATGATTCCTGTTGTTAATAAAAAGGAGTTGCTTTCTTTCTTGAATAGTACACAACACCTTTGATTTAAAACTGACTCTCCTTGGAAAAGGGAAGCAAGATTGATATTTACCTCTGGCAGGGCTGAGATATCGAAGATACATGATATTATCACCCACCCCAGAAACCAGAGATGAACTTACTTATATGCTAAAAAAGACTATGACCCGGGGGGAAAAAATGATCTTTCTACAAAGAAATTTTTGGCTGTAAATTTAAAAGATCATGTTATTGGAATTAGTTTTCTTGTAAATTTGCTATCTCTTCTTCCTGCTAAATATAGGAGTGTTCTTATCATTCTCTTCCCTTAATTGTGGCCAGGAGATGATAGATATTTGAGCTGTGTTCTGTCTGTCCCAGTATTCTTTACTTCTAGAGAAAAAAGGGATAGGAAAGAGGATAGCCCAGTTTGGGGCAGGTATGGATAGGAGACTGCTCCCTTTGATGGTCTATCCGACCATTTATCATTCAATCATTCAATAAATATATATTAATTACAATTATATGGCTTCAGCTTCAATTTATCCCTCTTTCCCTGTTCATTCTTTCCTTACTCAACATAATATAGACTCCCTAATAATGAAAACAAAAAAAAATAGAAGGAAAGAAAAAAACAACAAACTCAAAAATTCTCTCCTTAACCCTGCTATATGCTAGACTGTCTTTCACTGTCATTTACCCTTTCACTGCAATTAGCAAGAATAGTCTGAAGTACTTCCCACCCACCCATTCCTTAACTTCTTGTAATCTTGTAATCTTCACTTCTTTATATAAAGTATTTCTGCCAAAATTATTATCTTGTAACTACTACAGAATGAATCTGTTAAGGGCTAGTACTTTTAGGGTTATTATGGTTTTTACATGCCAAGGAATAGATTCATGACAAGTGGAATCTGATTAAGTAAACACATTAAATTTTTATTGAGAGGAAAAAGAAAAGAAAGAACCAATGGAGCATGTGAGACATCAGGAAAACTACCTAGCTCAGCAAAACATACAGATCACTAGTATTCTGCTAAGAACTGTGAAGACAGAAACAGAGAAAACAGTTCCTGCCTTCAAGATAATAATTTCATTGGGAAGAATAAATCTGTATCAAAAGAGATATGTGGAAGAATTTATACAGTTAGTCTTACTCTCCATGCTCCACAGTCAGAGAAAAAGTACAGGTCTTTGTTAAGGATACCAGGATTGAGGTTTTTTGAGCTCTGAGTGACACTAAGGTACTACTAACTCTAGTCAGAGAATAGAATTTTCTGTCAGTGTCTGTTTGTTTTAGCTGTAGCAGGAGAGAGAAACAGACAAACATCTACCAAGAAGAAATGGGGATTGTGACAGCAGTAGTAGCAGCAAAAATGAAAGACACTTTCTATGGCAATTGACAATAGGGAATTTGGAAAGTGGATAACATTATGAATCCATCTCAATTATCTGCTCCATTCCTGTGAATATATATGCCAACAAGTTATATCTATAGTATATCTATGCTTAACTATACCTTTATAAAGAATATGCATATGTTTATATAATTGATTTAAATTGTGTATTATACATTTATATGGTTGCTAGCTACTGCTTTAAAATTTTTCTTTAAAATATTTAATTTTCCTTCTTCACACACAGAAACACACATGCAAAGAAAGAGGTATCATGAATGTTGGAAATCACATCATCTATATATTGGTTGAGTTTGGGGAGTAAATGGTTGAAGCCAATGGTAATACTGAATTCATCTAATATAAATAGGTCACTGATTTACATCTGCAGTGACATATTAATAATTTCTATGAACTGGGAAATCAAGAGCTATGCATATATTAAAAATAATACTATATGTAATACTTAGAAATTTCCCCCACAGCAGAATTTATTTATTCATTTATTTTCCCCACAGCACATTTTAAACAAGATAACTGATATTCCTTTTCCTCCAGGAAAAGTTATTCCTTGTTTTTAGCCAGAGGCAGGTCTCCTTTATTTTCTAGGCTCTAGGCAATCTTCTACAACAAGAGAGAAAAGAAGAGCAGTAGATTTGGGGACCATAAGGAAGATCTTAGTTAAAGCTATTTGAGTGGGAAGAATGCAAGTAGATGGATGGAATATGGGAGAAATTACCCTTTCCTGTTCTAAACTGGGATGAGGAAGATGGGAGAAGTATGGGGTAGTATAAGGAGGGATGGAAGGGGCAAATCACTTAGCACATATACTATGCTTTCAGAAGAAACATCTGGTTGTTTCATATGCAATAACATCCTTTCACAAATTATATTTTAGGTTTATTTCTTAAGATTCTACATACAATTTATAGTAACTATTTTTGATAGATTTGTATGTTTTCCTGAGTAAGGCAGTTCCCCTGGTACTTCACAATCCTGGTGCTCTCCATTATTTGTTTTTTCTGTAAATAAAATTTTAATTTGTTTATTTAGTCAGATTCAGTCTGTCAAGAATTCTTGCTATTCTTCAAAATAACAATAACACAAAATATATTAGCTCTTAAGATATCAATTCTGTGAAAATTTTAAAATAATAATAATCTTGGAGGAAACAGTTTCTGTAGAGAGATGAGGACAAAAATCAGATTTCCAAGGAGTTGAGGATTCAATGGGTCATGAGATTATTTGAACTATTTTTTTTTTGCTAATTGTTCACAGTAAAATAGTAATTAACATTAAAAGATAGAAAAAACTTCCCAAACCTGGAAGGATTATTGTTGTTTTGTTTTGTTTTGTTTTCAACGTTAATCTGAGCACATTTAGTAAGCCAGGAGGGAGCCAAGAAAGAGGAAGAAATTGTAGTTGAATAATAGGAGAAATGACTGATGTAAAGAAATGAGAAGCTATGGTATCAAAAGAAAAAATTGAGGAGTTAACCTGGGCAAAGAGGAAAAAAATTCTTTGAGAAACTATGAGGAAGGAAGAATTGTCTGCTCATGACTATGAGAGCTTAAAATAAATAGAAGGAGGATGTGAGGGAATAATTAGAAATTAATTCCCTGGCATTTAGGAACACAGGTTACCACATGTTTTCAGTAGGTACAATTTTATTGAATCTATAAAAGTAAAATAATGTGATTTTTTGGGGGAGGGTGAAAAATATGTCTTTATTTTTACTAATCTTTTACTGAAATTTAGCATTTATGCCCATTACTTATTTATTTTATTTTATTTGTTTACTTTCACCACTTAATAGTATTTTTAATTACATGTAGAGATAGTTTTTAAAATTCATTTTTAAGATCTTGAATTCCAATTTTTAATCCCCTCCTCCCTTTCCTACCTATTCCCCAATAACAATATGATATAGGTTATACATGTAGAATCATGTAAAACACATTTCCACATTAGTCATGTTGTGAAATAAGAATCAGAAAAAGGGGGGGGTGGGAATGAGAAAAAAAAAAGTGAAATTAGAATGCTTTAATATGCATTTAGACTCCACAGTTCTTTCACTGGATGTCCTTAGTATTTTGTCATGAGTCACTTAGAATTGACTTGAGACATTACACTGCTGAGAAGAGCATTTCTTGTCAAATAATGATTTCTTATTCGAGAAGCTGTAGTCTTTGGTTTTATCAAACAATAGATTGCTATAGTTATTTCCTACTGTTGTGTGTGTGTGCGTGTGTGTGTGTGTGTGTACCTAATCTATTCCACTGATACATCACACTACTTCTTAACCAGTACCAAATAATTCTGATGATTGCCACTTTATAATATGGTTTTAAATCTGGTACAGTTAAGCCACCTTCCTTTGTATTTTTTATTTCATTAATTTCCTTTGATATTCTGGACCTTTTGTCTTCCAGGTGAATTTTATTTTTATTTTTTTTCTAGCTCTATAAAATTATTTGTTAGTTTGATTGATGTGGCACTGAATAAGTAAATTAATTTAGATAGAACTGTCATTTTCATTATATTAGCTCACCTCATCCTTCAACAATTGATATTTTTCCAGTTGTTTAGAGCTAACTTTATTTGTGTAAAAAGAGTTTTATAATTTTCTTCATATAGTTCCTATAGTTTATCTTGTCAGTTAGACTCTGAAATGTTTAATTTTGTCTACATTTGTTTAAATGGAACTTCTTTTTCTATCACTTGCTTCTGGGCTTTGCTGGTTATATATAGAAATACAGATGATTGATGTGAGTTTATTTTATATCCTGCAATTTTTATAAAGTTGTTAGTTATTTTAAGTATTTTCTTTGTTTATTCTCTAATATTGTGTAAATATACCATTACAACATCTGCAAAGAGTGATTTTTGTGCTTCCTCATTGCCTATTCTAATTCCTTTCATTTCTTTTCCCTCTCTAATCACTAAAGCTAACATTTTGGGTACAATATTGAATAAAAGTGGTTATAATAGGTATTCTTGTGTCACCCTTGATCTTGCTGGGAAAGCTTCTAGCCTATTTTGATTACATATAATAGTGCTGATGATTTCAGATAGATACTGCTTTTCATTTGAAGGACAACTCCTTTGATATTTGTGTTTTTTTAATTAATATGGTGAATTGTACAGATAATTTTAATAATATCGAATGAGCCCTGCATTCCTGCTATAAATCCCACCTGGTCATGGTTTATTATACTCATGATTATTTGCTGTAATCTGTTTCCTATTAAAATCTTTGTATCAATATTCATTAGGGAAATTGTCTATAATGTTCTTTCTCTATTACAGCTGTTCCTTGTTTAGGTATCAGCATCATATTTCTATTATACAAATAATTTGGTGAAACTTTATCTATTTTTCCAAATTGTTTATATTGAATTGGCATTAATTGTTCTTTCAATATTTGTAGAATTCACTTGTAAATCCACCTGGTCCTGTAAATATTTTCTTAGATATTTAAGTGATAGCTTGTTCAATTTATTTTTCTAACATGGTGTTATTTAAGTATTTTATTTCCTCTTCTGTTAAGGCATGTAATTAACATTTTTATAAATATACATTCATTTCACTCAGATTGTCAGGCTTATTGGCATATAGTTGGCAAAATAGCTCCTAATTATTGTTTTAGTCACTCTTCTTTGGTGGCATATTCACTCTTTTTATTTTTGATAATGGTAATTTGGTATTTTTTTCTTTTTTTTATCAAATTAGTTAAAGGAATGTCTATTTTATTTCTTTTCATAAAACCAGCTCTTAGTTTTAAATATTAGTTCAATAGTTTTTTTTTTCTTATTTTCAATTTTATTAATCTCTCCTTTGATTTTCAGATTTCTAGTTTGATATTTAATTTGTACTTTTTCTAGCTTTTTTAATTGCATGCCTAATTCACTGATTGGCTCCTTCTTCAGTTTTATTCATGGAAACATTGAGAGATAAAGCATTTCACCTAACAAGCACTTTGGTTGAATTCCATAAGTTTTGGTAAGTTGTCTCATTGTTGTCATTCTCTTTGATGAAAAAAATTGTTCCTGTGATTTGTTGTTTGACTAATTTTTTTTTTTGCTAAATAATGTTTTACTTTTTCCAAATACATGTAAAGATAGCTTCAACATTCTTTTTTTTATAAAATTTTGAGTTTTAAGCTTTTTCTCCCTCCCTCATTCCTTCCTTTTCCCCCTCACCAAAATGGCAAGTAATCTGATATAGGTTATACATGTGAAATCATGTAAACATTTCCACATTAGTGATGTTGTGAAAGGGGAAACAGAAAGAAAAGGAAAAGACACACATACAAATAATTGAGGTTACAATATTTCTCGTGATCTTTTTCAGAAGGTTATTGGTAGATTCTTTCAGTGACTATTTTACCCTCTGGTTCTAGAATATCAGGGCAGTTTTCCATGATAATTTCTTGCAAGATGCTGTCCAGGCTCTTTTCATGATCATAACTTTCAGATAATCCAATAATACTTAAATTATCTTTCCTGAACCTATTTTCCAAGGCAGATATTTTTCCAATGAAGTATTTTACATTTTCTTCTATATTTTCATTCTTTTGCTTTTATTTGATTGATTCTTTATATCTCATCCTGTCATTAGCTTCCACTTGCACAAAACTAAATTTTAAGTAATTATTTTCTTCATTTAGCTTTTGTACCTCCTTTTACATTTGACCAATTCTACTTTTTAAGGAGTTGTTTCCTTCAGTGGATTTTCCCCCACCTTTGGCTAATTGTATCTTTAAGCTATTATTTTCTGTAGTCATTTTTTTCCTTCCTTTCTAAACTATTGTCTCTCTTTTTGAACTCTTCTAAGAATACTTTTTTAGGCTTGAGATCAATTCATAATCTATTTTGGGTCTTTGCATGTAGGCTTTTTAACATTGTGGTCCTCTTCTAAGTTTGTTTTTTCATCTTCCCTTTCAACACAGTGGCTCTCGTTGATCAGGGATCTTTTCTGCTTTTGGCTCACTTTTTATCCTACTTGGTGGTTTTCAAAGTTGAGCTCTGCTCCTGGGGCAAAAGATACACTGTCTCCATCTTCTTGTGCAGTGTCCAGGGCTTCGGCAATTAGCTTTCCGAATCAGGGCTTCTGGAGATCAAGGCTTGCCCATTGTGCTAGGATGGCCTGACCTAATCACACCTGTTATTCTGGGTGTTTCTGGGCTGGTAGTTTCCCTGATGCAATGGGACTGGCAGCCTTACCTCAAGCCTGCTGTGCCAAAAGCCTACTGAGCTAGGACTCAGGGTGCTTGGTTACTGTCTATACTGTGGCTAAGAACATCCCACTGGATTGCCATAGAGCATCTGCTCTGGGCTGACATCCCCTTTTACTGAAGTGAGACAGAGCTTTCCTCACTAAGCTACTTAAGGTGGAAAATTGTTTCACTCCATCTTTTTGTGGGTTTTGTCATTCCAGAATCCATTTAGAGGTTGGATTTAAAGTTGTTTTCAAGGGAAACTAGGGAGAGCTTCCATACTCTGACTTTTGTGGGACTTGTAAAGATATGAAGATACATCAAATCTAAACATTACATTTTACCACTTGAAAATGACAGAATCTTAACATTTAATCACGGTGTCAATTTAGGGTTTTTTTTATTACAACTCAAGAAATAAAATATGTAATTTATCTCCACGAATATACTAGGCAGTATTAATTTCCAATACCATTTAATTCAAGCTATCATTGTGTTCTTTAGTATGCTGTGTGAGACAGAGGAAAATAGATTATCTCCACTCTATCATATTTATTTATCACAAGAATAGTTAACAACTTACATCCTCTATTTAAAAATAAATTATTTCCATTTGAATTGGTGAATGTATGAAAACATTATTAATTAATTACTTATTATACACTAGATATATTTCTAAAAATTAGGGTTAAAACACAAGCAATCAAGACAACACTGCCCGTTGGTGAATATCACACATATAGAAGAACTAAGAAGCAGGGAGAGTAGGTGTTGCAAATACTTTGGAAATAACCAGGATAGAATACAAAGGATGACCTGATGATTTTTAGGCAATACAAAGTAAATGATCATTTCTCATAGCCTAATTCTCATGGGAGGAATTCAAGCAACATATAGAGTTTTAGGAAATTCTATGAATATGTTTTTTTTTTTTTTTTTGTGGGGGGGGAGATGTTGCATTAGTAGAAAATCTCAAGAATAAACTTCAGTCTATTTAATCTGTATGTGAGAGCACATGGACCAACCATATTCAAAGGTAATACGAGTTGTTGTTTTGTTTTGTTTTGTTTTATACAGAGGGGAAAATATTTTTCTACTGTGAAATAAGTGTCCTTTTTTCATATAAGGACATGTTACAATATAGCAGAGGCTAGATCTAGAAATCTTTGATTTTTTTTTTCCCCTTAGAAACCTAAGAGTTAATAAAACATAATGATGAGGCACATTCATGGCTGTAGATTAAAGATAAATAAGGCAACATTTTAGATGAATGGCATTTTCTGCTTGTTGATGAACTCATATGCACCACTGGTCACCCTTATTACCTTAAATATGTTGCAAGATAAATTGGAAATAAGTTGAAAAAAAAATTATCTTTCTTGAATTTGTCCCAGTGTTCAATAATGTGAATCAGGTTTTTCTTGGGATGATTCCAGATGTGCTGACATACTACCCTCTTATACAACTTCTAGAATAGATGTCTACATTTTTCTAACTTCATGATAGGACACACCTATGCACATAACACACATACACACACATTCAATTTTTGTTTGCTGGCAATGTAGATTAGTGAAGCCACTACCCTGAAAATGCATTGTCAGAATTA
The DNA here is from genome assembly GCA_028646515.1 of Pseudochirops corinnae. NCBI lineage: Eukaryota > Metazoa > Chordata > Mammalia > Diprotodontia > Pseudocheiridae > Pseudochirops > Pseudochirops corinnae. The sequence goes on from CM053587.1 coordinate 124,094,218, forward strand.
TTTGAGAGTAAATGACAAGCTACCTGTGTTAACATATTTCATTGACTTTGTGCTTCTTTTTGTGCTATATAAACTATTATGTATGAAATTCAGGAAAAAGCAGTTTGCTTATACAGAACTATCTGTGGATATACTTGTGTTCTGTAGATAAACTCTACCTGAAATATGCCCAAATATGCTTAGAGATAAAATTATTAGATGAACATAGTCTATTTTCTTCTTTATCCCTTAACAGTCATAGTTTCACAACCATGGCTCTTCCTTTTCTCTCCTCCTTTTATCCAATCAGTTGACATCTCACTAGTTCTACATCTATAAAATCTTCCATGTCCTCATCTCACCACTCATAGAGACACAATTCCATTTTGAATCCTCATAATTTCCTCCTAATTAGTTTCCCTCTCTCAAGTCTTTCCCCATTTGAATTCATCCTCCACATTTTATATGTATGATATTTAAAATGTCTCTTCTTTAGGGAGGTGCCTTTCATTTCCTCCATTTCCCAGAAGCATTTTTTAGAATAGATAAAAAATTACTCCATTGCTCAAAAACCTATAGTGGTTCTATATTGCCTATAGCATATAATACAAACTCATTAGTTAGTCAAATAAAACTCTTCCCAATCTGGTGCCAGCCTACCTTTCCAGACATATTACACATTAGTAATTTTCTCACATATCACAGTATTGCCAGGCTGTCCTGGTAAATGCTCCTCACATTTAGTATTTTATTTACAGATTTCTTGTCTTTTTATGGTCTGCCCTCCACACCTCCCATGCCGGAAATGGCTTCCTCCTCACTTCTCTACTTAGAATTCCTAGGTTCCTTGTATATTAAGCACTTTCTATTACATAAAACTGTTGGTTTCTGTCATCACCCTTTTGGCCCCTTTTCCTGAAAATAAAAACAAAAACTTTCCATACATATTGTTTTTATGAGCTATTTACTTTTAGTTGTTCTTATTGTTTTTCTATAGAATGTACACTACTGAGGGCAGACTTTTTGCCATTGTTGCTTCTATTCCCAGAGCTGAGTGTTTGGCAAGTGGAAGGTACTCAATAATGATTCATGTTTAATGAATACTATAAGCCAGTCATATAGAAACTGCAGCCTTGAGACCTCATGTGGCCCTCTAGGTCCTCAAGTTCAGCCCTTAGACTGAATACAAACTTCACAAAACAAATCCACTAACTAAAAAGATTTGTTTTATAAAACTTGCACTCAGTCAAAAGGCTGCACCCAAGTACCTAGAAGGTCAAATGTGGCCCCAACACTGCATGTTCCCCACCCCTTCTGTAAGAAATGTATTCATACTAGAGATGGATTCATGTAGTCTTTTTAGAATGTTTAATATCTCTCCCTTCCTTTACATTTCTACTGCAACTCATTTAGTTCAGGACAACATCATTTAATCTCTATTGAAATAATAAAGTCCTAACAGTTTCTTTAGTGTCCATTCTGTTGATGTTTAAAAGCAATCTGTAAAATGCTACCAGATAAATCTTGCTAAAACTTAACTCAGGTTTGTCATTCCCAGAATCATCAATATTTAAAGGTTCCTAATTGCCACTGGTATAACAAACAAATGATACATTCTTACGTTCAGGGAAGTTCAAACTCTGACCTTATGTTAACACATTATTGGCCTTATCTTCTGCTGTCAACCTATACATACACTATACCATAACTTAACTGGATCATTAACTATTGTTCAGATATGTCCCACACTTCTCTGTTTTTGCACTTTTACACTTTATGTTTCTTTCTATTTGAAATATTCTGTATACAATTCACTTTAAGAATTTCCCTCCACCTTCAACCATTAAAATTCAACTCATCCTTCCAGGTCAAACTCCATGAAGTCATATTGGTTTCTACAATTAAATATACCTTTTATTTTGTCTTTACCCCAAGAGAAAAACGCACAAAGACTTGTATGAACCAATTCAGAGTTAGAGCAAAAGAAACATAAGAAAATTTCTACTCTAAACCAATTTTATAAAAATAAGCACTGTAAGATATATATATATATATATATGAACCGTGATTGTTGCAGTAATTAGCCATGATTCAAGAGTGCTGATGATGAGCACCACAATATTTCTGATAGACACACAGAATGAATATGTTTTCTTATATGACCAACATGGTAATTTGTTTTACTTGACTGAATATTTGTTTGTTTGTCTGTTTATTTTTTTTCCTATATGGGAGAGAGGGAAATGAGAAAGACAGACATTAAATGAATGTTTCTTAACTTTAAAAAATAATATTTAATTTAAAAATATGTTTGTTCCTTTAGGACAATAACTGTCCTTTTTCAAGTTCAAAGTTCTTTTTGGTACAGAAGAAATATTATGACATTATAGTCACATGCCATAAATTTGTTGAGTCCTTTGTCATTTGATGGGTGCTCCTTTAGCTTGCAGTTCTTTGTTGCCACAAAGGAGGTGCTATGAATAATTTCTGTATATGCAGTGTCATTTAAAAAATCATCTCTCTAGGGTAGATTTCTAGCTGGTATACCTAGGCTGAAGAATATTTATAGTTGAGTAGAAAAATTAATTATTCATGTGTAGGCTAAATTAATATAAAATACCAATGCTGCCTAAATTAATTTATTTATTTTGTAATGTACCAAACTGCCAAATTCACATGAATGAGCCAACGCAAATAATCTTATGGGGAAAAAAAATGGAAAGGAAGAAAAATTAGTGATATTAGATCAAAAACTCTTCTGCAAGTCAGTGCTGCTTAGAAAATACATATATCAGTAGAATAGATTAGGTATATGACATAAGGTAGAAAATTAACCCATTAGCTTAGTATTTAATATACACAAATGTCTCAGCTAGCAGGCTAAGGATTCACTTCTTAACAAAAACTGTTGGGAAAAGTGAAAAGCAGTCTAGTAAAAATTAGGATTAGAACAACACTTCACAACATATAACTTGATAAGCTCTAAAGGGATACATGATCTAGATTTAAAGGATAATTACAATATAAATGAAGTAGAGGATTAAGAAAGAAAATGCTTCTAGAAATATAGAGGATGAATAAATGAACCAACAATGGATAAAGAAAATCATGGAAGATAAAGTGAATAATTTTCACCATGTAAAATGAAAATATTTCTCTATGAATAAAATAGAATACTAATGAAATTAAAATTATGAAGAAAAAACAATTATGAAAATCATTTTAATATTTTACCAATAAATGTCCTATTTTTAAAATTTATAGAAATAATTAAAATTTCATAAGAACAAGAGAAATTCTCAAATTGATAATTGGGAAAAGAATTTGAAGATAGTTGTTTTTTAAGAGAAAACACAAGCTATCAGTAGGCATACGAAAACAATTTTCTAAATGACCAAGAATTAAAAAGTAAAAAAAAAAATAATTAAGAAATTCTGAGTTTATATGTCATAGACATTGGATTGGCAAAGATGGCAAAAAAAGAAAAAGTGAGACAATGGCAACACAGACAAACTGATACACTACTTCTGGAATTGTGAACTAGGTCAAACTTTCTAGAAAGCAATTAGAAGCTTACGTTCTAATGGGATAAGCCAACACAATTCAAGGGGGGTTAGAGTGACTAGGAAGTATGGCCAGGGAGGTGTATGGCAGCCTGCTTCCAGGAAAAAAATAAGTTGAACGCTCATATATTACATTTCAGGGTCCCTGTGACAGAATCTGATTCCTGGTAGGAAAAATCTTTTATACAATTTATTATTTATTGATCAACTCAGCATAAAAATATTTAAGTGCAAATTGTGTTAAATAACATGCTCACTTTTGTACTAAAAATCTCTCCTACTTTATGAAGGTAAAAACTACAATTTTTTGGATCATCCTTAGTGCCTAGAATACTGTCCAAAATATATGTTCAATGAATATTAGTGAAGTGAAAGGAAGAAAGAAGATAGACTCAAATTAGCTTGCCTTTGCAATTTTATTGTCAAATGTTCATTGCAGCTGTTATATTCTTTAATCATTTTAGAAGATTGTTTGCATGTTTCTTGAAGAATAGCAAATCGTCTATTGATTGTACAATGACATTCTTTTTGATATCACTTCTGTTTTATAATTTACCTGAACTTCTCTTCAATGATATTATTAAAATACTAATCAATACATATGTATAAATTCACAAATCTCTTTATGGCAGCATTGATACAAATAAAATAAAAATTCAGCATTATTCAATAATGCAATTTAAGTAAAACTTATGATTTTTTAAAATGGAACTGGGGGTTGGGGTGTCAATGATTTCATTGCTGTAGAGAAGTTCAGTGAAGAAACATTGATACATATCAAAAAAGCTTCTTTGAAACCCGTAGGTTTTTCAAGTTTCGCCAGATGTGATTTGTCAAGAATTAAACAACCAGCATGAGGGGGGCATGTGACTCTAGCTCATCTTGACTCTGAAGCCAGTTTCCAATTCACTGATATGCTGTCTTTGCTTTTGTAATAGTAGAGACAGGGAATGTACTTTGAATTTAATTGATATAAGCTCTCCAGATTAGGGAGTTCCCATTTAAAAATTTTCTTTGTTAACATTAACTACTTTTAAAACTATGACAAGAGTCCCATGGTTGACAACCCTTTTTTCCCCCCTCCTTTTCCTTATATATTATTTTATTAATTGGTATATATGTCTTAGCAAAGCAATGTTTCTTTTTTTAAAATAGAAATGCAAATAGTTTAAATTCTTTTCACTTATTGTTTTTTCACTAAATACTCCCTATTCATTCTGAAGAACAACGATATCAATAGCTGTTCCTTGGCATTGAAATATATGTTAGTATGTTTGCATTTGTATATGCCTATGTGGGCATGTGTTTGTATACATATATGCATATGTGCATGTATGTATATATACGTGTTACATATGTACATGTGTGTATACATGTATGTGCATTCTGGTCTTTATCATTTCACTGGTGGACTATTCTAATAGCCTTCTGAATGGTTCCCTATCACAATATTTCCCCTTTCCCACTCAGCTATTGAAAATATGTTCCTAAAATATAGGTCTTAGTATGCAGCTTCTCTCTCCCCACCTGTATTCAATAAATTTCAGGACCTCCCTAATACTTGCAGGCTCAAATATAAAATTATTTGTCATTAAAATACCTTCATAAACTGCTCTCCTCTTTTCTAGGTTTCTTAAATCTTATTTCCTCCTCTCCTTTTCAAACCAGTGGCACTGGCTTCCTTGCTATTCCTTGAACAAGATATTACATCTACAGACTCTAGGAATTTTCACTGACTTTCCTCTAATCCTAGCATATGTTTATTCTTCATTTCTACTTCCTGGTTTCACTGGTATCTTTTAAGTCCTAGCTATCAATTTACATTACATTGAAAGGCTTTTCTGATACCCTTTAATTGTAGTGCCTTCTCTCTGTTCTTTACAATTTTATGTTGTATATAAAATTTTTGTATATGGTTGCTTTCATGTTGTCTCCTCCATTAGACAGTAAAATGCTCAAGGACAAGAACAATCTCTTTGTACCCCTATCATTTAGCAAAGAGCTTGGCACATAGTAGGTATTTAAATGATTATTGACTGATTGATGATCTTTAGTAGTGAAATTCAGTACCAAGTTTAAGTTTAGAGCAATACAACTGCAAAATTAATTATATTGAAATAAACATGGCTTATTAACATGAATATCATTTTAAAAAAATCTGCATCTCCCATATCCACACACTACTCTCCCTCATTGATAGAAAAAAAAATTCTCTGAAATTACACATGTATACTATCAAACAAAATACATGACTTTTTTCTTTGTTAAGTTCCTCAATAACATTCTGTTGTATACTATCAAGCAAAACGTATGACTTTTTTTTTCTTTCTTAAATTCATCAATATTCTGTCAGGAGGGGAGTGGCATGTTTAATCTTCCTTCTTTTGGATTCATGGTTTATCAAAGTTTTAATCTTTCAAAGTTATTTTTTTCTCTATAATTTGATCATTGTATAAATTCTTCTCTTAATTCTGCTTGCATTAGTCTGTATCAATTCACAAAGCCCTTCCCAGTTTCTTCCAAAAGTGTTCATTTCATCAGTTCTTCTGCACAATAATATTCCTTTATATTTATATACCATAGTTCATCCATTCCCTAGTAGGAGAAAGGGAGCTTCATCTTCTTTTTTTTTTTTTTTTGGCTAATATAAAAAGAACAGCTACAAATATATTTTGGCTACATAAATTATTTTTTCTGGAGTGTTTTGAGGTATATATATCCACAATTGAAAAGGTAATTACTTTATTGTCTAACTTGTATATGATGTGACATTTTATTTTTGAGTTATGCATCCATTTGGACATTAAATTGATATATTAAATTGATGTTGCTTTAAAATCATTTTGAGTTTTCCAATTTTCACAGCAGTTTTAAATCTGATGATGAATCTTTGCCCCAGTAACTGGAGTGTTTGGGTTTATTGTACGCAAGGTTATAAGTTCAATTGGCTGTGTATGACCTCTGTCTAATCTAACCCATGAATGAACCTCTATTTTTTTAAACTACTCCCAAGATATTTTGATGATAACTGTTGAGATCTGGTAACATAAAGTTCCCACCTTTCCCACTTTTTTTTTTTAATCAATTTTCATTGATAAAAAAGGAACAGTGGTATAGCAAGTTCTTTTTCTCTTGGGGATGAGTGTTAAATATTTTTATATTCTATTAATTAAATAACGTTTCAGTAGTTAGATTGGTATGTCACTAAATAAGATAAGTTTTATTATTTTTGTTATATGAACTCAGGCTACCAATAAGCAATTTATATTTCTTTAATTATTATGTATGTTTGCTTTTATCTAAGCAAAGAATTTTTAATAGTTGAAATCACATAGTTCATGGATGATTCCTGTCAAATTCTCCCCAAAATAATTTATAATATTTGTATTTGATCTGAATAGAATTTCTCTTTGTAGTTCTTCCTGCTAGAGATTGTTGGCTAAGATAAGGAGTGAGGATGGTTATTTTATTACACAACACTTTGTATATTTTTGTTTAAATTAAAAGTTTTATTTAACTTCCTAAAATTCTACAAGAATGCCAACAAATCATCTGCAAAACCTGAATAATTTGTTTCTTCTTTGATAATACATATTCTCTGAGTTTATTTTTTTTTAATTTTATTTCTATAACTAGAATTTCTAGGACTATGTTTAATGGCAGTGGTGATAATGGCCATATTTATTTTATCCCTTATCATACTGGAAAGGCCTCTCTCCTTTTCTGCTGCATATGTTTGGTTTAGGGTTTCAATAAATACTACCTAATATTTAATGAAATTTATGTTTGCATATGGCTTGCAAGTTTTTCATAAAATTAGTATAAATTTTTGTCAATGTCATTTTCAGTGTCTAGCTATACAATTGTTTTAATTACTTTACAATTTAATATAGTTTTTGAAATACTTATAATCTGCCTTATGTTGACTCCAAAATGTAAGAACTGTATAACACCTACCTAGTCACAATATGTAAACTTTCTTATATGTTGTTGGGTCCTACTAACTAATATTTGATTTACATGTTTTTGTTTTGTTTGTTTAATTTGATTAATTTTTCACAGAGATATCTATTTGTAGTTCTCTTTCTCTGCTTTATCTCTCTGCATCAGGTATCAAGATTATAATATCATAGAAAAAGATAAGAAAAATAGCTTCCTTTCTCATGAATGTAAGAAATTTTGGTAGTATTGGAACGAATTGTATTTTTAATGTTGATGGAATTCATTTATTAATCATTTGGTCCTGTTATATTACACTTGGAATTTTGAGGGTTCATTTATGGCTTATTCAGCTCTCTTTTCTGGTATGACTTCATGTGAGAAGGTAATGCTGAGTTTACAATGAAGCTACTCAATTTGTAGAGGGAGTGGGGAGGATGGAGTTCATTTTAGGAATGTGGGAGAAAAAGTGGAAATAGATAAAAATGGGAAATGAAGTGCTATGTTTAAGGAATAGTAAGGCAATTTTATAAGAGGTAAAGTATATATGAAGGGAAATAATGTGCAGTTATGGTAGAAAGAAATGTTATAGCCATATTTTGAAAGGCTTTAACTACACAGTGCTGTGTATTTGATCCTGGAGATAAGAAAGAGTAATTTCAATAGTTTTACTAGTTGGTAAAGTATATGGTCACATAATTAGGAAAATCACAGTGTGCAGAAACAAACAGAACAATTGATTATGGAATTGGATCCAATAAACTGGTCAAAACAAAGGGAATAAGCCTAAAGCAAACTAAGAGATTTTGCTAGGAATAGACTGAACAACAGATTGTACAAGGTGGTTTTCTATAAGGCTATAATTGAAACTACCTTATCACATTTTACCCTGTATACCTTCAATAGATTGAACTATATCTGAACCGGTCCATTAATAAATCAATCAATCATAAGCTCTAGACCTAGTGAAAAAAAGACCTTCTGATTGTAATGATTTATTTAAAAAAAATAAACAAAAACACCATATTAAGAGAGGCCTAGGAAACTTGGATAAAATTTCCTAAAGATCATCTATTTCACATTAGTAAGAACTAGATTCATTTGAAGGTTTGGATCAAACATCATGTTCATTTAAACACTAAGAAGACATTGCTTATAGGGAAAAGAAAGGAAGAGAGGCTTCATCCAAGGCCTTCATTCTTACCCTCAAGTTATCTAAGCTTGAACCCAATTTTTCTTCTATATGCATTGTGGATGATGTGTAGCAGATTTTTGGGCCATTTTTTTGTGCCAATCTTTCTCTGTACCACCTGTATAAATTATTGTTGCTCTTCAGTCATTGAGTCATATTTGATTCTTCATGGCATTGCATGACATTCCATTTTTCTTCCACTACCTCTCAAAGTCTGTTCAATTTCATGTTCATTGTTTCCATAACACAGTCTCTCCATCTCATCATCTAACACACCCTTTTCTTTTTGCCTTTAATCTTTCCCAACAATAATTTTTTTCCAATGAGTCCCATTTTCTCACTGTGACCAAAGTATTAAATCTTTAGCTTCAATATTTGACATTCCAGTGAACAGCTTAAATGAATTTATTTATGTTTTAACTGATTTTATCTTTTCTGTTCAAGGAACTGACAAAAATATTCTCCAGCAACTTAATTCAAAAGCGTTCATTATGCAGCACTCAGTTTTCCCTATATAGCACACACACACACACACACACACACACACACACACAAATAAACAAACATATATATATATATATATATATATATATATATATACATACAGTGCTACTAGAAAACAAACAAACAAACATAACTTTAATTATATAGGCCTTTGTTGGCAAGGTGATATCTCGGCTATTCACTATGCTATCCAGATTTTCCATAGATTTCTTCCATCTAGCATTCTTTAATAACATGATGGTGTATGCTGTCTGCAATGACCTTTTGGCAAAAGAATATAGAATATGTTGCTGCTTCCTTTTTTCTTCCTTCTATTTGCCAGGAAACAATGGGACTAGTTGCCATTATCTTAGTCTGTTTCATGTTAAGCTACAAGCCATGTTTTATGATATCCTCTTTTTCCTTCATCAAGAGACTCAATTCCTGTTAACTTTCTGCCAATGAAGTGGTATCATCTACATATCTGGGATGGCTGATATTTTCTCTAGCAATCTTCATTCCACCTTTTAATTCATTCAGCATGGCATTTTGCATGATATACTCTGCATGTAATCTTAAATAAATAAGATGATAGTATACAATCTTGTTGTATAGCATTTATAGTTTTACATCAATGGATACATGTTATATTCTGTTACTCCTTGACCTGCATAAAGATTCGTCAGAAAACAAGAATACCTTAACTTGCCGTATTTTATTATGATTCATATAGTCAAGGGCTTTAGTGTAGTCAATGAAGCAAAAGCAGCTGATTTTTGTTATTGTTGTTGTGGTTCGGGGCTTTTTTTATTCATTTGTATTCTTTTCTGGAAATCTCTTGCTTTCTCCACAATCCAACTAATGTTGGCATTTTGGTCTCTAGTTCCCCTGCCTCTTTGAAAATCAGCCTTTGTTTTTTTGTAATTCTCAGCTCACATGTTGCTGAAGCCTTGCCTAAATCTTTAGAATAACTTTGCTCACATGTGAAATGAGTGTAACTGTTCAAGACTCCAAACATTCCTTGGCATTGCCTTTCTTTATAATTGAGATATAAATTGATCTTTAAAATCTGATATTCACTGTTGAGTTTTCCAAATCTGCTGGAATATGGAGTGTAGCACATTAACAGCATCAACTTTATGGTTTTAAATAGATCACCTGAAATGCTACCATCTCCACTAGCCTTATTGTTAGCAATTCTTCCTAACACCCACTTGACTTCATTCTCTGAGAAGTTTTGTCCAGGATGATCACTAACACACTATCACGGTTATTAGTGATTTTAAGATTTTTCTTGAGTTTTTTTTTTCTACCTTTAATATATTCCTGACAACTCTTCTTAATTTCTTCTGCTTCTCAATGCCTACCATTTTTGTCTTTTATCATAAATGTTTTTGCATGAAACTTTCCCAAAGCGTCTCTTATGTTCTTGAAGCAATTTCTAATCTTTCCCATTCAATTGTTCCCTTCTATTTCTTTGAATTGCTTATTTAAAAAAACCTTATCTCCCATTTCTATTTTCTAGAATTCTGAATTAAGTTTGATATATCTTTCCCTTTCTACGTTCTCGTTCCCTTTCCTTTCTTCAGCTATTTATAAAGCCTCATCTGGCAGCCATTTTGCTTTCTTCATTTTCTTTTCCTCTACAATGTTTTTTTATTGCTGCATCTTGTACAATATTGCAGTCCTCTGTCCACAGTTCTTTAGGGACTCTACCAGAACTTATCCCTTAAATCTTTTTATCTTCCCCACTTCATATTCATAAGAGATGTGATTAGAAGAGGGTTTTTTTTTTCAAAGATAAGTTGATGGTCTACAGGCAACACTCTTTTTCTACAACCCAAAAGACAACTCTACACACAGACATCACCAACTGATCAATACAGAAATCAGATTAATCAAATGTTATTCAAATATTTGAAGGTGAGGAAAAGTGCCATGCAATTAGATAAAATGAGCCCTGATTCTGACTATCTCTGATCATGAGCTTTATATTGCAAAATTAAGATTTAAATTGAAGAAAGTAGGAAAAAATCATTAGATCATACAGTAATAACAAAATAACTTGAATAAATACTGTGTTATAAAATTAATAAATGATAATTGACTAAATATATTATCTTTTGATAATCTTAGATAGGGACAATAGTACACAAGTGGGTATTTGAATTGAAATGAATGACCCTTGCCCCTCAGGAGTAGGCCTAGAAGCAGAGGTATGCTGATAAATGTTTAACAGCTTCCTGGAAAAAAAATAAACAAACAACAACAACAACAACAGTACTATACTTGACAAACATTTCAGTTTAATATGTATCATGAACATTTTCTGCACCATTTTCTTAAGGCTAGACTACCAATAAAATAACAAATCAAGCCCCGATTTGTAACATTTAATCATTTATGAGGTATAAATATTCATACTGAAAATTAGTAACTGGCTAGTATAAGCAGTTACAATCTGGCTTGAGTAATCTCCTGCCTAGACTACTGATGGGGCAATGTAGTTCAACTCCAAAACATGAGACTCATCTATGAGAGTAGAACTTGGGAAGCATCCTCAGCATATACATGGGTTGTATCAGAAAGCCTGAAACACACAGGATAAATCTTTGATAGGTACATCTTTATTATTTAAAGAAAGATTTCCAAAAGGGAATAATCATAGAAACATTTAGAGAAGTTGGAGGAAAATGAAACTGTAGAAATTTTGAGTTTGAAAGGAATATTTGCCAGGAGAAGAGATAAGATTACCTTTCTGGAGTGAGGATCTATACAAGGAGAAAAGACAATTTAATGTAAGGCAACAAGATAATATGGAAAGAGCAATATGGAATTGTAGAAAACATAATTTTTAATTCAGAGATATTGGGATTCAACTTTGAATTTATTTCTTACTATTTATATGACCTTGAGGAATTGTTTCTGGTTCTCTGTTTCTAAGTTCAAAAAATGCGTAGTTTCAATTAGATGGCCTTTAAAGCATTTTTTTTTTAATCAGTAAACGCTGAGTCAAATAAATGAAGGGATTCTTATCTTAGAGAGCTTGGATGAACAAACTGTGAGATTGCTGTCTCTATGGACAAGATAGAGAAGGGTATATTGTCAAGGAAGAGAGAGGAAATAAGGTAATTTCAAGTGTAGTTTACTTTGTCCCTTTTCCTTTTTATTTGATATTAAAAAAAATTAGAAATAATTAAATAGGTTAAAAAAACTAAAAAGTTTGGTAATCTGAATTCAGAGAAAATAAGGAACAAAAAAGAAGTAGAAATCTATATTATTTTTTTGTCAAGAAACTAAATGGAAAAGAATCTAGGTTGAAAAAAAGAGATAATAATGAAAAAAGAAAGGCTTCAAATAAGGCCTAATGAAGGGTTGATTAGTAGAAGAAAATGAAGGTCACATGTCCAGACTGGAAATTCAGTTAACTCTTCTTTTTTGTGATCTTCTCATGTTGTTTCTTTAAGCATAACATCCCTGATTAGTTATGTCACTCTTTTAGACTCCCTGCTCCATAGCTCAAATTGCCTTATAGTGTTATCTCAATGCATAATGATGGTATGTCAACTCATTCTCTTTGAAAGTGCCTCATAAATTATAAGTATATAAATTAAATTCAATTATATATGTATATATGTATATAAATTCTATTATAAATTTATATATTAAAAAATTATAAAAACTACCTGAATCTGGATGGATGATACTTTAGAGGTCCAGACTAGCTGACCTATAACTTCATCATGTTAGTTGAAGAATGATTTTATATATTATAAAAGGGTAAATATGAGGGTATGGAGTATATTCATATATGTATATGTATGTTTATATGTATATGTATATGTATACATATATACATATAAACATACATGCATATATATACATATACATATTTCCTTTATGACTGATAACAGGTGAGTGAGAGTGATTATTCTATGTCTGAAAAAGGAAATTCTGAAAGGGGTTTTGTCAGACACTCTTACACTGAAAAAAATATAAAGATAAATTCAATATAACCTTGAATAATCCATCTCTTGCCTAATATTTTTTTTAACAATTTAAATTTCTTAATTTTTATAACATCTTATGTATCCTTCCTTCACTATCATTCATTATATTGTGCAGTGTACTCCATACACATAACAGTTCATCTGATTATGATTTTCAATATTAAATATGTTTAATCCATTTAACATATTCAGGAAACTTTTATCCACATAGTCAAGGACTATGTGCAGTAAAAAGGCAATATGTTATTTCCCATGATCTGCATACCATAGTGTACTTCAAATTATTTTGTCAGTCAAAAATTTCCTTATCATCCTTGAATAGCTAATATTTAATAGAATTGTCATCACAGAATTACATATTGGATGGGCTAACATTTTTGGTATCAAATTACTGGATCCTAATAATTATTTTCAATTTCACATAGGAAACTATGATAATGCCATAAAAAATATTAACATTATTTGAAAAAGTAAAGAGTAAAGTTAAATAACCAATGTTGGGAGATCATACTGGATTGGCAGAATATGTAGCCAGAATTTTTTTTTCTTTTGCTCATGCTCGTATAAATTATTGATCAGAAATGGTATAACAGATCACATTAGAAAATCAGAAAGCAAATAAAAGAGAACAAAAGAAAGCAAATGAGACAGGATACTTTTAAGAATAAAAATAGATTTTCTTTTTAGTTCCAAAGCTCTGAAAATTGAGCAGATTTGAATTAAAGCATTATATTTGATACAATGGAATAAAGCATTTTACACATATATTAATTCAAGGAGAAGCTTACATGTAAGTTTAAAGGATTTCTTCTAGAATATGCTTTGCAATAAGTACATTGACAAAAGACTCAGGTGGGATGTGTTTGGAAAGACTATAAATTCTTTCAATTCTCCTATCCCTTTAATTTGAAATGACCATGATAGTTCTAACGTTATTACTTAGAAAAAATCCCAAGTTTACACATATGGTTAATAATTTGAATAGATAGACTACTTTTTTTATACTGAGAATCATTTTTTACACTGAGAAATACCATTAAATATAATGTTCAAAAATGTTTGTTGTAAAGAAAGCACTAGTGAAATTATGGGCAATTTTGAGTTCTGTAAGTACACACACACACACACACACACACACACACACACACAAGTCAATACATATCTTATGATTAGTTCTATTCCTTCATATAATTAAGCCATCGTTTTCAGAAAAGGGCACTGTGACCAGACTTTGAGAATGAAAAATACACTTGCTGAACGATGCCATCTTAAATACCCCTGGGTTGTTACCATTAGTACCATTTACAAGTAATAGGGATTACAGCAGGATTTACAAGCCATGGTGGGAGGGGGAGGAACTCTGTAATAAAAAAAAAAAAACTGACAGTTTCATAAGGATATTTGAAATAACAGTGAGATCATTGTGTAGAAAAAAAAGATGAAAAAATGCAAAATTTCTATTATTCAGCATGTTTTTTTCTCTATTTTTAAGAAGTTATTTCTAGGAAAGATTTTATTAATTTCTTAAAAATGCCTAAATATCTAAAATTACTTTTGGTAGCAATGATTTTTATTTTCCTTGTGTTTATTTAGGGAGAAAATGCTACTTGTCAGTAGATATCATAGGTGTAGTTTTTTTTTTTTTTTAAGCAAAGGAGATGTCAGTTTACAATTCATAGTGATCATGAAGTTTTAATTAAGAAACGTTATCATATAATCAAAGAATCACACGAATCCAGAACCTTCAGGGGACCTTGTAATGGTCATGATTCTTTGGTGATGGTTCTATTGTCAAGTACGTAGTTACTTAGCAGCTTGTGTCAAGTTAAGCAAAAGTAGCAGGTACTTAGCAGTTAGTAATTGGTCAAGCCACTGTTCAAGAAACAGAAAGTTTGAACCCTTGTCTCGTGTTACTGACATAACAGGAAAGGGTTGGCTGAAACAGGAAGCTATTTCTGTGTGTATATAAAAAAAGCCCCAGAGAGGCAGTCAAAATTTCTTCTGAAAAGAACCTGTGACAGAATCTGTTCTACCTGGAAGAGAGATTTTCTCTCAGCAGCATCTGGAAGGCTGAAGTTGCTGCTGCCAGAAAGGCTGAAGAGGAAAGCAGCTCCCTCCCCCCCTCCCCAGGATGGAGAAAATGATTTTGATTTTGAAAACCTGGGAGGAGTGATTTTAATTCTGGGAACCAGCTGAGGTTTCTTCTGGGTCCTAGGGCCACCCAAACTGCTGATGGATTGAGGAAGCATGGCTGTGGTGCCAGTATCCTGTCTGTATGTTTGGATGTTTTGCCAGATTTGTGTGTTGGTGAAGGACAGCATTGCTGTTGCAGAAGTCCTGGAACCTTGCTGTTGGCTCAGAAGTCCTGAAGAAGAATTTTCTTGTACGTTTACAGAAATCCTGGAAGAGGGTCTTGCTGATATTTTCAGGGGTCCTGATATTGTCCTGCAGGCAGAGTATGAATTGATAAGAACACTGGCAATGAATATTATGGCTTTTTTGAGCTTTGTCTTCCCAGGAACTGAGATTTCTGAAAACTTTCTCTGGGTCAAGATGAAGAAAAGATCTCTCCTTGGGTATTCTGTGATTATAAAATGGTTTACAAGTGACTTAGGGGTGGAGGGTTTGTATATTTTCTAATAATTGTACTTAGTGATTAATGATACTTAGTAATTGATTGCTGAATAAGTGCTGATTGAATAAACTTAGTTGCCCCATGAGTGGAAGACTGAATATTGTACTCTGAGAAGACTGAATGACTGAGTAAGGAGGCAGAACTCTTTAGGGACAACAGATGGCTATTCTTTGTTCTAAATATTGTGACCACTTTGGTGAAAACTATGTGGCCATTTTAATGATAAGCAGTTGTGAATACTATATTATGATTTTCTGTGATAAGTCATAATATTGTGAATGCTGTACCTTGATTTTCTGTGAATGTTTGGCTTTGAATTGTCATGAAATAAATACAGTGTTCACAATACTGTGTAATCATAACCTTAAAAGCTGTTCATGCAAGCATTCTTTGGGAAAGCTGCTCATTCATGGCATTATAGATCTCAGAAGTGATTTATGGGGGCGGAGCCAAGATGGCGGCGTAGCAGCAGCAATATATCGCAGCTCTCACATAGCCACCCCAAAAAACCCATGGAATAGGACTCTGGACCAACCTAGAACTTCAAAAACGCACACAGATACTTCCCACTAAAGTCAGCTCGGCTATGAGGAACCATATCAGCACTGCGAACCAAAACCAGCCTGGCCTGAAGCCTTGGCTGTGCCCCGGGGGCGGCCGGGTGGGAGGTGCAGAGAAAGCTCTCAAAAGCTCTCAGGTGAGCAGAGGATTAGCACCAGCTGCGAGGAGGAGGGATTAGCACCAGCTGCAAGAGTGGGGATTGTGAAAGAGGGAGATAAGCTTCCGGCCAAAAGGTCT
>CM053587.1:124111316-124126696 GCA_028646515.1 Pseudochirops corinnae
GAAAGAAAGAAAGAAAGAAAGAAAGAAAAAAGAAGGAAGGCAGGAAAGAAGGCAGGAAGGCAGGCAGGAAAGAAGGCAGGAAGGCAGGCAGGCAGGAAGGAAGAAAGGAAGGAAGGAAGGAAGGAAGGAAGGAAGGAAGGAAGGAAGGAAGGGAAGAAGGAAGGAAGGAAGGAAAGGTCAGCATTGCCCAACTGGAATTGGCTAGTTGAATCCCTAGCAAGACAGCTACTAATATTCACATATTGTTGTTTGCCCTACATAAAATTTTGGGCAAAGGCCTAGCCAAACACAGTGTATCCACATCTAAGATCGCACTATTTTCTATGAGCAAAGCAGAATTGCAATAGTTGTAAAGTAATATGAGGTTTGCAAATGTAGAGACATCTGCTTTCCAAATGTTCACATGAATATTTTTGCCTCACCTGTGGTAGACCTTCCAAGCTCATATTGTTCTGATCAAAAACAGCTGAACACACTATACCTTGACTCCAACATACTGGAATCAATTTGGTCCTCTTTGAGAACAAAGGACAGCCACCAATTTGCGGATTGATATCTTGATAAATATGTTTACTGATATAAATTATGTTTGAGGCTTCTGAGTCAGCAATTGTGTCTTTTTTTTATCTTTCTCAGTTTTTTTCTGAATGAAATTTACACATTAAATTCTTTAATTCATCACATTTCCCAACTTTGAAATGATGTCACAAAATATCAGATTATTCATTAATTTCACTCAGAAGATCTTATTATGTTCTTTATATAATTTCTCTTTTTCATTATTTCCTTTATAATTCTTAAACTTTGTTTTTTAAATAAATTGTTTATACATATATATGTAAATACTATATATAAGTATTATCTATAAAAACATACATATGTATATGTGTGTATATATGTGTGTGTGTGTGTGTGTGTGTGTAATGTTATGTGTCTGTGTATGTATATATTAGGTTAATTCTCTGATACTTCATTCTGTTTTCCTTATTTTAAAATGTAATTTTTTTCTTTCTAGCTATTTCTTTTTTTAGTAGCCTACAAAAAAGTTACCTCTTTGAATTTAGTTTTGTATTCTCTTTATTTGCTGAAGTTATTAAATTTCTCTATTAGTTTCATCACTGATTCTCTGGATTTTTAAAGAAACAAAACACTTTGATTCAGAAATGAAGATAATATTATCTCCTCTTTACAGGTAATTACTACTATAAATTATTTCTCATTTTTAGTGCATTGGTTAGAATACCTAACATCATAAAAATAATATAAGAGAGAAGGAACATAATAATTTAGTCCTGGAACCTATTAGGAAAGTTCATGGTTCATCTTCATTAAAATTAACTCCAAATGTTTTTGTTCTTTATATGAATAATTATCCTAATTGGTTCATAATGGTTAGTCATGCTTGCATTGTAGGTATTAACCAAAAGTGTTCATTGTGCATAATTTGTGGGATATCTTTGTGTATATATGAAATGAGGTTTGGTGATTATATGATTAGTAAGATTTGGTCCAACTACAATATTACATGACATATGGCCACATCGATGCAGGGTAAAAGGTAGAATATTTAGACAATTAAAATCTAAAACAGCTTACACAAAATGAATTGATGATTAACAAAAAATATCATTTTATAAACTTCAGAATGACTGAAGGATTGCATAAATTGTTTTCTATAGAAGAAGATGATTTTCTTTTTTTTCCTCTCTCTCTCAAATTAACTCTGATTCATGAAAGAAGACCACAACAATTCGATATTTGCCTCCTGGACAAGAAGTATGAATGATGCCCTCTAAAATCTTCAATAATATTCTTAGAATGTGGGAAAAGAAAGTTATTCTAAAAAGATTCATTAGAAGCCCATCTGGGAAACAGCTGCTAGAGAATAACACTTTCCATCTGGTAGTTTACTATTTTCGTGAATTCTTGCTAACAAGGTGCTAAGCTCAGTTATTTCTAAATGACTAACGAACTACAAGTTCTATGAGTACCTTCTATATTTTTGTGCCCTTCTACAAACCCTTATTGTCTCTCCCTAGTTATAATTCTCTCTGCAGGGGAAGCCTTAAGGATTTTGGAGAAATATCAATCAATTTTTTTAAACTGCTATTATCTGGATAAACCTTTTCTATTTCTGTATGTTTGCATGGGGGTGTTAGTGGTGCTGGTGATGAAGGAACTGATTTTGCCATTTGTTGTTTTAAATTGAACACTGAGAAACTTAGCTTCCAGGAATAAATAATCAATTAGGTTTTTAGCTACATGAAGAATTGTGCTTGAACATATCCGAAAACTAATACCATGGCAAAAGTGGAAATAAGAAGAATATATATTTTTTTATCTTTACCTTTTTGAATTTTGATCACATTTGAGATCACATTTTGAATTTCTTTTCAGAGATGAAGTGTGGGGATGTTGGCTATTCAATGGCATTACAGTCTATTTAAGGTATATTTCTGTGTGTCATGTAATAAGTGAATTGTGCTATTTATTCATCCATTTCATTCAGGTATAATGAGAGGCACTATGGTACTTATCACATTACAAAAAGTTAATATCCTTTGAAGGAATTTTCAGGATCTAGGTACACATAGATTGACTCTTATTTTGCTGTATATTATCTTTAGACCTAGGTGAGTGGAACTGGGAGCCCCTTGCTTTGAAAGACACTACAATTTCGTAAGAATTCTTCTGTCTTATACCCAATGCTGGAGTGAATTATAAAGCCAATTCCCTCTTGGGCTCTTCAATATTTTAAAATATGATGTCCTTTAATAATAGCAATGTAAATTATAAAGGAGCAGAGTTCCAGAGACTAAGCTACTTAAAATTTAAAGATTACATTTTTTTTGTTGAAATAGGCAAAAGATTCTAAAGTTTTTCATGTTTAAATTGGGTGATTCAGTTTATTATTTAAATGTTTAATTATTTTTAATATTTATTTTATTTGTATTTATATTTAATTTATATTTATTTATATTTCAATGTATTTATATTTAATTATTTTTAAATCAAATAGATTTCCTGAAATACTACCTTTGTCTGTAAAATAGAAAAAAACCCACATCTTTTAATATTGTATTGCAACTGTTCTGTGTGTTATCCTAATGATCTAAATCTACAATTTGATTTCAATATTATATAAACTTTATTGATGAGGAAGCCATGGCTTAGAGTTGTTAAGAAAATTTCCCAGATACACATAGCTAGCTTTTAAATGGATGAGCAGAGACGTAAACCCATATTCCATTACATCTCTCAGACTCAAACAGTCACAAAACTTTTTAATATCTTAGCGATTTCCCCAGTCAAGGATTCCATGAACATTGCATATTCATTCATTCACATATTTATTTGTTTAAAGCTATAGTCTGAATCTGAAATCTACTTTCTTTTAGTAGTAATTTAGATGACTATTAAGATAAGTGTGAACATAAAAGTATTCTGTGAGTTTGTTTTGGTAATATATGTGTGTGTACATTTATGTAAATGCATATGTGCATAGAAATGAGTAAAATACAATATTACAGTAGTTGGAAAAACAATAAAAATATAATTTGGTTGCTTAAATTACAAAAAAGAGATAAAAAATCCAGTGAATGTATTAGTTAAAGTGTTATAATTCTAATATAAAATTGATAATCCACTTTTAGAAACCATATTTTAAAAGCATTCTTTTTTAAATGAAAAGTGAAACACAGCATTAGTTCAAGTTTTCAGATATAGACACTTGTCCTCCTACTTAACATCATTATATAAGTCTTTATGTATTCAAAAATGTCAGGCTCATATTAATAAAGATTATGACATTTCTTACTCTATATTAATCTACTAATTTCATGGATAGTAACTTTAGGAAGTAGTTGAACCATCATATCTTAACTAAAGAAAATCTAAATTACTTGCTATCACAATCAGTAACAGGAAGGGACCACAATTTCTTTTACAAAGAACATGGATCTCCCCATCACTTCCAAATGCTACAGGAGGTGACTCAAACCAGTCCTTAATAGATAGGAGAATGCATTATATGAGAATTGGAGAGTATAATTCATAATTTAAAATTTACAGCAAGAGGTATTAGTGTTATTTTTTAAAGACAGAGGAAATTTAGATTATATGAATAATATAAACTTAATTAGAAAAAGCTCACAGAGATAAAATGAATAAATATTATATTCTGCGTTTAGGATTTATCTAAAAGAGATTAACTAGAAGACTGAATGAATAAAAAAGTAAGCAATGGATATAAAAAGGGATCTTGGGTAGTATGGGATAGTCCCACAGAATATTTAGAATAAATTTGTTTCTTAAGTATGCATAGGATATTCATTATAATTGCCTATGAGGTCTATTTCACAATTCTAACCTTTGGAAAAATTCAAAGTAAAATAATCTCATCTTAATAATGCATAAGGTATAGAGAACATGATCCAAGTCATTCTGCTTCCATTTTATGAATTTGTTATATTACATTTGTTATGACATTATTATAATAAGTTCACAGTGTGTGATTATTTCCACAGCACTAGTTTCACATGTTTAACTTCCATTTTGATGCACATCTATTTTCATCTACATTATCAGCAACCTAAAATCAACGTGCCTGTAACATCAAGACTATCAATCAAAATACCTGAGAAAAACTTCATTTTAAGAATTTAGGGATCCTCCCTGTAGCAATAATGAAATATTCACAATACCCATAGTGGTTATGAATATGCTGGTATAGTTGTGAATCACAAAATGTAACACAATATCCACATGGAGGGCAGAAGCAAAGCCTTTTTTCAAATACCAGAACCAGAAAGATGAGTCCCAGAACTAGCCAAAGTCATTACAGTAGTCACAAAGTTGACACACATGGTTAATGCAATGAACAACCACATTCCCAAGCCTTCACAATAGAACAGGCTCCCTCAACCAGGGATCCTTCTCACATTCACACTAGCTCCTGAGCCTGGTTCTTGGAAGTTCTCAGCAAAAGCTCCCAGAAGGAGGGTCTTGGCAAAAGTTGCAGCCTCCAGGTGCTCACTGAGAGAAAATCTGACTGTCCTGCTGGTTCTCTTCCTTGTATACACCATGGCTTCTCCCCGTTCTGCCCCTTCCTGTTACATCAGCAACTTCCTCCCAAGGTGTTAACTACTTCTGTGTTAATAAAATAACTTAAACGAGGTGTTAAATTGAGACAAGGTGCTAAGTACCTACTTACTTGCCAAAACAAAGGGGCATGGAAGATCTTCAGATCTCATTAATGTTACACCCCACCCCCACCACGATTATTTCAAACTCAATATATCTTATATTGAAAATACTGAACTAATAACTCCCAATCAAACCAATTTTTCATCCTGACAGGGTTTTGCTTTGTTTTGTTTTGTTTTTTTAATTAAAAAGCACTAGTCTCTATAATTCTCCAAAATTGCTTGGGAAGGAAAACTCTTTGAAAAGAAGTATTCAATAAGCAAGAGACAACATTCTGCATTAAGGCCTGTATTCTTTTTTTTAAATTTAATTAACTTTTGTTTATTTTTTGGTTTATATCATTGATTTCCACAAGATTTTGAATTACAAATTTTCTCCCCATCATTCCCCTACACACCACACCAAAATAGCATTCCCACTGTATACTCCCTCCCCCAATCTGCTCTCTCTTATATCCTCCCCCCTCACCCCTCTGACTTTCTTGTAGGATAAGATGGATCTCCCTATCCCAGTATAAGGCCTGTATTCTTAAAATGTTTGTTGTACTGCTAGAATTTCATAACTGCCTGTAAGAGTAGAAGTCTTAACCACGAGCAGGTATCTGTTATACAGGCTGGCATATTAGAACACAGAAGCCAATTTAAAGTATTTCAAAATAATTAGTTTTGCTGAGTGAAAAGGATTGTTCAAGGTTTTGAGATGATTTTTAAAGTTGTTCAACAGAGATGGTGTAATTGAAGAGAAACCAACTTGCAAAATAAACCAGTAGAACTGTTGAAGTGGAAGGTTTTATCCAGGTCTTATTTCCTATTGGCTTTATGTGTTGTTTGTTTTTAGGTTTTGCTTATGTAACTAAGAATACAAATTTAAATATACTCATTCAAACCCTGCAATCCAAAGGCACAGCTTTGATTGCAAGTCATTTTCTTTACTAATTTTTATTCATTTTTATCTCCCTAATCTATGATACATTCAATGTGATCACCTCTTCTCATTTACTTCTCCCTCTTTTGTATCCTTTGATAAATCATCCTTTATCACTTTCAATGGATTGTTCTCTTTATCCTCCCAAGTAAAGGTGAAGTTCCTCCACCATAACTGATTATCATTATCTCTATAAAGACTCTTTCTCCATGAGCTTATCTTCTTTCATTTCATCTACCATCTCTTCTGAATGAATGATGATTAAATAGGTAATTAGAGCCATAAAACATATATGTCAAAATAACAAAAACAAACCTTTTTGCTTTCTGTTTGAACCATAACCTACCCTGCTTAAAAGTCTCTTTCAGTATTAAATTAAATTAGTATTAAATTAAATTAAATCAGTATTAAAATTCTATTGATCTATAGTCATTCATATTATCATTTTTTTCTTCTCAGTTTCAGTCCTACATTGTAAAGCCTCTGCTGAAGTTGTATACCTGAATGACATGTTTATAAATGTCATTTAGAAATGATAAATTTATATTTGAATCAAAACCAACTCCTTTTGCTGACTTACCTATTTCTGGAAATAGTATTTCTATTCTCCCCAAAAGAAAAATGTATAGCTTAAATGTGGTCTTTGACTTCTTCCTTTCCCTTCACTTCTTGATGACACAATTACATTAGTTACTATGTTCTTTTCGTTCTACTTCTTCAAGTGGTGTGCATATACATATACTCCTTCCTCTCTATTCTTGAGATAACCACACTAGCTTACTTAGTTTCCTCTAAACTTACTTTTCCTTGGATCATTGTAATAATCAGAGCAGCTATCCCTTCAACCCCAGGTTGAAGGGATAGCTCTGAACTGTTAAAAGAAATAATACATGGAGAGAGACAGAAGGGCACATAAATATGTTTTATTCAATAAAGAAATATGAGGGAAAGGGGAGAATTATGGTGGTGGTAGAAAACCATAAAAAGGGTAGGTTAAGGGAGTTATTAGTCCTAAGCAAAGCAAAGTCTAAAAAAGTACATAACATTTATAACACTTATAGAGATGTCATTAAATAAGAATTTAAGGGGATATTTACCAATGGCAAAATGGATGAATAAGCTATCATTACTATGAGGGAATAATACAGTGTTGTAAGAAATGATGAAGGAAAGGACTTCAGAAAAAAATGTGGGATGACTTATATGAACTGATGCAGTGTGAAGTAAAGAAAGCCAAGAGAATATTTTAGAAAATGACAACAATATCATAAAGAAAAACAACTATTAATGATTTAGGAACTCTTATCAGCATAACTACTAGTCACTCTTAAAGAGGATTAATAATGAATAACACTACACCCCTTCTTATAGGGTGCTCAATTACTCAAGGTAAAAAACTGAAATATATACATGTATACATATCCACATACACACACATATTCATTCTTTGGAATTGGCCAATGTGGAAATTTATTTTGATGTTTGGTAGTAGGTTTTATTTTTCTTTCATTTTCATTTGCAGTGAAAGAATAGAAAAGAAACAGGGCAGATTTTTACTTATACACACACATATGTATACACACATGTATTACTTTCTACATGCAAAATATGAGAATAATGATGAATATTGGTGAAAATTATATATGTATATATAATTATTTCTGTTTTCAATTTATAATATTTCATTTCTACTTATATTTCAAAGCAAGTCTGAATGGTTTTAATGTAGAATACCTCTAATTTTGCAATTCTACATTTCACTTCTGTCCTTTCTAACTGACAGAGTTGACTGCAATTGTTTTTGCTAATTAATTATGTAACTACATATAAAAATTGCATCTTTTCCATAAACTAAGAAAAAATATATAAGGAAAATTTTAAATTACACATACATACGCACACAAATAAATTCTCTATGTATGTGTATGCATATGTATATTGTGTGTGTGCATGAGTGTGTGTGTATTATATACAGATATGTGTTTTTCTCCCTCCTTCCCTTCTCCCTACCTAACATAGCAAGCAATCTGATACAGCTTATACATGTTCAAACCTGTTAAATTTATTCCCATTTTAGTCACATTGTGAAAGAAGACTCAGAACAAAAGGAAAATACCACAAGAAAAACAAATTGGAACATTTCTACTTACTAATGGAAGGTAATTTCACCCCCATTTATCTTTCGATGCTTAGCCCTATTAGCTTTTTTTGAATATATTGTCATGGCAACCATTCCATGACTTTATCAAGATGTTAATCAACTTGAAATGTTATATTGAAGAAGAAGTAAAATAGAATTCTTTCTTTTGCTTTATTAAGGTAGCAAATTTGGGACTAAGGTGTGGTCGGGAATATCTCCTAATAGTATAGGAACAGCACTTTTTTTCTGTTTTTTTTTTTTTTACTCAAGACTTCAGGAGAAGTCAGATAAAATAAGCCTGAAGTATTTATCTTGTCTGCTTTTTTATATCATTTGGAAAGAAAAAAATACATTGACATTTCTCTTTTATTATCTGATGATATCATTCCTAGAGACTATAGCCCAGGACATCCAAATATTTCAAACACTTAGAGAGAATTATCCAAAACTAGAAATAACAATGAAAACAAAACACAAAGAACCAATTGCTATTGGATTGAAGCATCAAATAATTATAATTATCTAATATGATCACTTGACATCTTTTGGTCTCCAGATCTTTATATGTAAAAGAAGATGTTAGGCTAGAAGATCTCTAAGTTCTTTGTGGATCTTGAATTAAATTACTCAGTACTTAATGGATCAAAGTGCTTCACAGATTAGACTCATCTGTAACCAGCTTGTATATAAAAGCAAAAACAAAAAGCATGATCTATAAAACTATTTTTGCTAAAGTGTGCATTAAGACATTTGTGAGAGCCCACATTTAAATGAAAAAATATAATTGAACTGCTGACCATTAATGAATGCATGGAGAGAAAATATTTGAAGTGTTAAAATATTGAACATCTTGTTACAAAAATGTAAGGAAAACAAATAGGCCATGGTATTAGGAGATCAGAACCAAAAATAATTTGCCTCTTAGAAGATTATTAATTAAATGTTAAGGTTAATATAAAGTAATGATAGTAATGATACATGTGAAGCACTCGCTTGGCTAACAGCTTTTTTCCTCTGATTGTTGATTGGTCCTTTCAGTAATGTTTAACTCTTCATGATCCCATTTGTGTTTATTTGTTTTGTTTTGGTTTGTTTTGGTTTGGTTTGCTTTTTGGCAAAGATACTAGAGTGATTTGTCATTTCCTTTTCCAGCTCATTTTACAAGTGAAAAACTGAGGTAAACCAGGTTTAGTGACTTTCTAGGTTCACACAGCTAGTAAGTGTCTAAGGTAGATTGAACTCAAGATGAGTCTATATGACTCCAGGCCCAGTGTTCTCTCCAGTGCGCCACCTACCTGTCTTTCCTTTGATTAGCATAGCTACTTTAATATTATGTTCTGTTTTGCATTACGGCCATTGATTTTAACAGAATTTTTATGTCTTTCTTAGATAGCAGTTTTAAGAATTGTCCTCTTATTTCCCTTAAGATTTCATAAAGTTAAAAAAAATATTAAGCTAAATAGTGCTTAATTGAGTTTTCATGAAATCTAAAACCTCAATTTGAAAACATCTAATATATTGACTACAGGTTCTAAACTAATTAGCCACCCTAGAACAGCAAAACATAAGATGATTCCGATGATCAGCAAAATTGTGGTGCATGAGGAAGGAATGAGATGGAAGGGTGACAACCCATTCCCATTGTCTAGTTCATCAGCATATCATATCTTAAGAGTCATGTCTCATTCAATTATCTAATTTCTAAAAACATCTCTTCTTTGGCATTCTGGAAAAAGATCTGTCCTCAGAGCAGTCCTGAAGGGAAGGACTTCTTCTAAAAGTTCTGTTTCAGCGGTTTAAGTTATTTGTACAGATTGTTAGATAATCCTTCCAAAATCTGCCAGTTCCTAGAGCCAATATATTTTAGTATAGACTCTTAAATTTTGCTTTTCCAGTAACTTATTAATATTGTGAAAAACAGCCTAAGCCTTATGGTTCTAATCCTATTAACAACAGAACTATAAAAAGAACATCAAAATAGGAATCCATAT
Source organism: Pseudochirops corinnae (assembly GCA_028646515.1). Lineage (NCBI taxonomy): Eukaryota > Metazoa > Chordata > Mammalia > Diprotodontia > Pseudocheiridae > Pseudochirops > Pseudochirops corinnae. The sequence continues at coordinate 124,121,577 of CM053587.1, forward strand.
TTCACTTGAAACTTCAGAGAACTTAATTTTTTTTTAAACCTCCTGCTGTTACTATCTTTAAATGCTGTACCTGATAGACACTGGCAACAACAATCTGAAAAAAAAAATCTTTAAAGTAATCTATGAGGATATTGTTTATAAAATGAGCCTTTTTGGTCAAAGATTTAGTATTCCCCAAAGTAGACTTGTAAGCTAATGCTTTTTAAAAGTTGCATTGAATTCATTATAATTGAAATCTTTAGATTTGACATTCATTTATTTCTCTCTACATTTCATATTCAAGTCTAAAACAGTGGGAAAGAATTAAAACAAATAAACCTTCAGCTTCCCTTTTGTGCTATGTAAGTTAAGAAATATGTTGATATAGTTAGGAAATTCAAATAACAACTGAGAAATTAAAAAAAAAACTAAACATTCTAGAATACCAATTTGTGCAGAAGATAGACAATACAATTTTATATATAAAGCCCTAATCCAAATTTTTAGAATTCCTTCTTAAAACATGCCCCAGTGGTATGCACTGTTACAATAATTTATGCCATGCATAATTGACTGTTAAAGTTGTGTTGTTTTTTTTTTTTAATTGTCCACTCCAGTTAATTCTCCCCTTAGGAAAATAACATACCCACAGTCATTTATAAGTAGATGACTTTTCTTCCCTGGAGGCACTGGGCAAATAAATGAATTTGCATAAGAGATTCTTCTTTACCTCCAACTGTAATAGACTATAAAGCTAAGCATGAGTAGCTCTCCAGAGGACTGCTGTTCTGAATAACTTTCAGGTTCTGATCACATAGTATAGTGAACTCTCTATTTATTCAGCAGTAAACCAAGGTAAAACATTCACAAAAACCAAAATACAGCATTCACAATGATATAACATAACTTGTATTTGACATGGCCACATAGTTTGAAAGAAAATATATCATTCAGTAAGTTCTTAACTCACTCATAATTGAGAAGCAATCCTCTTTAATGGAAACAAAGTACAAAGGTCAAAGTTTTCCCATCCCTAGGTCATATTGCCTTAATCTCTTGGTCAAAAAGTCTTCTTTCTTCTTGATTGGATATTAGTTTCCATTCACCCTTAACTCAATAATTGTTAAGGGGAACAAGGTACAAAATACAAACCCACCCCTAGGTCACAGTAAACAATTATCTTCTGAGTTTGCAAAAAGTATCTAAGGAAAGGTCTTTTGATATTGGCTAAAGGCTGGCTCCCAAATTCCATAGTTCCTCTTCCATGGGTTCAGCTTTTGCCTGAATCTTCCCAACTCTCACCTGGAGTCACAGGCAGGCAGCTTTCAGCTCCTTGTTCAGATCTTCATCCAATTCCATGACCAATTCCTCATCCAGGTACTATTCCATTTTTAAGAACATAGTGTCCAGTCCAGCTCAAGTCCTTCACAGTTTCTGTTTCAGGGAAGACAAAGTTTAATAGAGCCAAAACATTCATACACATTTTCAGTGCCATAATCTATTTACTATCTGCCTGTGAAACACAGACCAACAAACAAGGTCTGAGAACTCAACACAGACTCACAAAGTAGTTCTGAGAACTCAACACAAATTGTCAGTGTAGTCCAAGAATATCTGAAACCCTCCTCTAGGACTTCTGTAAACAGAAAAGAAAATCCTCTTTCAGATCTTCCAGTAAGGTCCCAGGGCTTTGGTCCAAAATATTACAAACACAAAACAACACAGATACAACAGACAAATAGTGTGGTGGCCACAAATGTTCCCTTCTCAATCCTTCTCAGTACTTGCTGTTTTCAGCTTTTTATTTGTCATTAGCTCCTCCCTTTTCATACAATTCTTACCTCCTTCCTGTTCCTGGCTTTGGCAAGTCACTGCCACAGTGGGATTAACAGGTTCTGTTTATTAACAAAGGCTTGATATAATCAGGGCAATGTTCAAAGACACTTGAACTGAAACAAGGTGCTAAATAAATAATTGAAACAAGGTTCTAAGTAATTCTTTGCTTGCCATTACACAGACAAAAATAAAAAGACTAAAATGCAATCAGTTATTTCTTCTAAGATAACAGTTTTCACTGAAATATTTTTTTAGTAAAACAGGAAAATGTTTATGAATTTTAACTTTATTTGTTAGTAGAGGTATGTGTTTGTTGTACAAACCTTTTTCTATCATTATTTAATTATTATTATATTATTCTGAGATATATGAAAGATATCTTATGATAATACATGTGATTATATTTACTAGCAAGTGAATGGAGAGTTTAGGAACCTGTGACTAATTGTCTTAGCTCAGGTGCTTAAATATTATTTCAAAAGTAAATAAACCAAGACTGATTACAAAATTTTGAGATGATAAAAGGAACAAAGTTTAACGTAGTTAGTAAATATTCCCCTAATTCAGCTTGAGTCCAGGTGATAATCAATGATGTCATTAATAGCATATTATAGCCAGACTCAGAATTAGCTGGTTGGGAAAATTTCCTGTTAAGAAGTTGTTCTGACAGGGGTCAGAGGCAAGATGGGAGTGTAAAAGTAGGAGAACTCTGGTAGTTTCCCCTATAACCATCTTAAATAAGTACAAAATATGACTCTAAACAAAGTTTAGAGCTCCAGAACTCATAAAATGACAGAGAAAAAAGCTCCCACTGGAGGAAGCCCAGAGGCATATGGGAAGGGGTCACTGCAGAATGATGGGAGATGAGCCCAGCCCATCCTGAAGCCCAGCTGTTAGCCCCAGGGTGGCCAGGACAAGCCATATTTGGAGCACTTAGGAGAGTGGATCACCAGCAGCTGTGGAAATTTCCAGAATTATCAATGCATAAGAGCCAAGGACAAAGTGAGAGGTCAGTGGAACTCAGCAAATTCAAGGGAAAGAAGTGGATTCAGCTATTTTTCCCCAGGGAAAGAAAGCAGCTGAAGTAGAGGCCCTACAGTCACCTCCATGTGACTAATTCAGAGCTCCAAGCCTGCAGATTGCAGGGGGGCCAAGCCATCATTGAGAGGTTAAGTGCTCTTTTGTTAACCTGCCAGGATTGGGATCATGGTCTTGTGTGGTGGTCTTGAGGTGTGTGCCCAATGAGCCAAAGCTGGAGGGAGCTATGGAGATGGCAGCCTGCCAATACCTCTGGCAGCTACAAAATCCCCAGCAATTTGGGACAAATCTCTACCATCAGAAAGCAGAGTTCTACTGAGGACAAAAGTCAAGTCATTGATTGGTAAATTCAGCAAGCCATGGAAGCAAAGTAAGAACAGCAACGCAACTTTAGATTCCTTTTTTGGGGAAAAAACGGTCAAAGCATGGAATGGGAGGAAGACAAACTGCTGTCCCAAAAGCTTCCAAGGAAAATGGAAATGGGTTATAGGCCATAGAGGAGCTTAAGAAGGATTTTGAAAACCAAATAAGAGAAGCAGAGAAAAATTTGGAAGAGAAATGAGAATTTTGCAAGAAAATCATGAAAAGAGGGTAAACAACCCGACTGAAGAAAATAACAACTTAAAAAATAGATTAACTCAAATGGCAAAAAAGGCACAAAAACCAATGAGGAGAAGGATGCCTTAAAAAGTCGAATTTGCCAGATGGAAAAAGAATCTCATAAGCTTTCTGAAGAGAATAATTCCTTCAGAATTAGCATTAGGCAAATGAAAGCAAATGACTTTATAAGAAATCAAGATACTATTAAACAGATCCAAAAAATATCAAATAATAGAAAGCAATGTGAAATATCTCATTGTAAAAACCACTGATCTGTAAAATAGATGAAGGAGAGACAATTTAAAAATGATTGGACTACCTGAAAGCCATGATCAAAAAAAAAAAAAAAGAATCTAGAAATCATCCTTCAAGAAATTCTCAAGGAAAATTGCCCAGATATTTTAGAACCAGAGGGCAAAATAGAACTTGAAAGAATTCACCAAGAACCTCTTGAAAAAGATCTCAAAAAGAAAATTCCTAGGAATATTACAGCAAGGTTCTGGAACTCCCAGGTCAAGGAGAAAATATTACAAGCTGCCAAGAAGAAAAAATTTGAATACTGTGGGAACACAATGAGGATAACACAGCATCTAGCAGCTTCTACATTAAGGGACCAAAGTATCTGGAATATGATATTTTGGATATCAAGGGAGCTAGGATTAAAACCAAGAATCACCTACCCAGCAAAATTGAGTATAATATTCCAGGGGAAAATACAGTCATCCAATGAGGTGGAGGATTTTCAGGCATTCTTGCTGAAAAAAACAGAACTGAATAGAAAATTTGACATTCAAATACAAGAAGCATGTGAAGGTAAACATGGAAAAGAATTCATAAGGAACTCACCAAAGTTCAACTATTCACATGCCAACATGGAAAAATGAGAATTGTAACCTATGAAACATTTCTCTGTATGAGGATAGGTGAAGGGAATATAAAAGTATATACATACATACATATATACATATATATATATGTATATACATATACATATATATATGTATGTATGTATGTATGTATGTGTATATATATGTGTATGTATATATACACATTCACTTATATCTATATAGGATGGTACTTTTGAGTAGGAATTCATATGTGAGTGTCTGTACATATGTGTATGTAGATAGAGTTCACAGGATCAATTGAACAGGAAGGGATGACACTTTAAAATGTGAAATTGAGGTGAAATTTCAAAGGGAGAGGAATAGAATGAGAGGAGACAAGAAGACACAGAATGGGGTTAGTCATCTCATATAGAAGAGGCAAGGGATAACTGTTACAATAGAGAGGAAGAATAGGGAGACAAAAGGGAATGGGTCAACCTCATTCACATTGAATTTGACTTAGGCAAGGAATGACATATACTCTAAATTGGGTATCTTGCCTTACAGGAGAATGGGAGGGAAGGAGATGAGAGGGTGGATGATGGAGGGAAGGACAGGTTGGGGGAGGAGGGTTGGTAGAAACTCACACTTCTGTAAAGGGACAAGGACAAAGTTGAGAATAAAACAAGTGGGATAGGAAAAATGAAAATATAGTCAGTACTTCACAATATGTCCATTGTGGAGATGTTCCATGGAATTACACATGTATAACATGTAATATATTGCTTGTCTTTCCAGTGAGGGTAAGTGATGAGGGAGGAATGGAAAGAATCTAGAATA
>CM053587.1:124127196-124145079 GCA_028646515.1 Pseudochirops corinnae
CAGTGGAAGAGGTTTTGTTTCCTTCAGTATCCTTCTATGAAGAAGAATGGTGATCTCTTTTATTCCTACAAAATACCTCTAAATGTTTGGATTTTCTTTCTTCTGTGCCTCTGCATTTTTTTGTAAGAGTTTAAGTTTTATAATCACCTCTAATCCTGGGGTATCAGGGATGGTGCCTCTCTCTTCAGATACTCTTAAGTTCTCCTCTTTGACTTTGAACTAAAACTTCTAACCTCTTGTAAGTGCACACAGCCAGTGGAGTTCCTGCCTCACTGCTTCTGTATTCACTGGTCATGTGCTGGTTGCTTCTTGCCTCCACTATATCAGCCCAGCTGTGTCTGGCATTCATTGCCAGCAGAGGTTCTGGAGATCTTCCCCAGGTTTGATGTACAATTCCCTTCACTGTCCATGTGCTCAAAGTTTGGGTGACTGGGGCAGAGACAACCTCCCAATCCAGCTAACCTCAGGGCTTGATGCTGGTTGTTTAAGTGGTCCCTAGCATGGAGGTATTTGCTGTTAACATAGGAGCTAACCTCTTGTTGGGATTTTTCTTAAAATCTTCTCTGATTGTTCTTGGAGGATCCCCCTCCTGAACTTTCTCTTATTTATTTTCACTACTCTATGTTTGCTCTGAGGAGCTATATTTTATCTCTTCTGTGGAGGAAAATCCTGAGACTTAGAAATTTTCTGACCTACTCTGCCATCTTCCTAAAATCTTCTCCTCTAACATACATTGTTAGTCCTTGTCCCTTTGTTGGAAAAGTTTTATATTACTATAGACCTTTGGGTAGAAATATAGTATTGTATAATATGCCTTTATACTGTATATGTTGACACACAGGCTACTGGATGAGAAATTGAGGTAATGCAATTTCTTGACACTTTCTTTAGTTCTTGAGGATGTGAATTCCACTGGTGGTGTCAGCCCTGGATTGCTGATCTCGGGAGACTTTATCTCACTGTTTTTTTGGCCACAATTTTGGCCACAGTTCACAATTTCTCTTTTTCTTTTCACTGGATACCAATTCATTTTTCTTTCTAGATAAGTTTCTTGATAATTTTTTCCAGATAAAATCAGAATGTTGCACTCCTCTTTTATCAGCAGCAAATTTCTCAACTCTGAACACCTAGCAATTTTGCACACATGTGCTTTTTTGTAGAAATTCTCCTTTTCCATTAAAAATTTTAACCAGACAATATGAACATCTTTCCATTAGATTATCCTATACTTTTTCCAACTAAATCCAAAGTGTTTTTCTTTATTGACTGAGACTTGTTCTCACTTTGTTAAAGCACTTGGGCATCTTATCAATTATCTTAAGTGTTGTGGGGGTGATGCAAATGATTTATTAAAATAACAATCATGTTTACACCAGTAAGAGGAGCCCTGTAGAGAACCAACTAATTGAGTGGTTATTTACAGTATAAAGAATCATCTACCAGAAGTTTAATATATTTTCAGATTTTCATACTTCAAGAATTCTTAAAGTGAGTTATAATTATACTTAAAGCAAACTTTCAACTGCTTAAAAACTACTTACTCTGCTCTATTTGTTCTATTTTTTTAGATTTGAATTTAGCACACATTATTGAATATGGTCAAATGAATTATTTTCAACAAAATGGCAACACTCATCAGGGATTTTTACAAATCTTCAGTGAAAGTGGTAAAACTTAATAAGAGAAAATTTTCTAAGGATTTAAGTTTGAGGTGATACCAATTGGTATCAGGTGGAAGGAGTTATTATTGCATTAGAATTTTCCTGCACAGATGGATTGTTTTACTTTGTCTTTTTTATCTCTACTAAAGTAGCTTGATAAAATATGAGAAAAATCATGTAAAATAAAAATTGATCAAAATAGATGATTCTGACCTAAAAAGCAACAGGATGAACAATGATTTACAAACTGTATTTTTATTTGTATTTTCTAATAATTTCCTTAATATCAAATATGGTATGAAGTGGAATAATAGATGCATATTTTTACAGTCATGACAGCTTTTCCAAGCAGTAAAAGAAGATATACCAATGATGCCATCTAAGCCCATTATTTCACAAATAGAACTAGTAATAGGCTGTTTGGTTGTGCATGTGGAGAACCACATTTGTGGACTACTGAACTGTGATTGCATATTAGCACTGGCTCTCTCATTGGCACAGGGCACACCAGTTGTTTCAAATCCTAAGAGTCTTCAGTACTATTAAGAAAAGTGACCTTCAAGAACTGAATCACTTACTGTTTGAATCAGTCATCCTATTGCATTTCCTATTACTGAACTCCCACTGATTTAAAAGAGAGTTTGGGAAAAGGAAACAACAACAACAGAAACAAAGCAGGCAAAACAAAATTTTACTTAACATTTTACCTTTACCATGGTTTTAAAAGGTATATTCTTAAACACATTTTGGAAGTTCTGGGAAATTATCCATAGGTTATGGATTTCCATAGACTACTTAAGTGTTGTCATCCAAATATTTCCAAACTTCTGGTTATTTAATACAGTATACACAAAATATTTGTGTTTTGGATTAAGCATTTCAATATTCTCAAAGCATACAATATTATGTGATTCCCATCTAAGCCCAATATAAAGATATCTATTTTAACAACTAATTATATTATTTCCTTCAAGCAGTAAAAGAGGAAATATGGCATAGTGATTTTCACTTCTATCCTGATTCTGACCTCACCTAGCTGTGTGATCCTGAACAAGTAATTTAACTTCTCTTTGTCTCCTCATCTGTTTTCTCATTATTAAATAAGAATAACAAAACAACTACTTCTCAAAACTGCTGCAATGAATAAATGATGCAATGTATGTTAACCACTTCCCCAAATCATAAAACACTATATAATTCTTTTGTTCAGTTTTGTCTGACTCTCCAGGACAGCATTTCAGGCTTTCTTGACAGATACTGCTGTGTTGTGCATTTCCTTCTTCAGCTACTTTTACAAATGAGGAAATGAAGCAAACAGTGTAATGTATCTTGCCCAAGGTCTCACAGTTAGTAAGCTTTTGAGGATGAATTTGAACTCAGGTCCTACTGACTCCTGGGATAGTGCTCTATTGACCAAGCCATGTAGCTGTTCATTATTTACATGCTCTAACTAACTAGTAGATATATATCCTCATCAGTCATGCAAATAAATATTGAATCAGAATTATAAGACCTGAAATAATTCAGTAGAGATTTTGAAAACTTTAAATAACATTAGAAGTTTAATGAAAATGGACAATATAATATGATTGCACTTTCTAAACTTCCCTCAGGCTCTCAAGACACATTGCCAGAGGATACATTATCACTTTAAAAGTAAAAGCATAATAAGGATATGAAATTTATTTTGTGGTTTAACTAATAATATGGTTGAAAGATCATTCATTAATTCATTAATTCATTCATTTGTTTATTGATTTATTTGGAAATCTATTTTTTTACTGTGTTCTAAATATTGTCATAAAATAATGTCAGCATCTGTGAGGGAGTCTGATTAGTTTTCCAGGTTTGACTAGAAAGAAAATTTTCTTCCCTTTTAGGAGTTATTTTCATAGGTTTCACTAGCTTTGGTAGGATACATACTTTTAAATATTTCTACCCCACCCAATTCTCCACTTCTTAGAAATGGGTTGAAAGTATGGTTTCAATTCTACCAGCTCTCTAACAATATTTTAATAACTCACAAAAAAGGGGAACAGATACTCCAAGAAAAAAGGGGATAAGGTAATGGAGATGGATTTTCTGAAGCAAATAGTATCCTATAGATCAGATATGGGCAAGGATGTTAAAATTAAGAAGATTTAAAGAGATCACTTTTTACATGATAAAGATCACTTTAATATCAGTTTCATTTGCATTACATGAAATGGGAAAAATGACTTTAAAAAATTTTCATGTGACTTCAAACACTGAAAAACTAAACTGTTCAAATACACCAAATGTAAGATGCTGAAACACGAAACCTGCTCACACAAAGAAACAGTTTTTAGTACATTACTAGAGCAAAAAAAATATCAAAAGATATGAAGATTTTTCATTCTTTTCCCTTAAGACCTATACTCCTCTCCTACATATTTTTAGCCTTGCTTCACATTCAAAAATAATGGTTTATTAGAATCTATTTCAATACAGACAACTGCACATTCTTGCTTGATAGAGATCAAAATGGTTTAAACATTCTGATGGCATCCTGCCAAGATCTAGCTGCAGGTAGAAAAGGTAGAAAGAATCAAAAAGTAAACAAAGTTTCAGCCCACTGAGATTGCTGCTCCAAGCTTGATAATAAAGACAGCAGGATTATATGCTACTTTTTTCTTCGGGGAGAGAATGTTAAACAGTTTCCTGTTGATTGGTTCTCTAAATCTTTCACTTTCATGTTCAATCTGTCCCCAGTCTTTGCTTGCATTTCTACTGTTCTTTCAAGTAGGCAGTTTGATTCCCAGCAGTGTTAATGCTGGTTTCAACCTGGACAATAAAATTATGAAAATCATACGGCTGATGGAATGGAAAATTTTAGATCCTCCATTTACTCAGCGAGTTTATTACTACCTTTCAAAATTATATGCTTATGTTCAATTGGAGAAGTCTTATAGCAGACAATGAAAAGCTACAAAGTTCAATGTATCTTACTTCAAAAACAGAAGTGAATAAGAAATTCTTTTCTGGACTGTTCAAATTGATGTCAATGATCAAGATACAAAGCAAGAAATGTTGAGCTTTCTTCTGCCTCCTTGCCACCATTATGAGAGTTGCAAAAAGGAAACAAAAGAGTCAAAGAAAAGAATAGAAATCATGACTTAATTTTCCCACCTTAGAGAGGAGTTCTTTGACTTTCACTTTCCACATTTTATCACATTCTTTCTTGTTGATTTATTATCTCTAGCATTCTTTATTGCAGAATTGGATTGTTTCCTCTATAAGGATGACGGACAAATGAAATACTTTCCCCATAAAGCACTGCGGATTACTTCCAGTTGAATTTGTGTCAAAAGGCAGCATAATATTATGAGAAGTATTTTAGATTTGGATTCAATAGACACACATAATTATAGTTTATCTTAGTAGTTGTGTAATTCCTGTGGCCAGCATGTAGCTGGTATTTTATAAATACTTATATGTTGAACTGAATGAATAATCATCAAGTCACAAATCTTCCAAGGGTCAGCTTCCTAACCCAGAAGGTATCAATGAAAGTATTTACAGTATATACTTCATTGGGCTAGTAGGAATAATGTATTTTCCACAATTTGAAATAGTATAAAAAGTGCACTATTAATATTGTGACTACTGTCATGAAGGACAAATGTCAATATAATTTCATTCCCTTTCTTTCCATTTATTTGATTGCTTTTTTTTCAGCTCAACAAGGCATTTCAGTGGAAGGCATGCCATTTTCCTCTGTTTCTCAGAAGACAATATTTGCATGCTGTGGGAATCTTTTTGCAGGGGTTGCTCCTGAGCTGACTCTTCCCCTTTCTCAGGGCAAATTTTCACTGCAAGCAGTTGGACTCTCCAGAGGTTGCTTGAGTTCTATGTCACAGAGGGACTAAGGATAGGAGATGACCAAAAACCTTTTATCATTTAATATTTTTAAAATACATTAAAATAAAGGTGAAGGAAATTTTCTTTAAAAGCATTTTATTATTTTTAAGATATTTTCTTTTCCTACATACAGAGGAAAACACTAGAAATAAAATTCATCTGTACTGTTCATGAAGCAACAAGACAAAGTGCTGCTTCAAGCATACCCCTTTTTCTCCTCATTCTTCATAGGTGTTTTTCTGTTATACAAACATTTCCTTACTAATTGCAAAGGTGTAGGGGAAGTTTTTCAGGTCCTCTTCTAAGAAACATCAAAGATAATTTTGAGAAGTAATAAGACATCTCTAGAAGTGAGCTGGTGTGCAAGGATCTGGCTCAACAAGCATTAAAATGGAAGAATCCGTTCAGTTCTTCAAAAAAATGGAGGCAATTAATTTACCTTGTGATTATTTCCTTGATGAATACCTTTGAAAGATATTTACTTGCCTAGTTGCAGACCTACTTTTTCATTTTGTGAAAAATTTCTGAAACAACATCATAATGGATTATATTATCAGAATATTAATAGAAGAAACTATAAACAGGCTTCAAAAAGAAGACAGAGATGTTTACATCTCATGTCACTTAACATTCTACTAATTACACTTAATTGTTGAGAAAGTATTAGCTTTACACATGGATGACATTTTAAGATGAAAATCCTTGTAAAATTTACTTTCATTGTTACACACAGGAAATGAATTAAAATGCTTCTTGAAACCATGTTTGAAGATAAAAAGCAAAATATTCAGAAATGGTCAGATATGGGCAGAATTATATATGAACTGTGATACAGCAAAACATCATTCAATGAATCTGAAAAGGAAAATTACAGTCCAATTTCTTCTTCTTTAAATGATTTGTAACACCATAGCACAATTCTGTGAAAGTGCTCAGCATTTTTTCTCACCATTATACAGAGAAATTAACTTTATCTTCATAGCCTATGTGACCCAATAACTGAAAAAGAAGAAAAAATTTTTCTTAAAAAATTGATAGCTGAATAATCACATATTTAAGATATAACCAAGACATACCCTGATTCTCTCCCCCCTCTACCATGATTACAGTCTTTATGCCCTAAATTGAAACATCTTTTAAAAAAAATCTAAGTGAGCTTTTTATCCACTTAGATAGATAGATAAATAGATAGGTAATTATTGTGAAAAGGGAATTTCTAGACCTCAACTTAAACAGCAAGTTTAGCAGCACCTTAAAAAAATTAGCAAGCAATCAAACAAAATAACCACCCTGGTAAGGGAGAATTGACTACAGCTTAGAGAGGACCGTGATGAACTGTATATCTCTCTATCTCTCTCTATGTCTGTATCTCTTTTTGTCTCTACTTACCTAGTTAAATTGAATTCCTATTACCATGGCCAATTTTATTAACTTTACTATCCTGCCTCCCAGTATTTAAATTTGTTGAAACTATTGTAGAAAGTTATGCCCATATCTAACCTAGAACAATCTCCTCCCTCCCTTTTATTCTAAAATCAACATTTCTCTTGGTGTGCCATAAAGTCCCTATAAATTATATTTAACAAATTAGCAAAGCCAAAATAGCACAGTAGCAGGAAGAAATACAGATATCAACCTCCTAAAAACCCTGGAAACAGATATACAAAATACATGAGTTCAAATACTGAAAGAAAAAGTGACAATGAATTGTTTTTGAGACCAAATCAACATAGAGAGATACACATAAAATTCTGAGGACACTAAGGACAGGATCTTTGCGGTATCACTGTGGTGCAGAATCTTCCAGCACAAGGGAGATGCTATGTATCAGGAAAAGAGGAGGGATATAGATATAGATATAGATATAGATATAGATATAGATATAGATATAGATATAGATATAGATATAGATAGATATAGATATAGATATAGATATAGTTATAGATTGGAGTGGGATCAGGTATGAACATGCAACTTTTATTTCTACTCTCTAGTACCAGGTCACAGATCCAGGCTTCATTGAGATCTGTTCCCAGTGGTAGTGTTCTGGCATAAGGAGAGATTGTAAAACATCTGCAGTTTATTAAGAGAAGAGAAAATTCACAAGAGCCAATGGTATTGGCAATACAGGAGTAGAGTAAAGTATCAAGGAGACACAATCAGAATCACTCATGGTTTAGCCATTACCATTCTAAAGAAAAGGATAACTTGAAATATGATATTCGTCAGGGCAAATGATATAGACTTATAATCAAGGATAACTTGTCCAGCAAAAATGAATATTCTCCATAAGGTGTGGGAGTAAGGGAGGATAAGCTTTTAATGAAATAGGAATTTACAAGCCTTCCTGATGAAAACACCAGAGTCATTTAGCAAGTTTAAACATGATTTAAGAGAAAGACAAAAAGGGAAACCATCAATGACTAGTCACAACTCACAAAACAGGGATGACCTGTATACATCCAAAATGGTGAGACGATATATGTGTCCCACCAGAACTCTTTAATCCTCCAGGGTGAAGTGGAGAGTTTATTTAGAAGGAAGATTTTGGATATGTTCCTTTAGGCTTTTATCTTTAAAAAAATAGAGAAGCAAAAAGAAATGCTCTGAGGGAAAGGGAGTAAAAGGGACATTAGAGAAATTTGTTCACAAAATCAGAGTGTACATGTAGACATTGTAGAAGTCTATGCAACCAAAATGCATCAGATGTGAGAGAGAAGTAGGTGACACTTGAATTTAATTCTCATCTGAACTGGTCAAAGGGGAGAAGAAATATGCACACAGGCAAGTAAAGAAATATATTTCATCCTACATAGAAATAAGGGGAAAGTGGAGAAAAGAGAAGAGGAAATTAGAGGGAGATTAGGTTAAAATAGGGATTAGTTTAAGCAAAATGAACTCTAAACACAAATGTAAAAATGTATACATGTTTTTAAGATGGGAAAAATGGCAATCATAAAGAATATACATCAATTTTAAAATGATCAAATTATGATATATAAATTTGATAGAATAATATTATGTAAAGAAATGATGAAAGGGATAGTTTCAATGGTACATGGGAAGACTTATATGGTCTTATGCAGAATATAGTGAATAGAACCATGAGAGCAATTCATAATATGAAAACAATATTTTAAAGGCAAATAACTTTAAAAGAACTAGGAATTCTCATACCATGAATTACCAAGCAAGATTGCAAAGGACTATTGGAGAAATAAGCTACTCACCTCCTGACATGGAGGTAATCACAGATATGAAACAAATGCAACACAGACACACACATACACACAGAGTGACTCAAAAATAGATATGTGTCTCATATATATTTGTTATATGTTTGTATATAACATAACTGTATAAAATAAATATTGACATACTTCCACTTCAGGCCATTTACAATCTCCCTCCTTTCTCTTTCTCCTGTCTCCTTTCATATTACTTCTCTTTACATACTCTGAAGTCCAGTCACATTGAACTACAGGAATTCCTCATTTTATTATGCTTCACTTTACTGAACTTTGGAGACATTGCACTTTTCACTAATTGAAAGTTTGTGGCAATCCTGTATCAAGCAAATCTATTAGGACCATTTTTTTCTGCCATCATGTCTTTAGATCATGTCTCTGCGTCACATTTTTGTAATTGTTGCAATATTTCAATTCTTTCATTTTTATACCTGTTACGGTTTCATAATTATTATACCTGTTATCATTGATTTTTGATGTCACTTGTAATTGTCCTGTAGCAACATGAACCATATAATCATGTTTATAGAAGATGGCAAATTTAATTGATAAATGTGGTGTTTCTTCTGACAACTCCACTGATTGACTATTCATTTGTCTCTATCTCCCTCTCCTCAGACCTCCCTGTTCCATAAGACCTAACAATATTGAGATTAGGCCAACTAATTACCCTACAATGGCCTCTATGTTTTCAAGTGAAAGAAAGAGTCCATCAGATGAAACATATGTCATTGGTTTTTAATTTTAAAAATTGCAACAAAAATCTCAAACTTTATCCACCATCACTCTAATCAGTCAACAATCATCAACATCAAGGCAAGACCCTCCACTAGCAAAATATTACTACTGGCAGAATACTTACATGACTGTTGGTACAATTTTTTTTTAGCTATAAAGCATTTTTAAATTAAGATATGTACATTATTTTAGACATAATACTATTACACACTCAGTAGATGACAATATAGTATAAATGTAACTTTTATATGAACGGGGAAACCAAAAATCCATGTGACCTGTTTTATTTTGATTTTCACTTTATTGTGATGGTCTAGAACTGAACTTCAATATCTCTGAAGTATTTTGCATTTGATTTTCCTAATTCATCTCCCATTTACCTATAGAAAAAGGTATCAGCTTCTTGGAGTCTGTCTTCAAAGTTCAACTCAAGTACAATCTTATTTAAGAGACTTTTTCCTAAAAGTGGGAAACTCACCTGAAAGCACCTATATATCCAGGTTTACTTGAAGTCTTTTTTTTTTAATTAAATATTTTATGGAGAAACTTACATTTGTACGTGTTTTCTTCCCTAATAGAATATAATTTCTCTGAAGGCAGAAGCTGTTTAATTTTTTGTATTCTTATCTGCAGAATATAATGTATTGTTTTTTGGAGGGAGAAAAGCAAGGCAATTGGGATTAAGTAACTTGCTCAATGTCACACAGCTAGTAAAATTGTCAAGCGTCTGAGGTCACATTTGAACTCAGATTCTCTTGACTCCAGGGCTGGTGCTCTATCCACTGACCACCTAGATGCCCCTAATCTACAGAATATAGATTAGTATCTCTAAAAGTTTTCACTTAATAAATACTTATTTTAATATAGATCAAAGCTTATTGATTTGTCGAGGTATGTGGTTACTGGTGTGTTTGCTAGATCAATGTGTATTGAGAGTTTACTTACTTTTATTAAATAATTGCAAATTCAAATAAAACTCTAACACCAATATATTAATGCACTTGTTAGCATACCTCTATGTACAAATATTTCCACATGTATAGATTCTTTTCCTTTTTCTATGATTTCTTTTCCATCTAGGCATACAGGTGGTATTGTTGGTAACAGGCTTTGAATTATTTGGTAGCTTTATTGGCAGATATCTGAACTGCTTTTCATAACATTTAGGGCAATTCATTTCTCCAATACTTCAGGTTTAGTCTTTTTTTCACCCAGTCTTTTTCCATCATTTATCATTGTCCTCTTTTGTTATCTCTGCTAATCTAAATGAGAGTTGAAATCTTAAATTCTTTTAATATATATATATATATATATATATATATATATATATATATATATATATATCTTGAATTATTAATGATAGAGAAAATTTTTGTATCATTTTGATATACTGACTTCTGCCTAGGGGCTACATATTATAGGGTTCCAGATATTCTCCTTGCTATAGCTAGAGATACCTTCCTTGGGTATCTTCTCCTTTGCAGCTCAAGGACTATTCCCAGGTTGCCTTACTGTCAACAACTTCACATACTACGCTGTCTGGATTATGCTTAGGGCCATTCTCTCATATATTGGTTTGGGATACTGGACCTTCCTTATTGTGCTAAGGAATTGGCTCTGTTGGGATTAACTGGCTTTAGAGATTGTTTGCATCCAGGAGTTCCTCCCTGAATACAATAAAATGCCCCTGTTGGATATCAGCATTCAGTCATGGGTTTCTGGTAAGACTGTACATGTTCTGGTATTGCGTATCTTGATAAGGGAGTACCAGCATAAAAATACCAGCATGCTCCAGTCACATTCCTAAAATCCTGACTTCAAGGAAAGCTCAGGCTTACTGGGTTTGAGTGCTTTAGTTCTCAGACATGGAGTGCTGTAACTGCCCTCAAAGCACCAGAAGTCCTCTACATTTAGCCTTTGACTTCACTCTCAACCTAATCCAACTTGACAATGGGGACCTCAATGCTGCTAGACAGCCTACTGTAACTACTCTGACTCCAAGGCTGGTGCTCCATTCACTGCACCACCTAGCTGTCCCCACTTTTTTTCCTTGTACTATGCTATTTCCCTTTTAAAAAGCTAATTATTTTTAGAAGGGTGGGTACATAAGGTATTCAATCACCCCATTTTCTTTTGATTGCGATACTAAAACTATGCATATTTAGGATGATTAATGGGAAATTGCCTTTTAATTTCATTAAATGCACATACACAGATATACATATAGAAACATACACACAGTAGAGATAAATAATATGTACGTATAGATATAGTTATGGAGATGGAACTACTTGATAAATGAGATAGTTTTCTCCTCCACTTATTATACCTCCCACATAATTTTTATTAACCTCCTTTTGTAGCTTAGATTGAATATTTGGACACAATTTGCCTTTTGTTCTCTGTATTAGTAATATAACATGAATTTGAAGACCTCTTTGTATTGGACTAAGCAGGTACTTAGCACTTAGTAATTAATTAAGCCTCTCTGAAAGAAGAAAGAGGTATGAACTCCTGTTTCTGACTTAACAGGAAAGGATTAGCAGAAACAGGAAGCAGTTTATGCTTTGCATATATAAGGAAAAGCCCCAATGAGGGACTGTCAGAATTTCTTGGGACAAGAATCTGGTGGCAGAAGGTGTTCTGTTGGAGAGAAAGAGAGTTTCTTTCAGCTGCATCTGGAGGCTGGGCTGCCTACTGCTGGACTGAGAATTGAGAAGAGAAATGAGAATTGAGAACTGAGCCAGAATTTCTTGGAGTACCATGGAGGCAGAAGCAGCTACTTTGAGGAGGCTGAAAAGGAAAGCAACCCTCTGCCCCCTCCCCAGGCTGAAGAGAATAGCTTTGATTTTGAAAATCTGGATGGAGTGATTTTTGATTCTGGGAACCAGCTGAGACTTCTTCTGGGTCTGAGGGCCAGTAAGAGCTGCCACAGGACTGAGGAAGGACGACTGTGATGCTGAGACTTTGTCTGTTTATGGCTTGGTTGGGCCTTGACTTCCCAGGAGCAGAGACTGTGAGGGATTTGAGATGGACTGGACACTGTGAACTACAATATGGAATGGGAGCTCCCTGGAGAACTGGACAAGGATCTTGGAGATGTCTGCCTTTGAACCCAAGTGACAGTTTGATGAATCCAAGTAGGATCAGCGACCATGGAAGGGGATCCAGGGAATCTGAAGGACCATGCCCAGTCAAGCTGAAAGAAGACTTTACTTGGATATTGTCTACTGACTGACAAATTGTAAATTTTCTAGTGACTTAGGGTAGAGAGTCTCTATATTCTCTAATGATTGAATAGTGGATAATGAAGGATGATTGATTGACTAAATGATTATACTTAGTGATTGATGACTGAATAAGTAATTGATTTGTAACCTAGTATGCCCCTTAAGTGAACAACTTTGACTATTTTGTTTTGTGATTGAAGGATTTTGTGAATGCTTGAGTTACTAAATGATTGTTCTTTATTCAAAACTCTGTGACAACTGTAATGGAAACTATGTAGCCATTTTCTATGATAAGTTGTTGTGGATGCTATATTTTCCTTTTCTGTGATAAGCTGTAACATTGTGAATGCTGTGCTTTGATTTGCTGTGAAGGTTTTGCTTTTATTTGTTATGGAATAAATAGTGTTCACTATACTGTGTAATCAGAACTTTTAAAGCTATTCACAGTAGCATTCTTTGGGAAAGCTGCTTATGCATGGCATTACACTCTCCCTCACAGGCAAATTAAAACCCTACCTTCTAAGTGACATTAATTTATACTTGCCCTTTCCAAAAAAAGCCATTTTCATATAACCCAATTTCTGAGTCCATTGTCTTTAAGAATACTCTAGAACAGGGGTGGGGAACCTGAGGCCTCTAGGCCACAAATGACCTTTTAGGTCCTTGGAGGTATCCTTTTGATTGAGTGTAAGTTTTACAGAATAAAATTTTTTTATTAAGGGGATTTATTCTCTGAAGTTTAGATTCAGTCAAAGGGCTGCACTTGAGGACTTAGAGCAGTGGTTCTCAACCTTCCTAATGCCACAAGTCTTTAATACTCTTATGTGGGCATATTTGCATGTGGGCAGACCCACCTGGAGATGGATAGAGGAGCGGTGTCTTGGTTCCTAAGACCATTGGAAATATGTGTTTTCTGATGGTCTTAGGCAACCCCTGTGAAAGGGTCCTTCCACCCCCAAAGGGGTCGCAACCCACAGGTTGAGAATCACTGACTTAGAGGGTCACATGTGGGCTTGAGGATGTAGTTTCTTTACCTCTGCTTTCCCATCTATTTCCAGGAATTTTGCTTCTTAATAACATTTGCACAGTAGAATGAGCGCTTTATAAGGCATGTTCAGGGACCCAGCTCCTAGTATCCTGTCTAAAATCTGTTTATCTTTTAGATCCTTAATCCCTAATTCTCTCAAAGAAGGGAGAAGAATTAAAAGATTCTCATTCAAATCTATGCTTTAATCTTGACTGGAGTATCGCTGCCCCTCTACATACTTTAACTTCTCTCTTCCTACAAGATTCTTTTTGTGCTAACACACCACATATAATGATAGTTTATTTTCAAATGTCTTACCCTGCAATATTAAATTCATATCAAAATACTCCACTCGCTTTACCTCTTATATATTTTTTGTTACTTTTTGTGTTTAATCAATTGATAATGTCATTTCCTTCTCAATAATTCTCATAAGTAGCTTTCTTTCCTTCTTATTTTCATGTTTATTGAATATCAAGCAACCCACACAAGTATTTACCACTTCACTAGTTTTATAACATCTGTTTAATTCCTTAATATTTCTTTGCTATCATTTTTTTTAATTATTGGTTTGTATATTGAATTCTATGCTTACCTCTAGATTAATTTGATGATTAAATTATTTTATTATGTTAAATATCTATTTATATTGTGTAAATATAGTTTAACCTTTGCTGGAAACATTATTTTTCAGTGCTTATCTATAGTTGTTACATGTAAAATCAGATTACAAAATTTCCCTTTAATTCTTTTAAAGACAAATTAACCCAGTCTTAATCTGATTGATTTTCTTTTGAATATGAAAAGTTTTCTCCATTTTATTCCCCAATATCATATAATAATGAAAGTTAATCTGCATTTTGTCATCTCCTAATATCTTTGGAAAGTTTTCTTATGTGATTTATTGAAGTATGTTATGATTTTGTTTTCCTTTCTTATAGTTTACCATTTCACTTTGAGATTCTTTTCATTGTTTCAGTGCCATTATAGTATTGACTCTGATTGACCTTCACCTTCCTCAAGATATTTTAACTCAGTTTCCTTTACGGTAAAGTTTCTTTTCATTGAACTATCTTTTTTTCTTTGAATATTTCTTCATTTCTTTAACTTGTCATATTTATCAATCACTGCTGATTTTTCTGTGGTATTTTGGTTATACATGAATTTTATCTATTAGTATTTTTCTTTCTGTTGTCCCTTCAACAATCTTTGATTTCTAAACTACCTCCCCCCACCCACCCACCGGTTCCCCCATCTATTGTTATTAGATAAGAATGGTGGCTTCTAAGATCATTCATTAGGACAATGACACAGAAGTATTCCAGGTATTCACTGCATTTGGGTGTTTTATTGAACTTTTAAATCCCCCTTTTCATCATCTCCATATGACATTATTCCTTCAGACAGCTGATGGAAGAGTAAGAAAAAGGGTAGGGAAATGTTTTCTGGGTTTCTGATAAAAAGAAACTTCAAAAGGTCATCTTGCCTGTATTTCTTTTGTTTACTGCTTTTTCCCCTCCTGTGTAGTATTAAACACTTCCTTTCAGCTTTATGCTAATGGTTCCTTTCTTCTTCTTAAAAAAAAACACATTTCCATATTAGTCATGTTTTGAAAGTAGAATCCAAACAAAAGGGAAAACCAACAAAAAAAGAAAAAAAAAAGTCAAGAGAGAAAATGGTATGCTTCAACCTGCATTCAAAATCCATAGCTTTTTTTTTTTTTTTTTTCTGGATATGGATAGACTATTCAGTCACGAATCTTTTGGAATTGTCAGGTAATCAAAAGTGATCAGCAAGTATTACACATAATGGGGAAAAACTAGAAGCATTTCCAATAAGATCAGAGGTGAAACAAGGATGTCTACTATCACCCCTCTTATTCAATATTGTACTAGAAATGTTAGCAGTAGCAATTAGAGAAGATAAAGAAATGAAAAAAGAATGAAATTAGGCAAAGAAGAAACAAAACTATCACTCTCTGAAGATGATATAATGATATACTTGGAGAATCCTAGAGAATCAAGTAGGAAAAAAAAAAACTTCTTGAGAAAATAAACATATTTAACAAACTTGCAGGATATAAAATAAACCCACAAAAACCATAAGCATTCCTATCTATTTCTTTTGTTTGTTTCTTTTGTTTGTTTGTTTGATTTTTGCTTTTTCGAGGGCAATTGGGGTTAAATGACTTGCCCAAAGTCACACGGCTAGTAATTGTGTCGTGTCTGAGGCCGGATTTGAGCTCAGGTACTCCAGACTCCAGGGCCAATGCTATATTCAATTGCCAATTAGCTGCCCCCTTCCTAAATATTTCAAAGGAAGTCCAACAGCAAGAGGCAGTAAGAGAAATTCCTTTTAAAGTTACTGTAGACATTATAAAATATTTGGGAATCTAACCTACCTGCCAAAAAAAACCCAGGACCTATACAAACACAACTACAAAACACTTTTCACAGAAATAAAATCAGATCTAACTAATTAGAAAAACATCAATTGCTCATGGATGGGTCTAGCTATTATAATAAAAATGACAATTTTACCTAAATTAAATTAGATATTTATTGTAATACCAATCAATCTACCAAAAATTACTTTATACACTCAGAAAAAGTAGTGACAAAGTTCATTTGGAAAAACAAAAGGTCCAGAATATCAAGGCAATTAATGAAAAGAAATGCTAGGGAAGGTGGCCTAGCAATCCCAGGTTTTAATCTGTAATTTAAAGCAGCAGTCACCAAAACTGCTCAGTACTCGCTTAGGAATAGAGTAGTGGGTCAATGGAATACATTGGGTACAAAAGATTCAGTAGTCAAAATTAGAGTAATATACTTTTTGATAAACCCCAAGACCCCAGTTTTTGTGATAAGAGCTCCGTATTTGACAAAAACGTGTGGGAAAACTGGTATATAGTATGACTGAAACTGGGCATGGACCATCATCTAACACTGTATACCTAAATCTGTTCTAAATGGGTACATGATCTAGGTATAAAGGCTGATATTGTAAACAACCTGGGGAAGCAAGTAATAGTTTACCTGTCAGATTTATGGAGTAAAGAAAACTTTATGACAAAACAAGTCTTAGAGCATTATAAAACACAAAATGGATAATCTTCGTTGCATTAAACTGAAAAGTTTCTGTACAAACAAAACCAATGCAACCAAGATTAAGAGGGAAGTGGGAAATTGGGAAAGAATTTTTACAACCAGTGTCTCTGATAAAGGCCTCATTTCTAAAATACACAGGGAATTGAGTCAAATCTGTAAGAGTACAAATCATTCCCAAATTGATAAATGGTCAAAGCATATGAGCAGGCAATTTACAAAGATTGAAATTAAAGATGGCTATAACTATATGAAAAAATGCTCTAAATCACTATTGATTTGAGAAATACAAAACAAAACAACTTTGAGGTACCAGGTCTCAGCAGTCATATTGGCTAAGATGACAAAACAGGAAAATTAGAAATGCTGGAGAGGATATGGAAAAATTGGAACACTAATGCATTATTAGTGGATTTATGAACTGATTCAGCTGTTCTGGAAAGCAATCTGGAACTATGCCCAAAGGGTTATTAATAATTGCATACCCTTTCACCCAGCAATACTATTTCTAGGGTTGTGTCCCAAAGAGATCATCGAAGTGGGAGAAAGACCAATATATACAAAAATATTTATTGCAGCTCTCTTTGTGGTGCCAAAAAATTGGAAATTAAGTGGATGCCTATCACTTGGGGAATGGCTAAACAAGTTTTGGTATATGAATGTAATGGAATACTACTGTGCTATAAGAAATGAGGAGCAGATGGACTGTATAAGACAGGTTATAAAAGTCTCAGGATGAAAGGAGATGTCTACATTTGAAGAATGATCTAGAAAGGACACAGTTTAAATGAAGAGTGAAGCAAATCACATTATCTCTTTCTTTTCCATGTTTGATTTTGTTTCCTCTTTTCCTTTGTTCATTGCATTGGTTATAACCCTTCTATACAACCAGATTAATGTCCATTGTGGAAGTATTTGTGGATCCTATACTTAATTGCATGCCACCATGGAGGGGAAGAGAATGGAGGGGAAAAATTTGAAACTCAAGGGAAT
>CM053587.1:124145179-124159765 GCA_028646515.1 Pseudochirops corinnae
GCCTAACACATCAAAAAGTCCACAATATATATGATATAGAATAACTGTGGACTTCCCAGTTCTACATGGTGAGAATTATAGACCATTTTCTAACAATGAGAGTCAACATCATGTACAAAACTAAAATAACTTGAGTAAGGAAGCTGGAAATATTGTTTTTTTTATTTGTAGTTTTTAATGTTTAGACTTGGTATTTGACTCTTGGGAGTTAAAAAAAACATGTCCATTAAAAAGGATTATTTTGGACATTCACATAACTTGCACGCTCTTGCATGACAAATGATGTTGTAAGGTTGATGTGCAAAGGTTAATTTGTAAGGATTCTGTCCATGGTGATTTTGATTTTATAGATATTTTAATTTCTCAAAAACATTGCAATGGATTACTTTTCAGGCTTTATTCTAGTGTTTACTACAATACATGGAACTTGACAGGTGTTTAACAAATATAGGCTGACTTCACTTGTTAAAAAATAAGAGCAATTTGACTATTTTCCACTTTATTTTTTCCCACTTTTTCTTATATCCTTGAAATATCTACTGTAACAGTTGTTTGTCAATGTTAACCGTATTATTATGTTCACTGAGGCAATTTAGGAAACAAATCGAATAATTTTGCTATGTACCCTTCACTAAGATTCAATGAAGAGTATGTCTAAAATAGAACAAAGAGAAAGGAGTTTTTACCAATGATTCATGATTTTTTTTTGTGGCAAGGAGGCAGAGTCAAGATGGTGGCATAAAAACAGAACTCTGTGTGCTCCCCCATAACCACCTCAAATAACTATAAAATATGACTCAAAACAAATTTTAGAGCTCCAGAACCCACAAAATGACAGTTACAAAACTCCTGCTGAAGGCAGCCCAGCAGGTGGATGGAAAGGGTTCATCTAAGCATGCTGCTAGCAGAGCTCAGCCCCATGGGATTTTAGGCCCTAGGTGTCCAGGAGAAGCCATGGCTAGAGCTTTCAGGAGAGCAGATCACAGGCAGCTGTAGCAGTTTCCAGAATTATTAACCCATAAGAGCCAAGGACAAAGGGAAAGGTCAGAGGAACTAGGCTAAAATAAGGGGAGAAGGCCTGGGCCTTGTCCCCGGAGCTAGAAGTGGTCTGAAGTGGTGGCCCTGCAGCCACCTCCACATGGCTGCTTCAGAGCTCACAGCCTGCAGATTGCAGGGGGTCCAAGTGATCATTCAGAGGCTAAGTGCTCTTGCCTTGACCTGCCTGGATCATGATTGTTGTCTAGAAAGGTGGTCCTGAGGTGTGTGACTAGTAAGACAAAGCTGTAGGGGGCTGCAGAGATGTAGACCACCTAATAGATCCATCAGCTACAAAAACTACAGGGATTTGGGACAAAGCTCTCTCCTTTGAAAGCAGAGATCTATGGAGCCCAAAAGTCAAGTATCTGACTAGCAACATGATCAAGCAAAGGAAACAAAGAAAGCTCATCAATCCAACTTTATGTTCCTATTTTGGGGACAAAAAGGATCAAAACATGGAATGGGAAGAAGACAATACAGTCAGAACTCCAGCACCATAACCTTCCAAGAAAAGAGAAGACTGGTTAAAAACCATGGAGGAGCTAAAGAATGATTTTAACAACCAAATAACAGAAGGGGTGGAAAAATTGGGGAGAGAAATGAGAATGATGTAAGAAAATAATGAAAAGAGAGTCAACAAGCAGACTGAAGAAAATAACACCTTAAAAAACAGGCTAACTCAAATGGCAAAAGAGACCCAAAAAGTCAATGAGCAGAAGAATGCTTAAAAAAAAAAAACTGGGGGTGGAGCCAAGATAGAAGCATAGGAGCAGCAAGGTACCACAGCTCCCACATAGCCATGTCAAATATCAATAAAATATGACTCTAAAAAAATTTTAGGGCTCTAAAACTCACAAAAATCAACCTCCCACTGAAGGCAGCTAGGCTCAAAGGGATCACCTCAGTGCTGGGAGGAGAAAAAAGCCCAGCTTTAAACTGCAACTTGCCCCTGGGGGGCAACCAGGATAAGCCTCAGCTGCAGCTTCAGGAGAGTGGATCAGAGGCAGCAGAGGCAGTTTCCAGAATTATCAAGCCATAAGAAACAAGGACTAAGAGAAAGGTCTGTGGAACTAAGCTAAACTTGGGGGAGAAAAGCAATCTGGCAAAATGCATCCAGGGCAAGAAAGCAGCAGAAAAGATGGCCCTGCAGCTGCCTGCACATAGTGGCTTAAGAGCTCCCAGCCTACAGAATGCAGGGGGGACAAGCAATTGTGCAGAAGCCAAGTGCTCTTGCATTAAGCAGCCGGGATCCGGTTGTGATCTTCGGTGGTGGCCATGGGGTACCTTTTCAATTAGCCCAAGCTGGTAGGGGCTACAAAAAAGTGACAGCCCCCTAATAGACCCGGCAGCTGGCAAAACTGCAGGAATTTGGGACAGAGCTTTCCCCTCTTGAAGCAGAGTTCCACAGAGCTAAAAAATCCTTGACTGGTCAACATGAGGAGGAAAAGGAAGCAAAGTAAGAATAGCAACAAAACTCTAGATTCCTTCTTTGAGGAAAAGAAGGATCAAAACATGGAATGGGAGGAAGACAACACAGTCAGAACTCCCACACCAAAATGTCCCAAGAAACATGAAGACTGCCTAAAAGCCACAGATCAGATTAAGAGAGATTTTGAAAATCACATGAGAGAAGTGGAGGAAAAATTGGGAAGAGAAAAAAAATGTGATGAAATAAAATTATGAAAAGAGAGTCAACAACCTGACGGAAGAAAATAACACCTTAAAAAATAAATTAACTCAAATGGCAAAAGAGGCTGAAAAAGCCAATGGGGAGAAGAATGCCTTAAAAAGTTGAATTTGCCAGATGCAAAAAGAATCTCAAAAGCTTTCTGAAGAGAATAATTCCTTCAGAATTAGAGTGGTGCAAAGGGAATCAAATGACTATATGAGAAATCAAGATACTATAAAAAGATCAAAACAAATGAAAAAATAGAAGGCAATGTGAAATATATCCTTGAAAAAAACCACTGACATGGAGTTTTCCAAGAGAGACAATTTAAAAATCATTGGACTACCTGAAAGACATGATCAAAAGAAGAACTTAGAAATCATCCTTCAAGAAATTCTTAAGGAAAATTGTCTTGATATTTTAGGACCAGAGGGCTAAATAGAATTTGAAAGAATTCAATGATCACCTCTTGAAAAAGATCCCCAAAAGAAAAATTCTAGGAATATTATACCCAGGTTCAGAGTCCCCAGATCAAGGAGAAAACATTACAAGCTGCAAATAAGAAACAATTTGACTACTGTGGAAACAAAATTAGGATAATACAGGATCCAGCAGCTTCTACATTAAGGGATCAAAGGACCTGGAATATGATATTCCAGAGATCAAGGGATTAAAACCATGAATCAACTACCCAGCAAAATTGAGTGTAATGTTCCAGGGGAAAATATGGTCATTCAGTGAGGTGGAGGACTTTAATTTGCTGAAAAAAACAGAACTGAAGAGAATGTTTGGCACTGAAATACAAGAAGCATGAGAAGGTAAACATGGAAAAGAAATCATAAGGAACTTATCAAAGTTGAACTATTTACATGCCAACATGGAAAAGTGATAATTGTAACTTATGAAACTTTTCTCAGTATAAGGATATGCGAAGGGAATATAAATGTATATGTATGTATACATACACATATGTCTATACAGGAGGGTTTATATATGCATACAAAAACATATCTGAGTATGTGTATATATGAATACAAAGAGGGCACAAGATCAATTGATTAGGAAGGGCCAATACTCTAAAAGGTGAAATTCTGAGGTGGGAGAGGATTAGAATGAAAGGAGACAGGAAGAAATAGAATGGGGTCAATAATCTCACAGAAGAGGCAAAGGATAATTGTTACAATGGAGGGGAAGAACATAAAGGAATTTGTCATGGAACTTGGCTTAGGGAAGTAAGGACATAAACTCTAAACTGGTTGTCGTGCCACACAGGAGAATAGGGGGGATGGGGATGAGAGGTGGAATGATGGAAGGGAGGTCAGGGTGGGAGGGAGGGTTGATGAAACTACACACTTCTGTAAAGGGACGGGGACAGGAACATGGTAGAGAATATAACAAGGGCGGTGGAGGAGGAGGAAGGAGGGACATATAATCAGTCTCTCACAATATGCCCACTGTGGAGAGTTTCTGTGTAATTACATATGTACAGCCTGTATTTATTTGCTTGTACTTCCAGTGGGGGTGAGTCACGAGGGAGGAAGGAAAATAATCTAGAATTTAAAGTTTTATAATCAAATGTTAAAAATATATATGTGTGTGTGTTTGTGTGTGTATGTATATATATACATATATGTATATATGTATATATACATACACACAATTATTATTATTATTATCAACTATATCAAACTGGGAATTAATGTACTCAGGCACTGTGGTAGGGAGATACATCCTGCCCTACCAGAAAGTTAGAAGGTAGAGGGGGAGGACATAGGAGAGAGCAGATTGGGGGAGGGAGTATACAGTGGGATGGCTGTTTTGAAGTGTTGGATAGGGAAAAGATGGGGAGAAAATTTGTAACTTAAAATCTCGTGAAAATGAATGAGGTATACAAGAAAATAAATTAATTAATTTAAAAAAAACCCTGAATTTGCAAGATGGAAAAGAAATTTTCAAAACTCACTGAAAAAAATGATACCTTCACAATAAGAGTGGAACAAATGAAAGCAAATTAGTTTTTGAGAAATCAAGATATTATTAAACACATCCAAACAGATGAAAAAATAGAAGGCAATATGAAATATAACATTGGGAAAACCACTGACGTGGAAAATACATCCACAAGAGAGGATTTAAAAATTTTTGGACTATATGTAAGCCAGGATCAAATATTGAATGTAGACACTATCTTTCAAGAAAATATTCAGGGTAATTTTTCCATGATATTCTAGAACCAGAGGGGAACATAGAAATTGAAAAAATTCACCAATCTCCTCTTGAAAAAGATCCCAAAAAGAAAGCTCCCAGGAATATTATAGCCAAATTCCAGAGTTCCCAGATCAAGGAGAAAATACTACAAGCAGGGTAGAAGAAACAATTTGAGTATTGTGTAAACACAATAAAGATAATGCAAGATCTATCAGCTTCTATCTTAAGGGAAAAAAGGGCTTGGCATATGATATTAAGGAGGTCAAAGGAGCTAGAATAAGAAACAACAATAACCTACCCCACAAAACAGAGTATAATGCGGCAGGGAAAAATATGGTCATTCTAAGAAACAGAGTACTTACAAGCATTCTTGATGAAAAAACCAGAGCTCACCAGACAATTGAACTTTTTTAATATAAGAAGGAAAAGAAGTATGAGAAGGTAAACAGGAACAAAAAATTATAAGGAACTTATTAAAGTTAAACTATTTGCATTCCTACATGGAAAAAATGATAACTGTAACTCATAAGAATTTTCTCAGTATGACCATAGTTGAAGGGAATATGTATGTATGTATGTATGTTTGTATGTATGTAGATATGTAGGTATATATTTATGCATGCATATATGTGTATATACATATAAATATGCATGTATGTATACATATACATGTGTGCATATGTATGTATACATACATAAATACAATGTGAGCATTGTGTGTTCATTTATACATAGACAAAGGGCACAGGATGATTTGAATATGAAAGGATGATATCTAAAAAATAAAATTAAGTGGGGAGAGAGGAATTTATTGGGAGAAGTAGAAAGGATGGGATCGAATACGCTATATTATATCATATAAAAGAGAAAAGAGGAAACTAATACAATGGTAGAGAAGAACAAGAAGGTGAAAGGGAATGGGACAACCTGATTCCCATTGAATTTTGCCTAAGGAGGGAATAACATACACACTCAACTGGGTATCTTACCATACATGAAAATAGTGGGTAGGAGATAACAGGGGGGAGAATAGAAGGGAGGGCAGATTGAGAGAGAGGGTAAGTAGAAGCAAACATTATTGAAAAGGGATAGCATCAAAGGAGAAAATAGGTTAAGTGGGGAGTGGAATAGGATGGAGAGAAATATAGTTAGTCTTTCATAATATAACTACTATGGAAATGATGTGGGTAACTACACATATACAATCTATTGAATTGCTTATCTTTCCAGTGGGGGTGGGTGAGGAGGGAAGGAGGGAAAAAATTCTGTGACTCTGTTTTAAAAAGAAATGCTTAAAAATTTGTTTTGCTTTGTTTTTACATGCAACTGGGAAATATGATATACAGGTACTAGGATATAGAAACCTGTCTTGCTCTACTAGAAAGTTAGGGGAATGAAGGGGGTGGATATAAGAGAACAGAATGGGGGAAGGTGTATTCAGTAGGCTTACTATTTTTGGGGTGGATGGTAGGGGAAAGAAGGGGAGAGAAAAAAATGTAACTCAAAATCTTGTGGAAATGAATGTTGAAAACTAAAAATAAATAAATTTTAAACAGAAAAAGAAAGTAGATAAGATTTTTTCCAAAACCCTTTCTTTGTTTGAAGTTTTATAATAATATAATAAGGGATTTTTCCCAATTTGGTGTTGTTAGGATGTTTTATCAGAATGCATCTTTGATGCAAGCATCTAAAGTACTCATTTCCCATCCCTTCCTCTTCCTACAAGTGAAAAATAAAATGCTTATTAAACATGGCTGAATAATGCAACTCTTCACCACAGTCTTCTGTCATTGAAGAAAACTGATCAAAAAGTTACTCCGTTAATGAAGACTTCCCTTTCGCAAAGTCCCTCTTTGAAAGTTAACGAAATAAGTATATAAAATTAATTTACTCTAGTGAAGATTTAAAAGAAAATAGAGAACAACAACAACAAAATCTGACCCTTTAACCTAGGAATTGAAGGAATGTTATTTAAAATAAACTTATCAAAAAAGAAATGATAAGTATAGGAACTAATTAGGAGAAATCACAGAGAGACAAATATGTAACATGTGTCCAGTCACTACAATCAGTGAAAAAGCACTTGTGTAAACTACAAAATGAAGTTCCTTCAACAAATATTGTACTTAATATGCTGTTTAAGGAGAATATTTCAGTTAACTTTAGTATTGTTCTGTTTTATTATTTGTTCTGGTGCAAAGAAAGAAATAAAATCAGAAAAAAATATGAATAGTTGAATTCCTCATGTTAAATTTCAGGTTGGAAAACATTGTAGGTGCTCTGTTCTCAAAATATATGCTATCTTACTTATCAAAAAAAAAATAATCATTGGCAATCTCTTCCTCTAAATAGATACTGGAAATATGGGCCTTCAGTAAGGAATAATTGGTTCTCTAAAAAGTGCCAAACTTTGATGGCATCTGTTCATACCAGGTTTAACTCTGGTCAGAAATTCCTTTCCTTATGTGAACACTTCATTTCTCTCTGTCTCTCTGTCTCTGTCTCTGTCTCTGTCTCTGTCTCTCTCTCTCTCTCTCTCTTTCTCTTTCTTTCTCTCTCCTTTAAAAAGTAAGTCTATCATAATCACTTCATCATAAATTTTATTAATTTAATTTAGTATGCTTAATATGATGTCAAAACTTGAATAATTTATCACATCATAGTATAAAACCCCAAGAAATATGAACTCCATAAAAATTTAATAAGAAATTCAAAATAAATATTTAAGCATACTTAAGTATATATAATTCAATGGAGATTTTGAAATTATTTTAATAGCCTTTTACAAAAACACAGTATCAGTTATTAAATCAAATAAGTATTCCATTACATTAGAATCACTTGCATGCTATATTATCTGCATTTATCATCATTGAGCACCCATTGGGTATAAAATTCAAGATACAGCATAGTAAAATGAAGCAAAGAATAAGCAACATCATAAGATATCACAGAGATAAAGAAACTTATAGAAGCAACAAAAACTTAAGAAAAAACACAACAACTACAATGTGGAATCAAAATTGAAAATGATCTCAGGAGACATTTAATCTAAACTTTAGGTGAACAAGAAGACTTTTTGTTAAATCCTTTTAAGATGTCATTTATCCTCTGGTTGAAGACCTATAATAATAGTTAATCCATCTGCTCTGAGGCAACCACTTGAATTTTGTTTTTACATATTTTTATTCTTTATAAATAATTGTGAATTTTGGAACCTGGTTTACATTAAATATACATCCATTTTAATATTCTAGATTGAATTTAATTTCATATGTTTTGACATAGAATAATGGTCTTCTTTAGGTACACTAATTTGAAATATCTCTCACTTTCATATCAAAATGAAGTAAGCCATATTTCAAAGTTGAAAATGTTTATTCTTAACATGAAAATATGTAACAAATCTTAAATTAATAACATGAAAGTGATTATTTGCAGTTTTTCTCTTGGTAATATCAGCCAAAAGAAAATAAAAGTAATATATAACATCAAAATATAATTCTACATCAACCTTATAAGCAGATGTTTCCATTCTGAAGAAAACGACATAAATGAAGAAGTCATTTTTATAAAGAAATCTAAATCAAATATACATTAAGAAAAAAAAAAACACCAAGAACTTTAATTCTGAGAATGGTGTTGAATATTTTTAACTAGATGGTTATCTCAAATAAGGTATTGTTACTATAATATATAAAAAAAAAATTGCTCCTTTCCTAAGGATTAGAAGTTCAGATGTCAGTCAAGTTTTGCTAACAAAATCTTGTAGATGAAAACAATGGGGAGAATTTAGTTATGTCATGACAAAAAAGTTAATAGTTCTTATGTGGGGAAGCCTCAAACAGTTTGCTTCACTTGACATTGCTTGTATCATTCAAAGGAAATTGGAACGCATGATTAATAATTTCTGCCATAAAAAAAATAAACAATCAACAATAATGTTTAGAGAGGAGAGAATCAGTTACAATGCAAAAAGAAGAAGAAGAAGAAAAAGAAGAAGAAGAAGAAGACGAAGAAGAAGAAGAAGAAGAAGAAGAAGAAGAAGAAGAAGAAGAAGAAGAAGAAGAGGAGGAGGAGGAAGAAGAGGAAGAAGAAGAAGAAGATGAACAAGCAGAGGAAGAAAAGGAAGAAGAAGAAGGAGAAGAAGAAGAAGAAGAAAAAGAGGAAGAAGAGGAAGAGGAAGAGGAAGAGGAGGAAGAAGAAGAAGAAGAGGAAGAGGAGGAGGAAGAAGAAGAAGAAGAAGAAGAAGAAGAAGAAGAAGAAGAAGAAGAAGAAGAAAGGTTGCTAAATTAAATAGATATTTTCCCTACAGGAAAGTAGTAGGGAAAGGAGATAAGAAGTGTAGGGTTGATAAAAGGGAGGACAGATTAGGGGAAGATTAGTCAAAAGTAAAACACTTTTGAGGAGAAAGGGGGTGAAGAGGGAGAGAAACTAGAATAAACAAGGTTGGAGGGAAATGCAGTTAGAAATAACAACTGAGAAAACATTTTGAAGCATGTTTCTTTGATACAGTCCTCGTTTCTTCAAAATATAGAGAACTGAATCAAATTTATAAAAGTAAGAGCCATTCCACACTTGATAAATGATCAAAATATATGAAGTCTTCAGAAGAAATAAGCAAAGTTATCTTCAGCCATATAAAATAAATTCTAACTGACTACTGATTGGAGAAATGTAAATTAAAACAATTCTGAGTTACCGCCTCATACCTATTAGATTGACTAATAGGAGAGAAATGGAAAATGACAAATTGTGGCAGTAATTCACCCATTCTGTAGAGTAATTTGGAACTGTGTCCAAAGAGCTATAAAATGATGCATAACTTTTGACCTAGTAATGGCACTACTCTGTCTATAACCTAAAAGAGATTTAAAAAAAAAGGACCTATATATGAAACAAAATATTTATGGTTCAGCTTTTCTGATAACAAAGAATTAGAAATTGAGGAGATGCCCATCAATTTTAGAATGGCTGAACAATTTGTCATGTGTGATTTTGAAGGAATACTAATGTGCTATGGGAAATGATGAGTAGGATGCTCTGCAAAATGTCTGAAGAGACTTGTGTGTGCTTATGCAAAGTGAAATGTGCTGTGTTCAGAGTAACAGCAATATTGTAAGATGATCAGCTGTGAATGACTTACCTATTCCCAGCAATACAATGGTCCAAGACATCTCAAAAGGACTTTAGATGAAAAATTTTATCCATCCCCAGAGAAAGAATTGATAGTTTCTGAATACAGATGGAAGCATTAAAAAATAAATGGAATAGAAGTACTCAATTATGGCAACATGTTTGGGGAATTCAAATGTCTTTGCACATTATTAGCTGGACAATTTACTAATGATTTAATCTGCATTTTCATAAATGAAGTTCAAAAAATGATTCTTTTTATAACATAATTATACTTTTAGATACCCAACGATGTGTATATTAATTTTAGCAAAATAATTCACGAGGTTTTTTTCCTTTTTCTTGAATCACATGCTTTTAATTGAAAGAAAAAAAACAGAAAAATATGGCAATAAAGTGATTAAATCATGGCCTTTCAATAATAGTATTTTAGCTCTGAAAGCCCTATAGGTTGGAAGCATATTTCCAAGCAGAAATCATGTCAATTAAATAACAATGTTTTCAGTGTACTCTTCATTGTTTTCCCAAATATAAATCATGGGGAGGAAATAGAAGAAATGAGCATACTTACAAGAAAAAAAAAACATAGAAGCAAAATTACTTTGTTGTAGCTGAAATGTTCATTTAGCATTGAATTATGAGCTTGAAAACAAGAAAAAAAGATATTTTAAACAGCTTTCTGGACTAGAAATAAAATTCTTTTCAGGTAGTACATCTGTCCTGAAATTATTACAATACATATAGGAATTATATTAAAGGATCAGAGAACCATTTTGATATTTGCATTGCTATTAATTGACTACATATTCTCACGTAAACTTCCCCTAACACTTATACTTTAAAAATCCCCTATCCACTTCTCATTGATCATTTCCCACAGCCTCTTCTGATGAACTTCCAATCATTGTAGTGGCTTCAGTGATTAACATAACCATCTTGAGAGTCATAGTGGACATGCCATTGTTAAAACAACACACAAGTTCCTGTAAAAAAAAAATAGTAAAATTGTATTTTGTATTGGTAATGGAATTTGGAGATGCCCCTGTATTGGCTCAATTTTTGGTTTGAGTGTTAAAACCCAGAGCTTGTGAATCCCACTTATGGGAAGGACTTGTTGATGTGGAGACAGAGGGCCGAACTGGGAGGAGCCATGAATTAAGAGAGAGGCCCAAGATTAGAGAAGGCCAGAAGGACTTTTGGAGAGCAGGATCCAGTACTGTGGACCCTGAGTTGCTGAGAGAAAGACTGGTGAGAATCGATTGGAGCTGCCCAGGACTGTTGAGAACTGCCAAGGACTGAGGAGGCATGGCTGTGATGCCAGTATTTTGTCTGTCTGTTTGGATCTTGTTTTGCCAGATACACCTGATGGTGAAGGACAGTGCTGCTATTATAGAGGTCCTTGAACCTGGCTGTTGATTCAGAAGCCCTGAAAGAGAATTTTCTTGTGGTACCTGCACAGAAATCCTAGAAGAGGGCTTTGCTGATGTTTTCAGGGGATTGGGGGCTATTCTATAGGCAGAGAGTGACTTGATGAGGACAGTGGCTATGACTTTGTTGAGCCTTGTCTCCCCAGGAACTAAAATTGCAGAGGGCTTGCCTGGAGTAAAGGTGAAAAAAGGACCTTTCCTTGGGTATTCAATGCTGAGTTTAACGAAGTAAACTTAAGTGTGGATGGCCTTTTGTATTCTCTTGCCCCTTTTGAGATTCAGGGGTGAGAAGCCCTTGAGGTCTTTTTTTGTTTGTTTTGTTTTGTTTTTGTTTGTTTGTTTTTGTGCTCTGTGATCTACCAAATGAATGTACTTTGTTTATCATTGGAAACTAATCTCCATGTGAGAGGAGAGACTTTTGACTGACTAAATGAATGCATTGTCTAGGGGTGGAGTAGTACCTGGATTGAATTGAGAACTTACTTGCTAAAGGAACAAGTTACACTGTATTTTGACTTTTTCTGTTCTGTGAATGTTTCCTGAACAAATGGGGTTTATGATGCTGGTATTTGGAAACCTGGAAGTTGCCTTTGCTTGGCATTAAAATTTCCCACAAGCCTCTCTTTGTTGTTCACTTTTTTCAATTGTGACCAATCCTCTGTGACCCCATTTGGAGTTTTCTTGCCAAAGATACTGGAGTAGTTTGTCATTTCCTTCTCTAGCTCATTTCACAGTTAGAGAAACTGAGACAAAAAGAAAATGATTTTTCCAAGGTCATGTAACAAATACATGTATCAGACTGAATTTGAACTCAGATCTCCCTTATTCTAGACCCAGTGATCTGTCCATTGTGCTACCAATCCTAATAAAATATTCTCTGCCTCTTTTATAAATTCCTTTTGTATCAGATAATATATTCTCCAGAACATTGTCTGTGACATATTTTTGGCTTGGAAATGTATTAAATGATATGACAAAATAGGGTAAGGTAGTGGTTACAAAAGTTGTATAGGACACAGTTCTATTAAAGGAAAGTATAATCCAAAAGAAAAAAAAAGACAAGAAGATGAAACTTTTTATATAACAGTATAGCACAGTATATGAGTAAGTGTAAAAATGAACCATCCTGACAATGCTTTAGAAATTCTGAGGAAGAAAATGTCACCCTGATCTAGGGCTATCAAAGATTTCATGTGAAGCAAACATTTGAACCGAACTTGGGAAGACAAAGAGATTGCACACGTATTTCAAAGTCAGGGCATGGGTATTCTACC
This sequence comes from Pseudochirops corinnae, assembly GCA_028646515.1. Lineage (NCBI taxonomy): Eukaryota > Metazoa > Chordata > Mammalia > Diprotodontia > Pseudocheiridae > Pseudochirops > Pseudochirops corinnae. The sequence goes on from CM053587.1 coordinate 124,157,932, forward strand.
TCAATATGGCTTCTGAGAAGAAAAATTTTGGAGGCCAAGAATTCAGAGAAAAAGCAGGAACTTGCTTGAAGCCTTGCTCCAACCACCTCCAATACCTGCAAAAAAATGACTCTAAACAAATTTTAGAGCTACAGAACTCACAAACTGACAGAGAAAAACAGATCTCCCTGCTAAAGGCAGCCTGGTTGATTGACAGGAAGGGTCTATCACACCAAGGTGGGAGCTGATTACAGTCCACATGAGCCTCACGCTAAATCTGGGGCAGCCCTGACAAATGGTACAGACTGGTCATAGCAGACTTCAGGGGAATAAATCACCAGCTATGGCAGTTTCCAGACTTATCAACCCATAAACACTAAAGAGAAAATAATAGGTCAGTGGGGAACCCTGTTGATCCAGGGTGAGAGATGAGTGTGATCAGTTCCCTGCCTCTAGGGTGAGAGGTGGCAGATGTGCTGCAGCTAGAGTTGCTGCCATATGCCTGCCTCCAGAAGCCCTGGCCTGCAGATAGTACAGCGACCAAATGACTATTCAAAAGGTAATCACTCTTGCTTTGACCTGTTAGGATCTGAGTGGCAGTCTTAGGTGGTGGTACTGAGGTGAGGAAAGCTGGTGTCCCAGAACTTGTGGTGGCTATAGAGAGGGTGCCCTTATCATAGCTTTGATAGCAGCTCTGGCAGCAGCTGCGCACACCCTAGCAATTTGGTACTCAGCTCTCTCCATTTTGGAAGCATAGTTCTACAGTGGCAAAGAGCTCAAAAATCTAGTAATTGGCTGCCAAGATGAACATAGAAAGGAAGCACAATCAGACAATAGAATACTTTTTTGGGGACAAAGAGGATGAACAAAGGAACCAGAAGAAGTCAACACAGTCAAAATTCCTGTATCAAAAACTTCCAAGAAAAATATAAGGTGGTTGCAGGCCATGGAAGTCCTGAAGAAGGATTTTGAAAATCAAGCAAGAGAAATGGAGGAAAAATTGGGAAGAGAAATAAGAATGATGCAAGAAAATCATAAAAGTGAGTCAACAGCCTGACTGAAGAAAAAAAAAAAAACGGACTAACTCAAATTACAAAAGAGGCCCAAAAAGCCAATGAGGAGAAGAATGGCTTAAGAAGCTGAATTGTCTATATGGAATAGGGATTTCAAAAACTCATTGGAGAGAATAATTCCTTCAAAATTATATTGGAGGAAATGGAAGCTAATGACTTTATGAGAATTCAAGATACCATTAACCAGATTCAAACAATGTGAAATATCTCACTGGAAAAACCACTGACCTTGAAAATAGATCCAGGAAAGACAATTTAAAAATTGTTGGATTACCCAAAAGCCATGATTTAAAAAAAAAAAAGAGCCTAGAAATCATTCTTCAAGAAATTCTCAAGGAAAATTTCCCTGATAATCTAGAACCAGAGGACAAAATAGAAATTGAAAGAATTCACCAATCACCTCTTGAAAAAGATACTCCCCCCCAAAAAAAAAACCCTCTTAGGAATATTATAACAAAATTCCAGAATTCCAAGGTTACAGAGCAAATAGTAGTAACTGTCATGAAGGAATGATTTGAGTATTATGAAAATACAATCAGGATAACACAACTTCTAGCAGCTTCTACATGAAGGGATCAAAGGGCTTGGAATATGATATTATGGAGGTCAAAGGAGCTAGAATTAAAACCAAGAATCACCTAGCCAGCAAAACTGAGTGGAATACTTCAGGGGAAAACATCGCCATTCAATGAAATAGAGGGGTTCCAAGCATTCTTGTTGAAAAAACCAATGCTACACAGAAAATTTAACTTTCAAATACAAGAAACAAGAGAAGCATGAGA
>CM053587.1:124159865-124171373 GCA_028646515.1 Pseudochirops corinnae
TGAAATATATTAGGAGAAAGAGAAAGGGAGAGATAGAATAGGGTAAATTATCTCATATAAAATAGGCAAGAGAAAGCTGTTACAATGGAGGGGAAAAGCAGGAAGGTGAAAGTGAATGGGTCAATCTTACTCTCATTGAATTTGTCTTAAGGAGAGAATAACTTACACACTCAACTGGGTATCTTACCTGATAGGAAAGTAGAGGGAAAGGGTATAAAAGGGGGAATGATAGAAGGGAAGGCAGATTGGGGGAGAGGGTAGTTAGGATCAAGCATTTCTGAAAAGAGACAGGGTGAAAGTGGAAAATAGAATGGGGGAACATATAGTTAGTCTTTTACAATGTAATTACTATGGAAATGCTTTATGTAACTCCACATACACAACCTATATGGAATTGCTTATCTTCTCAGTGGGGGTGGGTAAGGAAGGAAGAAGGGAAAGAATCTGGAAATCAAAGTTTTAAAAACAAATGTTCAAGAATTGTTTTTTGCATGCAACTGTAAAACAAGATATACAGGCACTGGGGTGTAGAAATGCATCTTACCCTACTAGAAATATAAGAGGGGTATAGGGGTAGATATAAGAGAGATCAGATTGGGGGAAGAGGTATAGAGTAGGCCCACTGTCTTGGGGTAGAGGGTAGGGGAAAGACAGGGAGCAAATTTGTAACTCAAAATCTTGTGGAAATGAATGTTAAAAACTAAAAATGTATAAATAAATTGAAAAAAAATATATAGGAACGTCACTAACATTTTTTATTAAGATCAGCAAGGTTGACAAAATGTCTTTCCCTCTCTAATTTGATACTCTCAGATTCTTTAAATAATTTAATTTACTGTTATAGAGTATCTAATGCATAATTTCATGCAATTTTGTTTCCTTCTTTGTGTCTTCCTAAAGCTCATGAAGCATATAAAACGTGTTATTAGAACCATATCACTGATGAAGAAATTGAGGTTCAGAGAGGTCAAGAAAGCTATGCATGATCACTCAGCTTCTGAAGTAGTAACTATGTCTCATGACTCTCAGTCCAATTCTCTTTACATTTTTATTGACGTTTTAGCTACCAGAAGTAGTATTGATAAGATGAGATAAATAAGGCTGATGATTATTTTTGAAATAAATTATGGCTCTTCCCTTGAGCCATTATAGGTAATCATTTTAAATGGTGAGGTACTCTCTTGATGCAGAGAACCCCAAAAAATCATGCAAGTTAAGGGGTTCAAATCTCCAGGTTCATTTCAAGAACACCTGTGCAACAGCCTAGGCCATCAAGGGAATGCATATATCAAAAGCTGCCAAGTATTTGAAAGATGTCACATTGAAGAAACAATGTGTTCCTTTCTGTCGATATAATGGTGGAACTGGCAGGTGTGCCCAGGCACATGGGGTTGGACTCAGGGTTGGTGGCCCAAAAGAGTGCTGAATTCTTGCTGAATATGCTTAAAAAATGCATAGATTAATGAATAACTGAAGGGTTTGGATGTGGATTCTCTTCTCATTAAGCATATCCAGGTTAACAATGCTCCCCAAATGCAATGGTGTACTTAAAACCCATACATGAGTTCTCCTTGCTATATTGAGATGATTCTTATTGAAAAGGAACAAATTGTTCCTAAACCAGAAGAGGAGGTTGCCCAAAAGAAAAAAATATATATATATCCTAGAAGAAACTGAAGAAACAAAAGCTTATGGCAAAGGAATAAATATGACATTAGAGCAAATAAAAGTTAAATGCAAACATTTGTTACAGTAAATATTTTTAAAGTAAAAAAAAAAGAAGTGGATTATGTTGTTGATTAATCACTAAAGGACTGGTTAGAAATTGTAATTTTTTGCTAATTTATTTGACTAAACAAACACACAAATATTATACATAAGTAATTGCCATTGTGTTAGATTCATCAGTATCTATGCTCATTAGTAAGTATGACCTTGGAGAAATAACCCATTACATTAATAGAGTTGTTAGGGTATTGCAGAAGATGAAGCAATAATGCAAAAAATAGTTACACATATATAGACGGTAACCAGAATAGCATGCATGTTTCACAAGCAGAGGAAAGAAAATTTGGTCACCTTAACATGGTTTTAGATAAAGTATCCAGTGTACAGAGTAAGCCTTCAAGAAACCTTGACTGACTGCAATCATATCATAAAAACTGATAGCAAATTGAATTCAAACTGAAAAGTCCAATCAACACAGCTTGCCATGGCATGAGTAGCATGAGTTCATAGAGTATTTTCCCGGAAGAATTAGGACTACTTAAGGAAAAATGAACAAAGTGAAATTTTCCATTTGCCAGAAAGTTGTCTGTGGACTCAGAGAAGACCTCATGGAGTAAGTGGAATTTTGAAAATTGTCCCAGAGAAAGGAAGATTAGATCCAGGTCTAGGAATACTAATTGTCAAGAACTTAAATCTATACTTCACTTGGTGATTTCATTTCTTACATCAGTTGACAGAAAATTATAGGGTTCCCTTGTTTAATTAAAGTCATTAAAAATGGAAAATTTCTGCTCTGAACATTTTTGTATTACCTGGCCCTGCTGTGAATTTCTATATCTTGATATTGCTTGAGTTGTAACCTACATTCTGTAAACTGTATCTAGGTTACTTCATTTGCAGAGGAGAAATCTTTTTTTTTTTATTTTATTTTTATGAATAAGTACACATCTAGGGTTTTTTTTTTAAAGAAAAAAATATGTTAATCTTTCTTGGCCTAATTTAAACTTAAAATCACTACCACCAATCCATTTGTTATTTTCAGTGGGTAAAAAAGTTTTAACTTTGTCCTAGATTTTTTCTGATATTGTCTATTCTATACATTTCTCCTAGTCTATATGTAGGCTACTGTAGAACCAATCACAAGATTTTGAGGATACCTAAGCACAAATTCTAATGAATACATATGTAATGAACATTAAGTGATTTCTTATCACATCTATTTTGGAATTTTTTTTTTGTTTTCTATATTCCTCTTTTTATCAGTAAGGCAGATGTGTATACATCAGTACATAGACAAAACTCTCCTTATTGTGCAAAGACTATATTTTGTTCACATTTTTCCTTTGTCTGCCAAAGGGTAGTGTCTTGTCTTCCCTTGGCTGAGCATATGCAATGTGTGATCTCCTCTGAGATCAGCACTAATAGCCTTCCATCCCTTTGTGTAAATGAGATTAGAATTCTAAATGTTCACAATCGAACAGTCTTTAATGAAAAATGATGGGAATTATCAAATACACACAGTTTAGGAAGGATGAAATGTTATTTACACATTATTAAAGATCTGAATTATTTAGGCTATTTTTAGACTTGAATTGCTCTAAGGAATTTAGAAAAGCCTAATTTAAAATGCTTAAGAAAAGCTCTTGGTTATGCTGACTTTTGTAATCCTACACCATTAAAAAACTTCCAAGAAAAACTTAGACTGTCACAAAGCAAACAAACATTGGCTTTTAGGCCAGTCTTGAGGTAACTCCATTTTTTTTTTGTTTGAAAATCTGAATACAACCAATTACAGTCTCAAGATAGGTTCAAATCCTGTTCTGCTTGCATGATGACTTTGGTTTCCACACTGCCATTGTTCTACTTCTTTGTTAATACATTGCTGTACATATTATCTACAAGTGTCTCAGTGCACAAGAACAGAGAGCTAATTTTGTGAATGAAAGGTACATGGAACAATACATGTAGACCAGGCAATTTTCTAATTGTGCTTTGGACATATGCCCATGGGTAGTGAGAGATGGGGGTGGGGGGGTGGGAGGGGTAATAAACCAGCTAAGATAAATGCATCCATACTAGCAAATAAATCACAAAAATAAAAACATTTCCTTCCCATCCATATACACCTTCAATTATAGAAACTCATTTAGATTGCTGAGTATAATTGAATTGTTTTCTTTTAGTTATTAAATGATTTTATTTAGCTAAGGTGGCAACAATATTAACAACCATGTATTCTTGAAGTATTCTTACTTAAGAAAAATTACATTTTCATAAAAAAGTTTGACATTAAGCAGTTTGCAAATTACTTAACCTACAACATATTTTTAGAAAGGTTTAACAATTTTAATTTTCATTTTACAAAGAAGAAATTGATTCTCAAACAGTGGAAATTACTTTGATAGGTTCAAGGCTAATAAGTGGTAGCATTTTGACTCTAAGTCTATTGTTCTTTCCTCATACCAAACAGTAGCCTGACCAGTACAAAAGCAGCAGCAGAGATGCAAAAATATATAAGATTTGCTTCATGCCCTTAAGGAATTTTTGAAATACAATAGTCAGAGATGAGATGCTATCCAAGAATAGAAAGAGGAATATGTCTGTGATTGCATTAGTACAGTAAATAACTCCATGAGGAAATTTCCTTTACCGGGGCAGATCTGCAAATTGTCTTTAACTTCTTTGTAAAACTGTCTAGACCAGTAAACAGTTTAAATTATTTGCCCAGAGTCAGTCTATCAGTGTGTCCCCAGTAGGATTCAAAACCAAGCATTTTCTTCATCCAGTTCTCCATGTTACCTGTTATATAAATAAAATACAAATGCAAATATAAAATGGCAACAAGTCACATGAAGGAGAGATCAGTTTCACCTGGAGTAATATTAAAATATATTTTATTACCTTCCCTGACTACTGCAATTAATTTTACACATACAGTGCTTAGCACACTACCAGGCACATAGCACTTAATCAAATGCTCTCTCATTTACTAACAGAATAAAAATTATTTTGTCTATTTGATATTTTGTGAAAATAAACATTATAAGATTGCAAAATTGGGAAAGATTTAGGATGTCAAGTAGCTCAATACTTTCTCATTTAACATATTAGAAAGCAGAGCCAGAAACAGAATTTGTCCAAAATCAATTAAACATAATGTTATAGATGATTTGGAAAATAGATCAAATTTCATTTAGTCTAACAGAGTCACATCTGAACTGTTTAGGTGATTAAAAGAAAAAAGTACTAATTGTGTGTGTGTGTGTGTGTGTGTGTGCGTGTGAAATAAAAATAAGCGTCACCTACAGTAACAGGACAAATAGAATCACAAACTATAGTCCAGAGGTGTCTGTTCCATTTTGATCTAGGGCTGAGATTTTTTTTAAAATTACATTTAAAAAGGTGTTAAGAGGAAAAATAAAAAAAGTTAGTAACCCCGTCATGACCCAAACTTTACCACCATTTTATACAAAGGGGGAGAAATTACACCTCCTGTGAGTAATCCCAGAGAAATGATGAAAATCCTGGCCTGGTGCTCAGTTTAGGCACTAGGAGGCCACAGCACACAAAGCCAATAACAAAACCCCTAACTGCTTGCAAAAGAATTTTGGGTCAGAACTCCCTGTACCCTAGAAGGAGAGATCCACTTTAAAAGTCAGGAAACAGGAAATCAAAATCACAATGGGCAAAAAGAAAAGTATTAAAACAAAAACTATGGAATCCTATTAGAGTGAGCAAGGAAAACCAAATTCAGAAGAGGAGAATATTGACCCCATACCCATACTTGAAACCTCAAAAGGGAATACGAACTGCTCTCAAGCCTAAAAAGTGTTCTTGGAAGAGTTCAAGAAGGATTTTAAAAGCCAAATTAAAGAGGTAGAAGATAAATTGATCAATAATTTTTAAAATACAATTGGAAAAATGGGAAAAAAAATTACTAAAGAACACAACTCTTTGAAAAGTAAAATTTGTTAAATGGGAAAGAAAGAAAAAATGTAAATATAAATGTAAATTTAAATGTAATTTAAAAATTAAAATAATTTTAAAAAATTTTACTGAAGATAGTAACTCCTTAAAAATAAAAACTGAGCAAATGGAAAAGCAAGTACAAAAACTAAATGAAGAAAACACTTCTCTAAAAATTAGAATTAGACAAAAGTTAATGACTCCATGAGGCATCAAGAATAAATAAAACAAAATATAAAGAATGAAAAAAACCAGAAAATATAAAATATCTCATTGGAAAAACAAGTGACCTGGAAAACAGATCCAGGAGAGATAATTTAAGTTATTGGTCTACCATAATGCCATGATGAAAAAATAAAAAATAGTCCTGGACAACATCTTCTAAGAAATCATCAAGGTAAACTGTCCTGAGGTCCTAGTATCAGAAGGTAAAATAGATATCAATCAAATCTACTTAACCCCTCCTAAAAGAGGTCTCAAATTTGAAAACTCCAAGGAATATTGTAGCCTAATATCAAAATTATCAGGCCAAGGAGAAAATACTGCAAGCAGCTGGAAAGAAACAATTCAAATATCACAGAATTACAGTCTGTATCACACAGGACCTAGCAGCCTCTACATTAAAAGATCAGAGTGATTGGAATACACTATATTGCAAAGCAAAACATCTTGTATCACAAACAAGGGTTGACCATCCAGCTAAATTGAGCATAATTTTTCAGGCAAGAAGATGGTCATTCAATGAAATAAGGACTTCCTGACTTTCCTAATGAAAAGCCCAGAGCTCAATGGAAAATTTTATCTCCAAATACAAAACTTAAGAGAGATACAAAAAGGCAAACAGAGAAAAGAAACACATGCACACATGCACACACACACACACACATACACACACACACTACTTGTTATTCAACAGGAGCAAACTGTTTACATCCCTATACAGGAAGATGATACCTGTCAATATTTAGAATTATATTATTATTGCAATACTTAAAAGGGATATACACAGAGAGAAGGTGTGAGTATACATTCATTTATGTGATTATTAAAAGTCTTATCAAGGGGTACAAAGGGATTATAATGGAAGAAGAGAAAAGTAGAAGAAAAGGGTAAATTATGTCATATGAAGAGGCATGAAAACATACTGGATGGAAAGAAGAGAGGGAAATGAACATTTATGAACTTTACTCTCATTGGTTTTAGTTCAAGGAGGAATAAAATCTCAGTTAAGCATAGAAATATGATGTGAAGAAACACAAAACTTATTATAGTAGAGGGAAAGAAGGGAGAGAAAGAAGCATTGTTTGAGATTTCCTCTCATCAGATTTGGTTCACAGATGGAATAATATGCTTTGTTAAGTATAAATATCTTATGTGCCCTAGAGGCAGTAGGAGGGTAAAGGGGACAGATAAGGGAGAAAGTAGTTAGAAGTGAGGGAAGAAGTAGTAAGGGGAAAGGGTAGGAAAATGGAAGAGGACTGATAAAGAGGGAATATTGACAGAGACAGCAGTCAAAAAGAAAACTCTTAAACAGGGGATGGGAGAAGGAAAAAAAATAAAAGCATAAACAAGGGAGGGAATAGAATGGAAAGGAAGACACAGATTGTAATTCCAACTGTGAACGTGAATGGGATGTACTCTCCCATAAAAAAGAGAAGGATAAGAGAATGGATTTAAAAAAACATTATCCTATGCTATGGTGTTTACAAGAAACACATTTGAAACAGGGAGATGCACACAGGGTAAAGATAAAAAGCTGGAGTAGAATATATTATGCTTCAGCTAAAGAAAAAAAAGAAAGAGTAGCAATCCTAATTTCAGACAATGCAAAAGCAAAAATAGATGTAATTTAATGAGATAAGGAAGGAAACCATATCTTGCTAACAGGCACCATTGACAATGAAACAATATCATTATTAAACATATATGTACCAAGCGGCATACTATACAAATTCTTAAAGGAGAAGTTAAGGGAATTAGAGGAAGAAATAGATAGCAAAACAATATTAGTGGGTGACTTCAAACTCTCCCTCTCTGAACTTGATAAATCTAGAATCAAAATAAACAAGAAAGGGGGGGCAGCTAGGTGGAGCAGTGAATAGAGCACCCTCCCTATAATCAGGAGGACCTGAGCTCACATCCAGTCTCAGACACTTGACACACTTACTAGTCATGTGACCTTGGGCAAGTAACTTACTCCAATTGCCTTGCCCTCTCCCCTCAAAAAAAAAATAAACAAGAAAAAAATTAAGAAGTTGAATAGATTTTAAGAGAAAGTAGATATGACATACCTCCGTAGAAAATTGAATGTGGATAAAAAGGAATATACATTCTCCTCTGCAGCAGATGGCACATAAACAAAAATTGACAATGTACTAGGGCACAAAAAGTTTACAATACAGTGCAGAAATGCAGAAATATTAAAATCATCCTTTTCAGATGATGATGTTATAAAATTATATGTAATAAAGGGCCATGGAAAGATAATAATCTAATCCTAAAAAAAAAGTGGATGAAACAACAAATCATAGAAACAACCAGTAACTTCATCCAAGAGAATGACAATAATGAGACAGCATACCAAAACTTATGAGATGCAGTGAAAATGGTTCTTAGGTAAAGTTGTGTATCTTTAAGTGCATATGTGAATAAAAGAGAGAAAAAGGAGATCAATGAATTGTGCATGCAATTGAAAAAGCTAGAAAAAGAACAAATTGAAAATTCCCAATTAAATACTAAATAAGAAATATTGAAATTCAAAGGATAGATTAATAAAATTGAAAGAATATTTTGGAAGGATGAACACTGGGTTATAAAAATTTGCATACCCTTTGTCCCAGCAATACTTCTTCTGGAACTTTATCCCAAAGAGATCACATAAGTGGGAAAAGGACCTATATGTACAAAAATATTTATAGCAGCTCTTTTTTGTTGGCAGCAAAGAATTGTAAATCAAAGAAATATCCATCAATTGGGGAATGGCTGAACAAGTTGTAGTACATGAATGTAATGGAATACTATTGTACTGTAAGAAATGAGCAGTAGATAGATTTCTTAATAATCTGGAGAGACTTACATAAACTGATGCTGAGTGAGAGAAGCAGAACCAGGAGAACATTTTAAACAATTACAAACACATTTTATGTAGGCTGACTAACTTTGATAGACTGGGCTTCTCTCCACAATATAAGGTTATAAAAAGGCCTTTCCATATCCAGAGAAAGAATTACAGAGTCTAAATGTAGAAAGAAGCAAGCTACTTTCTCTCTCTCTTTTTTGTTTTGTCCTGTTCCTTCTTTCTCCTTGGTTATAATCGTTTCATTGTTTATAATATTTCTTTACAAATGACTAATGTTTAATGTGAAGGCACTTGCAGAATCTATATCAGATTGCATATGGCCATGGGGGAGACGGGAGAGGATGCAGATGGGAGAAAATTTGAATCTCGAAAGCTTGTGGAACTGAACATTGTAAACTAAAAGGAAATTAATTAATTAATTAAAATTATTTATAAAAATAAAAAGTTTTGGAGCAGTAATGGGATAGGTGTAAGAATTTTATGTTAATGAAGACTCTTTGCTTTAGGGAAAACAAAGTTCAATTACAATCCACAGAGACTTTACACCATTTAAATAGTATGGGAAATTTGCCACAATTGAAGTCTCTTGAATATTGGTCAATAAGCCACCCTTTTGCATATTTTGTTTTTTACATGTAATTCTAAAAACCTGAAGTATTATTGATCTAACATGACTGACAGCAAATGCAAGCACAGTACTCCACAGGAATGATATTTCCATGTGGAAAGATGAAAAGATATGGCTTTAAGACAAGTTATAAATAATTCCCAGTGTTAAGTGTTTTTTACAGCTTCAAACTTTATAAAAATTATTTTCAATATTGTTAGAAAATTTTTAAATGTTAAAATGTGTACGTGTATTATACTTGACCTATATCAGCTGATTTGTACTATTTCATTTATGCCTATGAAAACATATTATTTGAATTAATATTTTTCAGGGTCACATAAAGAAACAGACTGACTGGTCCCACAGTGGTTTGTTTCCAAACTAAGATAATGCTGATTCTCAGAGTAGTAAGATTCAACTAGATATTTAGCACATTATCTCTGTAAAAGATAAATTATTCTTCTACCACTCAGGGCTTTCACCTCTGCTGGTGATGTTCCTAGCCTAAAATAAAGTTGAATCCTTCCTATATTTCCTCCAACAGCCTAGTATATCTTTTCTCTTTTCGTCTAATTTCTAATATTGGAGACTAGCACATTTTCTTTTTTTGATCCTGATTATACCCTTTGATAGGCCATTTGATTTCTGTTTCCTTGACTCTGGTCTGTGATTGGACTCTAATCAATTTACCTTGACTTACCAAGAAGGGAAAAAAAAAAAGACAAAAAGCTCTTTAAATTTCTTCAGGACAAGAACTGTATTTATTTTTAGTTGTATATGTATTCCCAACAATTAGCACAGTTCTAAATGCTTGTTAACTTTTTGACTTGAACAAGCATTATATAAATTGAGCCATGAGATAACAATTTTCATTTGCCTGCCTAGGATATTCCAGAAAACATAAGTGCTCTGCATTTTAGGAATATCTCTCCCTCTCTCTCTCTCTCTCTCTCTCTCTCTCTCTCTCTGTCTCCATCTCTGTCTGTCTCTCTGTCTCTGTCACACACACACACACACACACACACACACACACCCCACAGATTCCTTTAATAACAAAAGTAGAGTGGTTTTAATATCATGACTATAAGTACATAAAATATTTACATGCTATGTATATGGGATCCCATAATGCTATTTTTGCCCTTATAATCATAGTTTTAATTCCAATGTCCATTAAATACTGATATAGATATTTTTTAAGATAAAGAAAAAAAAGTGAGATTGAAATTCAATAAGACCATGGATAGCTTGAGGATTACAAAAAAGCGAAATATCACTCATTCAAAGAACAAGATCACTTCACCGTCTGAATGTTTTTTTCCCCTTCAAATTTTCCACCTTTACCACCACAAAAGGAGAATATCAACGTAAATTAATTCAGACCTGCAATTCATAAAACTGTGTGTTTCTGTGTGGTACTTTTGAATATACAACACAAAGAAGGTAAATCCAAACTTCTCAAAGTGGTTTAAGACACTATACTAATCCTCCTTGGTGAGGATATTGAAATAACATCTATCATCCTAAGGATGTTTTATACTTTAAGCAAATTATTGAGGTAGAAGGTAGAAAAGGACCTGAAGTGCTTTGGATAGAGCTAGTTGTCTGTGAATAGGAACAAATCACATAGGACAACAAAGTCCAGTCAGTGAAATTGACAATAATTGGTTTTATGATGGGACCATGTATCCAGAAAACAAAAATATCCTTGATGAATTGGTCTAACTAAATCAAATTGTAAGAATCCTATGTATTCTTAATGAAACAGGCACAACATAACTCAAGGGAATATTAGTTCTATCACTATATATCTGGATGATATATAGTCTGGAAATATTAATGGTTTTAGTTTTCTTTTTTCACCACATTATTATCTGTGTAAAGTGATACAGATATATATTCATATTCATGTATATATGAGTGTATATATACATTAATACATGCATGTATATATGAGTATGTGAGAACATGAATAGTTCTAAACCCAATTTGTGTTTCAGAGAATTTCCCTAGGTATGAAGTTCTATTCCTATTTTAATGAGACAAATAATAACACTGTTGAGGAAGAAATGTAACTCTTTTTAATCAGCTTATACTATTTTGATATTTTTATAACTATTTTCAC
>CM053587.1:124171873-124188365 GCA_028646515.1 Pseudochirops corinnae
AGCAAAGTAGCAGGACATAAAATAAAGCTTCACAAAGAAAACCCTGAAAGAAGAAATAGTAAGAGATACCCCACTTAGAATAATTGTAAATGGCACAGAATGTCCTGAAGTAAATCTACCAAGATAAATTCAAAGATTACATGGACATAATTATAAAACCCTTTTTAGGCAAATAAAATCAGATTTAAATAATTACATAAATGTTAATTGCTTGAATTGTCAAAATCAATGAAATAAAAATATAATTTAGCCTAATGTATTCATTCAATGCCATATTAATTAGTCAAAATCTTTTATAGAGACAAAAAAAAATTAGTAGAATCCATTTGAAAGAGCAAAAGCTGAAGACTATCAAAGAACTTAATGAAAATAATATAAAGGAAGAATGCATAACAGTATCAGATCTTAAGCTATTGTATGAGCCAGTAATTAACAAAATTGTATGTTATCAAGTGTATAGAAAGGTGGGTAAAGGGAAAAATGTAGACACATAATACACAAGACTAAATTATTATAACCTGTTTGACAAATGTAAAGATTTAAGTTTTTGGATAATAATTCATCAGTGGCTTAAAATTGGGAAAACTGGAAAGCAGCATGGTAGAAATTTGGTATAGACAAATATTTTACACCAATTATCAAGACTATGTCATTATGGCTATATGACTAAGATACAAAATAGGATATCAAAAGAAAATTAGAGGAAAATGAAACAGATTGCCTATAATATTTATGGACAGGAGAAGAATTTATTAGTTAACAAGAAACAGATATCATTGTGAGATGCAAAAATGAATGATTTCAGTTATATTAAATTGAAAAAGGTTTTGTTCAAATAAAGCCAATTTAGTCAAGACTAGATAGAAAGAAGAAAAATGGGGGGGCGTGAGGAAATTACAGACAGTTTCTCAGATAAAGGTTTAATATTTCCAATATATACAGAACTTTTTTCAAATTTATAATAATATGAGTAATTCCCTAATTTATAAATCACAAAAGAATATGAACAGGCAGTTTTCTGATGAAGAAATCAAAATAATACATAGTCATATACTACATACTCGAGTCTTAATCTTTATTTATTAGAGAAATACAAAATAAACCCATGTTGAGATCTCATCTCATATCTATCAGATTGGCTAAAATGATAGAAAGGGAAAATAAATATTGGAGGGGATATGGGAAAATTGTAACATTAAGACACTTTTGGTGGAACTGAGTTGATTCAACCATTCTGGAGAAGAATATAAAATTGTGGATAGTTTTCAGGTCAGGAATAACTTATATTAGGTCTATTTCCCAAGGTAATCAGGAAAAAAAGGGAAAAGAACCTATATATTCTAAAGATATTTAGAGCAATTTTCTTTGGCTTGGTAAAGAACTAGAAATTGAAGCATATGTATCACTGGGGGAATGACTAGACAAGTTGTATTATATGAAAATGTTGGAATACTACTCTGCTATGAGAAACGATGAGCTGGTCAGTTTTAGAGTAACAATAACTGAAATTGTTTGAACGATAATTGTGAAGAACTAAATTATATATATATATATGTGTGTGTGTGTATATAAAATGCATATATTTGTATATATATGTATCTATATCTATATGTCTATAACATGCATATTATATGTGTGTATATTCAAACAACTACAAAGGGTGTTGGAAGGAGGATGCTATACACTTAAAGAGAAAGCAATTGCTAACTTTGACAATGTGTCACTGGACTTATCAAATGTAATTAATATAAATTTTGCTCTTAATGGAGCCCATAAAGTGCTTAAAATAAAAATGTGGCACAAAAATATCCTACATCACTGACACCATCAGTGAAATCCACATGAATTCAATGAGTGAACAAAGAATCATCAAATAATTATGGATCTGTATTTTTTCAATGGAAAGGATTATGTTAGCAATGCAAAACCATAGCAGGACCCTGGACTTAGCAATCAATTCAGACTTTATAAGAAAATGCTACACATTGTAAAACATATCTTTGAGTTAAAAAAAAAATACCCTCAAAATACTTAAAGGGGGAAAATTATCAAATAACCATTATTTAGACCAGGCATCCTCTATCCTTCAAAAAATAACAAGATAACCCCCACACACACATTGCTAGAACTACACATCTCACATTATCTTCAAGAATTTGAGAATAAATGTTATTATAATCAGAATGACTTTTCCACAATTATCTAATCATGAAACTGACCCATAAAAAATTAAGAGTTGCTAAAAGATATTTCTATATATTGAAATCATTATTTCCAAAGTTCATGGGATGAAATTATCTTAAAAAATAAATATTGCAAGTAGTAGATGAAAACCTAAACATGGTAACAAGATGAAATACATAAAATTCCCATCATCCCATTTGTCTAAATGTGACTTCACCATCAACCAAAAATAATCCTACTGCCTAACACTCCAATTCGTTTATATATGTCTATGTCTATGTACATACATATATGTATGTGTATGTATGTATGTATATATATATATATATATATATCTTTTACTTGCACATGTCTATTAAACCTCAAACATGAAGGTACTTTTTTCTGAATCTATTGGATAGAAGAAAGACAATAATGAAGGATATCAACATTATGGAAGATAGCAATACAAAGAATTATTGTTACAAGTAACATTTATATAGTACCTACTATGTGAGAATCACTGGGATAGATATTTTACCATTATTATGTTATCTGGTTCTTACAACAACCCTGGGATGTAAGCGCTATTATCATGCCCTTTTAACAGATATGGATAGAAAGTCAATGAGAAGATAAGTGATTTAAACAGAGTCACATAGATAGTAAATGTCTGAGGTCAAATTTGAACTGAGATCCTCTTGATTCCAGGGCTAACACTCTATGCCCAGTGCTACCTAGTTGATATGTTTATGATGAATGATAGAAAAAAATAGTTTTAAAAATATTAAATACCCCAGATTTCAATTCACAAATTACTCTGTAAGCCTATATTCTTAATACCATGACTATAGAAATATGTATCTCTAATAGTAAACTAGGGCACACTAGTATATCAAAGCCAAACTATAAAATGACATTGTAAGGTACAAGATATTTTCTCCATAATCTCAGTGCCTACTTTCTCCTAATTATACATAACATCAGAAAGCAAAGTAAATACATTCTGGGAATGCATATGCCACTTGTTGTTTCTCTTATATGATCCATGGTAAATGTTGCTCCAGTGGATAATGCTTTTTGGGTGTAGCATTGTTGGATAGGTTCTTCCAGGCACTTCTCAGACATTCACCTGATCTTGTTCAGTCAGAAATATTCCTTTATCTGAAAGAAATTGCTCAGGGGGCATACTCTTATTTTAAGTTCATAACCTTTCTCTGGCCCTTTTATAATTTTTTTTTTATTGTGATAGGGAAAAAGTCTTACATCAAATTCTCCTGCACAATTCAAGCAGTCTTGAATAAGCTTCTAATCTCTCCTATAAGAGATCACCAAGAACCTATTTCTTTGGACAAAGAAAGGGCTCCTCCTAAGTAGGGAAGTTGTGTTTTTTTCACTTTCCTTGGAGCATGAATTTTAGTTTCCTGCTCAGTGACCTCACATTAGTTTATACTGGACATTTAATACATCTCCCAAACATAATCTCTTGAAAACATGGTTATAAGCCAGATTGCAGTTATTCATAAAATAACTACCACAACACTGTGAAGTTTAAGAATATCCATTTTCAACTTTCTCTTCCATTTTTGCTTATTTATACAGTTGGGGAAAAGAAAGGCACAGAAATTAAACAGGCAATGAATCATTTTCTTTAACCTGTCTTTTTCACATTCAGACAAAGGTATATAGACAATGAAAATCTCTAGGTGGATTCAAGGTTTTCCATCACTATAGTAACAATAATATCTTCTTTGGTAAAGGTGTGTTCCTCTATGTACAAAGTCCCTAGAAGTGAGAAAATAAATCTCATGAATTAATGTAGCAAGTTAAAAGTATACATATACATATATATATATATATACAAAATATAAACACGCACATATACATATATTTGTGTGTTTCTGTGTGTCTGTGTGTGTGTGTATATATATATATATATATATATATATATATATATACACACACACACACATATGCAAATATATGCATTTGCTTTTTTAAAATTTTATTATTTATTTTTCTTTCTTTATTGGATTCTGAACTTCATGAAAAAGGGATCATGAATTATTTACACTTGACATTTCCCCCAATCCAAACACAATCTTATTAACAAAAGAGCACTACACAATTGCTTGCTCAATGAAGAAAGAACTGAAGGAATGGCAAATATTACTATTTTTCTCAAAAGGAAAATTTGGTCAATTTTTCTGGATAAATCAATAACTAAACATTTATTAAGCATCTGCTATGTGCTAGACACTGTATTAAGGATGTTGGATACAAAAAGAGACAAAGATAGTTCCTGCCTTCAAGGTCCTTACAATCTAATGAAAAAGATTGTATACAAACAAGCATATACAAAGCTGGATATGCTGTTGTTCAGTCACTTTTCAGTCATATCCAACTCTTCAGGACCCCATTTCATGTTTTCTTGGTAAAGATAATGGAGTAGTTTGCCATTTGCTTCTCCACTTCATTTTACATATAAGTAATTCAAGAAAATCGGGCTAAGTGTCTTGTTCAGGGCCACAAAACTATAAAGTGTCTGTGGCCAGATTAAATCTCAGGAAGATGAGCCTTCCTGACTTATCACTGTCTCCACTGTGCCACCTAGCTGCCCAAAAACAAGCTACACAGAACAAATACAAAATGATTAACAATGGAAAGCACTAGAAATAAGCGGGATTGTAAAAGGTTTCCTGTAGAAGGAGAGACAGAGAGGCAGAGACAGAGAGAGACAGAGAGAGAGCCTGTGTTAAAAAACCAAGAGTCCAATGTGACTGAATCTAAGAGTAAACATCAAGAAGAAGAGAAAAAGGGAGAAGTGTTATGGAGGATTTGAATTTCAAACAGAACATTTTGCATTTGATCGTGGAAGTTAGGAAGTCATTGGAGCTGATTGCATCAAACTCAGAAAATAAATAACCAAAAGAGGTGGAGTCAAAATGTCAGAGAGAAACCAAGGAGTTGCCTGACATCTCTCTAGTTTCATTAAAAAAACCCATTAAATTAAGCCTGTAAACTGATTCTGGAGATATACAATCCACAAAAAGACAGTATGAAACAACTTTCCAGTTTATGATAATTTAGGAAGAGAAATTCAGGGAAGGTCTTTCTCACTTGGATATAAGGAGAGTGCCACCATGTCTATATGGTGTCCCTGCAAGCCAATGGGAGGCTCCTAATCCCAGCACAGTTCAGCAACTGATGCATCTTAGTCCTGGATCAGTGGGAAAGCAAGCCATCTGAGAGGGCACCAATCTCACCACAGAAGGCAAATTGCCAGCCCAGGAACCCCAGCCAAACAGGTGAGATTAAGTTGGCCCACCCCAGAGCAGTGGGCAAGTCACAAGCAGCTGAGCCCCCAGTGTGTAAAACCAGTGACCAGGAACCTGAATCCCAGTGCAAGAATTTTGGGAAAGTTCCCCTGTGTATAAATATGAGTGCTCAAATGTTTAAAATTAGCAAACAAACAAACAAAATACCTCTCACCCTAGGAAGCTACTATGGCAACACCGAATAACTAAACACAAACTAAAAAGAGGACAACAATGTCAAAATGCTTACATGGCCTCAAAGGGGAATATGAATTGGTCTCAAACTTCAAAAGTCATTTTGTAAGAGCTCAAAAGGGACTTAAAAGTCAAGTAAGAGAAGGCAGGAGAAAAACTGAGAAAAGAAATGAAAGCTATACAGTGGAATTATGAAAAAAAAGAGACACCAGCTTGGAAAAGTAGGCACAAAAACTGAATGAAGAAAACAACTTCTTAAAAAATAGTATTGGCCAGATGGCAAAAAAATCCACCAACGAATGAGCAAATGAAAAAGAACATATACAGATAACTAAAGAAAATAATTCCTTACAAAAATAGAATTGGAGAAGTGAAATCTAATGACTCCATGAGACATCAAAGATTCAGTCAATCAATGTAAAAGAAGAAAAAAAAAGAATAAAATACAAAATATGTAAAATGCTTCATTAGAAAAAAAGGAACGGAAAAACAGATGCAGGAGAGACAGTTAAGTATTGTTAAGTATAATATTTAAGTATTGCTAAGGCTGTGGAGAGGCAGTCCTCTGGGGCAGATGCTTAGAAGAAACTCTGATAACACCTGTGCAAAATTTGGGATACAACACACTCCACTCTGGAAGCAGAGTTCTACATTGGCAAAGAGCTCAAAAGTCAAGTATTTTACTGGCAAAATGAGCAAACAGAGGAAGATAAATCAGACTATAGAATCTATTTTTGGTGACAAAGAGGATCAAAACAGAATCAGAAAACAACAAAGTCAAAGCTCCTCTATCAAAAGTCTCCAAGAAAAATAAGAATTGGTCTTAGCCAATCGAAGAGTTCAAGAAGGATTTTGATAACTGAGAGAAGTAGAGGGAAAATGGGAAAGGAAATGATAATGTTGCAAGAAAATAATGAAAAATGAGTCAAAAACCTGCTAAAGGAGATCCCAAAAAGTTCTGAGGAAAATAACACTCTAAAATATAGACTAATTCAAATGGCAAAAGAAGTTCAAAAAGCCAATGAGAGAAGAATTCCTCAAAAAGCAGAATTGGCCAGATGGACAAGTAAATTCAAAAGTTCACTGAAGAAAAATTCTTTCAAAATTAAATTGGAGAAAATAGAAACTAATGACTTTATGAGAAATTAAAACACAAAATATCCCAAACAATGAAAAAAATAGAAAGCAATATGAAATATCTGTTTAAAAACAAAACACTGACTTGGAAAAGAGATTCTAGAAAGATAATTTTAAAATTCTTGGGCTACATGAAAACCATGTTCAAAAACAGAGTCTAGACATAATCTTTCAAGAAATTATCTGGGAAAACTGCCCTGGAATTCTAGAATTAGAAGGTAAAATAGAAATAGAAAGAACTCACTGATCATCTCTTGAAAAGAAAGAAAACACCTAGGAATATTAGAGCCAAATTACAGAATTTAAACACAACCAGGATGACACAATATCTAGCAATTTTCTTACATTAAGTGATTGAAGGGCTTGGGATATGATATTCTGATTGTCAATGGTGTTAAGATTAAAACTAAAAATCACCAACCCAGCCAAACTGAGTATAATACTTCAGAGGAAAATATGGATGTTTAATGAATTAGAGGACTTTCAAGCATTCTTGATGAAAAGACCAGAGATCAACAGAAATTTTTACTTTCAAATATAAGAATCGAGAGAATCATGAAAAGATAAACTAGAAAGAAGAATCATAAAAAAACATATTAAAGGGGCAGAACTAAGATGGTGCAAAGGAAGAAGTAACTTTTCCAAGCTCCTCTAAGAATTCTGTTGCTAAAAGCTAAAAAGTGAATTTGAATGGATTTGAGAGTGGTAGAACTCATTGAAAGATGTATTGTGGCAGATTCCTAGCCCAGGAAAGTGCCTACTCAGATCTGGTCAAGGAAAATATGGAGCACACAGGGGCTGCACCAGCATGGATCTGAAAGCAGAGTACAGCAGACTGAGAAGAAGCCTCAGCCAGCCAGCAGACTCACCCACCCTGAGGACCATTTGCAGCCTTAGTCTCACCACAGGACAGAGGATCTTCAGAGCTGGCAAAGAGAAAACACAGGGCCCACAGCAGGGACAGCAGCTTCTTCTGGGGCTATGAGCCCACAGTCTGGCTGCTTAAAAATTACAAACCAGAACTTCCAGAAATCAAGATGGAGGAATAAAACTTAATTGCCCTGATCCCCCTTCCACGAGCCATAAAAGTCCGGAGATAATTGCCCCACTCAGAGTAAAATCCTGAATTATTGGAAAGAGCCTCAGGCTTAGGAGTCACTGAGGAAGGGGAAAATGAGGCAGTATTGAGTCTAAGCCCAGGAGGGTGAAGGCAGGAAACACTAACAACAAAAGCCTAGGTGTTCTGGGCAATCAGCAGATTGCATCCCCACCCTGCTACTGACCTCCTGCTACTGAGCCTGCAAGAGCTGTAGCCCAGAGACACAGAGGTGGAAACCTGAAGGAGCCAGAAAACCCTGCCCCCAGAGGTTACTCTGTAAGCCTCAGGGTAACTGAGGGGAAACACAGAGCTGGCCTGGACTGAGTCTAGATATCAGAAGCTACAGATTATGAAGTGAAAAACCAAACACTTACCTCCCAGCCTGAGAAGCTCAATACTTCTGCACCCCAGAAGCAGATATCCACTCTATAAATCCAGGATCAAGGCAGTCAAAGCAGGGAAGAAGAAATTTACAAAGGCTAGGACCATCAAATCTTTTTATACTGAGCATGAACAATCAAATTCGTAAGGCAACACGAACTCTATACTCTCATTGGAGAACACAGAAGGAAATGTGAATTTGTCTCAAGCCCGAAAAGCATTCTTGGAGGATTTCAAGAGGTATTTCTAAAATGAAATTAAAAATGTAGAAGGTAAATTTAAATCTACAGTGACCAAATTGGAAAAAAAAAATCTCACTGAAGAAAACAAAACTTTAAAAAGTAAAATTGGAGAACTAGGCAGAAGGTCCAAAATGTAACTGGAGAAAATATCTCCCTAAAAACGAAAACTCAACATATGGCAAAGGAGCTTCAAAAATTAATTGAAGCTAATAATTCACTAAAAATTAGAATCAGTCAAATTGAAGTTAAGGAATCTATGATGCATCAAGAGTCAGCCAAACATAACATGAATATTGACAAATTAGAAAAAAAAAAGGCATAAAATATTTCAATGGAAAAACAACTGACAGGGAAAACATCCAGGAGAGATAACCTAAGATTATTGGCCTACCAGAAAGGCACGATGAAGAAAAGCAGCCTGGACAGCATCCTCCAACAGATTGTCAAAGAAAACTGTCCTAAGGTCATGGAATCAGAAGGTAAAACAGTTATTGAAAGAATTCACCAGTCTCCTCCTGAAAGAGATCTCAAATTGAAAACTCCAAGAAATACAGCAGCCAAATTCCAGCGCTAAAAGGTCAAGGAGAAAATACTGAATGCAGGCAAAAAGAAACAATTCAAATACAATGGAACTATAGTCAGTATTACATAGGACTTAGAAACCTATACATGAAAAGATTGGAGGGATTGGAATTTGATATTTTGTAAAGCAAAAGAGCTAGGACTGCAAATAAGGATCAACTACCCAGCAAGACTGAATATTATCTTTCAAGCAAGAAAATGGACAGTTAATACAATAAAGGACTTTCAGACTTTGCTTATGAAAAACCAAGAGATCAATGGAAAATCTGATCTCCACTTACAAGACCCAAGAAAGACATAAAAAGTTAAAGAAGGTAAACACACACACACACATACACATACACACACACAGATGCCCACACATGCACATACCTTGAGATTCAATAAGAGCAAACTGTTTACATCCCTATATGAGATGTGAATACCTGTCAATACTGAAATTTGTATAAGTACTGTGACATATGAAAGGGTTGTACATAGATAGAGGGAGTGGGTATAACTGAATTAACCTGAAGATTAAAAAAAAAAAACTATTAAGGGTAAGAAAGGGATTGCAGTAGGAGAAAAAGAAAAGTTGAGGCAGAAAATGGTAAATGATGCCACCAGAAATGGAATAAAAGCATACTAAAATGGAGGGTAGGGAAGGAAGGAGATTAGCATCATATGATCGTTACTCTCATTGGCTCTGTTTTAAATAAGAATCAATATAAACAGTTAAAGTTAGATTCTAACTTGAAAAGACACAAAAACTCATAACAATAGAGGGAAAAGAGGGAGGAAGAGGAGCACTGTATGAAATTTACTAGCATTGGTTTGGGTTCAAGAGGGGAATAACATACTCTGTATGTAGTAGGGGAGATAAGAGGAAGGAGTGTCATAAAGGGAAGGGTGCTCAGAAGGGATGGAAAGAGGAATAAGGGAAAAGGGTAGGTAAAGAGGGAGGGACATAAGGAGGGAATATTGAGGGAGGTGGTGATAAAAGGGAAAACTCTAAAGGAGGAGAAGGGAAAAGGAAGATACAAAGATATAAACAGGGGAGGGAATAAGATGGAGAGAAAGTAACAGATAGTAACCATAATTGTGAATGTGAATGCAAAGAATTCTCCTATAAAACAGAAGTGGATAGCAGAATGGAATAAAAACAACAATCCTACAATATTCTGACTACAAAGAACACATCTGAAACAAGGGGATATGCACATGGTAAAGGTAAAAGGATGGAGTAGAACATATTATGCTTCAGCAAAAGTAAAAAAAAAAAAAGCAGAGGTAGCAATCCTTATCTCAGATAAAGCAAAAGCACAAATAGACCTAATTAAAAGAGATAAGGAAGGAAACTACATCCTGCAAGAAGGTATCATCAAGAATGAAGTCATATCATTACTTAACATATATGCACCAAGTGGTATAGCATTCAAATTCCCAGAGGAAAATTCAAGGGAATTAGAGGAAGAAACAGATAGCTAAACAAAACTAGTGGGGGACCTCAATCTCTGCCCTCTCTGAACTTGATAAATCTAACCTCAAAATAAATATGAAAGAAGTTAAGGAGGCAAATAGAATTTTAGAGAGGCTAGATATGATATATCTCTGGAGAAAACTGAATAGGGATAAAAAAGGAATATATCTTCCTCTCAGCTCTACATGGCACATACACAAAAATTGAACGTGTATCAGGGCATAAAAACAGCACAATTCAGTGCAGAAAGGCAGAAATATTAAATGCATCATTCTGAGATCATGACACAATAAAAATTATGTGAAATAAAGGACCACAGAAAGATAGGCAAAAACTAGTTGGAAACTAAATAATTTAATCATAATAAAAGAGTTGGTCAAACAAGAAATCAAAGAAACAATCAGTAACTTCATTGAATAGAATAACAATAATGAGACATCATGTCAAAACTTGTGGGATGTACCAAAGGCAGTTCTTAGGGGAAGTTTTATATCACTGAATGCATACCTGAAAAAAATTAGAGGAAATGGAGGTCAGGGAATTGGGCATACAATTGAAAAAGCTAGAAAAAGAACAAATTGAAAATCCCCAATTAAATACTAAATTAGAAATATTGGAAACTAAAGGAGAGATTAATAAAAGTGCAAGTAAGAAAACTATTGAACTTATAAATAAAACTGAGTTGTTTTTATAAAAAAAACCAATAAAATGGATAGACTCTTAGTCAATATGACAAAAAAAGAAAATCAAATTTTGAGTATCAAAAATGAAAAGGGTGTATGTACCTCCAATGAAGAGGAAATAAAAACAATAACTAGTAATTATTTTGCCCAATTGTATGCACATAAATTTTACAATCTTAATGAAATAGATGAATATTTACAAAAATATAAGTGGCTCAGAGTAACTGCAAATGATGTAAATTACATACATAACCACATCTCAGAAAAAGAATTTGAACAAGCTATCAGAGAACTCCCCAGGAAAAAATCTGCATGGCCAGATGGATTTATTAGTGAATTCTATCAAGCATTTAAAGATTAATTGATCCCAACAATCTACAAACTATGCAAAAAATTGGTGAGAAAGGAGTCCTACCAAATTCTTTTTATGACACAAATATGGTCTTGATAACTAAAGCAGGGAGAGACAAAATGGAGAAAAAAATTATAGACCAATCTCCCTCATAAATATATATACAAAAAGTTTAAATAAAATATTAACAAAAGACTACAGTACATATTGCAAGAATAATACATTTTGATCAGGTTGTATTTATTCTAGGAATGCAAGGATGGTTCAATATTAGGAAAACCATCAGTATCATTGATCATATCAACAATAAAACTAGCGGAAATCCTACGATTATCTCAACAGATGCAGAGAAGGCTTTTGACAAAATGCAACATTCATTCTTATGAAAAACCCTAGAAAGTATAGTAATAAATGGAGTTTTCTTTAGAATAATAGGCAGCATCTACTTAAAACCATGAGCAATTATTTTATGTAATGGGAATAAAGTAGATACATTTCCAATATGATCAGGGGTGAAACAAGGATGTCCACAATCCCAGAGAATCAAGTAAAGAACTTCTTGAGACAATAAATAAATTTAGTAAAGTTGCAGGATATAAAGTAAACCCACTTAAATTGTCACCATTCCTATATATTTGCAATGAAGTCAACAGCAAGAGGTAGGAAGAGAAATCCCCTTTAAACTTACTGTAGACATTTTAAAATATTTGGTAATCTACCTGCCAAAACAAACCCAGTACCTTTATGAACACAACTAGAAAACACTTTATACACAAAGAAATTCAGACCTAATCAATTGGAAAAACATAAATTATTTGAACCTTCATTGAGCTAATATAATAAAAATGACAATTTTACCTACATTAAATTACATATTTAGGGCCCTATCAACCAATCTACCAAAAATATCACTTTTCAGAGAAAGAAAAAATAGTGACAAAATTCATTTAGAAGAACAAAAGGTCTAAAATATAAGACGTGCTAGGGAATGTGGCCTAGCTGTACCAGATTTTAATCTGTATTATAAAGAAGCAGTCATCAAAACTTGTTGGTACTGGCTGAGGAATAGAACAGTTGTTCAATGGAGTGGAAGGAAAAGAAAAGTGGGATGACATAAAGTAGGGAAGAAGGGAATGCAGAGGTAGAAAAGAAAGAGGAAAGAAAAGGTAGGAGAATATTCTGGGAAGATTACAAAGTTTGTCAGAAAATTGCAAGATCACATGATTTTCCTCTTCAAAATGAATAACATGCCCAGTCCAGGAACCCCTTAAACAACAAGTTAAATTACAAACACTGGGGTTAGTTGTGCTGGGTGGTTGCCTTGACCCTAGCCACAGGAACTATTACCACCAGGATAGTAAGGGGACTTGGCATCTGATCCGTGGAAGACTAATGAGACCTATGATGACAAGGAGCATCAGACCCTATTGTGTTTCAGAGAACTGGACAGGAGTGAGAAGGAACCAGGACATGTCCTGTGAGTACAGAAGCAGTGGGTTTAGGCTGCTGTTGGCAATGGCACTTGCAGAAGGCTGGAAGTCTTGTTTTGGGTTCAAGGTCATAATGCAGAACTGAAGGAATATCTGAAGCGAAAGCCGCTATGCCTCCTACCTGGTGACTAAAGGTGGTTATAAAACCTAAACTGATACCAAAAAAAAAAAAATCTCTGGCAAAGAAGAAAATTACGATCAGAGAGAATTACTATAAGAATAAAGAAGACCAGGATTCATATTCAGAGGAAGATACTGAAGTAAAGAAATTCTCTCCTAGCCAGAAAAGAAATGTCAAACAGTGCCCTGGGGGGGAGGAAGAATTAGAATATTTAAAAAAGACTTTAAAAAACAAATGAGAGATATTGATGATTTTTTTTTAATAACAACACTCCAAGAAAGATAAAAACCTTATGAAAAGTCAACCAATTATAAAAGGAGAACCACAATCCTAAGGAATGAAATGACTCCTTTAAAATCAGAATTACTCAAAGTGAAGTCAGCAAAGTTATAAGAGATGAAGAAATATTAAAAGAAAGTGTAAAAAAAATAAAAAGGATGTAATTTGGAGAACAGATCAAGAAATGAAAATATAAGAATACTCTCACTACCTGAAAGCTATGAGGAAAAAACCATCTTGATAAAATAATACTAGGAATAATTAAATAAAATTGTCCTGAATCTTAAAAAAAAAAGAGGGAAAATTAGAAATAAAAGAAAAAATCCACCACTTACTACCTCAAAGACATCCTATGAGGAAAACCCACATTAATACTAAAGTCAAACTGTGAAACCCCCAGAAGAAGAATAAAATATCATGAGCACAAGTAAAAACCAATTTATATATGACAGTGACACAATTAGATTTACACAAAACCTAGTAGTGGCAACACTAAAAGACAACAGGTCTTAGAACACTGTATATTAAAGAGAAGAAGAACTGGGCTTTTTGATGAAAATATCATGCCTAGCAAGGTTAATGATAATTCTGAATGAAAAGGGGAAATTATATTTAATGAATTATCAGACTTTCAGAACTTTGGAAGAAAAATAACTGAACTTAACAGATTTGACATACAAAAGGCAGAAGAAATATAAGATATGTAGCAAAGACCAATTATAAGGGACTCAATAAGGACAGGCAGTTTACCTTCTATGCATGTAAAATGTAAAATGTATGTCTAAGATTGCTATTAGTCATAAGAAAGGGGTAGACTTCATCATGATATGACTTAAAAAAAGGCAAGGACAAAAAAAAAGCATCCTCCAGCAGCCAGACCTCCCTATGTTTCAGTGAATCCCTGAGGAAATACAGAAAATCCTCAAAGACCTCATAACCTGCCATATATTAAGACTAGGACCAGAGCTCAACAGCAGGTAAACTGCCAGACCTCTACAGCCTCCAGCTCCCAGAACCTGAAGCTTCACCACACAAAGCCAGAAACCAGGCCCTTGGACCTCATTACAAGAAGCTTAAGGCAGAGCTCCCTAAGGCCCAGTAATTGAGCTCAATTTTAAAATTTAGGAAATAGGCAAAAACAAACCAAAATAAAACAAAGAAATAAAAATGAGCAAGAAGCAAAAATGAACAATGAAAAAAAAAGTTACTATAGGTTTAGGGAAGAACTAAAACAAACTCAGAAGCTAACATCATTGTAAATAGACTTATATCTGAAGTATCAAAGGGGAATATGCATTGGTATCAACATCAAAAAGTATTCTTGCAAGAGCTAAAAAAAGACATAAAATGCCAAAAAGGAGAGGTAGAAGAAAAAACTGGGAAAAAGAAGAGAACATTATGCAAAGGACAGTCAACATCTTGAAAAGGAAGAACAAGAATTGACTGAAGCAAACAATGGTGTAAAAAAATTTATTGGCCAAATGGATTTTCAAAGGTCCAGAATATCAATGGAATTAATGTAAAGAAATACAGATCTAAAACTGTATTATAAAGCAGAAATCATCTACTCACTAAGTAAAAGAGTGCTGGGTCAGTGGAAAAGATTCCATGTACAAGACACAGTAGTTGATGACTATAATAATCTATTGTTTGAGAAACCCAAAGATTTCAGAATCTGTGAGGACTCACTATTTGAAAAAGAAAAAAAAAACTGCTAAGAAAACCAGACAATAGTATGGAATAAACTAGACATAAACTGACATCTTACACTATATGCCAAGATGAGGTCAACATGAGTAAATGATTTAGATATAAAGGATGATACCATAAGCAAATTAGGAGATCATGGAATAATTCATCAGTCAAAACTATGGAGAATAAAAGAATTCATGGCCAAGACAGAGAACATTCTAAAATGCAAAATAGATAATTTTGATTACTTCAAATTAAAAAAAGATTTTGCACAAAGAAAGTCAATGTATGTCAAGACTAGAACAGAACTAGAAAACTGGAAAACATTTTTCACAACCAGTTGCTCTGATAAAGGCTTCATTCTAAAATGTATTGAGAACTGAAACAAATTTAAAAAAAATAGAAATCATTTCTCTGTTGATGAATGGGTAAAAATATAAATGGGAAGTTGTCAGATGAAAAAATTACAGTTATCCATAGTCACATGAAAAATGTTCTAAGTCATTATTGATTAGAGTAATGTGAGTTAAAACAATGCTTAGTTACTGATTCACACTGATCAGATTGTCTAATATGATAAAAAAGCAAAAAAAAATGATAAATGCTGGCAAAGGTGTTGGAAAATTATGACACAAGTGCATGTAAAATAATAGAAATAATAATGAGAATGATGATGATGATGATGATGATTATGATGATGATGATAATTTTTAAACATTTTATTTAAAAACTTTTAATTCCAGATTCTTTCCTTTCTTCTCTCATCAAACACCCTTACTGAGAAGATAAACAATTCAACATAGGTAGTAAATGAGTACTTACCCAAATCATTTCCATAGCAGTTATAGTGAAAGACTAACTATATTTCCCTCCATCCTATCCCTCCCTTCACTTCTTTTATTTTCTACTTTGACCCAGTCCCTTTTCAAAAGTAGGGGCTTCTAACTACCCTCCAACCCAATGTGCCTCCCTTCTAACATCACCCCTCTTATCCCCTTTCTTTCCTGTAGGGTAAATACACAATTTAGTGTGTATGTTATTTCCTCCTTAAGCCAAATTCAATGAGAGTAAGATTGGCCCCATTATCTTTTGCCTTCTTATTCTTCCCCTCCATTGTAACAGTTTTCCCTTGCCTCTTTTATATGAGATAATTTACTCTAGTCTGTCTCTCCCTATCTCCTCTCATTATTTCCCTCTCTCCCTTCTTAAGTTTATTTTTAAAATATCATCCCTTCTTATTTAATTGATCCTGTGCCCTCTATCTGTATCTCTACACATATATACACACACTCATATATGT
>CM053587.1:124188865-124235775 GCA_028646515.1 Pseudochirops corinnae
CTTATGCCCTCTATATATTCATATATACACATACTCAGATATGTGCTTGTATGTATATATAGACCCTCTTATATAGATTGATATATGTGTATGTATATGTATATATAAATTTGTATTCCCTTCACCTATCCTCATACTGGAAAAGTTTCATCAGTTACAATTGTCACTTTTCCATGTTGGTATGTAGATAGTTCAACTTTGATAAGTTCCTTATGATTTCTTTTCCATGTTTATCTTTTCATGCTTCTTGTGTTGGAGTGTCAAAATTTGTTTTCAGTTCTGGATTTTTCAGCAATAATGAAAGTCCTACACCTCACTGAATGACCATATTTTCCCCTTGAACACTATACTCAATTTTGCTGTGTAGGTGATGCTTGGTTTTAATCCTAGATCCCTTGATCTCTGGAATATCATATTCAAGGCCCTTCAATCCCTTTGTGTAGAAGCTGCTAGATAAGCTTTTGTTTCTTTCCTCTGTTTCTGTTTTTCTGTTTTGCCATTGAAGCCTAAAATGAAATCTTAAATAATTCACAGAAATGTTAGTTTATCTTAAAGTCAATAACATTTAAATGCTCAGAGTTGTGCAGAAAGAAAATTCCTTTTATGTGTATTGTATGAATTGGAACCAGGAGACAGTTTAGAGTTGGAGGACAATTTGGAGATCATTGAATATCCAGAGCAGAAGTCTTGGGTAAGTGGACTAAGACCAAGCTATAATAATAAAATGGGGAGAGTTGTATATGTGAATATATAAACCTATGTTGAGTGAATTCATAAAACAATATCAGCCTTGACGTAATAATAAGAGGCAACTTGTTGGGTTTGTATGCAGGTAGGTAGCTGATTGTTTAGAGTACTGGTTCTAATGTCAGGAAGATCTGAGTTTAAATCAAGACGCAGACACATGCTGTGTAACACTTGACATATCACCTAGACTTTGTTTCTCTTAATCCTATGTAGAAACATACAGCAAACCACTCCATTTTTTTGCCAAGAAAACACTATAAATAGCAATCATTCATGACCAGCCACAAAGGGTTCCTAATCAACCAATTTCAGTCAGAAGCCTTAAACTAATCTAAAAAATCTTTGAAAATATGGAAATTAGAACCAGTGCTTTTTCAACACATCCCTGAGAAGAAATCACATGGGTGGGGGACAGGGGAAGGAAGGGAATTGGTTTTGACTTTGGCCAGGATTCTTTCTACTGATTCTTACACCCTGCTTACCTTTGTGAATGACGGAGAAGCTTGCAAATTCTCTTGTGTAGAAAAGAGGGTGGTGAGACCTAGTTATAAATTTAATGGGGGTTTATTGAAGCACATGACCGCTTAGAGTGTAGACTCAAATCAAACAGCTCAGAGCAGGGACAGAGTCAGAATATTTGAAGGCAAAAACCACAAAGTAATGGTCTGATCTATATGAAAGCAGAAACTTACAGAAGCAGAGGAATGCAATTGATTAAAATTCAGTTTAGTAACTTATATGGAATAGGGACTATAATTAAGTTTTGAGTTCCCAGAACAGGATGGGAGACTGTGCCTTGGGCAGTTTCCCAGAAATATGCAGGACTTTCACTTCCATGAAAAAGGGAGCACAAAATGGTGGGGACTGGAACAAGATGGAAGGTGACACGGGGCCTGTAATAGCAATCAGTCTAGCAGATATTTAACACTTAGTACCTTCGGGCTAAGTATGGAAGG
Source organism: Pseudochirops corinnae (assembly GCA_028646515.1). NCBI lineage: Eukaryota > Metazoa > Chordata > Mammalia > Diprotodontia > Pseudocheiridae > Pseudochirops > Pseudochirops corinnae. Next base: position 124,190,569 of record CM053587.1, read on the forward strand.
TTTGAACTCTTGTCCCACTATTGAGAAGATGTGAACTCCCCCATTGCCTTGGAAGAAGGGGATTGGCTGAGACATGAGGCCAGTGCATGTATATAAGGAAGAATTCCAGAGACAGAGAGAAAGAATTGAAATGTTGTTCCTGGTGAAGGAAGAATCATGGAGACTGAAGCCAGCTCAGAGAGGGAGAGAGAGAGACAGAGAGAGAGGGAGAGAGAGAGACAGAGAGAGAGAGAGAGAGAGAGAGAGAGAGAGAGAGAGAGAGAGAGACAGAGAGACAGAGAGAGAGAGAGAGAGAGAGAGAGAGAGAGAGAGAGAGAGAGAGAGAGAGAGAGAAAGAGTTTCTCTCCCAGCATCTGGAAGCTGACTGAGAACTGAGATGGAGTTTTCCTGATACCAGAATCTGGTGAAACAACCTGGAAGGCTGAGAGGGCTTGCCTGGAAGGCCTCCTGGAAGGCCAATATTCCTTCTGGGTCCCAGGTCCAGCTGAAGTGCTGGAGGACTGAAGAAGAATGACCAGAAGAAGACTTTGTTTGTTCATGGCCTGGCTGATCCTTGAGTTCCAAGAAAGAGAAGTGGTGAAAAGTTTAAGATGTGCTGGACCCTGTGAACTACAGTGTGTGCCAGGGACTGCCCTGAGGACTGGACAAGGACCTGGGAGCTGTCTACCTCTGAGGATTGGATGAGGACCTGGGATCTGTCTGCCTCTGAATCCAGGTGACTGTTTAGTGGATTCAGGAGGAAGCCAGGACCATGGAAAGGGATCCAGGGAATCAGAGAGACGACCCAGAGTCAAGATGAAGAAAAGGCCTCCTCTTGGATGTAATTGAGGTTAGCTGCACCCCGAGGGGTGGAGGGTTTGTGTGGTTTTCTAATGACTGTATTTGTGATTAATGATATTTAGTAATTGTGATGCTAGAATAGTGACTTATTAAGTTAATGGTTGCTTAATGAATGGAAGTTTGATTATTCTATTGTGAATTGATTGAAAGGTTAAGTATTGAGTTGCCCCATGAGTGGAAGTATTGATTACTGTATTATGAATTGATTGAATGTTTTGTTCCAAATATTGTGGCCACTGTAGTGAAAACTGTGTGGCCATATTCTGTGATAAGATGTAATGTTCTGAATATTATTTTGTGAATGTTTGCCTAGATTTGTAATGGAATAAACAGGGTGTTCACTATATTGTGTAATCTGAATCCTAAAAGCTGTTACAGTAACATTCTTTTAGGAATCCGCTGGTGCATGACATTACAGGGCCCCATACAACCACTTCTCATGTATGGAAGATACTGAGCTTTCTATTCTCCCATGTGTATCCTACAGTATCTCTTGATCAATTGAAATTGGGAGTCAAGGCAGAATGGCACAGATTCATGGTTCCACAAAAGAGCAAGCATAAACATGGCACTATTCTCAAGTATAATTTTTTTCCCCATCAACAAAGAGATATGAGTAACTATTTTGCCAAATTTGCTCTGTATGTTTCTGTATACTTTTCCTCTGGATTATATGTACTTTTGGGATATCATGTCATAATGTTTGTGGTGATAGTTTGTACCAATTATTCTTACTGTTAGATGCCTCCTTCTAAAAGCTTCTAGAAGATGACTGACTAAATTCATTATTTTTTAAAGATTAATTAATTTATTTTTAATTTTCAACATAAACTACTACATGATTTTCAGTTGCAAATTTTCTTCCTATCTCTCCCTATCCCCATGACAAGATGGCATGCATTATGATTGCCCCTTCCTCCAATATCTCCCCACTTCTGTCACACCCTCTTCTCTTATCTCTTACCCATATTATTTTCCTATAGGGCAAGAGAGATTTTTTAAAATTAATTTATTTATTTTCTAGTTTACATCATCCATTTCCATGAGATTTTGAGTTACAAATTTTCTCCCCATATTTCCCCTACCCAGCACCTCAAACAGCCATCCCACTGTATAACCCCTCCCCTATCTGTTCTCTACTATGTCCTCCCTCTGGCCCCTCTGACTTTCTGGTAGGGCAGGATGAATCTCCCTACCACAGTGCCTGTATATCTTAATTCCCAGTTGGATGTAGTTAATAATAATAATTATATGTATATATTTAACATTTCATTATGTAACTTTAAATTCTAGATTCTTTCCCTTCCTCCCTCATCACCCACCCCCAGTGGAAGGACAAGTAATTAAATAAAGACTGCACACATGTAATTATGCAGAACCTCTCCACAGTGGGCATATTGTGAGAGACTGATTATATGTCCCTCCTTCCCATCCCACCCCCCCAACCCCCATTCTCTTCACTACCCTGACCCTGTCCCTGTCCCTGTAAAGTAGTGTGTACTTCTATCAACCCTCCCCCTCACCCTTTCCTCCCCTCCATTATACCACCTCTCTTCCCCATGCCCCCTCCTCTCTTTCATGGTAAGATACCCAGTTTAGAGTTTATGTCGTTCCTTCCCAAAGCCAAGTTCAATGAGAGTTATGTTGACCCTTTCCTGTTTGTCTTCCTGTTCTTCCCCTCCATTGTACAAATTATCCTTTGCCTCTTCTATGAAAAGATTAACCGCATTTTGTCTCTCCCTGTATCTTCTTATTCTACCCATCTCTCACCTCAGAATTTCATCATTTAGAGTATTGTCCCCTCCTATTCAACTGATCTTGTGCCTTCTGAGTATTCATATATACACATATTCAGTTATGAGTTTGTATGCATATATAAACCCTTCTGTATAGACATATGTGTATGTGTGTGTGTGTGTATATACACACACACACACACACACACACACACACACACACACAGGCACACACTCATTTGTATTCTCTTCACCTATCCTCATACTGAGAAAGGTTTCATAAGTTACAATCATCACTTTTCCATGTTGGCATGTAAATGGTTGGACTTTGATAAGTTCCTTATGATTTCTTTTTCATGTTTACCTTCTCATGCTTCTTGTTTTTGAGTGTCAAACTTTCCTTTCAGTTCTGGTTTTTTCAGCAAGAATGTTTAAAAGTCCTCCACTTCACTGAATGACCATATTTTCCCCTGGAACACAATGCTCAATTTTGCTGGCTAGGTGATTCTCGGCTTTAATCCTAGCCCCCTTGATATCCAGAATATCATATTCCAGGCCCTTTGATCCCTTAGTGTAGAATCTGCTAGATGCTGGGTTATCCTAATTGTGTTTCCACAGATTTCAAATTGTTTCTTCTTGGCAGCTTGTAATATTTTCTCCTTGATCTGGGGACTCTGGAAACTGGCTATAATATTCCAAGGAGTTTTCTTTTGGGGATCTTTTTCAAGAGGTGATCAGTGAATTCTTTCAAGTTCTATTCTGCCCTCTAGTTCTAGAATATCTGGGGAATTTTCCTTGAGAATTTCTGGGAGGATGGTTTCTAAGTTCTTTTTTTGATCATGGCTTTCAGGTAGTCCAATAATTTTTAAATTGTCTCTCTTGGATCTGTTTTCCAGGTCAGTGTTTTTTTTTTTTTTGAGGAGATATTTCATATTGCCTTCTATTTTTACATTTGTTTGGATCTGTTAAATAGTATCTTGATTTCTCATAAAGTCATTTGCTTCCATTTGCTCCACTCTAATTCTGAAGAATTATTCTCTTGAGAAAGCTTTTGAGATTCTTTTTCCATCTGGCAAATTCAACTTTTCAAAGCATTCTTCTCCTCATTGGCTTTTTGGGCCTCTTTTGTCATTTGAGTTAATCTATTTTATAAGGTGCTATTTTTTTCAGTCACATTGTTGACTCTCTTTTGATGATTTTCTTGTAGCATTCTTATTTCTCTTCCCAATTTTTCCTTCACTTTTCTCATTTGGTTTTCAAAATCCTTCTTAAGCTCATCTATGGCTTTTAGGCAGTCTTCATGTTTCTTGGAAGCATTTCATGTGGGAGTTCTGACTGAGTTGTCTTCCTCCCATTCCATGTTTTGATCTTTCTTATCAGAAGGAATCTAGAGTTTTGTTGCTGTTCTTACTTTGCTTCCTTTGCCTGCTCATGATTGCCAGTCAATGAATTTTTAGGTCTTTGGAACTCTGCTTCCAGAGGGGAAACCTCTGTCCTAAATTGCTGGGGTTTTCCGAGCTGCCTGAGATATTAGGGGGCTGCCATTTTTTTTGCAGCTCCCACCAGCTTTGGCTCACTGGAAACGCACCCCAGGACCACCACTCAAAACCATGATCTGGATTCAGGCCGCTCAATGCAACAACACTTGGCCTCTGTATGATTGCTTGGCCCTCCTACAGTCTGCAGGCTGTGAGCTCTGCAGCAGCTATGTGGAGGTGGCTTCAGGATCTCTGCATCTGCCACTTCCTTGCCCTGGAGACAGTTTGGCCACACCAGCTTTTCTCCACCAATTTTAGCCAAATTCCACTGACTTTTCCCTCAGTCCTTGTTTCTTATGGCTTGATAATTCTGGAAACTGCCACTGCTGGCGCTGATCCACTCACCTGAAGCTCCAGCTGTGGCTTGGCTTGGTTTGTCCAGCTACCCCTGGGGCCACACCGTGGTTTCCGGCTGGGCTGGTTTCAGGTCCCAGTGCTGAGATGGTCCCTCCTAGAAGAGCTGCCTTCAGTGGAAATATATATTTGTATGCATTTTAGAGCCCTAAAGTTTGTTTAGAGTCACATTTTATGAGTATTTGAGGTGGCTGTGTGGGAGCAGCCATACTGGCAAGATAGATTTTTATGTCCATTACCTATATGTCTTATTTTCCAATTTCTATTAAAAATAATTTTTACCATTCAGTTTTAAAAGATGGATTTCCAAATTCTCCTCCTTTCTCTCTCTCCATTCACCCTCATTGAAAAGGCAATTAATTCAATATATATTTTACATGTATAGTCGCACAAAACACTTTGATAACAGTCATGTTGTGAAAGACTAGCTGTATTTCCCTCCATCCTAACCCACTTCCCATTTATTCTATTCTCTCCTTTCTGTCCTTCTTCAAAATTCTTTGTTTCTGATTACCCCTCTGCCCATTTGCCTTTTCTTCTGTTATGCTCCCCTTATATCCTTCACCCCTATTTCCCATAGGACAAATTAGATTTTCATACCCAATTGAGTGTGTATGTTATTCCCCCTTAAATCCAAATCTGATGAAAGGTTCGATCATTCCCTCTCAACTCCCTCCTCATATAATATTTGAAAATAAAATTTTCTATTCATCTCTGATCTTTTCATCAAGATTGATTGAATATCTTCTATTTCATTGAATATACAATTTTTCACCAGAAGGATTTGACTCAATTTTGATGGGTAGATGATTCTTGGTTTTAATCCTAGTTATTTTAACCTCTTCAATATTATTTTCCAAATCCTCTGATCCCTTGAGGTAGAAGCTGCTAAATACTGTGTTTCCTTCATTGCATTTCCACAATACGTCAATTTTTTTTTTCTTCCTGGCTGCTTACAATATTTTCCCCTTGACCTCAGAATGTGGAAATTTGGTTGCATTATTCCTACCAATTTTCCTTTTGGGATCTTTTTCAGGAGATGATCAGTGGATTCTTTCAATTTCTATTTTCCTCTCTGTTTCTAGAATACCAGGACAGTTTTCCTAGATAATTTCTTGAAAGATGATTTCTTGGCTTTTTCTTTGGTCATGGCTTTCAGGTAGTCCAATAATTTTTAAATTTTCACTCTTTGACCTAATCTCCAGGCCCATTGTTTCTCCAATGAGATATTTCACATGGTTTTCTTTTTCACTCTTTTGGTTTTGTTTTGTTTCTTCATTTCTCAAAAGTCATTCATTTACATTTGCTCCATTATAATTTTTAAGAATTTTTTTTTCAGTGACCTTTTTGACTTTCTTTTCCATTCATTCAATTCTGCTTTTTGAGACTTTCTTCTAATCACTGACTTTTTGGATCTCTTTTGCCATATCTTTGCCAATTGACTGCTATAATTGTAATGGGGATTTGAGAATCTTCCCTGCCCCTTATTTTGGCAATCAAATAGGTACTTAGCACCTTGTTTCACGTTTGTGATTGTGTTAAGTATTAAGATCCAGAACTTGTGAATTCCACAGTGGGAAGAAGTTAATGTAACAGGAAGGAGAAGAATAGGGAGGACCTAATACCATACATAAGAAAATGCCGAAACTAGAGAGCCAGAATTGATAAGAGAGAGAGAGAGAGAGAGAGAGAGAGAGAGAGAGAGAGAGAGAATAGCTAGTATCCTAAGAACCTCTGAGAACTGCTGCAAATAGAAAAGAGAATGGAAAACAGAACTTGTGGTGGCAGAAAAGAGAAGTGAGACCTGAGAGCTTCTTCTGAGAACCAAAATGAGAACTTCTGAGAGGCATCCAGAACTGCTGAGAACTTCTGAGAACCATCCAGAGTTGCTGAGAACTTCTGAGAGCCAGCCAGAACTGCTGAGAACTAGAAATGCTGGGAACCAGAACTGCAGGGAGCAAGCATCATGGTAGGTGGGCAGGTACTACTGGAGAGAGAGAAGAGAACTAAGAACTGAGAACTGAATTGATAAGTGAAAAGAAATGAGAAATGAGAAGAGAGGAGAACTGAGAGGAAGCATGACTGTGGTGGCAATACCTTTTCTGTCTTTTCTGATGTTACTTTGTAAAATTCATCTGTTGATAGAGGACGTTGCTGTTGTTATGAAGCCCTGAGACCTTACTGCTGTTTCAGACGTCCTGAAAGAGGATTTTCTTGTTGTATGTTCACAGAAGTCCTGGAGGACGGTTTTACTGAAGTTTTCTGAGGTCCTGGGACTATATTGATGATTTGTGTTGATTTCTCAGACCTTGTGTTGGGTCTATTTTCATTTCACAGGCAGAAAGTGAATTGATGAGTATGTCAGCAATGTGAATCTATGCTATTGTGGCTTTGTTAAGATTTGTCTTCCCAGGAACAGAAACTGTGAAGGACTTGAGGTGGATTAGACACTGTGACCTTCAATATGGAACAGAAACTACACAAGGAGCTGGAAATGAAACTGAGAACTTCCCGTCTTTGAACTCAGATGACATTTGGATAGATTCAGGAAGGACCTGGGATCATGGAAGAAGAACCATGAAAGCTGAGAGCCTGCCCTGAGTCAAAATGAAAAGACTTTTCCCTGAGTATTTAATGCAAACCAAGGAGATAATAATTTAATGTGGCCTAAGGTTGGAAAACTCTGTATTCTGTATCCTGTACCTTTTCAGGATGATAGAATTAATGATGATTGGAAACTAATCTCCAATTAAGAAGAGAGAAGACTTTTTGATTGAAAAGATTAAGACTATGTGACCTAGGGGTGGAGAACTTTGACCTGCATACTTCATGTCCATTAAGGAGACTTGCCTCCTTAAGGATGATTGGATTAAGGACTTACTAAATGATTGGCATACTGAATGAATGTACTTTGTTTAAAACTAGATGACCACTTTGGTGAAAACCATGTGTCCACTTTAGTGATAACTTGTTATGCTATAACATTGTGAATACTGTATTTTGATTGCTGTGAATGTTTTTTCTTAGTTACTGAATAAATACAGAGTTCACTATACTGTGAAATCAGCAGCTTGAAGCTATTCAGAGCAGCTGCCCTCTGGAAAGCTGGAAAAGCTTGGCTTTACAACTGCCATTCCAGTCTATTTTTTAACGTGTTATTTTCTTCAGTATATTTGTGTCTCCTTTAGCAAACTGTTGACTTCTTCATTATTTTCTTGTATCACTCTCATTGTTCTTCACAATTTTTCCTCTTCTTTTCTTACTTGATTTTCAAAATCTTTTCTGATATGTTCTGGGGCCTGTGACCAACTAATATTTTTCTCTTGGAAACTTTGGATGTAGGAGCTTTGATTTCATTTTCTCTTCTTGTAGTTATATGTTTTCAATTTCCTTGCCAGCAAAGTGAGATTCTATAGTCTTATTTTTCCCACTCTTTCCTCATTTTCCAAGCCAATATCTTGAGTTTTTAAACTCTTTGTTAAGGTAGGACTTTGCTTCTTGTGTGAAGGGTGTAATGTCCCAAGCTTCAGCAGTTTTGTGCAGCTCTTTTCAAAGATATTTTTTTAGGTATCTGCAAATTTTCAGTTCTTCCATGGTGGTATGATCAAAAGAGAGTTGTTTACTCTTCTCTTTGCCTGCACTGTGGTATATGAGTGACCAGGAGCATCATTTTTCTGCCTCAGGACTATTAGGAAGGTTCATTTTCCACTGCTGTGCCACACCAGAATCCCTTTTCACCACAGAACTGCCACCCAGGGCTGCGGCCCACATTGAAGACCAGGAAAATCAGAAAAATCTTGCCATGGCACCACCCCCCACTGTCTGTGCTCAGGAAGCAGTCAATATTGCTGTCATAACCTCTTCTACCACCCTCAGACTGGGATCAGATAGCACTTCTCTCTCACCGAGGTGTTTCTTACTTACCTTCTAAGTTGTCTTTGAATTCTCTGGGTTAAGAAGTCTGGAAACTACCACAGCTGCCAATGATTCAGTGCCATAAGGCCTGCTCCAGGTTTGCTAGGTTGTATTCTGTTCTGGCAAAGCCCAGACTCCACTCTTTTGTCAGACTTGTGCAACAGACCTTTCCTGTTTACCTTCCAGGTTGTCTTGGCCTGGAAACCTGTTTCATTCCATCACATTGTGGGTTCTGATGCTCTAGAATTTGTTTAGTAATTTTACAGGTATTTCTTTTTGTTTGGGGGAGAGCTGAAACAAAGCCCTACTTTAACTCCACCATCTTGGTCTGCCCTCCTAAACTGATTCTTAAATTATAATCTTGAGCAAAAATTCATTGTTGTGAGCTTTAGTCTATGAAATTAAAAATGACTTCCACTTCCTCAGGGCTATACCTTGACTTTTGTTTGGGGAATTTTGCTAAACTCTATGAACCCTACATGTCAATAGAAATGAGTGTTGGGATATAGATGCTGAAAGATTATCCTGAAAGCTAGAGAAATAAAAATTTAAAAAAATATATATTTTGCAAATGGAATGAATGCTTTTGGTGAGGGAAAGTAAGTAGCTAAGGATAATGGTAACTTTAAGAAAATTGGAGACTGGGAGAAAGACAGCATCATAAAAAATGGGAAAATTTGGTGGAGAAATGGGTTAAAGGGAAAAATTTGAAGATATATTCATTAATTAATTAATATATAAATTTGTTAATTTAATATTGAATAAATTAATTAATTAAATTAATAGAGTCTAAGGAGACATTGAGAGTAAATTTTTCAAATACTGAAAAAATTGTGACAGTTATCTCAGTAATAATTTATACATTCAAAAGAAAGTGTTCTTTTTGTTTTCTTACTAGATATTGCTTGAGTTCTCAAGTAGGAATGGTTAAATTTTCGATAACATAATATACTATTTGCTTTTACATTTTAATTTACATTTGACTTCTTTTTCCCTTGTCCTTTTTGCTATTCACACCCTCAGAGTTCTCAAACTTTAATTGAACCTCCACCCACAGCCTTCTCTTTTCATACTCTCTGCCTGATGAGTACAAGCAGAGCCAGGTCCATTACAGTGAAACCTGTGTACACAAGGAGTTTTTATTATGAGCTGGATCCTGAACCTTACAAACTAACCTTTTATTTCTCCTTGATTTACTCTGACAGCCTTCTCTCAGTGACTGGTCCAATGCATCTCCTCTCAAGATTTTGAATCTATCCTCAATCAACTCTCCCAGTAGATAGCATTATCTTCTGCTTCACTGAGAAAATTGGGAGCATCATCATCTGTTCTCTTAATTCCACACTTTTATTTCTCTCCATACATTCTTATTCGGCCTCTCTTCCTTTTCCCTAGGCCATTCTCTTTTAATTAGCTTTGTATCTTTTATCTCATTACTCATGAATACTGGAAAAAATTCCCCATCACTCATTCAAAGTCTCTATCTGAATTTTTCTCACTATATTTATTTAGAGAAAGATAGATATATAGTTTATAGTTATAGATATATGCATAGATTTAATTCCATGGTTATATAGTTATATGAATATGATTCCATCCTATAACTCTCCTTCATTTGTTTCCAAATTTGAAGAAATAATCACAATAGCCACCACTATTTCTTCACCACTCACTCAATTTTCAATCTGCTATGTCTTCCAAATCTACTACTTGACTGAAAGTGATTTCACCAAAGTTATGATCTGGTAATTTTCAAATCTCATGGCACTTTGACTCCTTGACCTCTCAAAATCCTTTGATATTGCTTAGTACTTTTTTCTTTAGAATAATCTGTTTTCTTTTGCCTTCATTGATTCTTTTCTTTATGTTCTATGGCAGTTCAGATGTTTTCTTTTCTGACATTTTTGTTTGATTATCAACCATTTCCTCCTTAACAGAGGGTTTCTGGTGTTCTCTTGTAAGTCCTTTTCCCTCTCATAGCTTTTCCTGTGTTCTTCTTGTTTTTTCAGTCATTAGTCATGTCTGACTCCTTGTGATCCCATGAAACATAGCTTTCCAGGCCCTCCAATCCTACTCTATCTGTCAGAGTTCATGTTCATTATTTTCATAATACTATCCATCAATCTCATCCTCTATTTTTCTCTTCTCTTTTGGCTTTCAGTCTTTCCCAACATTTTTTCTCAGTCCCAAATTCTTAATATATGATCAAATTATTTATGTTTCAGCTTCAGCATTCGAGATTCTAATGAATAGCCTCAATTGCTTACTTTAAGTATTAACTAATTTGACGACCATCCCACCCAAGAAAATCTCAAAAGTCTTTACCAGCAAATTTTTAAAGCATCTAGTCTACTACACCCAGTTTCATTGATAGTACATCTCCCACAGCCCTACATTGCTCCTGAGGAAAAAAAAATAACAAAGAAACAACACATGAATTTGAATATATGGACTTTTGTCAGATTTTAGTATACTGTCCAAATAGCTTTCCTTTCAAAAAGTGCTATTTAACTTCATGGCTGCTGTTACATTCAGTAGTGTTCTTTGAGTCCAAGAATATTAAATGAAACACTACTTCGATTTCTTCTCCTTTTATTTGCCATGAAGTGATAGAACCAGTTGCCAAGATCTTATTGTTTTGTTAAGGTCCAAGATTCTTCCTTCACCCTTATTAAGTAGCTTCTTAATTCCTCTTTATTTTCTGCAATCAGAATGGTATCATGTGCATATCTGAGATTTTTTTATATTTCTCCTAGTAACCTTAATTCCAGCTTTTGATTCAAAGAGAACGGCATTTTGCATGATGTACTCTGCATATAAGTTAAATAAATAAATTGACAATATGACATCTTTTCTTATTCCCTTTTCGATCTTAAACCAGTCAGTTGTCCCATGGTACTCCCATCTCTTTGAGTACTTGACACATTTTCTTTTGATCCACACAAAGACTTTAGTGTAGGCACTAAAGCAGAAGTAGATTTGTGTGTGTATGTGTGTGTGTGTGTGTGTGTTTGTGTGTGTGGAAGTCCCTTGCTTTTTTCCATAATCTAAATGATATTAGAAATTTGGTCTCTAGTTAATCTGCTTCTTCAAAAATGAATTTTTCTTTTGATAGTTCTTGATTTATGTATTGCTAAAGCCTTGCTTTCAGAATCTTAAATATAACTTTGTTAGCATGTGAAATGAGCACAATTTGTTCAGTAACTTGAACTTTCCTTATCATTGTCCTATTTTGAAATTGGAATATAAATTGATTTTTCCAATGCCCACTGTTGAATTTTCCAAATTTTCTTGCATATTGAGTATAGTACTTTAACATCATCATCTTTTAGCATTTTAAATAGCTCAGCTGGAATTCCATCACATCCACTGGCCTTTTCGTTAGCAATGTTTTCTAAGGCTGATGTCATTCTTCAACATGTTTGTCTCTAGAGATGAGTGACCATATTATTATGGTTTTCTGTGAGGTTAAGATCTTTCTTGTACAATTATTTTGTCTATTCTTGCCACCTCCTCTTAATATTATCTGCTTCTGTTAAGTCTCTACCATTTTTGTCTTTTACCATGCTCTTTTTTTGCATGGAATGTTTCCTTGACATATCTAATTTCCTTGAAGAATTCTACCCTTTCCCATTCTATTGTTTTCTTCTATTTCTTTACATTGCTCATTTAAGGAAATCTCTTTTCTCCTTGCTATTCTCTGAAATTTTAAATTATTTTTAAAATTCTAGTTTAATTAATTCCCTTTCCTTATTTCCTCAGCTATTTTTGTGCCTTATCAAAGAGGCATTTTGCTTTCTTGGTCTCCTTTTTCTTTAATTTTTTTTTTTAACTTTTGTTGTCTTTGTTGCTGTCTCTTATACAGTTTTACAGACTTATGTTAATAGGTCTTCAGGCTTTCTCTCTACCAAATTTAATCACTTCAATACCTCCATAATGACAAGGCAGTGATTCAGAGAGGCCCTTTGTTCCTTACATAACACCAGAAGTGTGCTGATAAAAGTTTCACAACTGTGGGGGAAAAGATCTATAACATGCTTCTTAAGTTTAATACGTATTAATACTTTCTTAAGTAAAGACAATCAACAAAATAATAAACCATGCCCTTCTTTGCAGTGTTTGACAATTTCTTAGATGCAAATGATGAAAAAAATTAATGTTATGCTGCATCATTCAATAAATAATGTTACTCTAAAATTCATCCTTTCCCCTACTTTATTAAAAACCTCTCTCTTAGTGAAATTCAAAAGGATATCTAAACTTCACAGTGGTTGAAAAATATAATTACTCCTATCCTCTGGGACATTTTCTTATTAACTACCTTAAAGTGCAACTCCCACCCTTCTATTCACTCTATGAACAGATAGCCAGCTTGGGCTAGACCCTCCATGGGATATCACTGTTTTCCCTGCTTCCTCTTTTCAAAAACAGGAGTGACTTGCTCTCCAGGAGAAAGATTGGTTTGGGTGCTTTTGTTTTCTAGACAAGATTACTAAGGACAGTTGACAGACATAAAGCAGCTAACACTCCTTAATTGTCAGAGTGGAGTGTGGTCATCCACACCTGAAAGCCAACCTGCTGATTGAGATTACCTTACCTTTGCCAGAGGAAGTCCAAATGTTGTACTGTCAGATCAATCTGAAGGGAGACACAAGTAAGTTTAAAAATCCCTGTGGGACTTCACTTGAGCTCATTGATTATAGCTTTAGACTCAAGCGATAGAGGAAGGATCCTAACTAATGCCTTTTGATCAGGTGCCAATGCAAGCCTAGTTTCCATGTTGCTTTTATTAAAATAATGTCTTTTCCTGGAGAAAACTCTGTGCCTTTGTTACAACTTTATTTGAGACATGCTCACACTAAAAATATGATAATTGGTTCTTATAGCTATCTCTAACACACTACTTTTTACCACATTCTTTCTCTTATTTTTATTCCTTTGCACTGGCTGTTCTCCATGCTCAAGAGATACTCCCAGACCACCTCTGCCTAATAGGATATATTGATTCATTTAAAATTCTTTTCAAGTGATGTCTTCTATATTAAACATTTCCTAATCTATACTCACTCCACCATCACACCCCACACAGCTGCTGATACATTCCTCCTCCCAAAAATTTTATTGCATTTTTTTTGAATGTCTTTTGTATAAAATTATTTGTGTATATGTTGTTCCACTGATAGAATGTAAGGTACTCAAGGACAAGTAAAATTTTTCCGGTTCTAATGTCTGGTGCGTTAATACTTCATTAATTGACTGGTGATTTCGTTTGTTCCTAAATATATTTTTCTATTTAAATGATTACAGAATCTACAAATCTAGTTTGAATAACTCTCCTGAACACCAAAAACTGTACTGCTAATATTTTATTGAATATTTCCTGCATGTGCCTTGCAGGGAAGTAAAAATTGATTGGTCCAAAACAGACATTATCTCCTGATCTCAAATCTATATTTTTGTATCCTGATAGTAAATTAAAAACTGTTTGAGTCTGGATCTCTTTTTTAATTTATATATTGATTTTTTTTTGATATATTGACATTCATCTTACATATAGCAGTATAATACTTGTTTCACTGGGAGATCCAAAAGGTATTGCAGATAATATGTGTTTTTAATAACCCAATTAAATGCAGAGGCAAAGTCAGTTTGGAGTTATAGGTGTAAAAATAATTATGTAAAGTGCTTCTCTTTATGGATCAGGGAATATATGTGAGGTTAACTTTAATCTATGAGGGTGTATCAGGAGGCTTTGGAAAATATAGATGGAAAGAAGGTGGAATGAACTTCCTTCTTGTTAGAAATGTCTTAATTCATTTTATAAAGAAATCTTATTTAAAAAATTTAATGAAAATCTGCAGCACTAGCAGCTGAAAATGTATTTCTTATGATTTTTCCATCTGTTGGCTAAAAGGAACAAAGGAAAAAGGACTTAAATAACATTTCCTGAGTGATTGACATTTACTTATTCTGAAGATAAATACGTGGAGAATTCTTGTGATATTTTATTTGTATTTTGAATGAACTGGACGGGGGCATTTTGTTTCTAGAAGTGAAGTCAATTATAGTTATACTGAAGCTTTGTAATAACTTTACATAATAACTTTGTAATCCTTATTACTAAAATCTGGCAATTAATTACTAATACTTATGTTATTATGACTTCACTTTTAACAAATCATAAATTCATCACTTATTTGTTCAGCCTTGCAGATAAAAGAATCATACATAAAAGACATTTATATGTGTATGTATATACAGATATCTGTTCATTTATATACACGAATACAGTTCTTATGTCTATGCATATATGTATAAGTATGTGCATGTGTATATATATATATATATATATATATATATATATATATATACCCACACATAGCTATATATCTTATATTTACTTATATACATATATGCATATACATACACATATGTGTGCATATATCTATACCTATATCTATGTCTATGTCTATGTCTATAGTTATATCTATATCTATGTCTATGTCTCTATATATGCCTATATCTATATCTATATCATCCCTCAGCTCAAGATTATAAGATTAAATGTGGGAATAAGTCATGTCAGTCTGAGGAGTTAATGGAAAGTATATGTATTTTCATTCCAAACACTGTAATAGTAGGTAAATTCCTAATGTTTAACTAAATTGTTCTTACAGGGGATACCAATTAATTGTAGAAGATAATGTAAATCTAAATCTGCTTCATCATCTCTATCAGGATATTAGGGAAGCTAGCTAATAATCCACTTTCTAATCAAGTCCTTATGTGAGTGGCACCAGATTCATGTCAGTCTAGGGTTGTGTTTTGTTTCTACAAATCAAATTGCTTATCTCATGTACCCTACCTACCAGATAAACAAATTTCATTATATCACTGGTATATATATATATCAGTAAGTGACCTATCACTGTCAGAAGGGAAGGTTCATAATGAAATCATTATTCCTAATCCCCAAATTTAAAATTAGAAGGTACTCAGAGTCCAGTAGTTTAGTAGGTTCCTAGAATCAGTAAGTAGTACAGTGGAAAGACCACTGGGTCTGGACTCAGGAAGACCTGAATAAAAATCTGGCCACAAACAGTAAATATATTATCTTGGGCAAGTCATTTAATCACTATCTGTCTTAATTTGTTCAAATGTAAAAAAAAAATAGGTATCATAACATCACCTACCTCACAGGTTATTATAAAGATCAAATGAGATGATAATTTTAAGGCACTTAAAACAGAGTTTGCTATACAGTATTTGCTTATGAATGATTGTCCTCATCTCCCTCAATTGAAAGATATCATTACAAACCAAAATTTTTGTAATATATTTCCACAAAAAATACCTTGGCATTTTCATTCATTGAAGTTAATAGTTTTTGTGCATTACACACACAATAGTACACCCATTGAAGGTGCTAACTTATGATTCTTGCATTGGATTTACTTATATAGAAAGGCTGGTACCAAATTCTTTCATCTATAAACTGCATATACAAAGTTCTTATCTATACACAGCATACTATTTAATAGAAGCTAAAATTACACTTCCTCCTTTTTGTAGCTTATATTTGTGCCACTGAAAGTGAATTTCCCAAACTAATATTATCCTACAGGAATCTTATACCGTTTCATGGAACCCAAGATTTTTACAGATGGGTATAAGTCAGTAGTGAGTTTCATCTACAATAATGTATGCATCCTTATGGAATAAACAAAAATGTTTTCCTTTATTTCCATTTCTTAAAATGCTCTTTTCATAAAGTATAACATCATCTGTTATATATTTTCTGTTGATAAAACATCACTTCTTAAAAGCTACGCAAGCACAATTTTTAGCACCATCTGTTCTTATGAAGAAAAATAAAGTAAACATCAGTTATGTTGGCAAGGAAAATAAAATTCTTGCATATCTGAGCTCGTATTTTTGACTATATTTCAGTCTTCATGCTTAGTTGCTGAAGAAAAGGAGTGTGACTCTGTTTGGCATTCTACCCTATCACTGTTAAAATAGAGATTCTCAGTATTGGTATTTAGAGACCAGATTGCTCTTCATGATGAGAAATAATCTTATCTTCATTTTCTTCATCTCTTTTGTAACACAGTGTTACCTGATTTTCTTGCCACATATTTCAAATACGATAGCCTCAAAATTAAAAGAAAATGCTAATAGCTATAATTTCATGAGCAAACAAGGCATAGTTAATATTTCAGTTGGGAAAATAGGACATTTTGATTATGTAAAAATTTAAGTCTCACTTTTGCTTAAAAACTCTAACGAAGCTAACTTTATAAAGGATATAGTTAACTAGGAGAAAAATCTTTGAAAAAGTTTGTCTGATAAATTTTCCATTGGAGTGTGTATAAATTTCTATACCTAGATAGATAATTATATACATGCATATACATGCATATATATGATGTATATATATATATATATATATATAAAACCCCAACATACACACATATATGTGTGCATATACCTAAATATGTGTGTATATAATATATACAAACATTAACACATATTCGTATATATTCATGTATGTTTGTATGTATAAAATTGTGCCATAAATGGTTAAAGGCTATTAGAGAGAGTACTTGAGGAGAGTAGATAAACTATCAACAGTCATATGAAAAATGCCCCCCAAATCACTATTAATTGAAACACTTTAAAATAAAACAACTGGAAAATTCTGTCATACTCATAATGTTAGAAAACTTGACAAAAAAAGTGGCAGTTAGAAGGAATTAACAAAAAAAGGCATATTGTTCTATTTTTTGTTGGTAAAACTAAATTTGTACAGCAATTCTGAAAACCAGTTTGGAAATATGAACAAAAAGGTACTAAAGTATTGATATCTTTTAACCTAGCAATGAAAATTCTAGCTCTGTAACCAAAAATCATCTAAAAAATGTCATATATTTATAAAATATTAGAGCAGTATTTTTTGCAGTGAGAAAGACTAGAAATTTAGTGCTCATAAATTGGATAATGCCTGAATAAATTACTGTAAGTGAATGTAATGAACTACTTTGATGGTATAAGAAATGATGAAAGAGAATACTTCAGAGTAATTTAAGAAAACCTGTTTTAATCTACGAATAAAGTAAGCAAAGCTGAGAACAATTTATATAACAATAAAATTGTAAAAACAATCCAAAATCTGAAAGACTCAAGAACTCTTCTGTGACTACTTACGATTCCAGAGTAGTATGATCAAGAATGCTTCCCACCACCTGACAAAGAAGTATTAGATTAAATGTGCAGAATGAGTCACACAATTTTGGACATGGCCATTCTGGGGAGTGATCTAGCTTGATTATGCATTCTTGCTAAAATTTTTTTTTTTTCCTCCTTCATTTTGCCTCCTCCACCTCCCTAGGGAGTTGGGGATGGGCAGAGAGGGGAGCAAAAAATAAATGATAATTTAAAAAATCAAATAAATTTTCTTCCAAACACATATAAATATATGTGTATACATATTACGTATATGTAAATATAAAAATACATATGTGAAATGCAAACATACATTATATATAAATATATAAACACATATTTGTCATAGATTGATTACATGATTAGGTCTCATTTTTTTTCTGCTTTTATTAATATTCTCACAATTTAGTGTATTTTCAAGAACATAATAAATATGCAATAAATGTTTCTTGACTTTATCATTTTCACCCATCAGAAATGGTCTCACTTGGGAAAGGAGATGTAGGAGTTTTGTTTAGATTTTCAATTCCTTAATTGAAATATTGTATTCCAACTAATCAACTTGGATTAAAGGAAACATTTTACTATAGTCTTCTCTTCATTTTGTTGTTGTCCAGATGTCCCTGATTTCTTCACTATATCTAAGAACTAAAGAAAGAAAGGTGCTATATAACATTGCTACACTACCCAATTTCCATTTTAAAACTTGGGGGATACTTTTTAGAGACTAGAAATAATTACGTACAGTTCATGCATAGGTGTGCAAGAAAGCAGAAAGAGGGAATATGTATTGCCACAATAGACTGCTACGTCTTTAAGATAAGGAACTCTTTCTTTTATTTTCTATTTATAACCACTGTCCCTTTCATTGTACTCAAAACAGAGTTGACACTTAATAAACACATTAGTTAGATTAATGAATTGATGTATTTGCTGTATGGGGTAGACTAATATGCCACGGGCTAATGAAAATTAGAAGGAATTATAATATTAATTAAAATTCTAATTAGAGGGAATTCTAAGAGCAATATTTATGCTGCTTTTTAGAAATGTATGTGTTTATTTCCATGTAAACAGAGGACTATGACCTGACATCAATTTATTACTTATAGGCATCCTAGAATATCACATTAAAAAAAAGTTTTGACCTCTTTTGTAGTCTTCATTGACTTTTTTCCCTTCCTTTTATTGATATTATATGTATGTCCTTTATTAAGAAACTTTTTTAGGTGATTTGCTTTCATACAGGAAAAATGCAGTGCAAGATAGAACCAGCAGGTTGTAAAGGGAATAATAGATTTCTCCATGCGCACTCTCACATACTCTGTGCCCTCAGATAAATAACTACTCTGGAGCACAGAATGCTCATCTGTAAAGAAAAAATGTAGGTCTAGATGATTTCTGTGACCTCTTAGAGTTATAAAATGCCACAGTCTCTTTTAATTCTAAGTTTATTTTTGAGAACTCTTTTATTTGAAATTATATATATAAATATATTTATATATACGTTATTTGAATCTGAATTCTACTTCAATAAGGAGTTTGACACAAAATCAGTGAAAATTTTTGGTTCATGATAATTAGTAAATCTTATTTCCATTATACTTTTCAGTAATTTCCAGTTTTAATCTCACTCTACTTCTCACCATCAAAATTTCAGTTTTAACTTACATAATCACAATCAATGGAAAAAATATTTACTAAAGCACTAGCTATAAAAAAAATGTTTTTTTTTTAAAAATAGTACAGACTAAAAAATCTTCCTTCAGGAAATTTACATTGTTTAAGGGAATAGGTATTGGCATATAGATAAGAATAATATAAACTAAATTGTGATGGGGATAAATGGGAAAACTAACCAAAGAACTCTGTTAAAACATAAGAGAGTTAGGAAGCTGTGGATGGAGTTGTAATGAAGGAAGCATTCAATGAAGAACTGCAGAATCTAAACTAAGTCTTAAAATATGTATTTTGAAAGGCTGGAGATATTGAGGGTTTGAAGAATGGAAAAGCTCATACAGTTTTCATAAAAATTGATATAGGTAGTAAGAAAATGGTACTATATAGTGGAAAATTAAGCTTTAGGAGTCAAAATATATTGTTTCCATTCCCATTAACTACCAGCATAAACTTTGGCAAGTCACTTAACTGTTTTGAGCCTTAATTTACTCATCTTTTGCATTGACTGACTATATGATTGCTTCTAGCTCTATATCTATGACCCTGAAAGTAATAAGAGTAGGTTTTGAATCTAGACCTGCTGACTCCAAATCTAACAAATTTTACATTGTGCCATGCAACAGTATAATTAAAATTGTTATTGTAATTTTTCTTTTTCTTTGTTTTTTTTTTTACCTCGTCCACCTCCTTCTCCTTCTTTTGCTGACACTGAGGCAGACAGGGATGAATTGAGTTGCCCATGGTCAGACATTTGGTGAGTGTCTGTCTGAGGGCAAATTTTAACTCAGTTCTTCCTCAGTCAAGTTTTATTGCTTTATCTACTGGAACCACCATCTAGATTTCTCAAGATGGGACAATATTTTTGGAATTATCAAGGCTTTTGGAATATAGACTGTGTTATGATGATGAATGTGAAATGAACCTAGAAACATATTTTAGATCTGAATGACAAAGGCCTTAAAAGTTGGGCTAATGAAATTTTATTTTATCCTGATGGTAATAATGAGTAATCCCTTAAGGTATTTTTAGCAGGAGAATAATGTGACAAGACATGCATTTGACTCATAATTTTGGCTGTCCAAGAAAAGAAATATTAGGAATAAAAGATCCTTAGATGTAGGGAGTCCAATAAAGTTAATGAATAATTAATGCCTAAACCAGGAGAGTTTGTAATATGAGTGGACAAAAAGGGAAGTATAACTTACATATTAAGTAAAATCAACCAAATGTGATCATTAATTACATGTTCAAGAAAGGCAAGGAGGTTTGATGAAAATGAAAAAAAAATAAGTTATGTCATCTAAGCAACAGATTTGGGTAGATTGCAATGCCAACATCTAAAATACTTGTGTTGGATTGGGGAGGAAGCAATATCTTTCTTTCTCTTGCTGTCTCTCCTCCAAGATATTTGAAAATTCTAATTTTTGAGCACTATGTGGAGAGTCAAGTCAGTTGATAAACACACATTCATTAAGTAATTACTATGTTGTACACATTGTACTAAGTTCTGTACACATCAGGAGATTGCATTCTAATAGTGAAGGCAAAATGGCAATTATTAAGTACCAGTATATGCACAGAGTAATTGGAAGGTAATGAAAGAGGAGAAACATTTGAATCTGGTGCAACTAGGGAAGAAGGAAAAAAAAACACTTGTTGCAAAAGAATGGGATTTGAGCTGATTGTAAAGAAAGGCAAAGAGATTAAAAGAAAGACATGAGGACATGGAACATTTTAGGCATCAGAAATAGCCATTGTAAAGTTATTGATATGGGAGATAGGGTATAATGTTTTAAGATCGTCAAACATGCCAAGGAGTATAACTGAATTAAACAGAGTATGTAGAAGATAGAATTTAAGAAGATTGTAAAGCAAAGAAAGAGCTTTAAAGGTAAAAAATAGTACTTTAAACTTAATCCAAAAAGAATGGGGGATATGGAGTTCTTTAAAGGGAATGTGTGCATGCATGTTTGTATGTGTGTGTATGTGTGTGTGTGTGTGCACACATGATTTTTACAAATTGGATAAATCTCTTTATAGATAAATTGGGGGTGGATTGGAATGGGGGAAGACTAGAGGCAGAAAAATTAGAAGATTATTGCAATAGTTCTGAAGAGGAATATTAAAATCCAGCCTAGAACCATTTCAATGTTAAATAGGAGAATACATATCTGAAAGAATATAAGAATTCTTAAAGAAAATAAACATAGAAATATTAAAATTTGGCAAAAGATTGGACATATAAGGTGAGTGAAAATTAGATGAGAAGGATAACATCAAACTTTAAAGCCTTGGAAAGTGAGATAATGGTGAATCCTTTAGTAGAAATAGGGAAGTTCATAAGAGGTGCAGATTTGAGGGAAAACATATGAGCTATATTTTGGACATGTGTTTCAAAACTTTATGGGATGTTATAACAATAATGCAATATTCACAACACCCATGGGGGTGATAAATATGTTGGTATAGTTGTGAATCATAAAATGTAACAGACTATCTACATGGAGGATGAAACCAAATCCTTTATTCAAATACTGGAAAACTGAGTCCAGGAACTAGAAATCCAAAATACTTACACTATCCATGAAGTTGGTAGACTTGGATAATGCAGTGATTACCCACATACCCAAAACTTCAAAATAGAACAGGTTCCCTCAAGCAGGCATCCTCCTCTCTCACTCACAGTAACTCCTCAGCCTGCTTGTGGAAGTTCTCAGCAGAATTTCCCAAAGGAAAAGTCTCAGCAGAAGTTCCCAGAAGAAAGGTCTCAGCAGAAGCTTCAGCTTCCATATGCTTACAGAGAGAAATCCTGACTTTCCCCGAAAAGGTTTTTCCTTGTATACACTATTGCTCATCCCTTTTCAGTCCCTTCTTGTTACTTCCTCCAAGGTGTTAACTACTTCTGTGTTAATTAAATAGCTTTAACAAGATGTTAACTTGAAACAAGGTGCTAAGTACCTGCTTACTTGTCAAATACAAAGGGGCATGCAAGATTTTCAGATTCCATTGACATTAGATATGTGCAGCTGAAGATGTTCAAAACTCAGTTGCTGCTGCAGAACTGGAACTCTGGAGAAAGAACGTGTCTAGAGATGAAGATCTGGGAATTATTTGCATTAAGATGATAATTGAGTCCCTGAGTATTGATGGGATCATCAAGTGAAATAATATAGAACAAAAAGACAAGAGACTTCAGAACAGAGGTGAAAAATTTTTGCCCAAAATAACCAATATATTAATTTTGTGATGCCGGATTTGATTTTAGATCTACCCTGACTTCAGGGTATTTTTCTTGTCAATATTCCATTTAACTGCCAAATGAGAATTAAAGTAAAGCAAAACCCATTAGAAATATGTATTCTCAATCAAAACAATTTTTCTCTTTGGCCATGTCCAAAACTTAATTTTCCTCATTCTGATACCTGAGCCCTTCACCCCTCTATTGGTAAAATATTTCATAGTTATTCCTATGGAATCATATAGATTATCATTATGTTATAGTTCCCTATTCTTTCAAAGTTGTTTGGTTTTACTGTATTGTGGCCATTGTATTGTTTTCTGATTTTGTTCCATTTCCTCTGCATCAATTCATACAATTCCTTCAATGTTTCTCTGAGGCCATCCCTTACATAATTTCTTTTTTTTAAATTTACTTTTGTGTTTACTTCTAGTTTAAATCATTCGTTTTCAAAAGATTGTGAATTACAAATTTTCTCCCAATCTTTCCCCTACTCACTACCTCAAAACAGCAATCTCATTGAATACCCCCTCCCACAATCTGCTCTTTCCTAGATCCTTCCCTATCTCCCCTCTATATTTCTTGTAGGGGAAGCTGGATCTCCATAAACCAGTACCTGTATATCTTATTTCCAGTTGCATGTAAATAATAATAATGATTATAATAGTAATATTAAAAAAACCATTTGCTTTTAAAACTTTAAATTCAAGATTCTTTCCCTTCGTCGCTCATCCTCCACCCTTACTGGGGAGATAAGCAGTTTAACGTAGGTAGTACGTGTGTAGTAACGCAAAACATTTCCATAATGGATACATTGTGAAAGACTGGCTATATTTCCCTCCATTCTATACCACCCCACTTGTTCTATTTTCTACTTTGTTCCTGTCCCTTTACAAAAATGTGTGCTTCTAAATACCCTCCCTCCCCAACCTGACCTCCCATCCACATATATATATATATAATATAAGTTTATATATATATATATATATATAAGTTTATATATATGTATATATATATAAGTTTAAATATATGTACAAGTTTACATATATAAGTTGATATATATATAAAGTTTATATATACACACTCACATATGTATTCATTCACATATAAACCCTCCCATGTAGATGTATATGTATGTATACATATATGTACACATATATACATATGTGTATATGTGTGTATGCACACACACACATATACATATATACTAAGAAAAGTTTCATCAAGTTACAATTATCATTTTTCCATATATGCATGTACATAGTTCAAATTTGGTAAGTTCCTTATCATTTCTTTTCCCTGTTTACCTTCTCATGATTCTCTTCTTGTATGTGAATGTCAAGTTTACTATCTAGTTCTGCTTTTTTCATCAAGAATGCTTGAAAGCCCTCAAACTCACTGAATGACCATATTTTCCCCTGAAACATAATACTCAGTTTTCTTGGGTAGGTGATTTTTGGGTAGGCTCTCACTTCTCCCCCAACCACTTTTCTGTGTTTGTATAGATTTCTACTTGTCTACCCTGATAAGGTGAGATGATTTCCACTAACATTCCTTTCTCTTCCTGTCCCCCTCCCTAGTGTATTTCTATTTTTCTGTATTTCCATCTTTGTCCTAACATGTCACTGAAGATAATAAAACTACCATAAACATTTGTAGACCTGACGATGATAGGTTTTTGAAAGGATGGACATATTATCTTCTCATGTTTGAATATATGCATTTTATCTTTGTTTAGTCCTCTATGTTTATACATTCAGGTTTACATTTTATGTTTCTCTAATCCTAGTTCCTTTGATCACCAGAATATCATATTCCAAGCACTTCGATCCATTAATGTAGAAGCTGCTAGACCCTGTGTTATTTTGATTTGTTTCCACAGTATTCAAATTGTTTCTTCTTGACAGCTTGTAATATTTTCTCCTTGGTCTGGGATCTCTGGAACCTGGCTATAATATTTCTAGAAGTTTTCTTTTTGGGATCTTTTTAAAGACGTGATTGGTGAATTCTTTCAATTTCTACTTTTGCCTCTGGTTCTAAAATATCAGGGCAAATTTCCTTGAGAAATTCTTGAAGGATGACTTCTAGGTTCTTTTTTTGATCATGGCTTTCACGTAATCCAATAATTTTTAAATTATCTCTCCTGGATCTATTTTCCAGGTCAGTGGTTTTTCCAATGAGATCTTTCACATTGCATACTATATTTTTCATTTGTTTGGATCTGTTTAATAGAATCTTGATTTCTCATAGTCATTAGCTTTCATTTGATCCAATCTAATATTGAAGGAATTGTTCTCTTCAGTGAGCTTTTGAAATTATTTTTCCATCTGGCCGATTTGCCTTTTTTAGGCATTCTTCTCCTCACTGGCTTTTTGAAACACTTTTTGAAACACTTCTCCCATTTGAGTTAGTCTATTTCTTCAGTCAAGTTGTTGATTCTTTTCATGATTTTCTTGCATCATTTTCATTTCTCTTCCCAATTTTTTCTCCACTTCTCTTACTTAATTTTCAAAATCTTTCTTGAACTCCTTCATGACCTGTAATCAGTTTATATTTTTCAAGGAAGCTTTTGGTGCAGGAATTCTGACTTCATTGTCTTCATCCCTTTCCATTCTTTGATGTTTTTTGTCTCCAAAAAAATGAATCTAAAAATGCATGGCTATGTTTGCTTTGCTTCCTTTGCTTGCTCATATTGCCAGTCAATTACTTGACTTTTGAGCTCTTTGCCACAGTAGAACTCTGCTTCCAGAGGGTAGAGATTTGTGCCAAATCACTTGGATTTTCATAGTTGCCAGAGATATT
Source organism: Pseudochirops corinnae (assembly GCA_028646515.1). Lineage (NCBI taxonomy): Eukaryota > Metazoa > Chordata > Mammalia > Diprotodontia > Pseudocheiridae > Pseudochirops > Pseudochirops corinnae. Next base: position 124,215,897 of record CM053587.1, read on the forward strand.
AGGAGGCTGCCATCTCTACCTCCCCCACCAACTTTGGCTCACTGGTCACACCATTCAGGACCACCATCCAAGACCACAATCCTGATCTAGACAGGTTAAGGCAAGAGCCTTAGCCTCTAAATGGTTGCTTGGCCCCTCTCCAATCTACATGTAAGGAGCTCTGAAGCAGGCTCATGGAGTCTGCTGCAGGACTGCTGCTTCTGCTACTTCTGGCTCTGGGAGTAGAGCCTGGACCTCACTTCTTCCCCACTAGATCCAGCAGAGTTCCACTGACCTTTTACTTTGTCTTTTGCAGTTATGAGTTGATAATTCTGGAAACTGCCACAGTTGCTGGTGATCTACTCTCCTGAATGCTCCAGCCATGGCTGGTGTGAGCCACCCTGCTAAAACCATGGGCTCACAGGGGGCTGGGCTCTGCTTCCAGCATGCTGTGATGGACCCTTCCTCCCTGCATGCTGGGCTGCCTTCAGAGGGAGATTTGTTTCTCTCTGTCACTTTGTGGGTTTTCTAGCTCTAAAATTTGTTTAGAGTCATATTTTATAGGTATTTGAGGTGGTTATAAGGGATCCATGGGGTTTTCCTGATTCTATGCTGCCATATTGACTTTGCCCCCTCTTTATATCATTTCTTACCACAAATATCTTGTCACATTTTGCACTGTAGCTTATTTACAAATTCATTACATTATGGACAATTTTTCAGATTCCCATTCTTTACTATGTCAAAAAAGTTATAAATCTCTTTGTACATCCTTAGGGTTTTGTTTTCTTTTATTTTTTTTTACTTAAGACTATTGCCTCCAATAATATTAATTTCTTATAATTCTACCTGCCTCCTCCCCCTTCTTTCTGATTTTCCTATTGAGTGAAATTTATTTTTATACTCAAATCTGTGCATGTGTAGTTTTCATTCCTTTTACCAGTTAATATGAGTGTGAAGTTCAAGTGCTAGGTCTTCCCCCAACCACTTTTCCATGTTTGTATAGATTTCTACTTGTCAACCCTGATTAGGTGAAATGATTTCTCCTAACATTCCTTTCCCTTCCTGTCCTCCTCTGTAGTGTATTTATATTATTCTGTATTTCCATCCTTGTCCTAACATATCACTGAAGATAATAAAACTATCATAAATATTTGTAGGCGTGATGATAGGTTTTTGAAACGATGGACATATTATCTTCTCATATTTGAATATAAGCAATTTATCTTTTTTTAGTCCCTTATGTTTATACATTCAAGTTTACATTTTATGTTTTTCTTAACTTCTCTCTTGAACTTTAATTTTTTATACAACCTTGGAATTTTCATAATGAATGCTTACAAGTGTTTTATTTCATTAAAGATTCACTTTTTCCACTCTGTAGTATAATGCAGGACATAATGATTAGTAAGTTATTATTGTCTATAAAACCATATATTTAGATTTCTGAAATATTTTATTCCAAATTCTCTGGTTCTTTATAATAGTGGCTTCTAAATCATGTGCACGTCTTCAATATGTCAATTATTTCTGGTTGCTTGCAGCACTTTTATTTCTTTCATTTGATAATTCTGGATTATAGCAATTATGATCCTAGAATTATTCATTTTGTTGTTTCTTTTAGTAGATGCCTAGTGGATTCTTTTTTTCTAATGCATTAGACCCTATGATTATGGCTATTTTATTTTAAAATTTGTGAGATATGATGTCTAAACTCTTTTTTTTTAATGATCATGACATTCAAGTCTTAAAATATTATTATTATTATTATTATTATTATTGTTGTTGTTGTTGTTATTTCTATCAAAATTTTCCCAGCAGGTTTTTTTTTTGTTTTTAAAGTGTACTTTACATTTTCTTCCTTATTTTAGTCTTTTGATTTTCTTTTAATATTTCTTTCATCTTGTGTAATCATTGACTTCTATATGGTCCATTCTAGTTTTTAGAAAGTTTACAATTTCTGCAATTTTCTTGTACTCCTCCTCATAAATTTTCCCTTTACACTTCTTTCTTTCATGCCTCTCCTTTCTTTTTATTTTCCTCTTATACCGTCTCTTTTAATTTAAAAAAGTTACCAAATAAAAAAATAACATTTTTCCTTCATCCTTCAAGATATGCTACTTGAGTTTGCACAGTACACAAACTGTTTTTCTCTGATTCTTTGTTTACAGAGGAGCAAATGTTTTTGTGTTATTTTTTTTTCTTTGCATCACTGACTTGAGCATTTTTTAAATCCATTATTACAACTTATTTTCTTCAGGTTAGGTTTGGGATTTTTAGTACTTCTGGAAGTAAAATCTGATTTGCCATTCTGAAGCTTTTTGGAAGTATTCATTGTTGTCTTATTATTCCAGGATCTCTGGGATAGAGCAGAGAGACATGTAAGCTTTCAGGGATCAAAATTATTCAAATGCCCTTCAAAGTCTGGTGGCCCTAGAATGAGGTCTATCCATTCCAGTAATGGATTTTTATCTGAATCATGCGAAATTATTGCTGAATTTAGTCCTCATCATATAGCTATGAAGTTACAGTAGTACCTTGATTAATGAGTTTAATTCATTCCATTACTGAGCTTATAACTCAATTTGCTCATATATCAAATCAATTTTCCCCATTGAAATTAATTGAAAATCCATTATTCTATTCCAGTCACCAAAATGCCACCCCAATATTTTAAAGTGTTTTTAAATAAGAATAAGTGTTTATAAATAATAAATATTATATAAAAACATAATAAAATATAATGTAAAGAAATAAACTGGTTTTATAAAGTGTATATTTACCTTGGATACCAGATGACTTGAGCTAACAGAAGATGCTAGCAGAGCTGTAGGGTGGAAGAGATAGATAGAGGAGGTTAGAGGAGTTTTGTTTTGTGCAATTCCAGTCACTTTCATTCACTTACTTGCTACACTCTTAGTGCTACACTTTATCCCTGAACTTAATTGCTACAATCTGTTTTTTTTTCACTTTTGCTTAACTTAATTTTCTTCACTGGTGAGGTAAATATGTGCACTAAACAAGTGAGACTCGAGGTGCTAGGTGGGCGTGGAGTTGTGGTACCATGTAAGGGTGGCTCATTCCTCAAATATTGCCTCTCAATTCAAAGCAAAAAATTGACCAAGTGACAATGCATATCTTGGAAATCTCGTAAGCTGGTATACTCCTTTGTCAAGGTATATGGTTTAGAGTTACAATCAAATTTGCCACTGAAAACTCACCATTGGTCAGGATTCATGCCCCAGTTATTCCTCTCCAAACTATGCAGGATGCTAGAAAAAAGACTCAACTCCTTTTCAACTCTGAGCCACATGCTGCTAGGGAGTCTCGTGTGATGAAGGATCATCAAAATGAATATATAACTCTCAAAAATGTGGTCAGGAATTATGATGAAAGGAAAACTACAGAGATAATGTGGCATCACAGGATGATAGCTCTCTTGCTGAAAAAGACAATAGAGGACATCTAGTTTACTCCCCTTTTTTCCAATTAATACATTAGCAAACAGATTTTTAAGAAGTTAAATGGCAACTCAAGATCACATAAAATATCAGAGAATTTAAGCTCCTCATGCATCTATCAGCAAGAGTTTATTAAGTGCCTACCATGAGTCAGACAGTGTTCTAATTATTGGGATAGTTCAGTCTTTTTATTTTGTGTTTGTATTTTTAGAATTGAGGACAGCACCTAGCACGCAGTAGGTACTTAATAAAAGCTTATTAAATAACTCACAAAGGGATTAAATTATAAAGAGAAAACATACACAAACTCACATATTTGAATTTTGAGTTTGTATCTGTGTATCATAAAATTGTACTCAACAGTATTCTAACCTAATAACTATCATATGAAATCTAATGAGCAGTAATAAGAATATCAAACAACTTTGAGATTTTACTCCTCATACAAGTAATTGGCAAACTGAAAATAGAAAGTGTGGTAAATAGCCAATGTTCTTGGATATGCGAGAAGGCAGGCATTATCACACTGTTAGAAGACCCATGAATTGCTCCAAATATTTTTGAAAACATTTTGATATTATACTAAAAAAGTTATTAACATATCTATGACTTTTGATCCAGAAAACTCATTACTTAGAATTTACCACAAAGAGATTAAGACAAAAATATATGGCATAAAAAATGTTTTCCATATACACATATATATTACTAACACCACTTTTTTGTGATAGCCAAGAACTAGAAACAATATATATGTCCATCTGTTGGAATATACGTAAAGAAAATATATGGTTCATAAATATAATGGAATTTTTCTATGTCATAAGAAACAATAGATATGAAAATTTAGGGAAGTATAGAAGGATATGTATACAAAGTGAATACACAAAACTAGGAAAACAGAGTATATAATGTCTACACCAATGCTATTGCAAGGAATAGTTGCTACAAAATGTAGCTGAAAACAGCTTAATTTTGATGGCAAAGCTTGACCTTTAAAAAAGGGACTGAGAAAATGAACATATATCTTTTATTTTTTGAGAGGTAGAGGACTGTGAATGTGCAGTATTGTCAATTCTGTCAAAATATGTTTCATATTTGTTGGCTTAACTGAATTCATTGTGTTAAGCTTTTTTTTTCTTTTTCAATCTTTTGCAAAAGGTGGTTGTTTAGGTAAAAAAGTAGAGAATTGTGTATTTGGAAACAAAGTTGGTGTAAATAGAATATTTCAATGAAATACACAAAAAAATGGTGAATCAAAAGTCATAAATACAACTTCAAAATTTATATTGTGGTTGATGGGTTGGCAAAAAGATCAATTGCATCAAAAATTGGAGAGTGTTATATTTGTTAGTGAGCCAAAAATGCCAAAAGAACAGCAACTGACTATTACTAACAGGAGGATTCAAGGAATTTAAAGCCTTCATGAAAACATAAAATAGGCTCAGTATAATGAATAACTGATTTATATTCAGGAACAGGAACGTATTTCCAGGCTTTTCTGAGAGCATGCTGCTCATCATTTTCTATAATAAAATAGTATTTTACCACAATCACATGCCACAGTTTCTTCAGTTATTCCCCAATTGATGGACATCCCTCAATTTCTAATTCTTTCCACACATACTCCTATCTCAAGAAAGGAGCTGCTATAAATATTTTTTGTACCTATAGGTCTTTTGGCTTTTTAAAATCTCTTTTGAGATATAGAGCTACTAGAGGTATTAAGAGGTCAAAGGAAATACATGATTTTATTGCTCTTGGGCATAATTTCAGTTTGCTCCACACAATGGTTGAATCAGTTCACAACTCCAAAAATAGTATATTAATGTGTCCTTTTTCCCACATTCTCTCCCATATTTATCATTTACCTTTTCTGTTCTATTATGCAATCTAATAGGTATTAGGTATCAGTTTAGAATTGTTTTAATTCACTTTTTCTCCAATCAGTAGTGTTAGAGTATCGTTTTCATATTGCTATTGATAACTTTGGTATCTTCATCTTAAAATTGATCATATGGTTAATCATATATTATTTGGGGAATGGTTCTCATTTTTATAAAATTTACTCAATTCTCTGTATGTTTGAGAAATGAGACCTTTATCAGAGAAACTTGCTTCAATTTTTTTTTGCAGTAACTATTGTTAATTTTATTTCCCTCCATTCTATTTTTCCCCTACACTATTTCTTCTATTCTTTCTCTATTTTTACCCTTTCCTTCCTCAAAAGCATTTTGCTTCTGACTATCACCTCCCCAAATTTGCCCAACTTTCTAAAATTCCTCCTCTCTTATCTCCTTTCTCTCCTACTTTCCTGTAGGGTAAGAGAGATTTCTTTATCCAACTGAGTATGGATATTATTACTTTATTGATCTGATTCTGATGAGAGAAAGGTTCACTCTCTCCCCGTCAACTCCCTCCACTCTGCTCCACTATAAAAAACCTTTCTACCTCTCTCTTACTTTTTCTCCCAGTATATTCCTATCTCACTCTTTAGTTTATTTTTTTAAATATTTTCCCTTTATGTTCAATTCATACCCATGTCCTCTGTCTATATATGTTCCTTCTAATTACCCTAATAAAAATAAAGGTCTTTTTTGTTACAAATATTATCTTCCCAGATATGAATAAGAATAGTATCAATTTATGTCCTTTATGATTCCCCTTTCCTGTTTAGTTCTTTATGCTTCTCTTGTGCCTTGTATGTGCAACCGAGGTCTGAACATGGACAGAACAAGAGTGATGCCTCAGGGCTAGCATAATAACCCCTGCAATCTCATTATCATCAGTTATTTGACAACCCCCTCCCCCCAAGGTTTGTGGGCTTTGGCCACTGCTATAGCTGATTCAATCGTACACAAGATGTGTTACTGGTCTGCTTTGTCCAGGACTGTGTTGGTACTGCATTTCCTGGACTGAGTTCCACTCTCCCTCAGGTGCAATAGATTTTCCTGTTGACCTCCTACATTTTCTTTGGTGTCTGTGGGCCGAGAAGTTTGGAAACCACCACTATTATCGCTGATGCAATGTCCCTGAGACCTATTCTTGGTTTGTTCTTAGGCCCTATCTGAATTGTGCTAGGTACACTTGTGTACCTGCCTACCTTCCAACTTATCTTGGACAGAAAATTTCTTCTACTCTATCTTTTTGTGCATTGTATTGCTCTAGAATTGGTTTAAACTCCTTTTTAAAAGATATTTGGAGGGGCTTGGGGAAGAGTTCAGATGATTCCTTGTCTTTGCTCTGCCATCTTTGCCCAAAGATCACTTTTAAAATATATAAGATTTGTGTCAATATGAAACAGAAATAAATTCCTACAGGCAAAAGTGTTAAAAATATTGCTGATGAGATAGAGTTAAAGATTTCCCATATTGAGCTGAGACAATTAATGTTCCAAATGCAGCAAGTATTCATATGAAAAGCTAAATGGGGAAGCAGCAGAGGACTAGTGGAGGTGGCACAGAGGATCAGAGTGTGGAGAGTGGGGCAAACTGGTTAGAGAGAAAGAAGATGAGGACGTTGAGGCCCAGAGAGGTGAAATGAATGTCAAGGTCCCACGGCAAGTCAGTAATTGATCTGGGACTGAAGTCAGAGTCTTCTGATTCCTGTTCAGAGATAAGGAAGCTGAGACCTGTACCCAGAAGGGGATGACTTGCTCAGTCACCCAGCTAGATAATCATGGGTCAGACTGGAAAGAAATCCAAGACAGGACCAGTTTGTTGTTGGAAGTGTGTAAAATCTGAATACATGAGACTGAGGCAGCTCAAGAGGTTCAGATGAGCTGATGAAGTAAAGTGTATGTTTAATTCTAATCGGGAGAAGATTCTATAAAGGATAGAAATCTTGAACCAAGAATGAAAAAACCAAAGGATACAGCCTGTAAACATCATGACTTCTTGTCCTGTGACCAGTGATTTATATTTTCCAAAACAAGTAATCCCATTAAAAACTCTGAATGATGTTGCTTCAGTACCTATAATTTATTCTTGGTCTCCTCTAAAGCAGAATTTTATGGTGGAATATGAAACAGTTTTACATAACATTCCTTATATGGGAGATGAGATTCTTGATCAGGATTGAAGGTTCATTGAAGAATTGATAAAAAAAAAATTATGATGGAATAGTACATGGAGATAGAAAATGCAGATTTATAAATGATGAGACTTTTGTGGAGTTGGTGAATGGTCCCGGTCAGTACAGTGATGATGAAGATGATAATGATGGGGATTAACCTGATGAAATAGATGAAAAACAGAAAGATTTAGAGTATTACAGAGATGATAAAGAAAGTCACCCACCCTAGAAATCTCCTTCTAACAAGATTTTTGAAGCCATTTCCCCAATGTTTCCTGATAAGGGAACAGCAGAAGAACTAAAGGAGAAGTATAAAGAACTAACAGAGCAACAACTTCCAGGAGCCCTTCCTCCTGAACGTACACCAAACATAGATGGACCAAATGCTAAATCTCTTCAGAGGGAACAGAGTCTGCACTCATTTCATACACTCTTCTGTAGGTGCTGCTTTAAATATGACTGTTTCTAACACTCATTCCATGTAACACCCAACACTTGGTGGAAGAACACAGAAACAGCACTAGATAACAAACCTTGTGGACCATGTTACCAGCATTTGGAAGAGGCAAAGGAATTTGCAACTGCTCTCACTGCTGAACAGAACAAGACTCTGCTGAAGCACTCAGGAGGTCACTGAAGGGGAAGGCTTCCAAATAACAGCAGTAGCCCAAGCACACCAACCATTAATGTGCTGGCATCAAAGGATACAGACAGTGAGAGGGAAGCTGGAACTGAAGCAGGTAGAGAGAATAATGATAAAGAGGAAGAAGAAAAGAAAGATGAAACTTCCAGCTGTTCTGAGGCAAACTTCAGGTGTCAAACACCAATAAAAATGAAGCCAAATATTGAACTTCTTGAGAACTTGGAATAGAGTGGTGCTGAAGCCTCAATGTTTAGAGTTCTTATTGGCATTTACTATGATAATTCTTGTGCTATTGCTAGGTTGATTTGGACCAAAATATGTAGACAGGTCTATGAGTTTAGAGTAAAGGAATTTAGTATTATAGCTCCAGTTCCTGCTGAGGATGTTGATATGTCTCCAAGGAAGAAAAAAAGGAAACACCAGTTGTGGGCTGCACATTGCAAAAAGATACAACTGAAAAAGGGCCAAAACCACTTCCCTGGGTGCTGTTGTAAAGCATAATGCGACACTAAACAGTGCCCCTGCTATCTGGCTTTCCAAGAGTGTGATCCAGACCTCTGTCTGACTTGTGGGGCTGCTCATCACTGGGAGAGTAAAAATGTGTCCTGCAAGAACTGCAGCATTCAGAGAGGATCCAAAAAGTTTTCACTGCTGGCACCATCTGATGTGGCAGGTTGGGAAATTTTCATCAAAGATCCTGTGAAAAGCATGAATTCATATCTGAATACTGTGGTGAGATTATTTCTCAGGAAGAAGCAGACAGAACAGGAAAGGTTTATGATAAGTACATGTGCAGCTTTCCCTTTAACTTGAATAATGATTTTGTGGTGGATATAACCCACAAGAGTAACAATATTCATTTTGCATATCATTCAGTAAATCCCAATTGCTTTGCAAAAGCTATGATGGCTCACGGTGATCACAGCATAGGTATTTTTGATAAGAGAGCCATCCAGACTGGCGTAGAGCTGTTTTTTGACTATAGGCTGATGCCCTGAAGTATGTGGGCATTGAATGAAGAAATGGGAATCCCTTTATGTCATCAGCTACCTGCTCTTTAAAACAGCTGCCTTATTGTCAGGAATCTCTAGTACTGTGGGAAATTTTAGAAAAATCAACTGCAGTTTGAAATTCTGAATTAAAAAAGTTAAAAAAAAAAAGAAGCTAAATGTTGCTTATGAAGAAGGAATTTAGAGAAGCCCCAAAATGAGCTTTCTACTACAGAACATTCAAAGATCCTTAAGATGAATGATATTGTAAGTCACTTTTAGAAGGATCAATGATGGTAAACATTGGACTTTGATGATGACTGTTTTGTGATACAGTTCAAGACTGGTCTGGCTAAACCACTTTTGCTTGCATTTCTATTTATTAATTTCCCTGATATTTGTTACCTTTTGTTCTTCCACATGAATTTTATTATCATTTTTCTAGCTCTATAAAATGATTTTTCATAGTTTGACATGGTATGAAATAAGCAAATTAATTTAGGTCGAATTAACATATTTATTATGCTAGCTTAGCGTACCCATGAAGAGCTCATATTTTTCCAATTAATTACATCTGACTTTATTTGTGTGAAAAATGTTTTGTAATTGTGTTCATGTAGCTCCTGGGCTTATCTTGGCAAGTAGACTCTCAAATATTTTATGATGTCTCGAATAACTTTATATGGAATTTTGCTCTTTTTTTCTTGATATTTGGCTTTGTTAGTAATATATAGAAATGCCAGTGATTTATGAGAGTTTATTTTATATCCTGCAGCTTTGTAAAGTTGTTTATGATTTCAAGTAGTTTTTTATCTCTAGGATTCTCTACACATATAATTGTATCATAAAAAAATAATTATTGCTTTGTTACTCATTTCCTTTTCTAATTCCTTCTATTTCTTTTTCTTCCCTTGCTACTAAAGCTAACATTTCTAATACAATATTAAATAATAATGATGATAATGGACATCCTTGGTTCAATTCCAAATTTATTGAGAATGCTTCCAGATTATTCCCATTTCATATATGGATGCTAGGTACCATTTTAAGGAAAACTCTATTCCTACATTCAATAAGATTTTTAATAGGAATGGGTCATATTTGGCCAAAAGCATTTTCTGCACATACGGAGATAGTCATATTATTTCAGTCAATTTTCTTGTTGATATGGTCAATTCTTCTGATAGTTTTCCTAATATTGAACCAGTCCTGCATACCTGGTATAAATTCTACCTGGTTATACTCTTTTACTCTAATGACATTGTTGAAATCTCTTTCCTAATATTTTATTTCAATTTTTTTCATCTATTTTCATCAGAAAATATTGGTCAATAATTTCCTTTTTCTGTTTTCACTATTTCCAGCTTTACTATCAGCACCATATTTGTATGATAAAAAGAAATTAATAGGACTCTATTATTTTTCTGAATACTTTAAAAAGCATTGGAATGCAGAGACAAGATTGTGGAGCAGAAGTACAAACTTGGCATGAGCTCCCACTCCAATCACTTCCTATACATGTAAAAAAAAATGACTCTAATCAAACTTTAGAGCTACAGAACACGCAAAGTGACAGAGAGAAAAAAATTTCCCACTGAAGGTAGCCTAGCAATCAGACAGGAAAAGTCTATTGCACTGAGCTGGGAGCTGAAAACAGCCTTTCATGAACTGCATGGTTTTGGCCCCAGGGTGGCCCCAACCAGCATTGGCCAGAGAAGACTTCAGAGAGTGAATAACAAGCAGCTGTGATGGTTTCCAGATATCTCAACCCATAAATGCCAAAGATAAAGTCAGAGTTCAGTGTGGAATTCTGTTGGAACAGGGGAGAGGAGGTACAGAAGAGTGAGGTCTGGCCACCACTCCTGGGGTGAGAAGTGCTAGAGACACTGTGTGGCTGCCTCAGGAGCTCCTGGCCTACAGATTGTAGAAGGAAAAAGGGACCATTCAGAGGGTAATCACTCTTGCTTTATCATGGTTGGATCTGGATCATGATCTTGGCTGATGGCCCTTTGCTGTGTGGCCAGTGTGCCAGAGCTTGTGGGGCCTGTACAGAAGGTACTTTCCTAATAGCCCCAGCAACTGTGAAAACCCCAGTGATTTGGGACAAACCTCTCTCCATTCTGGAAGCAGAGTTCTACCATGGCAAAGAGTTAAAAAGTCAAGGGTTTGGCTGACAATATGAGGAATCAGAAGAAGAAAAATAGATCATAGAATCCACTTTGTGGGACAAAAATGATGAAGGCACAGAAAGGGAGGAAGTAAGTGAAGTCAGAACTCCAGCATCAAAACCCTGCAAGAAAAATATGAACTGATTACAGGCCATGGAGAAGTTTAAGAAGGATTTTGAGAATCAAGTAAGAAAAGTAGAGGAAAAATTGGGAAGACACATGAGAATGATGCAAGAAAATCATGAAAAGCAAGTCAGCAGCCTGCTAAAGGGGACTCCAAAATACCTTGAAGAAAAAAAAAAAGGCACCTTAAAAAATCGAATAGCCAAATGGCAAAAGAGGCCCAAAAAGCCAATGAGGAGAATGCTTTAAAAAGCCAAATTTGCCAGATGGAAAAGAAATTTCAAAAACTCACTGAAGAGAATAACTCCTTCAAAATTTTATTGGAGAAACTGGAAGCTAATGACTTTATGAGAAATCAAGAACTATAAAGCAGAGGGCAGAGCCAAGATGGCAGCATAGGAGAAGCAAGGTACCAAAGTTCCCACATAGTCACCTCAAATATCCATAAAATATGACTCTAAACAAACTTTACAGCTCTAAAACTCACACAAATATATCTCTTGCTGAAGTCAGCTGAGAAGGAAGAGATCATTGCAGCTCTGGCAGCCAAAATCAGTCCAGCCTGAAACCACGACACCCCAGGGGGTGGCCAGGACTAAACACAGCTGGAGCTTCAGGAGAGTGGATCAGTGGCAGCTGTGGCAGTTTCGAGAATTATCAAGCCATAAGAAAAAAGGACTAAGTGACAGGTCAGTGGATCTTGCATAAAACTAGGGGAGAGAAGCCGGTCTAGCCAAACTGCTTCCAGGGCAAGGAAGCAGCAGAAACGAAGGTCCTACAGCCACCTCCACAAAGCTGCTTCAGAGCTCCCAGCTGACAGATTGCAGGGGGGCCAAGCAATTATTCAGAGGCAAAGTGCTCTTGCACTGAGGGGCCAGGATTGGGATCATGGTCTTGGGTAGTGGTTCTGGGGTGTGTTTTCAGTGAGCCAAAGTGGGGGGAATGCAAAAAAACAGCACCCCCCAATAACTCTGGCAGCTGGGAAAACCTCAGCAATTTGGGACAGACATTTCCCCTCTGGAAGAAGAGTTACACAGAGCTAAAAAAAATCATTGACTGGCCAACCATGAGCAGACAAAGGAAGCAAAGTAAGAACAGCAACCAAACTCTAGATTCCTTCATTGGGGACGAGAATAATCAAATCATGGAACGGGAGGAAGACAACACAGTTAGAACTCCCGCACCAAAAACTAAAGAAACATTAAGACTGTCTAAAAGCCATAGATCAGCTTAAGAAGGATTTTGAAAACCAAATGAGAGAAGTGGAAGAAAAATTGGGAAGAGAAATAGGAATGATGCCAGAAAATCATGAAAAGAGAGTCAACAACCTGACTGAAGAAAATAACACTTTAAAAAATAGATTAAATCAAATGGCAAAAGAGGCCCAAAAAGGAAATGAGGAGAAGAATGTCTAAAAAAGTTGAATTTGCCAGATGGAAAAGGAATCTTAAAAGTTTTGTGAAGAGAATAATTCCTTCAGAATTAGAGTGGAGTTAATGGAAGCAAATGACTTTATGAGAAATCAAGATACTATTAAACAGATCCAAACAAATGAAAAAATAGAAGGCAATGTGAAATATCTCCTTGAAAAAAACAATGACTTGGAAAATAGATCCAGGAGAGACAATTTAAAAATTATTGGACTACCTGAAAGCCATGACAAAAAAAAAAGAACTTAGAAATCATCCTTGCAAAAATTCTCAAGGAAAGTTGCCCTGATATTTTAGAACCAGAGGGCAAAATAGAACCTGAAAGAATTCAGTGATTACCTCATAAAAAAGATCCCCAAAAGAAAACTCCTGGGAATATTATAGCCAGTTTCCAGAGTCCCCAGATCAAGGAGAAAATGTTACAATCTGCCAAGAAGAAACAATTTGAATACTGTGGAAACATAATTAGGATAACCCAGGTTCTAGCAGCTTCTACATTAAAGGATTGAAGGGCCTGGAATATGATATTTCGGAGATCAAGGGAGCTAGGATTAAAACCAAGAATCACCTGCCCAGCAATATTGAGTATAATGTTCCAGGGGAAATTATAGTCATTTAGTGAGGTGGAGGACTTTCAAACATTCTTGCTGAAAAAAACAGAACCTAAAAGCAAGTTTGACACTCAAATACAAGAAGCATGAGAAGGTAAACATGGAAAGGAAATTATAGGGAATTTATCAAGGTTGAATTCTTTACCTGCCAACATGGAGAAGTGATAAATGTAACTTACAGAACTTTTCTCAGTATGAGGATAGGTGAAGGGAATACAAATGTATATATACATATACATATGTCTATATAGGAGTGTTTATATATGCATACAAACACATATCTGAGTATGTGTATATATGAGTACCTAGAGGTCACAAGATCAATTGAATAATAAAGGATAATACTCTAAAAGGTGAAATTCTGAGGTGAGAAAGTATTAGAATGAGAGGAGACAGGGAGAGACAGAATGGAGTTAATCATCTCATAGAAGAGGCAAAGGATAATTGTTATAATGGAGGGGAAGAACAGGAAGGCAAAAGGGAAAGGGTCAACCTTACTCTCGTTGAACTTGGCTTAGGGAAGGAATGACATAAACTCTAAACTGAGTATCTTGCCACACAGGAGAGTAGTGGAAATGAGGATGAGAAGTGGGATGATAGAGGGGCAGGCAAGGTGGGGGTCGGGGAGGGTTGATGGAAGTACACACTTCTGTAAAGGGACAGGGACAGGGACAGGACAGAGAATAGAACAAGGGATATAGGGGCGGAATAGGAAGGAGGGACATATAATCAGTCTCTCACAATATGCCCACTAAGGAGAGGTTCTGCGTAATTACACATATACAGCCTGTATTTAATTGCTTCTCCTTCCTGTAAGAGTGGGTGACAAGGAAGGATGGGAAAGAATCTAGAATTTGAAGTTCCATAATCACATGTTAAAAATATATATATAGATACATAGAATTACTATTATTATTATTAACTACATTCAACTGGTGATTAAGATACACAGGCACTGTGGTAGAGAGATCCATCCTGCCCTACTGGACAGTCAGAGGGGTGAGGGGGAGGGCATAGGAGAGAGAAGATTGGGGGAGGGTTTATACAGTGGGATGGCTGTTTTGAGGTGTTGGATGGGGGAAAGATGGGGAGAAAAATTTTAACTCAAAATCTCATGGAAATGAATGATGTAAACAAGAAAACAAATTAATTAATTAAAAAAAGAAACTTTAAAACAGATACAAAGAAATGAAAAAAATTGAAGGCAATATGAAATATATCATTGGAAAAACCAGTGACCTGGAAAACAGACCCAGGAGAAAGAATTCAAAAATCATTGTACTTCTTGGAAGCCATGATCCCTAAACGCCCATAAACACCACTAACAAAAAATTATCAAACAAAATTGCCCTTATATTTTAGATCCAGAGGGCAAAACAGAAATTTGAAAATCCTCCTATCACTTCTTGAAAAAGATCACAAAAAGAAATCTCCTAGTAATATTATAGTCAATTCCCGAGTTCCCAGGTGAAGGAGAAAATACTAGAATCAGGGGGTGTAGGCAAGATGGTGGAGTACAAGCACAAACTTGGTTGGGTTCTGGCTATAAACAATTGCAATCCCTGTAAAAAAATGACTCTAAACCAATTTTAAAGCTACAGCACCCACACAGTGACAAAGAGAAATAAATCTTCCACTGGAGAAGGCCAACAGGAAAGGTCTATCGCAGCATGCTGTGAGCCAAGCACAGTCCTGCAGGAGCCACGCTGTTCCATCCCTGAGTCCTGAACAGAAGCAGCCAAAGCAGATTTCAGGAGAATTAATAAGTAGCAGTGGTGGTGGCTTCTAGACTTCTCAAATGACAAAGACAAGTGAAAGGTCAGTGTGGACGTTTTTTGGAAAGGGGGGTAGAGTGGATGGAAGAGTGCCACCCGGCTGATGACCATGGGGTGAGAAGCTAGTGGAGGCATGGTGTGGCTGCCTCAGGGGCTTCTGGACTGCAGATTTTAGGGGAGCAAGCAACCATTCAGAGGGTAATTCCTCTTGCTTTAACCTGCTTGGATCTGGTCTTCTGAGGTGGCCCTAGGGTGTGGGACCTGTGAGCCAAAGCTTGTAAGGGCTGTAGAGATGGTGCTCTGCTAATAGCTCCAGCAACTGTTAAAAACCCTAATGATTTGGGATAAAGCTCTGTCCATTCTGGAAGCATAGCTCTACCATGGCAAAGAGCTCAAAGGTCAAGTATTTGGCTGGCAATATGAGCAAGCACAGGAAGCACAAAAAGAAGATAGAATCCTTTTTTTGGCATGAAAAGGTTCAAGACATGGAACTGGGGCATGACAATGAAGTCGGAACTCCTGCATCAAAAAACTCCAAGAAAATTATGAACTAGTTACAGACCACAGAGGAGCTCAACAAGGATTTTGAAAATCAAGTAAGAGAAATGGAGGCAAAATTGAGAAGATAAATGAGAATGATGCAGGAAAATCTTGAAAAATGAATCAACAGCATGCTAAAGGAGACCAAAAAAAATTCTGAAAAAAATAACACCTTAAAAAAAAAAAAAGACTAACACAAATGGCAAAAGAAACCCAAAAAGCCAATGACGAGAAGAATGACTTGAAAAGCTGAATTTGCCAGATGGAAAAGGAATTTCAAATATTCACCAAAGAGAATAACTCCTTCAAAATTTAACTGGAATGGGGCACCTAGGTTGAACAGTGAATCGAGCTTTGCCCCTGGATTCAGGAGGACCTGAGTTCAAATCAGGCCTCTGACACTTAGCATTTACTAGCCATGTAACCTTGGACAAGTCACTTAACCCCAATTGCCCAACCTTCCCCCATCCAAAAAATAAAAAAAATAAAATAAATTGAAACAATTGGAAGCAAATGACTTTATGAGAAATCAAGATACTATAAAACAGATCTACACAATGACAAAATAGAAGGCAATGTGAAATATCTCATTGGAAAAATCACTGACTTGGAAAATAGATCTTGCAGAGATAATTTAAAAATTACTGGACTACCTGAAAGCCATTTAAAAAAGGAAAAGAACCTAGATATCATCTTTCAAGAAATTATCAAGGAAAGTTGCCCTAATGTTCTTGAACCAGAGGGAAAAATAGGAATTGAAAGAATTCTCCTATCACATCTTGAAAAAGGTCCCAAAAAGAAAACTTCTAGGAATATTATAGCCAAATTCCAGATTTCTCAGGTCAAGGAGAAAACATTGCAAGCAGTCAGGAAGAAACAATTTGAGTATTGTGGAAACACAATCAGGATAACACAAGACATGGAAGTTTCTACATTAAAGGATGAAAGTGAATAGAATATGATATTCCAGATGTCAAAAGAGCTAGGAAAAATACCAAGAATCACGTACCCAGCAAAAGTGAGTATAATGCTTCAGGGGAAAATACAGTCATTCAATGAAATAGAAGACTTTCAAGCATTCTTGATGAAAAAAAAAACAGAGCTGAACAGAAAATTTGAATTTCAAATACAAGAAGCAAGAGTAGCATGAGAAGGTAAACAGGAAAAGAAATCATAAGGATCTTATTAAAGTTGAACTGTTTATATTCTTCCGTGAAAAAATGATAATTGTAAGTCATGAGACATTTCTCAGTATGATTATAATTTTAAAGGGAATGTGTGTGTGTATTTGTGTGTGTATACATAAATATGTATAGGAGAGTGCATGTATATGTGAACATATATTTGAGTGTGGGCATATATATTCATGTATACATAGACAGAGGGCACAGGATGAGTTCAATACAAAAGGATGATATCTAAAAAATAAAATTAAGAGGTGAGAGAGGAATATATTGGGAGAATGAGAAAGGGAGAGATAGATTAGGGTAAATTATGTCATAAAAAAGAGGAAAGAAGAAGTGTCACAATGGAGGGGAAGAGCAGAAAGGTCAAAGGTAATGGGACAACATTACTTTCATTGAATTTGGCTTATGGAGGGAATAACATCGACACTCAACTGGGTATCTTACCATAGAGGAAAATCAGGGAAAGGGAATATGATAGGAAAGGGAGATGATAGAAGGAAGGGCAGATTGAGGAAGAGGGTAGTTAGAAGCAAATATTTTTGAAAAGAGATAGAGTCAAAGGAGAAAGCTGAATATATGGGCATGGGACAGCATGGAGGGAAATATATTTAGTCTTTCACAATGGTAACTACTATGGAAATAATCTGGGTAACTACTCATGTAACACATATTGAATTGCTTGTCTTCCCAGTGGGGGTGGGTGAGGAGGTAAAAAGGGAAAAACATCTGGAACTCAAAATTTTAAAAACATATGTTTAAAAAATTGTTTTTTCACATGCAACTGGGAAATAAGATATACAGGCACTGGAGTATAGAATTCCATCTTGCCCTAATAGAATGTTAGAAGGGTAATGGGTCAGGATACAAGAAGAAACTGATTAAAGGAAGGGATATTCAGTAGGCTTGGTATTTTGGGGTGGGAAGTAGTGGGAGATAGGGAGAAAAAAATGTAACTCAAAATCTTGTGAAAAAGCATATTAAAAACTAAAAAATAAATAAATAAATAATTTTTTAAAGCAAAAATAAATAAAAAGCTTTGCAATTGATTGGTCTTTAAATGTTTGGTAGACTTCAATTGTTAATCTATATGGCCTTGGATTTTTTTTTCCCCTCTTAGGGAGTACATTGATGGCTTTTTAAATTGAAATGGGGCAATTTAAGTATATTGTTTCCTCATGTTAATCAGGATAACTTAAGGTTTTTGCAAATATTCATCCATTTCACTTGAAATGTAGTTTTTATTGGCGTGCTCTTGGACAAAATAGATCCTAACCATTGCTTTAAAATCCTTCTCATTGATGGTGAATTCACCCTTTTCATTTTTTGAAACTGGCAAATTGTTTGTCTTTGTTCTTCTATAAATCAAATTAACCAATGAATTATCTATTATTTTCCATAAAATAAGCTGTTAGTTTTTTACTTAGTTAAATAGCTTTCTGAATTTAAATTATGTTAATTTTTCCTTTGATTTTTCAGAATTTCTAATTTGAAACTTTTTGTGGATTTTTAATTTGTTCTTTTTCTAGCTTTTTTTTTAATTTGCAGGTGCAATTCATCAATCTCAGCTTTCTCTATTTTGTTAATGTAAGCCTTTAGAGATATAAAATTCCCCCTAAAAACCAATTTCTTTGCACCCCATAAATTATGGTATGTTTTCTCATTATTGTCATTCTCTTGAATGAAGTTATTGATTATTTCTATGATTTGTTGTTTGAGCTACTCATTCTTTTAAATTAACTTTTGTTTATTTATGTTTTTAGTTTACATCATTCATTTCCATGAGAATTTGAGTTACAGAGTTTCTCCCTGTCTTTCACCTACACTCTACCCAAAAACAGTGGTCCCACTCTAAACTCCCTCCCGCAATCTGTTCTCTCTTATGTCCTCCCTCATCACCCCTCTGACTTTCTGGTAGGGAAAGATGGATATCTGTACCCCAGTGCCTGTATATCTTAATTACCAGTTGCATGTAATTATACATACATATATATATATGTATATATAATATATGTATATATAGTATGTATATATGTATATGTATATGCATATGTATATGTATAGGTTTATGTATATGCATTCATATATCTCTATGCATATACATACACATATACCTATATATGTATGTATATATATGTGCGTGTGTGTATAAATAAATATGTGTGCATGTATACATATGTTCACATATATGTATATGTATATGTATGCATATGTATGTCTAGATATATACATATATACAAACGCATGATTACATACTATGTATGTGTGCATACATACACATACATGTGTACGTGTGTGTAATTGCATGTACATATGTATGTATGTATGTATTTAACATTTGATTATAGAACTTTGAATCCTAGATTCTGTCCCTTCCTCCCTCCTCACCCACCCTGACTGTAAAAACAAGCAATTCAATACAGGCTGTACATGTGTAATGTCACAGCATATCTCCAGAATGGACGAATCCTGAAAGACTGACTATATTTCCCTAATTCATATGCCCACCCACTCTATTCTCTACTTTGTCCCTGTCCCTTCACAGAAGTGTGTGCTTCTAACCATTTCCACCACACTGCCCTCCTTTCCATCATCCCCCCTGACATCCCCATCCCCCCCCCACTCTATTGTAGGGCAAGATACCCAGTTTAGAGTATATGTTATTCCTTCCCTAAGCCAAATTCAATGAGAGTAAGGTTAGCCCATTCCTTTTTGCCTTCCTGTTCTTCCCTTCCATTGTAATAGTTATCCCTTGCCTCTTCTATATGAGATGATTAACCCCATTCTACCTCTCCCTGTCTCCTCTCATTCTATTCCTGTTCTACCTATCAATTTCACTTTTTAAAATATCATCCCTTCCTATTCAATTGGTCACATGCTCTCTTTCTATGTACACATATAT
>CM053587.1:124236275-124267835 GCA_028646515.1 Pseudochirops corinnae
TACAGACCTATGTATATGAATACACATACATATACATGCATATACAAACACATAGATACGCATATATATACATATATGTATATGTATGTGTATATATTTATATTTATATTCCCTTCATATATGTTCATGCTGGGAAAAGTTTTATAAGTTAAAATTATCATTTTTCCATGTTGCCATGTAAATAGTTCAAATTTGATAAGTTCATTATGATTTTTTTTCCATGTTTACATTCTTATGCTTCTTGTATTTAATCCTAGCTCCTTTAATCTTCAGTATATCGTATTCCAGGCCTTTAGATCCCTTAGTATAGAAGCTGCTAGATTCTAGGTTATCTCGATTGTGTTTCCACAGTATTCAAATTGTTTCTTCTTGGCAGCTTGTAATTTTTGCTCATTTATCTGGGAACACTGGAACGTGGCTGTAACATTCCTAAGAGCTTTCTTTTTGAGATCTTTTTTTCAGGAGGTGAGAGGTGAATTCTTTCGGGTTATATTTTGCCCTCTAATTCTAAAATATCAGGGCAATTTTCCTTGAGAATTTTTAGAAGGATAATTTTTAGGTTATTTTTCTGATCATGGCTTTCAGATAATCCTATAATTTTTAAATTGTCTCTCCTGGATCTATTTTTAAGGTCAGTAGTTTTTGCAATGAGATAATTCACATTGTTTTTTTTTTCATTTATTTGCATCTGTTTAATAGTGTCTTGATTTCTCCTTAAGTCATTTGCTTACATTTGTTCCACTCTAATTCTGAAGCAATTATTATCTTCAGTGAGCTTTTGAGTTTCTTTTTCCATCTGTCAAATTTGACTTTTTAAGACATTCTTCTCTTCATTGGCATTTTGGGACTCTTTTGCCATTTGAGTTAATCTATTTTTTAAGGTATTATTTTATTCAGTTAGGTTGCTGACTCTCTTTTCATGATTTTCTTGCATTATTCTAACTTCTGTTCCCAATTTTTCCTCTACTCTTATTTTGTTTTCAAAATCCTTCTTAAGCTCCTCTATGGCCTATAGCCAGTGAACATTTTTCTTGGAAGCTTTTGGTGTGGGAGTTCTGACTGTGTTGTCTTCCTCCTGTTCAATGATTTCATCCTTTTTTGTCCCCAGAAAAGGAATCTAAAGTTTTATTGCCGATTTTGGTTTGCTTCCTTTGCCTCCTCGTGTTGTCAGTCAATTAATTTCATTTTTGAGCCTTAGTAGGTCTCTACTACCTGGGGGGAGAACTTTGTCCCAAGTCACTGGGGTTTTCTCAGCTGACGGAGCTATTAGGGGCCCACCATCTCTGCAGCTTCCAACAGATTTGTCTCACTTGCCACACACCTCAGGACCATCACCCAAGACCACTATCCCAATCCATGCAGGTAAAGACAAGAGCACTTAGCCTCTGAATGATCCCTTGGTCCCCCTGCAATCTGCAGGCCAGGAGAGCTCTGAAGCAGGTATGTGGAGGCAGATGCAGGGCTGCTGCTTCTACTGCTTTCTTGCCCTGGGGGCCAATAGCCAGACCCACTTCCCTCCCCCCCTCCCCAATTTAGCTGAGTTCTACTGACCTTTCACTTTGTCCTTGATTATTGTGGCTTACTAATTCTGGAAACTGAGACAGCTGCCGGTGATCCTCTCTCTGAGTGCTCCAGCCATGGTTTTTTCTGGCCCCCTGGTCTCAGCTCCCAGTGCTGTGCTATAAGCCTTTCCTATATGCTTGTGGGGCTGCCTTTAGCAGGAGCTTTGTTTTTTTGCACTTTTGTGGGTTCTGGAGCTCTAAAATTTGTTTAGAGTCATATTTTATAGGTATTTGAGGTAGTCATGGGGGCAGCTGTGGAGTTCTGTTGCTTGTATGCCACCATCTTGAATCCACGCCCTCCTGACCCACTCATTCTTAAGTATTAGTTTATTTAGTTTCCAATTATTTTAATCTATCATTCCATGGTTATTTATTACATAAAATTTTTATTTCATTATAATTTGATAAGGATGTATTTAATGATTCTGCCTTTCTACATTGAATTGTGATGTTATGGTCAGACTGTTTTTGGTGCTATCTACCTCTGAAAAAAGGTATTTCCTTTATATCCCCATTCAGTTTCCTTGAGAGGTCTACCATAGCTATTTCTTTTCCTAAAATTTAATTCATCTCTTTGACTTTTTAAATTTATTTTCTGGTTACATTTATCTAGTTATGAGAGGGACAGGTTGAAGTCCACCTCTAGTATAGTTTTGCCTTCTATTTCTTCTGGTAACTCCCTTAAGTTTTCCTCAAAGAATTTAGATGCTATCCCTTTTGGTGCATAGATGTTTATTAATTATATTACTGCATTGTCTATGGTACCTTTTAGCAGTATGTAGCTCCCCTTTTTATCTCTTTTAAGTAGATCCTATTTTTTTTGGCTTTGTCTCAGATTAAGATTGTTACATCTGCTTTTTTTTTATTTTTCTGTCACCTAAAGCATAATATATTCTGCTCTAGCCTTTTACCTTTACTCTCTGAGTATCCCTCTGATTTAAATATGTTTCCTGTAAACAACATATTGTAGAATTGTGATTTTAATCCACTCTGCTATCTACTTCCATTTTATGGGAGAGCTTATCTCATTCTCATTCACAGTAATGATTACTAGCTATGTCTTTCTCTCCATTCTCTCCAATATGTATTTTCTCTCCTGTTTATATTTTTCTCCCTCCTTTCTTCCTTTCCCTACTCACTAGTGTTTTGCTTCTGGATGCTGTCTGCCTCAATCTGCCCTCCTTTCTATCATCCCACTCCGTTTTCTTTCCATTTCTTCTCCGTCTTCTATCCACTCCCGCCCTTTTCTTTCCTTTTCCTCTTCTTCTTCCTTTAGATAAGTTAAATTTCTATATCTTACTGTATAGGTTATTCTCTATTTGAGCCAAATCTCATGAAAGTTTCAAAAAAGTGCTCAACTCCCTCCCTTCTTTACCTCTACTTAAAGGGTCTTTTGCATCTTCATATGAGGTAATTTACCCTTTTATGCCTCCTACTTTTCTCTTATCTAAGTACACTCCCGTCTCACCTCTTAACCAGATTTTTTTATCATCACATAAAAGTCAGTTTATACTCATGCCCTGTGTATGTCGAACTCTTGTAAATGTTGTAATAAAAAGTTCTCAAGAGTTACAAGTACCATATTTCAAGGTAGGAATGTAGTTTTTCCTTATTGAATAACATGTTGGTTTTTTTTCCTTTCTTTTTTTTAACCTTTTTACCTGTTCTCTTGAATCTTATATTTGAAGATCAAATTTTCTGTTCACCTTTTGTCTTTTCATCAGGAACATTTGAAAAAGTCCTCTTTCATGGATTGTCTATCTTTTCCCCTGAAAGACTGTTTTCAGTTTTGTTGGATAGATTATCCTTGGTTGTAACCCAAGCCCCTTTGCCATATGGAATACCAAATTCCAAGCCTTCTGATCTTTTAAAATAGTAGCTGAAAGTTCCTGTGTAATCTTGATTCTGGCTCCATGATATTAAATCGTTTCTTCCTGGCAACTTGTAATATTTTCTCCTTGACCTGGTAATTCTTGAGTTTGGCTACAATATTTCTTGTTTTTGTTTTTGATTTTGGTTTTTTCCTTTTGGGATCTCTTTTAGTAGGTGATCAGTAGATTCTTTTGATGACTATATTTTATCCTCTGATTTTAGGACCTCAGACAATGTTGCTTGATGATTTCTTTGTTCAGGTTCTTTTTTGTATCCTAGCTTTCATGTAGACACATTTTTAAAATATATGTCTTCTGGTTCTATTTTCTGGATCAGTTGTTTTACCGATGAAGTATTTTATGTTTTCTTCTATTTTTTTCATTCTTTTGATTTTGTTTGACTCATTCTTGATGTCTCATAGAGTCATTAGCTTCCAATGCCCCCTGTTCCCAATTTGGTCAATGTATTTTTTTAATTAAGTTGGTTTATTTACTTTTAGTTTACAACATTCAGTTTCACTGTACCTTGGGCTTCAGTTTTTCTCTCCCTTCCTTTTCCCTCTCCCCCATCATGGTGGCATGCACTCAGGTAAAGGATCTGCAAATATCATCCCATTGATCATGAGTTAGGTTGTAAAGAAGGATTGTAACTGATTGAATGATCAGTGGTAAAGAGGAAAGAAAACAGAAAAGGAAAAAAAAATAGAGCAAGTAGTTTGTTTCAATCCGCACTCAGACTCCCAATCTCCTTCTGTGGATATCTTCTTCAATCATGAGTCTTTTGGAGTTGTCTTAAAAACTTGTATTGCTAAGGGGAGCCCAGTCTATTAAGGCTAGTCATCACATGTATATTGTGTCTGTGTGTACAAATTTCTCCTGGTTCTGTTCTTCTCACTCAGTATCAGTTTATATAAGTCTTTCCAGGTTATTATGAAGTCTGTCTGGTCCTCATTTCTTATAACACAGTAGCATTCCAATACATTCATGTACCATGACTTGTTCAGCCATCCATCAATTGTTGGGCATCCCCTTGTTTTACAATTTTTTACCACCACAAAAAAAAAATGCTATAAATATTTTTGTGCATATGGGTACTCTTCCCATTTCTCTGACCTCTTTGGGATATGACCCTAAAAGTGGTATTGATGGGTCAAAGGGTATGCACTTATTTATAGCCCTTTGGGCATACTTCCAGATTGCTCTCCAGAATACCTGGATGAATTTGAAACACCACCAACAATGCATTAGTATTCCAATTTTTTCACATCCTCGCCAGCATTTATCATTTTGCTGTTTTGTCTGGCCAGTGAGATGTGGATTCTCAGAGATGTTTTGATTTGCATTTCTCTAATAACTAGTGATTTGGAACAATTTTAATATGCTTATAGATGTCTATAATTTCATCTTCTGAAAACTGTCTGTGCATATCTTTTGACCATTTATCAACTGGGGAGTGGCTTGTGCTCTTATAAATTTGACTCAAGTCTTTGTATATTTTAGAAATGAGGCCTTTATCAGAGACACTGATTGTAAAAATTATTTTCCAATTTTCCACTTCCCTTTTAATCTTGGTAACATTAGCTTTGTTTGTACGGAAGCTTTTCAATTTAATATAATCAAAATTACCCATTTTGCATTTTGTAATATTCTCTAACTCTTGTTTCTTCATGATGTCTTACCCACTCCATAGATCTGACAGGTAAACTATCCCTTGCTCTCCCAGATTGCTTATAGTATCAACCATTATATGTAGATCATGCACCCATTTCCATTTTATTTTGATGTACAATGTTAGATATTACTCTATGCCCAATTTCTGCCATACTATGTTCCAGTTTTCCCAGCAATTTTTGTCAAATAGTGCATTCTTATCCTCAAAACTGGGGTCTTTGAGTTTATCAAAGAGTGAATTACTATAGTCACTGACTCCTGAGTCTCGTGTACCCAATCTATTCCTCTGATCCACTACTGTATTCCTGAGCCAGTACCAAGTAGTTTTGATGACTACTGCTTTGTAGTATAGATTAAAATATGATATGGATAGGTCGCCTTCCCTAGTATTTTTTTTCATTAGTTGCCTTAATATTCTGGACCTTTTGTTCTTCCAAATGAATCTTGCTACTATTTTTTCTAGGTATACAAAATAATTTTTAGGTAGATTGATTTGTGTGCCACTAAATATGTAATTTAATTTATTTAAAAGTCATTTTTATTATATTAGCTGGACCCAGCCATGAGCAATTTATGTTTTTTCCAGTTAGTTAGACCTGATTTTATGTGTGTGAAAAGTGTTTTGTAATTGTGTTCATATAAGTCCTGGATTTGTTTTGGCAGGTAGATTCCCAGATATTTTATAATGTATACAGTAACTTTAAATGTAATTTCTCTTTCTATCTCTTGCTGTTTTATTTCATTAGAGATATATAGGGATGTCGAGGATTTATTTGGGTTTATTTTATATCCTGCAACTTTGCCAAATTTGTTTATTATTTCAAGTAGTTGTTTACTTGATTCTCTAGGATTCTCTAAGTAGATTATCGTATAATCTGCAAAGAGTGATAGCTTAGTCTCTTCTTTGGCTAATTTGATTCCTTCAATTTCTTTTTCTTTTCTTTGTTGCTATTGCTAACATTTCTAGTATCAAATTGAATAAGAGGGGTGATAATGGACATCCTTGTTTCATCCTTGATCTTATTGGAAATGCTTCTAGCTTATCCCCATTACATATAATCTTTGCTGATGGTTTTAGATAGATACTACTTATTATTTCAAGGACTATTCCATTTATGCCTATACTTTCTAGTGTTTTTTTTAATAGGAATGGGTTTTGTATTTTGTCAAAAGCCTTTTCTGCATCTATTGAGATGATCATATGGTTTTTGCTACTTTTGTTGTTGATGTGATCAATTATACTGATAGTTTTCCTGATATTGAACCACTCTTGCATTCCTGGAATAATTCCTACCTAATCAAAGTGTATTATTTTCTTGATGATTTGCTGTAGTCTTTTTGCCAATATTTTATTTAGAATTTTGCATCTATAGTCATAAAGGAAATTAGTCTGTATTTTTCTTTCTCTGTTTGTCTCTTCCTGATTTAGGTATCAATACCATATCTGTGTCATATAAAGAATTTGGTAGGACTCCTTCTCCAATTTTCCCCAATAGTTTGTAAAGAATTGATGTCAATTGCTCTTTAAATGTTTGTAGAATTCACTAGTAAAGCCATATGGTCCTGGAGTTTTGTTTTTTTTTTTTCCTAGAGGGTTCATTACTCGCTTGTTTAATTTCTTTTTCTTAGATGGGGTTATTTAAGAAGTTTATTTTCTCTTCAGTTAATTTAGACAACTTTTATTTCTGTAAATATTCATGCATTTCACTAAGATTGTCAAATTTATGTGCATACAATTGGGCAAAATAATTCCAAATTATTGTTTTAATTTCCTCTTCATTAGAGGTAGATTCACTCTTTTCATTTTTTATGTTTGTAATTTGGTTTTCTTCTTTCTTTTTTTTTGGTCATATTGGATAAAGGATTATCAATTTTATTGGCTTTTTCATAATACCAGCTTTTAGTTTTATTTGTTAATTCAATAGTTTTCTTGAATTTTATTTTATTAATCTCTCCTTTGGTTTTCATTATTTCTAATTTAGTAGTTAGTTGGGAATTTTCAATTTGTTCTTTTTCTAACTTTTTCAATTGCATGCCCAATTCATTGATCTCCAGTTTCTCTAATTTATTCACATATGCATTCAGGGATATAAAACTTCCCCTAAGAATTGTCTTTGCTGTATCCCACAAATTTTGGTATGTTGTTTCATTATCTTCATTCTCTTGAATGAAGTTGTTGATTATTTTTATAGTTTCTTGTTTGACCCACTCATTGTTTATGATTATGTTATTTAGTTTCCAATAAGTTTTTCATCTGTCTTTACATGGATCTTTATTACATATAATTTTTATTGCATCATCATCTGAGAAGGATGCATTTAATATTTCTGCCTTTCTGCACTGGATTGTGAGGTTTTTATGCCCTAGTACAAGGTCAATTTTTGTGTATATGTCATGTACCTCTGAAAAGACAGTACATTCCTTTTTATCCCCATTCAATTTTCTTGAGGTCTATCATATCTTTCTTCTCTAAGATTCTCTTTACCTCCTTAATTTCTTCCTTGTTTATTTTGAGGTTAGATTTATCAGTCTGAGAGAGGGAGAGATTGAAGTCCCACACTAGTATAGTTTTCTTATTTCTTCCTCTAGCATCCTTAATTTCTCCTTTAGGAATGTGGATGTTGTACCCCGTGGTGCATAAATGTTTAGTAATGATATTGCCTCATTTTCAGTGGTACCTTTTAGCAGGATATAGCTTCCTTTCTTATCTCTTTTAATTAGATCTATTTTTGTTTATGCTTTGTTTAACATAAGGATTGCTACCCTTGCTTTTATTTTTTTGCTTTATCTAAAGTAAGATATATTTTATTCCAGCCTTTTACCTTTACCCTGTGTGTATCTCCCTGTTTCAGTTGTGTTTCTTGTAAACACCATATTGTAGGATTATGATTTTTAATCCATTCTGTTATCCACCTCCATTTTATGGGAGAGTTCATCCCATTCACATTCACTGTTATGATTAGTATCTGTGTCTTTCCCTCCATCCTATTCTGCTTATCTGTTTATGCTTTTATTTTTCCCTTCTCCCTTCCCCTTCTAAAGAGTGTTCCTTTTGACCACCACCTCCCTCATTATTGCCTTCTTATCAGTCCCCCCTCCCTTTTCCTACCCTTCTTCCCTACTACTTCTTCCCTCCCTTCTGACCCCCTCTCTCCCTTTTGTGGCCCTTCCCCCCTCCTACTGCCTGTAGGATATGATCAATTTTTATACTTAATGCAGTATGTTATTTCTTCCTCACAGCAGGATTGACTAGAATAGATCTCATGCAATGCTCCTCTCCCTCCCCCTCTTTCCCTCTGTGCTGATATGGTTTATGTCTCTTCTTGATAGAGTCCTAACTTAACTGATTGTTTGTTATTCCCTCCTTGCACCAGAGCCAGTGAGAGAAAAGCTCATATAATGGTCATATCTCTGCCTTCTTTCCCTCTACTATAATATTGTTATTCCTCTTTGTCTGGCATAATTACAGGTATCAACTTCCCATATAGAGATGTAAACATTTTGCTTTTGTTTGATAACAGGTTGTGTGTGTGTGTGTGTGTGTGTTTTCCAGATTTACCTTTCAATGTCTCTCCTGTGTCTTGTAATTGGATGTTCAATTTTCCTTTGAGATCTGGCTCTTTCATCTGGAAGGTCTTAAATTCTTTTATGTCACTGAGTGACTGTCTCCTTGCCTGGTAGATTATACTCAGTTTCACTGGATAGGTGATCCTTGGTTGTAAACCAAGCCTTTTTGCCTTGCAAAAAAATCATATTCTAGTTGCTTCAATCTTTCAATGTTGAAGCTGCCATATCCTGTGCAATCCTCACTGTGTTTCCACTATATCTGAATTGTTTCTTTCTGGCTGCTTGTAGTATTTTCTCCTCGACCTGACAGTTCTGGAATTTGGCCACAATATTTCATGGACTTTTCAATTTGGGATCTCTTTCAGGAGGTGAATTCTTTCTATTTCTATGTTACCCTCTGCTTCTAGGATCTCAGGGCAGTTTTTCTTGATGAGCTCTTGGAAGATATTGTCCAGACTCATTTTTTTCATCATGATTTTCTAGTAGTCCAATGATTCTCAGATTATCTCTCCTGGATCTGTTTTCCAAGTCAGTTATTTTTCCATTGCTAGATTTTGCCTTTTTTTCTAATTTTTCAGTCTTGATATTTTATTTGATTCTTGGTTCCTCATAGAGTCATTAGCTTCAGTTTGGTTTATTCTAATTTTTAGTGAAATATTTTCCTCAGATACTTTTTGAAGCTCCTTTTCCTTGTGTTCAGTTTTCATTTTTAGTTCACACATTTTACTTCTTAAGGATCTGTTATGTTCATTGTAATGTTTTTTTTTAACTTCAAAATTTTGATTGTAAAAGAGGTGTTGATTTTATCTTCTACCTCTCTAATTTGGATTTCACAGTTCTTTTTGAGCTCATCTAGGAAAGTTTTCTGTGCCTGAGACCAGGTCATAGTCCCTGGTAAGGCTTCAGCTGTGGGTATGGAGTCAATACTAGCTCCTTCTGAATTTGGGTCCTCTTTTTCACAGTAATAGGATTACAGACTCTTTGAATGTGTAGCCTGCTTTCTTCCTATTTTTAGGCAGGATCTTAGCCACACCCTTCCTCTGGGATTCTTAAACCTTTATTGTTCAAAGTTTTTCAATGGGGCAATAATGACTGTATTTTCAGGGTCAGAGGGGGGAATTGGAACAGCTGGAGTTCATTTTGCCATCCTTGTCCCCTGATGTTCAGATAGGGGCTTTTTAAATTTCCAAGCTATGGATGGGTAGTCCTAGGAGTAACTGCTGCCCCTGCCACAGACCCTGCCTTTGTCTATTACTCATCTCTTTTTGATCCCCACCCTGTGGTGATAGGCCTGGGAATGGCTCTTATTGTTGGTGTATCAGCAGGCCTCATCTGGGGGCCTCTTGGTGCCTCTTTCTTTCACTTTTAAATGCACTTGTCCCTTTTTGCTACTAATGTCACCTAATGTTTTTTTTTTCATTCCTGCCTGTATTGTGTGTTTGTCCAGCTGGGCATCTGAGTTTCCTCTCAGAAGCCTGTGCACTGGGGCAGTCTTGTCTGACTGTGTCTGTTGGTATGTCCTAGTTGCTAAGCTCCTAAGAGTCAACAACTTTGGCTGGGTTTACACAGTGCAACAGCTGCCAGGTTGGAGTTGCATGTCCTCATGGGATGCCCCAGAGGGAATAAAGCAGTGATTCCAGACTCTCCAGCTGCCCTTTCCACACTTTCAAATGATGTGTCTGCTGGTCAATATATTTTTAAAGTAATTGTTTTCTACAGTCAGTTTTTGTCCTTCTTTTTCAAAGTTGTCTTTTGCATGCTTCTCATTTCTTTTTCCAATTTTTCTTCTACCTCTCTTATTTGACTTTTATGGGCTTGAGACCAATTCATATTCCCCTTTGAAGTTTCAGATGTGGGTATATATACAATGTTTTCCTTTTCTGAATTTGTGTTTTGCTCTCTTCCATTTCCCCATAAAAAGAAACTATCCATTTTTGCTTTTTGTTCATGATATTTGCCTATTTCCTGGCTTTTAAAGTTGACTTCTGCTTCTGCTCTTTAAGGGGCACTGTTCCAAGCTTCATGTGCTGGGGCCCATTGGTATGGTGACTGGTTTTGTGTACGGTGGCCTCAGGTGCTGGCAATCAGAGACTCCAGGTGTCTGGCAACTCACCTTTTGCTGAGCTGGAGTCCTAATGGTTGTGTATGGCATTTCCTTTTGACCACCACCTCCCTACATTTATTCTGCATTTCCCCAGATCTACACTGAAGCTCTCTGGGTGGGGGGTGGGGCTCTGGTCCCTAGAGGATGCCTACTAGCCTAGGTTGTGGTGAAGGATGGGGAGGTTCGACTGTTGGATGACTCCCACTAGCTAGAGTTGCACTAATGCATTAGCGGCTTTGACTGTTGGAGGTTGCTTGCTTGCCTGGAGATGTACTAAAGTACAGGGATGTTTGCCTGCTGGAGGATGCCTGCCCACTAGAACACATGATAGTTTTATGAGCTGCACTCTCTCAGTTCCTCAGGCTGTGTCAAGGTATTCTGGGGTTTGGTGATGGTTTTTGTCTGCTTCACCACCCTGGGCCTCAGAATTTCCACTGGTTTTCTGAGATGGGGCTTGCTATTGGCTTCCTGAGATGATTCCCTTTCTGTACTGCTCCCCTTCCATCAGAGCATGAGGTTATTTTTCCTGTTAATCTACCAAGTCTCCTGGCCAAAAGACTGCTGCACCCTCTCTTTCTAATGCTTCCACTGTTCTAGGATTTTTCTTGGGGCGATATTCCTGGATTTTTAGAGGTCAATAAGGGAGAGTGAGACTTATTTACTGCTTGCTCTGCCACTTTGGCTTGTAGAAGTCATTTGAAGAATAATTTTAAACAACCAAGTTATTCTGAATACTCTA
The DNA here is from genome assembly GCA_028646515.1 of Pseudochirops corinnae. Classification (NCBI taxonomy): domain Eukaryota; kingdom Metazoa; phylum Chordata; class Mammalia; order Diprotodontia; family Pseudocheiridae; genus Pseudochirops; species Pseudochirops corinnae. The sequence goes on from CM053587.1 coordinate 124,247,790, forward strand.
AATATTCAAATCAATTATACTGGATATATGAAGAGTGATTCTATCCAATTCACAAGAAAGAACTGATAAAGAGAAGTATGCATAATACAGTATTATATATATTTATAAATCTAAGTTGAATGGTTTTCTTTTTTAATGTGATGTTGGGGAGGAGGAAGGGAGACAATTCAGAAGGTAAAATATAATAAAATTAAAGTAAGTTTTATAAATTTTATTAAAATTTCTCTTAAAAATAATGATCAGTATGTTTCAAAGGAACACATAAGTTCATATGCACAACACATACCTCAGGGATATTAAGGGTTTAGTTCTAAACTACCACAGTAAAGTGAATATCACAATAATGTAAGTTACACAAATATTTTTGCTTGTTTGTTTCCCAGTACTATAATAGTTACCTATGTGCTATAGTCTATTAAATATGCAATATTATTAAGTCCAAAAATGTACATAGCTCAATCAATAAATTTATTTTTAATGTGTTTTTAATTTCCTTCAAGAAATCTTCCTTTGAATTCACAATTTGACTATTTCCTTGACGGAAGAAGCCTAGGTTTTGCTTGTCTCTGCTTTTAATATGACTTCCCACACTAAATTTAGTTATATCTAGCTTTTGATTTATACTGAAAGGCATAGGACTCTCCCTTATACTTAAACAATTAGAAACTATTGTAAAGTTTTAATTGGTCTAATTTCAATATTATTTTATCTCAGAGAATAAATATAGAAGGGAAGAGAGAGGGAAAAATGGCAACTGGGAGGAGCAGTCAGAAAATATTATATTTATTATATAAGTTATTATGTAAAATTCTCCATCTTATGTGGGTGCAGTTTACGGTGCCTCCAAAATAATTATTATAGTAAAATCAAAGGTCATAGATCAAAAATCACTATAACATATATGATATCAGTTAAAGAACTTGAAATATTTTGAAAATTACCAAAATGTGACACAGAGACAAGATATGAATTTGTGCTGTGGGGAGAAAATAGTGCTGATAAAGTTGTATGATGCAAAGTTTCCACAAATCTTCAATTTCAAAAACAAAATGAAATGTCTATGAAATGCAATAAAGTGAATCTTAATAAAATGAGGTATGTTTATATATGCAGTCATATTTATTGTGTATGAGTTTGTGTGTGTATTGCATTTACACATGCTTGCATATATCTCCAAAGATTTAATCATGCATAATTTACAGTCTTTGACAGCAGACAAAGGAATTAAGAGATAAAGTCATTTGCCCATGCTCACATAAGTATCAATGTCAATATATAGGTTTTCCTGAATCCAAGTTGACCAATATGTTTGCTACACAGCATATTCTCTCTTTGTCTCTGTCTTTCTACATAACTATCCAGAAATTTTGTCTATTTTTGGAACTAAATTTACTGATCTTCAGTGAGTAATACCACCACCACCAATAACGAAAAGAAAGACATATTCAAGTTTAGTTGTAATATCTAGAAAGTAAATTAATCCAAATTTATCATAGAAATGTTCTTTATTTTTGGTGACTGATGAGGCAGGTCTTATGTGCTGTGTAGAATGCTAAATTTAATTCCTATGGAAAAAAATAAAGAAAAAACTATGAATAATTATTATGAAGGTACAACCATGGCAAATACTAAGGAACATCTATTAACTATGCTATTTTTTTTGGACTATTTGCAGGTAATACTGGAAAATTAATAACAATGACTTATCTTGACTTTCCTTCCTTTAATAACATTAGCAGAGATTAATAGGAGATCTTGAACTTGAGTTTTGTTTTAATGTTCTGCATAAGAACCACATGATTGTCAATTCTATTTTAATCCACCATTGTAGTAGCTCTTTTCTTAATGACTGGCAATAGTATTAAAGCCAGAAATAAATGTGTTACTAAATGTTATCTCTGTATGATTCTGCAGGCTAGCAGTTAGGCAGCTGTGTTTAGTCACCTTCCCTATGATCAGAAACAAAACAAGAGAGTTTAATTACAATAAGATTACTCAGAAATACTAAAAATAATCTTTAAAAATTATGTTTTAGAAGAGAAGATTTTGAATTTTATACTTTGGTCAAAGAGTATATGTCATTTCTCGATGTTTGTAACAGTAAATATTAAGTTTGTTAAAATTGAAGCACAATGCAAAATAGAAGAACATTCTCTTATGTACAATACCATTGAGATTTTCAGAGACAGAGACAAACACATAGAATGAGTACTTTGTAGAAGGTATGTATGATGTTTAATGAGAATTCTCCTTTAATCTTGATGATTTTATCAGATTGTTAAACTTACATTGTGGATTGATAATTTAATAAGAAAAGAAGGGGTTTGGGAGGGATAATGAAGACTTTTAATTTTATCTTCCAGCATTTGTGTTGTGTCTAATTAGCCCCTTTTATGAGAAGTCTGATAACATCTACTTATTATGTCTCATGACTAGCCCTTTTTCCTAAGAAGAAATGGTTGGTTTAGCACTACCATCTTGATGCCTCCTACTGGGTAGACACAATTGCTGAGGTCTGTCACCATCACAAGATTAAGTGACCATATCACACATTTGGGGGACTTGATTCTCCCAGGAATGCCTCTTTTCTCACTACATCTAAGAGGCACTTCCTCAAGAACTTAGGCTCTTTTTCAACTTTGTCTTCTTGGGTTTTTGTTTCTTTGTTTGTTTGTTTGTTTTCCCACCTGAGAGAATCTAAAATATAGGAGGTGGAGAGGAATGATTTCTTATCTTTCAGGAACAACTAATGACTTTCTTACCTCAAAAGCCCATGGAAAACTGCATATATTTGCCTCATGACCCCAAAGGGAAGTTCTTGGACAATAGGAATTGTCAGCAACCCTCAGATTCCAACCTTCAGGGTTGCCTTAATGTCAGACTCGTATTGAATACTTCTGTGAGGGGAATAGTCTTCTTCCCAGAAAAGGTGTGTATTACAGACAGCATGAGCCAGGAATCTCTACTTTTAGCCTCAGAAAGGAGATTTCCTGGGAAATGGTCCCATTTCAGATTGCTAGTCTTACATCTAAAGTGTTTAATCCTACAGATGGTTAATAACAGATTTCATATTACAGGAATATTCATAATATTAAAATTTGTAGTAGTGAATAGCTAGAAACATTATATATCCAATGTTTGGGAACTGGCTAATCATGTTATAACAGATTAACTTAATAGAGCATTACTCTGCTACAATAAAGAGCAAACAGAAAGAATTATAATAAACATATAAATATATACATTTATGGAAAATAACTGAATCATAGACAAGTTAAACAAAATGACTATGAAACTATAAATGAGAGAATATTGAAAGACAATAAAGTTAAAATTATTGTTGCTTGTAAATTACTGAAGCTGACATGTTTTTTTTTCCTTTGTGTTAAGAAATGGCAAACAAGAATAACCATAAGTCATAGCTTTCTCCCTCCCCCCCTCCCAAGCCTTTATTTTATTTTATGTAGGGGGGGGGTGTATACACTCTCATTATTCAGCCTTAGATGTAAACAGTCCTTTCAATTTGACTCCAACAGCAGAAGACAGATGAAACAAAAATCCACATAGTAGTACACATCCTGTTATACCTTAAAAAGTCAATTAACTATTGTGTCATTGAACAATTCCATTACAATATGAGAGTGGTCAGTTAAAGCCAGAATAAGGGTGCCTATTTATATAACTGTAAGTAATATGGATGGCATACTTCAAGGCATAACAATTGGGATAAAAGTTCCCTTGCTTTTGGAGAGGACACATATTTAGTATATTCTTTCTTTCAGGAGGACACCTAGGTCAAGCAGTGGTTAAAGCACTCATCTTGGACTAAGGAAGACCTGAGTTCAAATTCAGCCTCAGTCATGTACCAGCTATGTGACTCTTAGAAAGTTACTTAACCCAGTTTACCTCAGTTTCCTCATCTGCAAAATGAGCTAAGAAGAAAATAACAAATCACTCCAGTATTTCTCCTGTGAAAACTGCAAATGGGGTCATGGAGAGTCAGATATGAGTGAAAAATGAAGTAACAACAATAACAACCACAACGAGAATTCCTTGAGGAGTGGTGGGTTGTGGTAGAACTAGGGCCACAATTGAGGAGAGATAGTGGATCATTCCTAAAATTTGAAGTGAGCATCTAGTCCCTATTGTAGTCACATCCTCTTCCTCTATCCCACCCTTTTGTTTAGCCAGAGTTATTTAAAATGTAAATATATATATATATATATATATATATATATATATATATATTAGCCTGGGGGAACTAAATAAGAAGTTTCATTTTAGAAGCTGTGACCCTCCAGTCAAATACTTTCTTACTCCAGTTTATTATTTCTTGATAAGTAGGGAGATAGGTCTCCTCTCTTGATCTATATCTTGCCCCTTGACCCAGATGCTCCTGGGGAGAGAGTAAGGCTAAAGACTTGTCAGAACCCTGAACAAAAGTAACAACAGGAGGAGCAGTTGATATAACAGGTAAAAGATTAATATACAGACTTAGATAGGAGAATTCTATTCTTTTTAGTATTCTGTATAGGCTTGACCACATCTGGATAACTACTTTCACTCCTGAGGAGATGAATGATGTTTCCCATGATGCTGAAAGGAAAGAGTTAGGCTATATCATATTTGGAAATTTCATTTTTTTTAAGTCATTCAAAAAACATCTATTAAGTGCCTACTATGTCCTAGGCATTGAGGATATAAAGAAAATAATATAGCCCTTGAATGATATTAAACACATAAAATAAATAAATTCTGTAGGTTTGTCATTTACAGAGGTCATTATGTGCCTGAATTTCTCAGAGACCTTTTGTTCACCCTCCCTTGATATAAATAAACCTTTCAACAAAAGCCCTTTTCTCATAATGGTATATGGTAGTTTTCTCTTTCTTTCCCTATTCTATTTTTCCCATCTCTGTATCCATGAGATTTTCCTCTATGGTATGCTACCTGTGCAGATCATATTTATAAAGCTCTTGATACATTGTCTATTGTGTAGTAGGTGATTAATAAATGCTTCTTCAATTTTCCCATGCTGCTACCACTGCTATTGCTACAAGTATAACTAATATAATTATTGCTACACTATATCTACAACTCTTTTTAATATTGATCTTCCTCCTCCGCTTCCTCTTCTACTACTCCTACTACTACTATTACCACTGCTACTACTACTACCATTAAATCTGTGAAATTATTTTGGAAGACTAGATCAAAGTATGAGAAAAACTTTAAAGGATTTTACACCATTTAGAAAAGTATGAATAATTTTATGAGGTTTTCAGAAGATCAAATGAAGAGAGAAAAGGAATAATCTCAACTTGAAGAAAACACTTAATAAATATTTGATTGTAAGGTTGGTTAATTAGAATGATTATTGTCAGTAATTAATTTCAGCGTTGTTGTGGGAAAGAAAAATTAGATTTATTCTACTAATGGCTAGAAGGTAGGAGAAATGAGTATAGAAGAAAAATTTTAGCTTGCTACAAGAAGAAAATATTCCAAAAAAGTTTTTTTTTCCTAATGTATAAAGACCTTCCTATTAGTGCAATATTTTCCCTTTATTCAGAGGTTTTTCTGTTGATCAATTGTTATAGGTGCCAGGAAAGGTAGTGTGTATCAAGTACATATTGACCTAGATGACATCTAAGGTTCGTTCCAAATCTGAGACACTGTGCTATTAAGGTAAGATGAATTACAGTGCACATATCTATCCATAATGCACTGAGAATTTGGTGGTATACTATCAATTTGAGAGTACCCTACAAGGACCAATAGTAGTCCTTTCAACAACTTTGTCAAACTTTCTGATTGAGTTAATTCAGAAGCAGATTTATTTCCTGAATTCACATCAGGCTTTGATGTCAGTGCCAGGAATACAATTTTATAACTTTTATTCTTTGATCATTACCTCTATTGAAAAAAAATATAGGGAGGAAGAGTAAAGATGGTTCAGTAAAGACAGGGACTTGCATGATCGTCCCCACTCCTCCACTCCCAAATCACTCCAAATATCTTTAAAAACTTAATCTAAACAAATTCTAGCGAAGCAGAGTTCGCAAAAAGATGTATTTAAACAATTTTTCAACTCAAGAAAACTTGGAAGATTGGCAGGAAAGATTTGTTGTACAAGGATAAGAGATGAGAGCAGTCCAGCACAAACACATCAGAATAGATGGGTTTGCAGAGTAGGCTTCAAGGTGGTTGAATCATATGCAGCAATGGTGGTTTGAGACCTCTCTGCCCAGAGATATGGAAGGCAACTTAAGTTGTCAGCAGCAAAAGTCTGTTGTTTCTGGGGGAGAGAGGAACACAGTCCATTGAAAGGCCATGAAAGCATGACCCCCACCCAGTAAAATAAAAGCAGGCCTTGGGAGTGAATGAATCAGCAGTGGCAGTGGCAGTGGTAGTGTCTGCTTCAGGAGTTCTCAGCCCACATATGGTAAGGGGGTTGAACAACTGATCAAAAAGAAATTACATGGTTCTTTTTGCTAACACTGAGGCAAGACTCTACTGCTTTGCCCATACTTGATCCATATCCTGGGTGGAAGTCCCAGGGTGAAGAATAGTACTAGCATAGCGGAAATTGAAGTCAAAGTGGAAGGGCAGAGAAAAGTGTTTGTGGTCTCTTGCAGTGTAACTCTAATCATGGCAGTGTACTTGAACTCCTGCTGTGAATAATTTTGAGGGTCTAATCACATGGCATAATGAACTCTCTATTTATTCACAAATTAATGATACATTGTTCAATGAGGCATAAAATTCAGAGCAACATCCCTTAAGCAAAATTCATCATCCAATACACATATGTAATACATATATACACACACTTATGCACATATATGTATATGTGCATATCATAGCACTCAGTATGTCATATGGCACATGGATATATCATTGCATTTAGTAACATTCCTCAAAATACTTGTTTAAACAATTAAGGGCCCCATGCTATAGTCTCCCCTTTCCCAACACATCTTAAATTGGTAGCAGAAAATACAAATTCCATCCACCCCAGGTCACAGTAAGTCAAAATCTCCTCAATCACTCCCCAGAACCAAGTAAAGTCCTCTCTCATTCTGACTCGAGATTGGCTTCCCAACCCCATGTGTCTTCATCTGTGGGCTGACTAATACTAACTCTTGCCTGGATTCATTCATAAGCATCTCTTCACTCCTGATCTATATCTCAGCTCATGAGGACTGCTCCATTCCAAGCTACTGCCCAATAGCAGAGTCCAGAGGCTCCTGCCCACATGTTCTATATCTAGGAAAACAAAACTTAGTATAACCACAACAATATTTATTCACATTGCCAGCACCACCATCTCAACGGGCTTTAACAGCTCTTAAAAGTGACTTAAGCTAAGCCTTCTTCGCATGGATCAATATCTACTCTTCAGCTCAATACATTCATAAAGATTAACAGACAGGGCTTCTGTCTGAGAAATTATAACAGATAGACTAAACTTATGTCTGAGAAAAAAAAAGAAGAATAAAGATAAAGTAATTGAAAAACTGTTTCAATTTGTGCCCAAAGTTCACAATTTCTCTCTCTGGAGATGGTATAGAAGTTTTCATCATGGTAACTTTAGAATTTTCCTGGAGTGCTGTCTTGATTATAAAACCTGAATCTTTCTAAGTTGATTATTATTGCAATGTAGCTGTTGCTGTTTACTATATTCTTCTAGATTAGCTCACTTTTGTTTGCTTCAGTTCATGTAAGTCATCATAGAAAATATCCTGCTGATCATTTCTCATAGCACAATGATATTACATCACAGTCATATAATAAAACTTAATTATCTACTCTCCAATTGATGGATATTCCCACATTTTCACAATTTTTACCACTGAAAAAAGAGATAAATACTTTTATGTATACAGTAACTTTTATATCCTTTTTAAAAACTTTCTGAGATACCAAATCAATATTGATATTTCTGTGTTCAAGAGTTTGCAAATTTATAGTCCTTTGGACACAGTTCCAAACTGTTCTCCACAGTAGTTGTACCAATTCAAAATTCTACCAAAAGTAAAACAGTTTACCTGCTTTTTGTAGTAATAAGAAATAATTCAAGAATTACTGGACTATGTGAAAGCCAGGACCAAAAAAAAAAAAAAAGCCAGGAGAGCATTTTTCAAGCAATTATCAAGGAAAACTACGTGATATCCTAGAAACAAGGGGTAAAATAATAATTGAAAGAATATGCCAAAAACTTCCTGAAAGAGATTAGAAAATGAAAAGTCCAAGGAATATGATAAGCCAAATACCAGAATCATCATGTCAAGGAGAACATTCTGCAAACAGCCAAAAAGAAATTATTTAAATATCATGGAACCGTGGTCAGGATTGTGTAGAGTCTAGTTTCTACATTAAAGGATAAGAGAACTTGGAATAAGATATTCTGCCAGGCAAAGGAGCTTGGATTACAATCAAGAATCAACTATCCAGCAAAAATGAGCATAATCTTTCAGGAGAAAAGATGGACATTCAATTAAACAGAAAATTTTTTATCGTTCCTATCTTAAAAAACAAAACGGAGCTGAGCAGAAAATTTTATCTTTAAATAAAAGAAGCAAAAGAAGCATAACTGGGTAAACAGGAAAGAAAAAAATGTTATTCATCAAGGCTAAACTATTTACATACTTACAAAGGAAGATGATATTTATAACTCTTGAGAACTTTATCTTTGGAAGGGATATGCATATACAGAGAATGTGAGTAGATGTTGAATTTGATGTGATGATGAAAAAAAATAAAAGGTAAAATTGGATTCTTCTGGGAGAAGATAAGATGGGGAGGTCTAAAAGGGTAAATTACATCACAGGAAGAGGCATAATGTAAAAGAGAAGTAGGTAGGTGGTTGAACATTGTTTGAACCTTACTCACATCAGATTTCTCTCAAAGAAGGGATAACAGGCACATTCACTTGGTTGAAGAAACTTATTTTAGTATTTAGGGACAAAGGAGGAGAAAAGGGAAAAAAAGAGGAAAAAAGTAGCAGAGCAAAGAAAAGGAAGGGATCTGGTAGAATGTAGGGGAGATTAAGGGAGACAGTGGTCAGAAGCAAAACGCTGGTCAGGTAGGAAAAGGTAAAAAGAGATATAAAACTATAAACATCACTGGGAATAAGATAGAGAGAAAGACACAGTCATTACACATAACAGAATGTAAATGGGATAAACTCTCCCATAAAACAGAAGTGCATAGAAGAATAGATTAAAAATTGTACTGCTATGATATGTTAATGAGAAACACATATTAAGCCAAGAGATAAACACAGAGCAAATGAAAAAGGCTGAAGGAAAATATATTATGTTTCAACTGAAGTAAAAAAGAAAAAAAAGAAAAAAGAAAATGCAAAAAAAAATGGGATAGCAATCCTGATATTCTAATAATTCTGATAATTATCTAGGTCTTTCTTGGAGATTTACTCATACTTGCATCTCTCTGAGGACAGATGACAGCTCTAATTGCATCTATGCATACATTGTCAATTCTAGTAACAAATGACCAATAAGTCACAGAGATAATGCAAGCTTAACTCCAAACACATACGCACAAATGCACACGCACAAATGCACACGCACACACACACACACACACACACACAGATTCAAAGCAAAAAAGATTTCTTTACTCCCTTGGGGAAAAGAAATTACACACATATGTTAGGGCATCCTCAAGTAAGAGACCCAAAGCAGTGGAGCTAACCCTTGATTTATATGTTTATGACTAGAAAAAGAATCAAACAGTATAGTGCAGTAACAGTGGTGAGGTACACTAGCAACAGTAAAGCAAAGTTGTCTAGTGACAAAAAGACCACAAATATCAGGACTTCATGAATGGTACTGTTGGTGCTGACCTGAGCTCAGGGAACATCAATTCTGTGCTCTAGTTGTTGCTGTGTTCATCCAGAGAGTGAGTGAAAAGATTGTTACTATGCCAAACTCAGAGCACGGCCTGCTAAGACTCAACTCTTGAAAACAGATTGTTATCTAATAGGAGAAAGAGAGAAAAATAGAGGAGAGACAGACAGACAGACAGATCTGAGAGACAGGTATCTGAAAGAACTCCTTTCCTTGTGTTAAATAAAGGAGGGGTGAGTATAAGCCAAGTTGCCACAAAAGGCCAATTGGACCAGGACAAGATGTTGACCTAAGATCAGCTTACAGGTGAGAGTGGCAGAACTAACAATTTCTTAGCCCTCCCCATAAGCAATTATGGAATGGCATTTTTATCACAGTAAATCATCTCCTTGAGGGGACCCATTGGGGAAGTGTGTACCATGTATCATTTCAAAACTCCCAATACTCAAAGAGCATAAGCAGATAGAGTAATAGGTCTTGTCTAGCCATTGTTTGTTATAAGAAGAAAGGACAGTAGGGCCAAGAATGTAGAGGGAAAAAATGCCAGCACGTGCTTGAATCAGGGCCTTGGTTGTTGGATACATAACAAAAGGAAATGACAAAAAAAAACTTATATAGCATACCATGTCTGAAATCTTTGAACAGTTGTCTCATCTGGGTTATCCCTGTTTCTCCATCCGTAGTAGATGAATCTTGGTGTCCCTGGAGAGTTTTATCATTCACTCAGGGGTTTTCTTTAGATGACCCGGGATTTAATATCCACATGTTTGGCATCTTTTGGAGTAGTCAGAGGGACCTGGTAGGGGCCCTTAGAAACAATGATTGAATGATCAATGTGGAACCAGTTTTCAAATCAGACATAAAAATTGCTTGATATATACAACTGTGAGACAACTCCTTGCATTAACCTTTGGATCTGAGTTCCTGGTTAAATTAATATGGCTCCTTGATTAAGCATCTCAAAAGAGTACAGACAGATGGTCCTGTTTTCCAGCTATGTAGAACTAGGTTCAAAAAATGCAATACATTTTTCATAAATGCATAATCATAATTATATTGAGTCCAGTTTTTTTTTTCCTAACATCAGCTTACAAATAAAGCTATTTAGAAGGCTTTCAGTGGACTAGGTTTGGTAGGGGAAATTTACATGTCACTAAAGTAACTAAGAAAATTTAAACAAAACCAGGATCTCAATGTTCTCTGACCTCAAGATTCTGAGGTCAGAAACCAGAGTTTCTCAAAAATTGAGAATAAAACAAAAGACCAAATCAATTCAATAATTATCACCAATTTTATTATATAAGTTTCCTTGTATCCTAGTAATCCATTTTCTCAATTATCCATTTAACTAGCACATAAGATATCTCATCTGGTCAATAGATACCTTTTCTTGGACAGTAGATTTTATTCCAAGACACCTCTGAAGGGTACTCAGCTTCCCTGGTTCCAAACCTAGAAGTTTCTAGGTAATTGTGACTTAATTTAATTTAATCCAATCACTTAAAATAATTCTCCAATTTTTAAACTTTGGAGAATTCCAGTTTAGACATCATTTGCTGTTTTCTCCTCATCTAAATTCTGTAACTGATATAAGAATCTTTTAAAAATTGAGGTAATGGAATCTTTTGCTTTTAAAGTTGTCAGACAGATATCTTAAAAATTTGAAAATAATTTCATTTATTTTACCATTATCAATACAATTTATGTATAAAATCCTTAATCCAATTTTGAGGACTTATTACCAAAACATACTCAAAGCCAGAGTTTTCATAGTTGAATTTAGAAGCCAATCATAAACACATGCATATAGTTTTTGGAGAAAACAATCTAATTTTGTTGTTGCTTTCTATAAATTTAGTATTTCATTTAATTAGAAGACTTTTATATTATATCTTTGTCTTATTACTTTGCCTAGTCATTTTCCCCTTAGGAGCATATCATCCATATATTATATTTTGACCACAAATAAAGATTAAAATTTTAAAACATTCATACTTGTTTCCTATAATAATAACTCAGAAATTTTTCCATATCAATACAGCATTTAGCAGATTTAGGATTCCACTTATGAAACTTCTTGATTATAACAATTTGCAATAAAAGGAAAAGGAGGGCATAGTTATAATAGAACCATATATTATAACAGGGGGAAACCCTCTTAGCTGTCCTTGATTTCAAGCAATAATCATATCTGACAGTCAGCTGTAAAGAAACAGAGTTTTAAATGCCAGACTCAAGATAAACAAGGTTAGGAATTTTCTTTTTAATAAAGGTAGTAGCAGAGTGGGGAAATAATGGCAGGAGGGGCCAAGGTCATCCCCAAAACTTTTCCCAGGCACATAAATTCACAATTACCAGATCCCAGATTGCAACAAATGCCATTTTCTACTATTGACTACATCATAATTCAGACCAATATCTCTATTAAAAAACTCAAAACAAGAGCACATTATATTCCCAAGAATTCTTAACTTAAATACCAAAAATTCACTCATCACCACTTAGGACTTGAATATCTTTCCTGATGTTTCACTAACAATTAACATGTCATTAATACTTTACTTAAAAATTTAAAATAATCATTTTCTGGGGCTTCAGACATACATCAAATACCTGATCAGTGACTCATCATTAATATATTTAAACTACATCTTCAAATCAGATACACTTTCATAATAGTCAAGAATTTTCAAATGAAAATTTGCTATTTTAGTGAATTTATCATTTTTAGTTTTATAAAAATTAATTCCTTTATTTATATATTTTCAAATATCTTTTTTTATCATATCATTTTAGAAACCCAGTTCATAAACTAAAACTATCCAAATTAAAAGGGAATTTTTTTTCCTCTCGGTATTTCCATAGCAGTGGTCTTTCAAATTTCACAATAGAAGATGACAAAGAAATGCAATAATAATACAAACAATATCATGTATTTAAAACATGAAATAAAACTTCAGATGACATCCACTGAATCAATTACATTTCCAAATTATTCCATATTAAAGGATTACTAATCTTATTCCCTTTGGCATTTTTGAATGAACTTTAGTTTAATGACAATTACATTCAATCAATGAAATAATAATAATAAAAATTTAACATATACCAGTCACTTTTATAAGCACTTTACAATCATTTTATTATTTTGATCCTCACAAACCTGGGAGGTGGGTACCATTGTTGTTTTCTTTTTTAGATATCAGGAAACTGGAGAAAACAGAAATAAGATAACTTACTTGAGTTTATATAGCTAATACATTTCCTCAACTTGAATGTAATTCATTTTTCACTATATTTTCTAGCATTTCCTTTTAAGATCTGTATTTGGGAAGCTGTTATGACATTAGGGGGGTTAACAGGAAAAGAGTGAGAGGATTTCTGAACTGGAGGAGAGGATCACATTAAATCTTTGGTTTAAACAATATTTTCACTGTCAAGGAAGGTTTAACGAGAGGTGGCTATAAAGAGCAAACCTTAAACTTATCTATTCTTGCTTTCTCAGTGATTATTTCCAAATTAGCATCCTTCTTTCACTACTCTAAAACAATGAAGGCCTCAATCCTCAGGGGAAGTACCAATGCCATTTTAACTTTTATAGAGTTTTAATTCATATCTTTCCTTAAAGCAAATTCTACTGGGTGTGACACCTACCAAAATATTTCAGAAGGCAGTGAATTCCTGGAATTAATCAAAACCCCAGAAGTTCTCCCATGCAATCTTAAAATGATAAATCATCAAACCCATTAATGATTAATCTCTTTAATTTCCAAAACCTACCAAGTTTTTTTTTTTTGCAGCTTTACTTATCTAAATTTATTTCTGTAATTCCAATGCAGTCAAAGCTGAAATGAAGGAAAATATTTTTTTCTCTTTTCTCAGACTCTAATCTCCCTGAGAAAACCTAAAGAGGTCATTGTTCCAGCTTATAGTGACAATTCCTTCAAATATTAAAGTTCATTCATCTTTCCCAGTGTTCTAAACTTTTTCGATATCCCTTAGCAAGTTTTCTTTTTGACTGTATTTTAAATTTGTCAAGGGAATAGAATCTACAAACAGCACAGACACAGCACAAACATTTTATATTTTATAGACTCAAACACAGTCAAATGATAAGATAGAAACATAATTGTATTTAAGCTTTTCTTAAGGGAATCTAAGTTACAAAAGGATTTTTGTTTGTGGTTTTTGAGCAGCCATTTATTGAAAGCATTCCATTTGGGGTATTTAATTTTCTTGACAGCTTGATCAAGACATTTCTTAAAGTAATCTACTTTCCCTAACCAAATGAACCTCGGATTCATCAGGGGTGATGAGAGTCATCTTGGCTCAATTTCTGCTAATTCATTACATATCTGCAGATTTGCAGTCCCTAAAGTAGAGTCTAGGCTATTGTTTTCTGAGGTGGATCTTTGTCCACTTCTTCTTTGCAAGTCTAAGAGAAAGCAGTGCCCATTTCTACAGACCATAAGATGAACATTTAGACAAAGTCTCTATAAAGAAAAGAAACTTCTCCCAAGGGATGGCCAAAAAAATCTCTACTTAAACAGGGCCAAGCAAACCTATCTTCAGTTGTGAATATCAAAATTTCAGTCCTCCAAGGGAACAGAACTCTACCAAAGACAGGAGCTCAAGAAATCAGAGAAAGAAAATCACCTAGTGTCATTCTCCTAGTACAAATTCAGAGGAACCCAAAAGACTCCTGTAGAAATCATACTTTGGTTTACCATGGAATCAGGGAAGAAGGTAATTATTTACTTTCTGATCTCACTGCTACCACCAAACTGTCAACTCTGGCAAAGAATGACCAAAGAGTCAGAGGAGTTTAGCAACAAGTTTTAATTATCAAAATACCAAAGATCTTACACAAGTTAAAAGAAAAATGCTGTCTTTATTCCATGGGGGAAGAGAAATTAGGCACATGTGTTCTCCTCTTGAAGGAGAACCTAGGTATTGCAGCTCAATCTTGCTTTGTATATTTGTAGCTAGATAAAGAATAAAAAATTGAAGCAACAATGTTGAAACACAACCACAATAGTGAGGCAATATAGTCTAGTGATAAAAAGTCCATTCATAGTAGGGTTTCATATCTGGAATTGTTGGTACTTGCCCAAGCTCAGAGATCATCAGTTCTGTGATTCAGTTGCAGAAGTGTTTATCCAGAGGTTAGCACTACTAAACTCAGGGTACAGTTTACCTGCTAGGGCTTAGTCTGGAAAACAGGGAGTCTCCTAATAGTGAGAAAAAAGAAGTGAAAAGAGAAGGATGGCTTTGGATACTGACAACATCAACATAATCACTCATATACTGGAACAAGGATTCTTAAAAATTGTGTGTGTGTGTGTGTGTGTGTGTGTGTGAGTGTGTGTGTGATAGTATTTTGGGTAGTCATGTTAAGCCAATTGACTACTTCTCAGAATAATATTTTTAAACATGTTAAATGAAACACATAACATTAAAAAGAAATCCAATTATATTAAAATATATTTTTACACACATATGTGGGTGTACACACAATGAATATTTATTTTTGAATTTAAATATATGCATATATACACATATGCATATATACATAGCATAGTAAACATAAGACATGTTTGATTGGCTAATAAACCACTATGCACTGCAAAATGAGAGGACTGCCTCATAGAATCTGTAACCCTATTTACATCCATAAATAATACATGCACACAGACATGCAATGTATGTATGTATGTATGTATGTGTATGTGTATATATATATATATATATATTTATACATGAGTATATGTCTACACATGTGTATATAAAAAAAATTTCACAGACCTCTCTAAAGACATCTTAATTTATAATATTAGGAGTCTCCCACCAACTCCTTCTCTTCAGGTACTTCACCAAATAGGTAAGAAATTTCTTTAATTCCAGAAAGACTTAAAACTGGAAAATATTTCATTGATAACAGTCAATGAATCAGTCAACAATTTTTTAATAATCACCCAACATGTGCTAGGCATTGTGTTTCTTACTGGAGATCAAAATAAAAAAAAGTCAAATACAGCCTTTACTTTCAAAAAATTCCCACATTATTAAAGGACACAAAATTTTAAAAGCTATGCCTAAACAAGATTTTGAAGGGTAAATTAGATATAACTCACCAGTACTCACAAACAAGACTGACCTTGCATGTGTGACCTTAAAAAAAACAATACACATTTTCATTTTAGTCTTAGTTCTATGTGACATCATGCAAATTAGTCAAAATATTTCAGGTATTAAGTTCCTCCTTTCTAAAAAAATAATTTAATTTTAATTTATTTTTGTTTTCAACATTCACTTCTACAGGCTTTTGAATTTTCTATTTTCTCCCCTTCCCTTGCTTACCCCTCCCCAAGACTGTGTGCATTCTGGTATAGGTTATACATACACTTTCATATTAAACATATTTTTACAGTAGTAATGTTGTAAATAATTGTTAGAACCAAAAGGAGGAACCACAAGGAAGAAGAAACAAAACAACAAAAGGAAAAAAGAGAGAAAATAGTATGCTTTGATCTGCATTCAGACTCCATAGTTCTTTCTCTGGATTTGAACAGAATTTTCCATGGTGAATCTTTTGGAGTTGTCTTACTTAGATTCTTGTATTGCCGAGAAGAGCCAGTCTATGAAAGTTAGTCATTGTGTAATATGGTGGTTACTGTGCACAATATTCTTTTGATTCTGTTTATTTTGCTCAGCACCAGTTCACATATGTCTTTCTAGGTTTTTCTGAAGTCTATATGCTCATCATTTCTTTTAGCACAATAGTATTCAACTACATTCAATATACCACAACTTGTTCAATCATTCCTCATTTGATAGACATCCTGTCAATTTCCAATTCTTGACCACCACAAAAGAAAAATAATATTTGTAAAGAGCACTTAGAGCATTCCCTAGCACATAGTAAGCACTATACAAATGTGATTATTATTAAGTTCAATCTAATATATTTGGGCATTCCTTTTTTTGACACTATATATAGTTGGTACAATATTTGTTTTAGCCAATAACTCCTCAATAGAGAAGGAATGATATATGGCCATTGATTGACACAAAAGTCCACAACATTCAGATTTTTTTTTTCATTTCCATGGAGAAGCTGCACACAGTCTCACTTTAACAGCTCAAATCTAGGATTGTACTAGCATCTGGCTAGTCCCTAAAAGAGACAGGCAAGTGAAGGAAGTCAGGAAATGTTTTTAATGGAAAGATATAGATATAGATATAGATTTAAAATACAGAGCACCAGTGACACTTCCCCCAGTACAGTGTTTGTATCTAGCACAGTCAGTTATATTCTGTGAACTCAGTGTTAAAAGTCATCCTGTTTCCCAGAAGTATTGCTCTTCCAGTGATCTGATTACACTGAATGTCAGCAGGAGTCACAGTCCCTCATGAACCTCAAAAGCATTCATTCCCATGTAATAACTCTTCTTCCCTCTTTATACAGGAGACTGTGATCTTTAACAATTTTCAGGTTCTTCTCTTACACCTGTCTCCCAAAATACTCCTATTTAGTATAGTTTTTTTTTTCCATATGTGCACTTGACAGTTCCCTTTCAGTGTCTAGCTCTGAGTATTTTTTTCTTTTTTTAAACAAAATAAAAGTAGTCCCTACCAAAGAGTAATTAGACAGAGAAATAGTTTAATATCAACAACCATTGGGGTTTAGGGGTGCTGGGACACTGAAATAGTGACACACAGGTCTGCCCAAATGAATTCCACCCAAACCTTCTTTCAACCAAAAAAAAAAAGTTTATTAAAGATCCACCATATTGAGTAGTCTTTTAAGAAATCTGAATATTTGTCATGCATGTATTGACAAGTGGGCCTGATAGAATCTGAGCTAAGTTCCTTCTTCTACAGAAATAATGTTTGAAGACAGAATCTCTAAATTAGATATCTTCTTGTATCTAGAGCTACCTCTAAGGAAAACATTCTGAAATTGAGGCATCCACAATAAAACCAAATATATGGTCAAAATTCTGCTTTATTTTCCCAGATAATGATTCACTGGTCTTCTGAGCAATGACAAAAAAAAAAAAAACAAGGAAAACCAAGGTAGAATTTCATATTATTTTTTATTATTCATTTTAAATTTCAAAATTTAAGCTTATTTTCAATAACAGAATGAAATCCTTGATTAAAATTTAGTATAGTTATGCAATTGAGCCAGTGGTGTCTTTCTGTTCTTCAAAACAGGTGCTTCAAAGAAATCAGCCTCAATCATCTTGCCATTATTCAAAAGTTATCATATTTGTAAGCCTGAAATTGAGAGCAGGATAAATTGTCCTTTTGCAAATCCTTTCCATTATTTTTTTGCTTTCTCTTTCTGCTTAATATAATTTTTCTTCTCCAACCTTCCACACATTATGATTTCCCCTTGCCTCCTGCAGAGAAAGCAACTATCATTTCTCTCTGGAAAAAAAAAAAAAAAAACAAAGCATAACAGTCCCATGTATAATGGAAGAGATAGTGCGTGAATTGTGAAGTGTGAGCATGTGAATGGCATTCCACAGAGTTTGGTGAGCCAAGAATCAGAACTGCTATTTTCTCCTTAATTTCTATCTTGCCTTTTGAGGCAAGAAATAAATTCAAACAAAATCAAAGAGTCATAATTCAATTTGTTCAAACACCACATAAGAGGCTTTGAAATAGTTTGCACTTTCAATTAAGATATTTTTGCCAAGAGATCAGGGAATCATACTTCATCACTTTGGAAGTTTGATCTTGGGGGAGAGTGAATTGTCAACAAAAATATAATTTATTACACTGTATTAAGCATAGGCATTTATATGCTTCAAAAAGAAACAACACTTTTTATCTATAAGGCATTCATGTTTTCTTTTCTTTCTAGTTTGTTTAGCTTTATTAATAAACGTAATTATTTTTAAATGGTTGTTATTTTATTTTCAAAATGACATTCTTGATGATGACAGTCAAGATTTAGCAAATATTTCAAAGAAGTGATTATACAATTAAATCTTTGGGTATTGAAGGGAAAAGAATCTGGCAGAGATTCATCCATCACTTAAAGGAGCAGGTCCCTCCAATTTGTCAGAGGCACTTTCTTCCACACTGCAATGCCAGACAGGGAATTTAATTAAATAGGAAAACTCTGTTTGGAATGAGCTCTATTTTCTTTTTCTTTTTCTTTTTTTTAAATTTCTTTTGAGTTTTCAACATTCACTTTCACAAGACTTTGAGTTCCAAATTTTCTCCCTATCTCTCCCCTCACCCCATCCCAAGACTGTGTGCATTCTGATCACCCTTTTCCCCTATCTACCCAACCCTCTATCACCCTATCCCTTTTTCTTGTCCTCTTCCCTTCTATTTTGCTGTGGGGCAAGATAGATTTCTATACCTCATTGTCTGTATATTTTATTTCCAAAGTGCATACGGAAACAATTTTCAACATTTGTTTTTTAAACTTGAGTCCCACATTCTCTCCTCTCCTTCCTCCTCACCCACTCTCATTGAGAAGGCAAGCAATTTGATATAGGTTATGTGTGTGAGTGTGTGTGTGTGTGTGTGTATGTATGTATGTATGTAATTTGTAGTCTTACAAAACACTTCTATAACAGTCACCTTGTGAAAGACTAACTAAATTTCCCTCCAGCCTATCCTGCCTCTCATTTATTCTATTCTCTCCTTTGACCCTGTCCTTTCTCAAAAGTGTTTGAAAGAGCTCCATTTTCATTTGCAGTTCACAAAGCTATTTTTACTCCTTGTCCACTCTCTCAGTTGGATAAAACAATATTGTTTTCTAATGCATACACAAGCCACCTGGCTTGCTTTTCATCTCCAGCTTAATGGGTGAATGGAGTGAGGTTTGAAGTGAATCTACAAAGAGCTGCTACTACTCTTTTAGTCTCCAGCAAACAGCACACTGTTTTTCTGATCATGTATTCAATTTATTTAAATTTTTGTGGAACCTAAGAGAAATAATTTTATCTTCCTTCTTCTAGCTTTATTATTTTTTATTCGGGTTGCTATTTGGCTTGCCTCAGTGAATCAGGGGTCTCATATATCCTCTCCCTTGTCAATTAGACAATTTTGTAGATGACACAAGCATTTAAATAATTGGTGATCCCAATAGGTCATGATTCATGTTATAGATGACAATGTTAGAAACAAATACAATATGTCATTTTTT
>CM053587.1:124268335-124292240 GCA_028646515.1 Pseudochirops corinnae
GTGATTAATAACTATATCAGCATATTTATAGTTACTGTAGGCATTGTGAATACTGCATTGCTGATACAGAGGGCAGGGTAGGTAGGAGGGTTGTTGGAAGTACACATTTCTGTAAAGGGACAGGGACAGGGTAGAGAATAGAACAAGGCAGTTGGGGGTGGAATAGGAAGGAGGGACATATAATCAGTTTTTCACAATATTCCCACTGTGAAGAGGTTCTGTGTATTTACACATGTACAGCCTGTATTTAACTGCTTGTCCTTCCAATGGGAATGGGTGATGAGGGAGGAAGGGAAAGAATCTAGAATTTAAAGTTCTATAATGAAATGTTAAAAATATATGTATATATATATTTATATAATAATAATAATTATTAACTACATCCAACTGGGAATTATGATAAACAGGCACTGTGGTAGGGAGATCCATCCTGCCCTACTAGAGAGTCAGAGGGGCTAGGGGGAGGACAAAGGAGAGAGCAGATTGGGGGAGAAGTTGTACAGTGGGATGGCTGTTTTGAGGTGTTGGGTAGGGGAAAGATGGGGAGAAAATTTTTAACTCAAAATTTCATGGGAATGAATGATGTAAACAAGAAAATAAATAAATTAATTTATTTAAAAAAAAGGGAATGATAGGCCAAATAATTTTGGGAACCTCTGGTTTAAGCCATAGACATTAGAGAATCACCCCTATCCCTCAAGGGCAAGCTTAGACTTTTGAGGAGACAATTTAGCTAGACTCTGAGGGCCCAAATGATTTCTGAGAGTGGGAGTTGGGATGACTATCCTTCGATATTATATGGATTATATTGGTTTATGCAAAACATTAAAAAATATAAAATAAAATTGTAGAGGTTCAGGGAACCAGCACTAGCACTACTGGGACAAGTAAAGACCTGATACTAAAAGGGGAGCTTGAGCAAGGTTATGAAGGGATTATAAGACATAGGGGACAGGAAAGAGAACATTTAAAGTACAAGGCAGAGCCAGTGCAAAGGAATGGAGAGGACAGAAAGTAATGTGTGTGAAAAAAGGAAGCTGGTTAGTTTGGCTAGACCATGAAGATCATGAACAGGAGTATTATGTAATAAGTCTAGAAAGATAAGTTTGAGTAGGGTCTGAAGAAAACTTGTAAATGCCAAAAAAATGTCTATATTTGATCTTGGAGTCAGAATATCTTAGGAGAGGATTTTGAAAGGAAAGTACCTTAAAGATCATGTAGTCACAAAATCACAGAATTTCATTTGGAAAGGTTCTCAGAAAGGATGAGATTTCAGATACCAAGCATCTAGTGAAACTTATACATCAACAAGCATCCCCTCCAGAACACAGCTGACAAGTGATCATGCAACATTTGCTTAAAGACCTCTAGTAAGAGAGGAAATCTACCACCTCTCAAGTTAGCATATTCTACTTTTACAAAATTTTTCCTTACACCCCAAACCTAAATCTTGCTTCTTTCAATTGTCACTTATTGCTCCTTGTTCTGCCCTTTGGGGACAATCTCAATAAGTCCAGTCCTTCCCACACATTAAAAAAAAAAAAAGAAATGAAAAGGGATGCAGTCAAAGGATAAAATAGAATAATTGGGGGAATGGGATAGGATGGAGGGAAATATAGTTTGTCTTTCACAATAAAACTACTATAGAAATTTTTGCATAACTTCACATGTGTAACCTATATTGACATGCTCATCTTCCCACTGGGGGTATGCAAGGAGGTAAGAATGGGAAAAAAAAATTATAACCCCAAGTTTTAAAAACAAATTTAAAATTCTTTTACAAGCAACTGGGAAATAATTTATACAGGCACTGGGTTATAGAAATCCATCTTGCCTTACTAGAAAATTATGTAGTTGATGGGGTAGGATATAAGAGAGAACAGATTGAGGGAAGGGGTATTCAGTAGGCTTGCTATTTTAATATGGTGTGTAGGGGAAATAAAGGGAGAAAAATTTGTAGCTCAAAATCTGGTGGAAATGAATGTTGCAAACTAAAAATAAATAAATAAATTGTAAAACAAAAAAACAAATAGAACCCAATATGCAATTCTTGCCTGAAATTTATAAAGGGCCAATAATAGTGTTGCATTCTTTGCATTTCTTTTCCTTTAATACTGAAAGTGATTCTCCTGGTTATTTGCAAAATCTATTGTCTGCTGTTTGAATTGTTAGATTCTGTAACTCTGTGTTTTGTTTGCAGCATAGGTGTTGTGCTCTGTTTTCTTTTGCAGGTAATTTGATTCAATTGGCACTATGTATTCTGTTTTTAGAAGTTTTGGACAGTTTTCTTATATTACTTCTGGCATTATAACTTCAAATTTTGTATTTTCTTGAGAGGTATATAATCATAAAATTCTTTTTACACAGTTTTTTTTAAAAAGATCAAAATGTTTTGCGTGTAGAGTGATTATGTTTTCTTTTAAGCACGTTATTATTTTTGCTTCTCTTATTCCATATTATTCTTCACTTGTGTTTATCTGTATTACTAAAAAATTCTTTGCTTTTTTTGGTGTTATCCAGCATTGCAATTTTTTTTAAATTTTGCCAATTATTTATACTTTGTGAGTTATATATTGTGCTTTCATAATTCTTATCTGGCTATGATTTCACTCACTTTTGAAAATAGAGCTTTTTGTTTCATCAGATGTTCCTTAATTTCCCTTTGTCTTGTGATATCTATTTTGAAAATTTTGGAATTATTTAACTGATATGGAGACACTATTATCATTTTATTAATAGCTTACCTGTAGAATTATTGAATTCTGCTGTAGGTATTAGCTGAGTTTTTTTTTTTCTGCTGAGTTTATTGACAATTTTTCCTTCTTTCCCCTTTAATTTCCCAATAGATAATTTTCTTACTTGTTCCCTTTGATGATGGTTTCCCTAGGGGCCACAACTCAAAGCTTTCAGAGTCTCCTCCCATGTTCGGTAATTCACATTTTTCTTCCAAAAATTAATTTGGGAAGGTGATCAATAGAATTTACCTCATCTGAGTACTAGTCTTCTTTCCTTCATACTGCCCAGCCCCCCCCTCCTCAATTTTCTTGTTGAGCGCAACATGCTTCCAAGCTGCCTTCTCAATGAGAGTATGATTCCTATTTCGAAGGTGGGTTGGTGAGCTAAGCTGAGCTGAGCTGAATTCTGTTGCATGCTTGTTGATCAATGGACTTCTCCCCACCTCCCCATCCACCACCCACCACCCCCACTTAATTTAAAGGAGAAAAATGGTAACCATGCAAAAGAGACTGAGGTGTGTTAAGTCAAAGCCAAAATAGAAGAAATTATCCAGGAATAGAGGCTTGGCAACAATGTAAAAACTACAGAAACATTAAGGTCGATAAAAAGAGAATTATTGGTAGCTTAAAATATAAAGAAGGAAAGAGACCAAGTGATGGGAATAGGCTTATGCTAACATGTCTTCCTTTCCTTATGCTTTGATGTCATTGAGGTGAAAAAAGCCAGCAATAAATAGGTTGTTGAAGGATGAATTGTTTTCTGGAGAAAGTTCCTGGGATTCATTAGAGTAATTCAATATATTGGGTGTAAGAGGAAGATATGAAAATGAGTTTTTAATGATTTTGCAAGAATATCAATGGATACTGTGGGTGATATGATCAGAGAACAGAAAAATGGTGAAGGAAGACTTAAGATGAATAAGGCTAAGGCTTTGGGGAGAGGATACGGGGATATACGATGTTCCTCTCAGAAGGTAGTAAGTGAATCAAAAAGGATAAGGGAGAATGAGTTTGGTGCTTGCTATTTCCCCTCCATGTCCAAATAAATGTTTACTATTATTTTTCTAAATTGTTCCACTAAGGTATAAATCCTAAACAATTGGAACTATTTAATTTGAAGTGTTTTCCTCCCTTTCTCCAACAATATTAATAACTACTTTTTGGTACCTTCATTGTATTTGAGAAATAACTGGATCCATTTATTGTTTTTTCTTGAATGCTAAATATAGTTACAATTACTTATTGCAAGTTCTAATTTTATGCTCGAATTAAACTGGTACACAGCATGTTGCACTACTTCATCTTTCTCAATCAGAAGACAAATTACACTAATTAAGGAATAGGTTTACAAATTGCTGTTTGTGACATTATTATATTTGAAAATGCTCACAATTTGTTGATAAAGGTGTGTTTTATGGCACTATTCTCTTATCACAATTTATTTTGTTTTGCTAGACATAAGTGTGGAGAATCAACTGAGACTGGTGAGATAAGCAGCTTTTCATTTCTTTTTGATCTTCTTAGATCGAGATAAATACTTCCACCAGAAGCTAGATTTCCACAATTGAGAATTCCAGTGAAATATTCTTAAAAAATTAGTAATTTTATGTAAATATAGGTCAGGGGATCAAGCTATATTTTTAGTATTAAGAAAATGGAGAAAGATGAAAACCCCATATTGTTTTTCTCCCAAAAAAAGTATGAAATAAATACTAGACTTCCTGCAAAAATGAAGACCTTTATTTTAATGTGATTGGTATGTCTAAACATTTTAATATAATTTCAATTATGAATAATTTTAAGTATTGATAAGAAAGATCAAAATATTAAACTCAATTTTACCATCATTTTTAGTGATATCCTATGGAAACATTATATTTTATTTTTTTCCATTGAAAGTTAGGCATATGAATGTTTGTTTTGCTTTTGAATTACTAAACAAATAAAACAAAACAAACAGTCTCATTATTTCCACATGTGTCAGGTAAAAGAAATATCCTTATAAAAGAAAAGAGGATATTACTATCAAAAAACTGCCATACATCACTAGAAGTCAGCATGGTAATGAGCCAATTTCTGTGGAAATGAACTCATTAATGCTAAAATTTGCTGACTCCCAACTGATCCAGCAAAAGCTTTACAAAATTCAAAAGAGACTTCATGAATTGTAGATGAGATGAGGAGAAAAGAGGAATGAACCAACCAGAACTACACATATTTCATTCATATTGTTTCCAACAAACTCCCTTATAATCTGTCTGAAAAGTAAGGGAAAAATGAAAAAAAAAGTTGATGTGGTTGCCAGAAAAGGTCTGTCAGAGTGACAACAAAACTTCTTGTTGTGCTGTGCTGGACATAAGGAGCAGCTGGATAGTGATTGTTTGTTGGGTTTCATAGCTCCTCTCCCCATACATTCTCTTAAAAAAACTTTTGTCATAGAAATATTAACCTTCAAAGAAGAAGTTTACAAGGTAAGGGAGCAGTGGGAGGAGGGGGCAAGATAACAGACAAAAAGTGATTTGAGGTGAGAGGAAATAAGACATTCTACATCAGTGTCTAATATTGTTGACCATTAAGCACTAGATACTTCATTCATAAAACAAAAATTGCACATTGAAAGATTAAAAAAATACAGTCTTTGCTTCTAAGGAGTTTTAAAATTCAGTAGGAAAGAATAAATGCAAACTCAACCAAATACATAAAGTAGGATAAGCTCATAAATGTAGAAAGTGCTATAAAGATAGATGGAAGTGAGGGCAGCTGGGAGAAGTAGAAGTGTTTTCATGGAGGAAGTGCCATGGACTTGAAGAATCAATACAATGCCAAGAATTAGACTGTCAACAAGTAAGAATATAATCTAGACAGAGAGAACAATGTGAGAAATTTCATGGAAGCTAGTGTAATAGTAATGAAATTTGAAGATCCCTTTTTATTGCTAACCTAACAGGTACTTAGCACCTACTTTCAAATTAAGCCTCTGTAAAGAGAAAGGAGGTATGAACTCTTGTTGTTGATGTAACAGGAAGGGGCTGAACAAAAAGGAGCTAGACCATATATAAGGAAGAGCACAAGCTGGACAGACAGAATTTCCTGGGATAAGCATCATGGAGGCAAAACTACCGTTTCCAGAGAGAAAGAGAGAGAGAGAGAGAGAGAGAGAGAGAGAGAGAGAGAGAGAGAGAGAGAGAGAGAGAGAGAGAGAGAGAACTTTTCTCAGTGAGCATATGGAAGCTGGACTGAACTGAGAATTGTGAAGAACTGAGAAAGGAATGAGACCTGAGAACTGACATAGATGTTGGACTTGCAGTGGCAAAACTTGAACTCGTGATGGCAACGGCCAGCTGGAACTGCCAAAGACTGAGGAAGCATAACTGTGGTGCTGGTACTTTGTAAAATTGTTGTTGTGGCTTTGTTAATGTATACAAATGTTATTTTGGGTTTGTAAAGCATTGTCTTCCCAGGAACACAGACTGTGAGAGATTTGAGGTGGACTGGACACTGTGAGCTCCAATGTGGAACAGGAACTGCATGGAGAGCTGGACAAGGAGCTGGTCACTGTCTGCCTTTGAAACCAGGTGACAGTTTGATGGATTCAGTTAGGAGTTAACTGCCTTGAGTCAAGATGAAAAAAACCTCTCCATGGATGCTGAGTAGTGACTGATGAAATTGTCTGAGTAGTGACTGATGAAATAGGGTACTGAGTAGTGACTGATGAAATTGTAATGTACTGGTGACCTAGGGGTGGATGGCCCTTGTACTTTCCACTATTTCTTAAGAGGGTACTGAGTAGTGACTGAAACTATAACTTAATTGTACCCCATGGGTAGAGGACTTTGACTTTTGTACTTTGTGTCCCTTAAGAAGGCAAGCCTCATCAAGGATGATTGAATGATTGAGTTACTAAATGATTATACTTTGTTTGAAACTATGTGACCACTTTGATGAAAGCCATTTGGCCATTTTAGTCATAAGTTGTTGAGTAGTAACATCGCGAATGCTGTACCTTGATTTTCTGTGAATATTTTGCTGATATGTTATTATATAAATAGAGGTTTCATGATATTCTGTAATCAGAACCTTGAAAGCTGTTCACAGCAGCAGGCATTTGGAAAGCTGCTTGTTCTTGGCTTTACACTAAGTGTGAAAATAAGATGTGTTTGGGAGAAGTAGAGTGCTTTATTTTGACTCTAAAATAATGTACATGAAAGGCTTGAAGATAGGTATGGAGAAGACCCTCTGTCCCTGACATTTAGACATTGTTCACCTGGAAGTGGGAGGCAATTAAAGGTTTTTGGACAGTGGTGTGACATAATTATACTTTTGTTAGAAGAAATAGTATGAATTAGTGTGCAGGATTGTTAGGAATGGAGAGAGAATAGAAGGCAAAAGAACTATATATTAACTTTTTTAATATTAACTCAAAAGTAATTATTGAATTAAATTGAAAAATAAGTTTCAAACATAATTTTATTGCTCAAAAAAATTAATATTCTGTTTGTTAAAATTAGCCTCTTTGCAAATAGGGTATTGGCTGATAAATCAAAAATATTGTGATATTTATTTTAAAATGGCCATGGAATTTTCTGAAAGCTCAAAACACTTTGAAAGAGTCTATCAGATGTGCAAATGTGAAGTTATATCCATTTATGAAAACCAAAATAAACTCCTCAACTTCATTTTTTTTCTGGACCTCTCATATAAACAGTCTATTTTTAATACCTCCATATACTGAAACTGAACACACAACATTTTTATGATTTTTTTTTATAAGGAAGGGCAAGTTAGATACAATTACATCCTTACTACTACAGGGAGCTAAGGCCACCACTGAGTGTGAATGACAAGGGATAAAGGGAAATAGCTTTTGTTTAGATATGTTGGAAAGAAGAAAAATATCAAAGGGAGGAGAGCACAATATTTGTCTGAGAACAGGTCACAGATAATCGATGATAAAATGCATGCAGGAATTGTAACCTTTTATTTCACTTTTGTCTTCAGTATCCATGAGAAATACAGAATTATCACAAAGGCAAGCATAGAGCCAGAATTTGGAACTCTGGATCAGTGAGATGACATGTGAAAAACTGGAAAATTAAATAGTCTTTTTGTAATACAGGCAAATACAGTCTTTTGAAATTAATTTTAAGTGCAAAAGGTTACATTTCTCAAACTAAATGCTGGTGAATTTGAATGATCCCTATAAAAATTTTATAATTTCATTGATGGAGGAGACAAAACATTGAAAATAGAGAAAGTGAGCTAGCCTCCCATCCAAAAGACCAGTTTTCAATCTTGACTGACATCCTAAGAAATACTGGAAAATTCCCTTGATTTCTCAATTCCCTAGTCAGTGAAATAACAACCTAAGGTGCATAGAAGATGCTGACTTCATTTGGAAGTGATGAATGTAGACACTACCACTATCCTACTAAAGGAATAGTTCATTGTGATTTCAAAAAGGAAGCATCAGTTAATAAGAATCAATGTGACATCAGTAAGAATAGATAATGCCAGAAAGTTAACTCTTTTCCTTTGATAACAGGAATTGTGTTACAATGGGAAAAATTCTGGATTTTCCTAAATCCCTATTATGGGAAATTTGGCAAATTCTCTCATGATGCTCTTTTGTGACTGAGCAACAGTTAATGGATCAGTCCAAAAAAAAACAGTTTTTGGGATAAGAACTCACTATTTGACAAAGTTGCTGGGAAAACTGGAATACAGTGTGGCAGAACCTGAGCATAAACCATTATCTAATGCCATCTACCAAAATCAAGTATAAGTGAGTCCACATTCTAGGTATAAAGCCTAAAACTGTAAGCAATCTGGGGAAGCAAGGAGTAGTTTACCTGTCAGATTCATGGAATAGGGAAGACTTTATGACAAAAGAAGAGTTAAAGAGTATTATAAAATGCAAAATGGATAATCTTGATTAAATTAAATTGGAAAGTTTCTGCACTTGCAAAGCCAATGTAACCAAGATTAAGAAGGATTTAGGGTTGTGTCCCAAAAAGATTATAGAAGCGGGAGTAAGACCCATATTTACAAACATATTTATTTCAGCTTCCTTTGTGGTGGCCAAAAATTAGAAATTAAGGGGATGTCAATCAATTGCGGAATGGCTAAACAAGTTGTGGTATATGAATATAATGGAATACTTTTCTGCTATAAGAAATGAGCAGCAGATGCACTTCATGTTTACCTGGAGAGGCTTATACTAAGTGTTGTTAAGCAAGAAGAGCAGAACCAGGAGAAATTTGTACACAATGACAGACACAACCTATTTGTGATGACCAAATTTGATAAACTGGACTCTTCTCAGCAATGCAAGGTTATAAGGCAGGTTATAAAAGTCTCAGAATGGAAGGAGATATCTACATTCAGAGAAATATCTAGAAAGAACAGAGTTTAAATAGAGAGCGAAGCAAGCTACATGCTCTCTTTCTTTTCCATCTTTGGTTTTGTTTCTTTTTTCCCATTTTTCATTCCATCGGTTAAAACCCTTCTATACAACCAGAATAATGTCCATTGTGAATGTATTTGCAGATCCTATACTTGATTGCATGCCACCATGGGTGAGGGGAGGGGAGAAATTTTGAAACTCAAGGGATTGTGGAACTGAATCTTGTAAACAAAAAGTAAATAAAGAAATCAATTTTAAAAAATTGGATTACATGAAGAAGAAAGGCTGAATGCTAGATGACAAAATGTAGAACTAAATACATTTTTAGTTTATATGTTTACATCAAATTTAGTAATAATGTACAAAATTGTTATTTTTATTCAGTCATTTCCAAGTCTATTTGGGATTTTCTTGGCACCCATAGTAGAGTGGTTTGCCACTTTCTTCTCCAGCTCATTTTACAGATGAGGACATTGAGGCAAACAGGATTAAGTAGTTTTCTCAGGGTCACAGAGTTAGTAAGTGTCTGAGGACAGATTGGAACTCAGAGACATGATTTTTCCTGACTCTAGACCTGGAACTCTCTTAACTGTGTCATGTAGCTATTCTCTATATAGTACATATAGGTTCATAAAAGTTTTTGTACATATTTTTATATTTTATGTAATTTAACACATATAGATACAATGTACTAGACTTGAGCTTTAATACACAATAGGGAGGAGGGTTCATTTGAAAATAATTTGAGATTTTTTCTCAATTGCAAGCTCAATATAAGATTCATTATATCTAACACTTTCTTCCAATCTATCAGCCCAATAATACTGCCAACAAAGTAAACAATGTTAGTCTAGCCCAGTGTTTCTCAACCTGTGGTTCATGACCACTTTGGGGGTCGAACAATCCTTTCACAAGGGTCACAAGGGTCACCTGAGACCATTGGAAAACACATATTTCCAAAGGTCTTAGGAACTGAGACACTGCTCCTCTATCTGTCTCCAGGCAGGTCTCCCCACATGCAGATACGCCCACATACGAATATTAAATAGTCACAGCATTAGGAAGATTAAGAACCACTGGTCTAGCCTTACCTGGTCTTAGAGGAGTGACATTATTTCTTAGTGATCACCACATCACTTTGTAAATGATCATACACCCTTCTTTCATTAAAATTATCTAGAATTTTACCAGATACGAAAGTCATTCTCAGCAGCCTTTTTGTTCAACTGCTTTATCATTTTGAATAATAAACCTTCTCTCTTTTCTTATTTTTATCAAGTTATATTGTGACATGGCAGCTAAAGACCTGGATTAATATAAGTAGGAAAAGGGGAGGGATTGCACTGTTGTATTCTGTCTCATCAAACAGTTTCTGGATAATCAAGTTACCTTTTGATTATCACAATGTATTTCATTTCTTTGAATTATTTTGTAAGTATCCATTTTATTCTCTCTCTGTTTCTGTTTCTCTCTCCATATAGGTATGTGTGTGTGACACCAATTAGAATTTAAGTCCCTTATTTCTATTGTTTCATTCATTACATTTGTGGTAGAGTCAGCACTAGGTAAACAATGGTAATGTAATAAGTGATTGTTGATTGATTTTTTTGGATTATTCTTTATA
This sequence comes from Pseudochirops corinnae, assembly GCA_028646515.1. Classification (NCBI taxonomy): domain Eukaryota; kingdom Metazoa; phylum Chordata; class Mammalia; order Diprotodontia; family Pseudocheiridae; genus Pseudochirops; species Pseudochirops corinnae. Next base: position 124,279,098 of record CM053587.1, read on the forward strand.
TATTTATAATCTTGAACATAATAATGATTGAAAATTGTGGATTTCTTATATTGAGTTAGTAAGCAAACTTTCTTGATTCAAGATAGCAAACATAAGATATGGAAGAATATATTTATTATAGTGTGAATAAGAATCCAGATTCTGTTACAAATGTAAAAAGAAGTTAAATACAAGTAAAAGTTAATTTGATTTTATATGTACAGATTATTTTCTAATAAAATATATTGCCTTTGGGTTTTACTGTACCTTATCTAACTATAAAGGAAAATCAATAACCCCATGCACATTAAGTTTACTAATGAGTCATACTGTATATGCTCTTTCTTAAAAGAATTATTTTTTTTTCATTTTTTTCAACCCAGTATTTCCAACAAAACCAGAGTCAGCACATACCTATTTCTATATAACAGATGGCTAATGGAGAAAAACCTGTACTATTTTATATGTATGTCATCCTTTCTTTACTTAAGCCTCCCAACTCCCCATTTACACAGAAAGGCAAAAGAATACCAACTGTACTATAATTTACCCTAGTTAATAACAGTATTATTGACAGCAACATAATTACTTATGACTTTGAAAGGGCTTGAGTTGTCAATAACAAATAATGATCGCCTGGCCCAAATCATCTAAATATAGTTTTCATCATTTTCTTAAATATACAGATCTTTGAAGGCTACTTTAATTTTTCCTAAGTAATTTTGTGTTTCAATGGAAAAAAAAAAATATTTCAGCATAGAATACAAATTGACAATTACACCCTCCATGAAGGACAATCTTTGAAAACAGTTCAGCAAAACAAAATAAAGGACTAATTGTAACCAAAAGTTACATTGCAAATGACAGAACAACAACAACAAAAAGACTGAGAAAACTGATACAGACTATTAGGAAACAGATATTAAGAGGTGTCTTACTTGTTCTTCACAAATTCAGGACACATGATCCAAGTAAATATCTATCCCCTAGAATGCTGAGGGAAAGGAAGGACATGACTGCTGACCCACAGTGTGAAATGTGTGAAAGATCATAGAATCTTGCATGGGAAATCCATAACTGGAAAGAGGCAACTCTTTTTTATTTTTAATTTTTTACCAGTTTTCACAAATGGGAAAATAGTCTGCAAAGTATAAAACACTGAATTTAAATGCAATTCCTGAGAAAATTCTTGAACAGGTCATTAAAGAGATAATTTTTAAAAAATGAGGTGTGATTACAAAGAATTGGGATGGCTTCATCAAGATAAGGCCATGCCAGATGGATCTCATATCTTTTTTTAAAAAGTTGTAAGCCTGATAATTTGTTATAAAGAATAATTTATTAATATTAATTAGTTAAGAATATCAGAAATATTATGTGTATGTAATTTACCTATACTTTAGAAAAATGCTTGACAAATTGATTTAACACTTTTCTTTTGGAATAGAGGATAATAGAATTTAAATTAGCTGTATGGCTGGATAAAACAAGTAGTATCTTCTCAGAGCTGAGGAGGGAATGAAGGAAATGTTGGGAAGAAGATTCTCTATTAGATTCTTCTTAGTCTACAATTTTTTTAAAGTTATTTAACCTCTGCTTCATTTAATCTTAACTCTATAGAATTACAGAGATGTAGGAGATGATTTAATCTAGTTCAGCTGACTAGAGAAAGCTCACAACTAATAATTTGCATTGCTGATAGTAAATTCAGGGGCTCTTGAAAATTAGCATCCAGTCCTGACCCTTTGCTCTTTCTAGTTCAAAACTGAATGCTTAAAATCAGATAAAAATATTTGGTTCTAATTTTTCTCTAGCTGATATTAAGGTATGCATAAAAATGTGATTTTTTTTTTCAAAAGAAAATCTTTACTTTTGCAATGAGTTACAATATCATATATTCAGAAATATTTAATTTTCTTCTGTATTTCATGTATTTTTTTCCTGATCTTCAGAGAAATTAATGATTTTAGAAACAGTCAAAAAAAAAGGTGCAAGAATATTTTTGTTTTTTTTTTGTTAAATAGCAGCTAAATGAAAAGAGGATGTCACTGTTTAAATAAATCCTGCTTGGTAAGTAATTTTGACAATTAAAAAATCATTGTACAGTGTAAATGATTTTATTTTTAAGTTTCAGTTTTCCTGTTTTAGGTGTTCTAAAAGTAGCATGCAACTGTATAGAAAGAAATTCATTCTCACTTTGTTTCTCCAATATGGTCTTAAAAGACAAAAATGATTCTTTTTTTTTTCCAGCAGAATTCAGTTAGAATTGTTTCTTCCTTGAACCAGCATTTTGAGGGCCAACAGTTTCAGTGATTTCCTAGACTGCAAAAATGTCATAGTGTCCTTGGGGCCAATAAAATTTTTAATGAGAACAGTGCTGGGTAAAAACAGCTGCAGAAAAATCTAAGCTGTTTTCACTGCCATTTCAACCAAAGCCCAATCAGTAGAAATGTTGCTATAAGCAGAATTAAAATCCGGAAATTCATCACTCCAAGCCTTATTAGGAATGCTTTTCAAGTATTGAGTAAGATAATGAACAAAGACATTTTGGAGAAAAAAAAAATATTGTTATATAAATGAATTGTTACTATTTATCAATATTTGAGAGTTAACTTGTAGTTGACTGGATAACTTCCTTGAGATACAGTTTATCACATGCAAATACATTATCAGCAAACTGATTATCTTCTTTTTAGACAATTTTTAATCACTTCTCTCACTATAAACACAAGTATACAAAGTTAGACACTTCTCACCATTGATCTAATCAGCTTTTAGACCAAATTATCCACAAACACCCTTCCATGTGGTACAAAAAGAAATCAACAATTTCCTCCCCTACATAAGTTCTAGTTATTCTATTGTTATTATTGTTGTTGTTGTTGTTGTTGTTATATTGTTATTGTGGGTGATCCTCTAAAAAGGAAAAAAAAATTTTATTTTTCCCTATAATTCCATGCCTATACAAATTTTCCTTGTTCTGTCAATAACACCACCATTACCCCCATTCATTTAATTTCTTACACTTCAAAACATCAATGATTCATCCCTTCTCCCACCACCTGACACATCCATTCAGTTTGTCAATATCATTGATAGTTTCTTTGGAACATTTCTTTAACCTCTCTCTTTTTCTAATGTCACTATGGTATAAATAATCGTGACCACTCACCCAATACATTTAGTAGTTTCCTAATTGAACTCTCTAATTCTAGGATCTCCTCTTTTCCAATATAGACGTATGCCATAGTAATCCTCCTAAAGCACAACTTTAAAGATGACATTCTCCTCTGAAAAAAATAAATGCTTCTAATGTAAAACCCAAGCTCTCCAGCTAGGCATACAGACCATCGACCCCTAAGTCACTAGTCAATTTACAATTTCTAAGTCAGTACATAGTATCCAACTAAAGTCTTCTTTCATTTTGACTTAGGGTGGTTTCCTGAATTCCCTGGATCCCTTTCCATGGTCCTTGATTATATCTGAATTCACCAAACTGTCACCTGGTTTCAAAGGCAGTCATCTCTCAGGTCTTTGTCCAGCTCTCTTTGCAGTTCCTGCTCCAAATCTCAAAACCTTCATAGTCTCTGTTCCTGGGAAGACAAGGCTTAACAAAGACACCAATAGGTTCATGCAAAGTGCCTGCATCACAGTCATGCTTCCTCAGTCTTTGGCATATCTGGCTGCCCCTTGGAAATCCTCAACAGCCTTAGAAGCTCTGGCTGGCCCTTAGCTCTGACTGGCTCTTGGAAATCCTCAGCAGCTGCGGATGACCCTTAGACTCATCAGAAGTTTCAGCTGGTTCCCAGAATTAAAAAAAAAAAAATCACTTCATCCAGGTTCTCCAAATAAAAATCATTCTCTTCAGCCTGGGTGGGGGGGGGGGGAGCATGTCCTCTTCAGCCTCTCCTGCTCCTCTTTAGCCTTCCCAGTGGCAGCAGCTTCTTCCCCCATGGAAATAGTGTATAGAATAATCTCCAGGACGATCTGACTTTCCCTCTCTGTGCTTTTTATTTTCTACAGTATTGCCCCTACCTATTCAGCCCTTTTCTGTTACATCAGCAACAGGAGACAGGAGTTCATACTTTCTATTTCTTTGACAAAGGCTTAATCTGAACTAGGTGCTAAGAACCTCTTAATTTAGCAATACAAAAAGAACTTCAAATCTCATTACTGTTACAATGTGCTTCTTTCTTCTCAAAATTTGTCAGATTTATCTTTTCTCAAGGTTCATTTGAAATGTTTCTTCTGTACGAATCCTTTCCTGATTCTCCACCAGTTAGTGTTCTCCTTCCTATTTATATTTCCTCATCTGTGAACACAGTTATGTCTCTCATTAGAAAGTAACCTCTTGGAATTGCAGGACTAAAGTTTTATTTTGTTTTCCTTTATATCCACACCACTAAACTCAGTGCTGGCTCATAACAAATACTTAGTAAATCACCTTCCTCCCAGGATTGTTGTGAGGATAAGTAGAAATGAAATTGTATAGTACCTTTTAAATCTCAAAGTATTATAAAAATGCTAGCTATTGTTACATTTGTTCATTGAATCAAATAGTGTATAGCATAATTATTTTAAGGTTGTAAACAAATTTCAAACTGTTAAACAACGAATGAAACTCTTTTGGAAAATCAATTTGTACTCTCATTTTTGTTGTTTAGGTATTTCAGTCACACACAAATCTTTGTGAACCCATTAGGGGTTTTTATAACAGAGATACTGGGGTTATATGCCATTCCTTTTCCAGTTAATTTTACAGATGAGGAACTGAAACAAACATGGTTAAGGGTTTACCTAAAGTCATGCAACTAATAAGGTTCTAAGGCCAAATTGAAACTCAGGCAGATGAGTCTTCCTGACTCCAGGACAAGTGCTCTGTCCACTGTACCACCTACCTATGTTCGAAGGAATAAACAAATAGGAATAAGTATTATTCCTATTTGTGGAATGTAGTAGTGGAATGGAATGTAGTATAGTGGAATGACTAATATAAATGAATGTAAACTGAAGTGATCAGAATCAGAACAATTCATATCAAAACACTAATATTATGGAAAAGAATAAATAATTTGCAAGAAGCATAAACTGGTAAAAAATGAAATGTACAACAAGGATAAGAACCTATATAAAAAATATTGTAAGAAACAAAGAACTTTGAAAGTCTTAAAATTCCTGAGTATTTCAGTAAACGAACGTGATTGTAGATGACCAGTGATGATCTCCTGACAGAGAGAGCTGATGAACTTAGGTTGAAGAAAGAAAAATATAGATTTTTGAACATAACAAATAGTAGAATTTCTTATGATTGACTTCCATATTTGTAACATTTTTCATATTTTTTTTCTAAGTGCTCTAGGGATGAAAGGAAGTGAGAATCAATTTCTGTTAGTTTAAAAAAAAACTAAATTTAATGCATGAAATGCAGTTCTAAGAGGACTATTTCTATAATTATAAAAGTGTTTAGTCTCTTTCCCTTGTCTCCTTGCCTTGAACAGGCTATCTTTTTTTTACTCTGATAATACATTCTGCCAGTTGAATTCTAATCACTTCTCTTTTTCTCCCTCGGCTGATCCTTCTTCTTCTATACCCCTTTCTCTCCTGGGAAATATTTGAGTATTCTATCCAAAGTTGCCACAGAACTCTGGCGATCGCTTATGTATTCTAAGTGGTAGTGAAAGTTTATATGAGAAAAAAAAGCTGTACCCAAGGAACATTAATGTGTTTTCAACAACAGCAGATTCTTTTTTTTTCCAATTTAAATACTTTTAGTTTACAACATTCAGTTCCATGAGTTTTGAATTCCAAATTTTCTCCCCCTTCCTCTCCTCCCCACTCCCGTGATGGCATGCAATCTGATATAGGTTCTACATATACCTTCACATTAAACATTAATCAAGTTGTAAAGGAGAACTATAATCAATGGGATGGACAATGAGAAAGAAGAAACAAAAAAAAACAAAACAAAAAAAAAAGAGAGAGCAAGTAGTTTGCTTCAATCTGCATTCAGACTCTTTATTTCTTTCTCTGGATGTGGATAGCTTTTTCCATCGTGAATCTTTTGGAGTTGTCTTATAGCCTTTCATTGTTGAAAAGAGCACAGTCTATCAAAGTTAGTCATCATAGATAAAATGTATCTGTAATTGTGTAAAATGTTGTCCTGGTTCTCTTCCCCTCTCTGAGCATTAGTTTATATATGTCTCTCTAGGTTATTAAAAAGTACGTCTGAAGCAACAGAAGATGCTTTAGAATGCTAGTCAATCTCTTTACTTTCAGTGCTGCCCACAATCATCTGACCTTCACTAATGGGTATATTTCTGCAAGAGGTCAAGTGCATTCCCCAAAATGGAATACTTAGAAAGGGAAGGCAAGGTTATATTCACTGGCAACGCCTACAAATATCGTACCAGAAGCAAGATATAACTCAGCTTCCAAGAAAGGTGAGGAGAAAGTTTTCTAATTATAGACTGGGATTCCAGGTTAGGTTTGAAGTAGGAGGTAAAGATAATGGCTGGATTACAACAATAGTAATTTGGAAATTGGTTACTGGAAAGTGAACAGAGCATCAAAGCGGAATTTAACATGTATTATATGTGACTGAGAAAAGTGAGATAGAGGACTGCCAATCATATGAAGTTATGAAAATGTCATAAAGTCATTTTTCTTCACCCCTGCTCTTTCAGGTTCCAATTGTTGCATAAAGGAAGATAAATGTATATAACCCAAACTAATCTTGGATGATTTTTTTTTTTTTACTGGAAAATATTATTTTAATGATTGAATCTAAAAAGCATCTAGTCATCTTATACAAACCTTAAAAAACCAGTTAATCTGCAAAAAATTGAAAATTTTAATTGAAAAAATGAATATCAACGTCAATAGCTACCATCATAATATTTTGTAAGTATATCTTGTTTTACCTCTTTGTCTCTCTTTATCTCCCTTTCTCTTAATTCCTTTCTTATTCTTTCCCCCTCCATCTCTACTCTTATTTTCCCTTTTCCTCTCTTCTTTCCTTCCCCTTCCTTTTTCTCTCTTCCTCTATTTCCTTCTCCCTACTCTCTTTCTCACTTTCACTCCACCTCCGCCAACATTGCTACTAGTGTTAATTTGTAATATTTTTGTTGTTCATCACAAGGCAAATTTTCAGTTAAAGAATCCTTTTGTTTTGCTTGCTTTCCAAAGAGGATTCATTCTAATATTGCAATCATAATATAAATTAATCTATCTAAATTATCCCAAAGTATGTATATTTTTAAATTATAAATAAACTTTGCTGTTTCTGCGATTATGATTCACATTTATTTAACATGTTTTTAATATGACTAACTGTACTCAGGGTAAAACACAGAGGTTACTATGCAAGCTGTTGAAATCTAATACAGTTTTTTTTTTGACATTCATTTTTTTTGAGGGGTTATTTTTAATTTTTATTTTTAGACAAATTTCAATACTGTGAACCAGATATGAAAGAAATAATTGTAAATTAAATGATTAAATTAAAGAAGTTAGCCAGCTACATTCTTGATGTCATGGTAGGTGATGAAATGCACTGTGCTGCAGTCTAGGTCTTGTTAAAAGTTTCCATTGATTTATCATAAATATGATAAAAAAAATTAGTAAAACATCCACTAAATAAGTCTTCTTTCAATTAGAGTTATTCATCATTATCTTTCATTCAAATCAAATTCAATTACTTTGATATTTTTTTTTCATAATTAAAGATCTAATGGCTCTTTTTTGGTGCAAGCACTATCAAATTTCAATACTGCAATGGATGATGTACATCATTCATGTTTCCAACAAGGTAATGGTTTAGGAAATAAAAAGAATGTTCTCTGAAGCTCTTGGCTTTCTGACATTTTATGAGTAATTTCATGAACTGATACAAAACTTGTTTTGTCGTCTGAGTATCTATAAAGCAAGAATAAACTCTTGTCATGTTTCATGTCTATGTGTTTCCTCCACTGAAACTAAACTATTTTGCAATAAGATGATGCAAACTCAAGCTTCAAGATTTCTAAGAAAAATCATCATCTTGGAAGAGAAATAGTCCAGTCATTTAGGTGATATCATTTTAAGTCAAATTTATGGCTTAATGTTTTCCTTTTTTTTTTTTAAGGTAGTTTCACATTTCTCCATGGTGTTAACCAGGTTCCAGTTAGTTATCTTCCATTTTGATACCATTATTTTTAATGGTAAAGAGAAGCAATGAAATTAAAATTGTACAAGTGAAAATTTGAATCCCCTTATATGTAAATTTTGAACTTATTATGGCAGGTGATGTCAGGTTTTTTCAAAACCTAAAATCTATCCAAGTGATTCCCAGTCTTGCAAGGAATATTTGTCATATGGAGCTCTTAATAAATTAATGCATGCTTTCAGGGTTTTTTTTTTTTTAATATGGGGCTGTGAAGTTTGGTTATTCAAGATTCTTTCTTAGCTTGTCAATGGCATACTTTTCATTTCTGAAGTCCATAGAATATATTTTCATGATTTACACTTTGTAATATAGTTTGAAGTATGGAAGAGTATAATCAATCTGTACATTTCCTCATATTTCCTTTGGAATTGTGATACTTTCATTCTACCATTCAAATAAATTTTGTAATTATTTTTTTCTCAGCTAATAGAATGCTGGACCTCAAGTCAAGAGAAGTTGCATTAAGATTCAGCCTTAGAAATTTCCTAGATGTCTTAACTCTATGCTAGTTACATAAATTGTATCTGCCTTTTTCCTCATCTTTAATATAGGAATAAAAGTAGCACCTACCTCTATAACTATTATGAAAATAAAATGATATCGTATTTTAAATAACTTTGCAAAACTTAAAGCACTATATAAATGCCATTTAGGTAGGTAGTGTAGAATAGTAGTAGAAATAATAGCTGCAGCTATAGTAATGCAGTTTACAGGTACAGTGACACCAAAATAACAATGTTCAGGTAGAGTTGTCTGGAGAGAATTCATGGCTTCAAGCTGTCTTCCAGTCAAGTGGCAAAAAAGTTTATTGTAATGCTATTATGGTGGGTAAAATTCCTTTAGGGAACTTGAAATTTAACAGGAGTGATGCTCAAGCATTTGTAGGGAAGGTACAGTGAATTTTGTGACAAGTATGCTAATTAAAGGTGAACATACAATATCTGACCTTGGGCACCGGATTCATTCACTATAGACATGACTGAGTGGTGCTTGAATTGCATTTAAGGGGTTTGTACTCTGTAACAAGATAGCCTCAGGAGTTGACATCTATAGCTTGACCTTTGGATTTTATACAGTAATGGTGGGAATCAGTACATGATAGGGCTGTTGGTACAAAACTGTTTTTTTTAATACAACAGAAATTCTACAAAGTTCAGCTTGTTCTTATAACTGGGAGAAATAGTTTGCTTCACTGGGTCTCACTCATAAGTTACTGCTGGAGATAGTATTTAGACTGGGCAAAGATGTGGTCCTATAGCTAGGACTGAAGCACTCCATGAGTAGCAGAAGCAAAATTTTCCATTTGTTTCATTAGTGCAGCATTAAATATATAAATAACTTTGGAAAATGTTTTAATTTTATGCTGTATTGCATCGGGAATAATCATTCAATCAACAAACATCTACAAAGCTCTTACTATATGCCAGCTACTGTGCTAATTGGGGAGAGTGGTTTCAAAAAGTGGTAAAAGGTAGTTGCACTCAAGGAGCTCAAGAGAGATAATATGCAAATAAATATATACAAAGCATGCTATGTAGATGATAAATAAGAAATACTTAAAAGACAGAAGATTCCAGACTTATGAAAGGCTGGGAAAGGTTGGAGAAAATAGGAGGCCCCTGACTATGTAGCACAGCTACAGAGGCCCCCAGATGAGGCCTGCTGATCCACCAAAAACAAAGTCCATTCCCAGGCCTATCACCACAAAGTGAGGTTTGGACAGGGCTGGGTAAGAGACAAAGGCAGGGCCTGCTGCAGGGGCAGCAACTACTCCCAGGACTACCCATCCACAGCCTGGAAATTAAAAAAAAAAACAAGCTTATCTGAACTTCCAGGGACCAAGATGGCAGTGAAACCCAGCTTCTCCAATCCAGCCTCTTTGATCCTGAAAACACAGTAATTATTGACCCAGAGAAAAAAATTAAGCAGTAAAGGATTAGGAATCCCAGAGGAAGGGCATGGCTAAATTTCTACCTCAAAATGGGAAGAAAAAGGGCTAGAAAGACAAAGATTCTGGAATCCTAGTTCTGTGAGAGGGAGGAACTAAACTCAGAAGGAGAGTGTATTGTCTCCACACCCACAGCTGAAGTCTTAACAGGGAATATGACCTTGTCTCAGGGACAGAAATCATACCTAGATGAGCTAAAAAAAGAACTTTGAAATCCAGGTAAGAGAGGTAGAAGATAAAATCAACATCTCTTTAAAAAAAAAAACAACAAAGTGGTAAAATTTAAAAAAAAATCATTACAATGAAGAAAACAGTTCCTTAAAGAGTAAGATGTGTGAACTGAAAGTGAAAAGGAACTTCAAAAACTATATGAGGAAAATGATGCATTAAAAATTAGAATCAAACAAATTGAAGCTAATGACTGTATGAGGAAGCAAGAATCAGTCAAATAAAACATCAAAATTGATAAATTAGGAAAAGAGGTAATATATCTCAATGGAAAAATAACTGACCTGGAAAACAAATCCAGGAGAGACAATCTGAGAATCATTGGTCTAACAGAAAATCATGATGAAAATATGAGTCTGGACAATATCTTCCAAGAGATCATCAAGGAAAACTGCCCTGAGATCCTAGAACCAGTGGATAAAATAGAAATAGAGAGAATCCACTTCCTGAAAGAGATCCCAAATTGAAAAGTCCATGAAATGTTGTGGCCAAATTCCAGAACTATCAGATAGAGGAGAAAATACTACAAGCGGCCAAAAAGAAACAGCTCAGATATCGAAAAACCACAGTTAGGATCACACAGGATTTGGTAGCCTCAATGTTGAAAGATTGGAGGACCTGAAATATGATTTTTCACAAGGCACAAGAGCTCAGATTATGATTAAAAGAGATGAGGGGGGAAACTATAACCTACTAAAAGGCACCATCAAAAATGAAGCAATATCATTACTAAACATTTATACACCAAATGGTACAGCATCTAAATTCCTAAAGGAGAAATTAAGGATGCTAGAGGAAGAAATAGAGAGCAAAATTATACTTCATTATCCACCTCTCTGAGATTGATAAATCTAACCTCAAAATAAACAAGAAAGACATTAAGGAGGTAAAGGGAATCCTAGAGAAGATAGATATGGAGAAGTCTGAAGAAAATTGAATGGGGATAAAAAGAAATATACCTTCTTCTCAGTGGTGCATGACACATACACAAAAATTGACCATAAGTTAGGGTATAAAAACCTCACAATTCAGTGCAGAAAGGTGGAAATATTAAATGCAATCTTCTCAGATCATGATGCAATAAAAATTATATGGAATAAGGGGCCATATAAGGATAGACAAATAACTAATTAGAAACAAAATAACTTAATCCTAAATATTGGGTGGGTCAAACAAGAAATTATAGAAACAATCAGCAATTTCATTCAAGAGAAAGACAATGGGGGGGGGGAGCCAAGATGACAGCTAAGAAGCTTGAAAACTCTGAGTCTGAGTGCAGATTGAAACAAACTACTGGCTCTGGTTCTGTTTCTTATTTTGTTTTGTTTTCTCTTTTCCATTGATCTTTCCATCAGTTACAATCCTTAACAAACTGACTAATGATTAATGGGAATATATTTATAGATCCTGTATCCAAGTGTATGCCTCCATGTTTGGGAGGGGGTAGAGAGGGAGACAAAATCTGCAACTCAAGGGATTGTGGAAATGAATGTTGTAAACTAAAAGAAATTAACCAAAATTTAAGAAAAGGAAAAAATAAAAAGGTTGTAGAAAATATACTGTAATATGGTGAAATGATAAGGTTGGAATCCAGATGGTAAGGGGTTTAGAAAAGAATGAAAGGAAGTAAAGTAGAGGCACCTAGTGAAGGAGGCTTTTTAAAATGTGTTTAGTCACAAAAGGCATAAGAGATATAAACTGATAGCTGAGATGGGAGTATCAAGTGAAAGTTTTTTTTTTTTTTAGAATGAGAGAAATATGGGCATATTTTTAGCAGTAAGGAAATAATCTGCAGACACAGAGAGACTGAAAATTATTGAAAAGTTAGGGATGACAGAAAGATTAATCAGTTAAAAGAGGTGGTATGGAATGGTATCATTTGAGCAGGTAGAGGGATAAACATTGACAAGGAATTAGGCATGTGAGACAGGAATGAAAGAGGGGGGAGTGATAGAAAGCTTGAGTGATATAAAATGACAAGGAGAAGAGAAGAGCGAGATGTCTGCAAATTATCTATTTTTTTTCTTGTAAAATATGAGGCAACGTTTTCAGTTGAGAAGGTGAAGGAAGGGGAAGGCATGGGAAGTTTGAAAAGGTATGAAAACATTTGAAAGAGCCATTGTGAAGACTGGGATAGTGAACTGATAAGTTAGGCATAGGAATGTGTACAAGCAGTGAGAGCTCAGCGAAGGTAGTATAAGATAAATTGGTAATCGACTCAGTAAGAATGGTTCTGTTATTTTCTCCACATTCTTTCAACAAAATCTATGTAAAAGAAAAGTTGGAAAATAGTGGCAGTGATTCAAGGTTGATGCATGACAGAGTATAATTAAAGAAATGGTAGGAGGTCCAGGAATTCAAGAAAGGAGGACAATGTAGAGTTGAATTGGTTTAGCAAGGGATCAAGAGGGGAGAAAAACAGAGATTGGCTACTTCAGGGCAGGTAACCTGATAGAGAACTGAAGAATCAAAGGACTGGAAGTCAAGGTGTGAATTAAAATTAAGGTTTGCATAGATGAGAAAACAGAAAAAATTGAGCCTTTAGAAGTCCTTAAAATTCCTTAAGTTGTTGAAGTGGTTCTTTTTTTAATTAACTTAATTTGTATAGGTATTAAGATTATCTTGGCCATTTGACTACCAGAAATTTTCTTCATGTTATAGCTATTTTAAAAGAAAGTCTCAATCTAGATTTTATTATTTATATAGAAAAAATGATTTAGATTTTTATGGGTTTATTTTGTATCTGGCAACATTACTAAGGTTGTTAATTGTCTCTTGGTGGCTG
>CM053587.1:124292740-124309979 GCA_028646515.1 Pseudochirops corinnae
AGCAGGAGTCCTTAGCAGAGATTCTGGCCCGCTCAAAGCAAAAGGAGTTCGCAGCCGCAGCCACTGCCTCTGACGCCGCTTCCAGTCCGCACCGCACAGAGACTAGCTTGGCTCCGGCGTTCTCTTGCTCCACCCCTTCCTGCTACATCAGCAAGCTCAAGGGGCGTGGAAGATCTTCAAATCCTAGTATCGTTACACCCTCCCTTCCACCATCCCACCTCTCATCCCCATTCCCCCTACTCTTCTCTGTGGCAAGATACCCAGTTTAGAGTTTATGTCATTCTGTCCCTAAGCCAAGTTCACTGCGAGAAAGGCAGACCCTTTCCCTTTTGTCTTCCTGTTCTTCCCCTCCATTGTAACAATAATTCTTTGCCTATTCTATGAGATGATTGACCCCATTCTGTCTCTCCCTTTCTCTTCTCATTCTAATCCTCTCCCACCTCAGAATTTCACCTTTTAGAGTATTGTCCCTTCCTATTCACTTGATCTTGTCCCCTCTATGTATTCATATATACACATACTCAAATATGTGTTTGCATGCATATTTAAACCCCCCTATAAAGACATATGTGTATGTATATGTATGTATACATTTGTATTCCCTTCACTTATCCTCATACTGAGAAAAGTTTCATAAGTTACATTTATCACTTCTCCATGTTGGCATGTCAATAGTTCAACTTTTATAAGTTCCTTATGATTTCTTTTCCATGTTTACCTTCTCATGCTTCTTGTATTTGAGTGTCAAACTTTCTTTTCAGTTCTGTTTTTTTCAGCAAGAATGTTTGACAGTCCTCCACCTCACTGAATGACCATATTTTCCCCCGGAACACTATACTCAATTTTGCTGTGTAGGTGATTCTTGGTTTTAATCCTAGCTCCCTTGATCTCTGGAATGTCAGATTGCAGGCCCTTGGATCCCTTAATGTAGAAGTTGCTAGATCCTGGCTTATCCTAATTGTGTTTCCAGAGTATTCAAATTGTTTCCTCTTGGCAACTTGTAATATTTTCTCCTTGATATGGGGACTCTGGAACCTGGCTATAATACTCCTAGGAGTTTTCTTTTGGGGATCTTTTTCAAGAGGTCATCAGTGAATTCTTTTAAGTTCATTTTGCCCTCTGGTTCTGAAATATCAGGGCAATTTTCCTTGAGAATTTCTTGAAGAAAGCTTTCTAAGTTTTTTTGTTTGTTTGTTTGTTTGTTGTTTTGTTTTTTTTTATCATGCCTTTTAGGTAGTCCAATAATTTTTAAGTTGTTGCTCCTGGATCTGTTTTCCAGGTCAGTGGTTTTTTCACAAGGAGATATTTCACATTTCCTTCTATTTTTTTATTTGTTTGTGTCTGTTTAATAGTATCTTGATTTCTCATAAAGTAATTTGCTTCCATTTTCTCTATTCTAATTCTGAATGAATTATTCTCTTCAGAAAGCTTTTGAGATTCTTTTTCCATCTGGTAAATTTGACTTTTTAAGGCATTCTTCTCTTCATTGGCTTTTTGGGCCTCTTTTGTCGTTTGAGTTAATCTATTTTTAAGGTGTTGTTTTCTTCAGTCAGGTTGTTGACTCTCTTTTCATGATTTTTTTGCATCATTCTTGTTTCTGTTGCCAATATATCCTCCACTTCTCTGACTTGATTTTCAAAATCCTTCTGGAGCTCCCCCATAGCCTTTAACCACTTCATATTTTTCTTGGAAGCTTCTGATGCAGGAGTTCTTACTTTTTTGTCTTCCACCTATTTCATGTTTTAACCTTTTTCCCCCAAAAAAGGATTCTATGGTCTGTTTGTGCTTCATCTGCTTGCTCATATTGCCAGCCAATTACTTGACTTTTGAGCTCTTTGCCATGGTAGAATTCTGCTTCCAGGATGGAGAGAGCTTTGTCCCAAATTTTTCGGTTTTTCACAGCTGTCAGAGCTATTAGGAGGGCACCCTCTCTACAGCCCCACAAGCTCTGGCACACTGGCCACACACCCCAGGACCACCACCCAGTACCAAGATCCTTATACAAGCAAGGTAAAGAAAGAGCAATTACCCTCTGGATGATTGTTTGGTCCTCCTACAATCTACAGGCCAGGAGCTCCAAAAGCAGCCACATGCCAGTAGCTGCATCCCCTGCTGCACCTCAGCCACCTTATTCCCCAGGGGGCAGAGGCTGGACCACACTCTTCTGTACCCCTGTCCCAACAGAATTCCATACTGATGTTTTACTTTATCTTGTGTATTTATGCGTTGAGTAGTTGGGAACCACCACAGCTGCTGGTGATTGACTCTATTGAAGTCTACTCTGGCCACTGATAGCCAGGGCCACCAGGGGCCAGAACTGCAGGGCTAATGGGCTCATGGGAGTCTGTACTTGGCTTCCAGATTGCTATGTTAAACACTTCCTGTTGGCCTGCCAAGATGCCTTCTGTTGGATATTTGTTTCTCGGTATCACTTTGTGTGTTCTGTAGCTCTAAAATTTGTTTACAGTCAATTTTTTTTACATGTATTGGAAGTGATTGGAGTGGGAGCTCATATCAAATTTGTGCTTCTACTCTGCCATCTTGGCTCTGCCTCATATTTACTTCTTAATGGGAAAATAGCTGAAAATGTATCTAAAGGTGACACACATGGCAAATCTGAGTCTGTTAACTAATGAAATATACAAATGTTAATAAAAACAAGCATTTAAAATATTCCTACAAAGAAAATCAGTCATGACAAAATGATATCCCTTCCAAATACTCCAGGCAATAGAAATACATAAAAGATAAACAAATAATATATGAAAAAAGGTACAATAGTGAAAAATTAATTTATAGAGGAAAATAAAAAGACAATATGAAGAAAGAGACATTTAGTGGGTTTAAAATAGTCAAGAAAATAACTGATGAAGGATCATTGAGAGATTTATTTTCATACTAACAAGAGATACCTGAAAGCAAACATAGAGCAAAGCAAAACAAAGATTTATCATACACTAAAATTCACAATGTCCAATTTGGAGGCAAATTATTTTTATTTTATTTTTGTTGTTGTTGTTTTGTTCTTTCTGTTTGAGAAGGAGGATTCAAGTGAAGAATGAAAATCTTGTGAAAGGTAAAAGGAGGAAAAGCAGATAATAGGGGAAATGTGATGTACCCTAATAATGTCAGTGGTAAACAATGAAGAGAAAGTGCTGTGGTCCTTGGGAAAAAGAGAGCTTGTAAGAGAATATGTGAGATAGTAAAGAGAATGATAGCACTTTATAAAAAGAAGAGTGAAACCTAAATTAATTATCAGGAGGAAGTTTCAGTGAAGAATTCTCCCATAGAAAGAGAGGTATTCTTTAAAGGCTATAATTATAGAGTACTTTGAGAATGGGTTGTGTTTCCATCAACTGCATTGTGCTTGAACAGAAGGGGAATCAGAGCTTCCGGGGTGAGCTGATGACCATGGGAGTGAAAGTGCAAATTTTCTGAGAGGAAATCTCTTAGAATATTGGAGAAATTGTCATTGTGAGGGCAAGATATAGTAACAAAATACACAATTAGGGACACAGGAAAATTCCTATCATGAGGCAATACATGTACCCTTTCATTCTCTTGTAGTACTTATTTCAGGCAATTGAATTATTTTATTTAAAGAGGATAGGGAAAGAGATCTAATACAGTAATAGAAAATAACATAAAATCAGTCTGAAAAAGGGATTTCTTAGCAAGTACTTTAAAAGCTTTAATTATAGAAGGAATAAAAAGAGTAAAGGAAGGATAAAAAGAGACCATCAATTCAAAGTATCGAAGTGTATATTACTCTGAAATGGAATCAAGAAAAGAATGGAAACACCAGTTTCTATATCAGTACAGCTTAAAAGATTACAGGAGAAGTCTTATCTTATCCTTCTCCTGTTTTAATGGAATTATTATTACCAATATCCTATCATTCTTATCATTTTTCCATTTTGGGATTTAGAGATAAATTGTCTTGAGATAAATTACTAATCTGTTAACATTATTTTTATATTAAGGGTTGCATGGTGAATTGCACAGAAGTTTATAATAGCTGTACGTATAGTGTGTAATGAGGACATAACCACATTCTCTAGAGCAGTGGTTCTCAACCTTCCTAATGCCATGACCTTTAATACAGTTCCTCATGTTGCAGTTAGCCCCAACCATAAAATTATTTTTGTTGTTACTTAATAACTGTAATTTTGCTACTGTTATGAATTGTAATGTAAATATCTGATATCCAGGATGTATTTAAACTGATCATAACCCACAGGTTGAGAACCGCTGCTCTCTCTCTCTCTCTCTCTCTCTCTCTCTCTCTCTCTTTCCATCTTCCTTTCTCCCTTTCTTCCTTCCTTCCCTCCCTTATTCTTTTCTTCCTCTCTCCCTCCCTTACTTATTTCCTTCCTTCTAAAACTTTCTCCCTAGACAAATATAGGGAAAAGAAAAGAGATTGTTAAATATTTTGTAGCATTTAATTTTTTTGTAGAATGAAGATGAACTATCAAATAAATCAGCATAAATGTTTATCACAGATAACGGTTCACATTTATATTTTTCTCATAACTTCAAGTTGCTATTTTTGCAACAGATCTTTGAGACAGTTATGTGAAATGTAAAATCTTGAATTTATAGATGCGAAAAACTAGTCTTAGGGACTAAAATTACTATCTTAACATCATAACTAACTTTCTTCAAAGTTGGGATTTAAAGTGAGACTTTTTCAACTGTGAGATAAACATACATCTTAATGTAACATTATGTGTCTCTAACATGTACCAACTTGGCACATACTATGTCCTTAATAAATAAAAAAAAATTAAAAATTGACTGAACTGCTAATGATGGAAATTCACTGCATATACAAAATTTTCTTTGCTCAGCTTGGGCTGTAAGATCACTAGATTGCAATGACTTTTGTTGTTTATTACAAAATTTCGGAAATATACTAAACACAGAAAAGGTACAAAAATGAAAGAAATCTTTTACCTCACTTCAGTGTTTTCTAAATACTGCTACCTACTATTCCACTTATATACTGGAGAGGAAATAGGATTTCATTATAAAAATACATATTCACAAATAGACACACATTCACACAGTCTATATACGTAGACTGCAAGGATTTTTAAAATGGAGGGGACTATAAAAAATCATATTTTATGTGGTGAAGTAGAGAGAGCAATGGAAGAGGAGTCAGCGAAAACCAAGTTCTAATCTGGCCAAAGACTTTACAATTTAGGAGTCTTTGATAAAGATAAATTACCACTCATTAAACTACTACTATGTCCTAGGTAGTATGATGAGCAATTTACAAATGTTGTGTCTCTTTTGAGCCCCACAATAGCCAAGGGAAGAAGATGCTGATATTATCCCCTTTTACCAATGAGGAAATACAGGCACATAGAGACTAAAGATTTTCCTCTGAGGCAAACAACTAATAAATTTCTGTGATCATATTTGAACTCAGATCTTATTGACTCCAGTCCCATAGTTGTATTTGCTAAACCACTTAGTTATTTATAAATAAATAACAGAAAGTACAAATGTTGTCCTCCACATTAACTTAAAGTTTCATATGTATTATCATAATCATAATTAGGACTTTATTCAAATATATCTAATGAGTGTTGACCCAAATTATTAGTATATTGCATGTTCTGTTCTTCATTAATCTAGACTATAGTATTGAAATAAATTTCTTTGGTATTACAAAATCAGTGGCAACTAGAAGTACATATACCAGTGTCTTGTACCCAAGAAAAAACACAGAAAAGGTTTTTTAGGTACTACTGGTGAATTAATTTCCTAAAGCAAAATAAACAATTTATTTATTTTTCTAATACATACATACACAAATACTTACACATATATACACACAATAAATTCATCTGTATATGTATGTGTACAAATATACATGTTTCCAGGGCCAGTTCCAGCTAGGCAGGTAGAAGCAGCCAGCTTTTTGCAGCTGCTCCAAGGCCAAGCAGATGCTGGCTCATCAATCTCCATGATGTGCAGGGAACAGATCACCCCGAATTCTTGCTCACCCTGATAGTAGTGACGCAAAGAGAACTAAGAATAAGGGACTGTACCGCCCATCCAGCATTAAACAGGAACACTAGATAAAGTATGGCCATGATAGCCTTCAAAATTTGACTGACATAATCTGCCTGATATCGTGAAACCAAACAAAACAATAATGTAAAACATAGCTACCATTAGTTAGCTTCTTTGTCTCATTGCTCAATAGAAAACCTTGCTCGTAGTATTAATACACTGAGTTAAGAGTTCTGCCCACCTGGCCAGGGTTAATCTCACATCTCTGCTCACACTTGATGCTGGCTATCAGGTGGCCCACAGCACACATGTGTATGCACGTGTGTATATTCAAACATGCATACACGCATGCACACATTTTTTGTGTTAACATTATTTACTTTTACTTTTCAACATTCTCTTCCCTAAGTTTTAAATTTTCTCCCCACTCTCTCTTCCCCACTTGCTTCCAAAATGGCATTCAATCTGACATAGACTGTATGTATACATTCCTATTAAACATATTTTCACATTAGTCATGTTTTATAGAAGAATTAAAACAAATGGGATGAAACATGTGAAAGAAAAGCAAAACAAAAAGAGAATAGACTGCTTCACTCTGCATTCAGACTCCATAGTTCTTTCTCCAGAGGTGGATGACATTTTCCATCATGAGTCCTTTGAAATTGTTTTAGGTTCTTGCATTGCTGAGATGGGCTAAGTCTATCAAAGTCAGTCATTAGACACTGTGACTGTCACTATAATGTTCACCTAGTTCTGCTCACTTCACTCAGCATCATTTTATGTCAGTCTTTCCAGGTTTTTTCTGAAACCTGAAAACAAAACAAAAACAAAAATAACAAAGTATGTATTTTTCTAAGACAGACACACACATATAGACATATATACACATATACAAACATGCATTCATACATATATACATAAACATTTGTATGTGTGTGCATACAATCACATGTATACACACATGCATACACACAACATACTTTTCCTAACAGATCATGTATGTACATATGTGAATTATAACTTGCATATACATGTGTACATACACATTACACATGCATACATATGTAAACATACACATGAATATACACACATTTGTGCATGCACATAGTAGACATGCATATTTAGATGCACACACATGCATATACATGCATGCATATGTGCAACAGAAATTTGGCATGAACACATTTCCATGCATACATGCGTGCATATATACACACATGTATGCATGCATACATACATGACATGGTATTTTCCAATACTGAATCTCTAATATTAGAAACAAATATATCTTATGTCTAGGCAGCTAGGTGACTCAATGGATTTAGCTCTACATGCAGAATCAAGAAGACTTGATATTCAAAACTTTTCTTATACTTTTAAGTGGGCTAGGCATTTAACTCCTCTATCTATCTGAGCTAGTCTCTTAACTCCTATCTGCCTACATTTCTTCATCTGTAAAAATCTTCTAGACCAGTACTAGAACAAGAACACACACACACACACACATACACACACACACACACACACACACACATACACACACACACCCAGGCCTACAACATATCCAACAAGGAACAACTTAGTTTCTGCTTAAGTTTTTTGTTTCTGGGAAAACATAACTCACCCCAAAGTAGTACATGTCAGCCCTGGACAATCTAAACATCAAGAAATGTGTTACCATGTCAAGAGAAAGATTTTCTGTTAATAATTGTTCCT
Source organism: Pseudochirops corinnae (assembly GCA_028646515.1). NCBI lineage: Eukaryota > Metazoa > Chordata > Mammalia > Diprotodontia > Pseudocheiridae > Pseudochirops > Pseudochirops corinnae. The sequence continues at coordinate 124,300,487 of CM053587.1, forward strand.
AGCTCTTTCATCCAGGATCAAGCCAAACAGGTTAAGTCTCTCTTCTACATCAAGCCTCTTAATCACTGGAAAAGCCAATATTTTGTAACCCCAATAGTTATTTTCATGCATTCTAAACATTTCCAATTCTATTAATTAAACCCATATAACCTAATTTGAGGACACTAGGTTATTAAGATCATCCTACTCAGAATGTATCACAGATTATCAACGGATATTCTAAAATGTTTCCTAAAATTGAATCCAATGTTTCAAATGAAATCTAAAGAAGAAATAACAGTGTAATCATTGCCTCACAGAGCCTAGACACTACAACTGTCATATTGAAGCCCAACATTACATGAGTTTTGACTACCATATCACACAAATTATAGCAGTTTGGTTAGAGATAGTAAAATATTTGAAAAATAATGAATTCTAATGTAGTTCTTCACATGTGTTTATCTTTCTGCATCTTAGTTACTATTTAGCCTATGTTCAATCATTCACAAAATTTGAGAACCTGATAAAAATGTATTATTAAAATACTATTCTATGGGTGGTTTCATCCTGTTCTTTTGAAATTCCATCAACAAACTAAATAATAAAATATTTACTAAGCACCTACTCTGTGCCAAGTTGCATCTGCAATTACTATGTGAGTGTTGATATTGCTTTTGACTGATTTTAATTAGTGAAAAAAGGAAACATTCTCCTAAGCAAGTTTATATTTCTTTTTCTCCAAAATTTTGGCATGAGTTTCCGTGTCACTAGCATATGTGACAGCATATGCCTAATAGAACATACAGGTTTAAAAAGGCAAGAGCCTTTTTCAAACTTGACTATATTACTGCTCTATTCGTGTCAGAGAGTCCCTGAATTATTGTCTTTCAATTTTGGTATGCCACTGTATTTGTAAAACTTTCTGTCTTACAAATATATCTACTTTACTGTTGAAGTTCCAGATATTCTTAGCATTTTAAAAAATGTTATATTGTTTATTTTTAGTTTCCAACAATCACTTCCATAAGTTCCATCCCTCCCCAAGATGGCTTGCAATCTGATATGGACTCTACACATACATTCTTATTTCACGTTAGCCATGTTGTAGGGAAGAATTATAATGAATAGAAAAAAGAAACATGCAAAACTAATAATAATAATAATAATAATAATAATAATAATAATAATAAAACAAAACAAAAAAGAAAAGAAAATAGTCTGCTTCATTATGCATTCCAACCCCATAGTTTTTTTCTGGATATGACTGGCATTTTCTATCACGTGTTCTTTGAAATTGTTTTAATTCCTTGCATTGCTGAGAATGGATAAGTCTGTCAAAATCAGTCCTCAAACACTGTGGCTGTTACTGCGTACAGTGTTCTCCTGTTTCTGCTCCCTTCACTCAGCATCAGTTCATTTAAGTCTTTCCAGGCTTCTCTAAAGTCCACCTGTTCATCATTTCTTATGTCACCATGGTATTCCATTACATTCATATACCGCAACTTGTTAAGTCATTCCATAATTGATAGGAATCTCCTTGATTTTTTAGTTCTTGACCAGCAGAAAAAGGGCTGCTATAAATATGCTTGTATATATATATGTCATTTTCCTATTTGTACGATCTCTTTAGGATATAATCTAGAAGTTGTATTGTTGGATCAAAGCAATAATTGCTCTGTCATAGCTGGCTTAAAAACCTTTGAAAGTAGTTCCAAACTGCTCTCCAGAATTGTTGGATTAGCTCACAGCTGCACCAATAATGAATTAGTGTTCTAACATTCCCACATCCTTTCCAACATTTATCATTTTTTTGTTTTTCCATGTTAGCCAATCTGATAGGTATGTCTTTCACATTTTTATTTGTGGGATCTTACATAGCATCATAGATTAAAGACTAGAAGGAACATTAAAAATCACTGAATATTCTTTTTTTTTTTTTAATAGATGAGGAAACTAAGACAAAAAATCTCAATGATTCACCCAAGGTCACAGAGGTGGGATTTGAACTTGGGTCTTCTTATTTCCAAGTTCATTTCATCTTATGCATTATACCTCAGCTTGAGAAATTTGTTTTAATAAAACATGTTTTCATCCCCACATAGAATTTTTATCCCAAATGTTTGATGCTTTCCTCTTTTTTCCCCATATTTGCTACCAATCACTTTAAAAAGATGTCTTTAAGAGGTGTCTAGAAAGAAAAAAAAAATCCAAAAGAGGAGCCAGTAGTAAAACATGATAAAACACAATATCTATTAACAAATGCCCCCAAATCAGTGAACATGGAGTAGAAACTATAGGACACAACACAATGGAAGAAATTTGTTTTCATAGCCATCAATATGATGATATACAATGGAATATTTGACCGATAAAAGCCTCTAGATGATCAAAATCTATTCAAAAGTCAGAAAATACATAAAATATGAGGATTATCATCATATGATAAGAAATTGAAGAACCACCAAATAAGATAGAGGATGCTCGGTAAGATCAATGAAAGGAGAATCAGAAGCATTTTTTTTTCATCAGAATATACCACAGAACAAGTAGAGATAAGAAAAAAGGGGAGGGAGAGAAATGAGTTCAGAAAACAGACCACAAACCTGTCACTAAGACAAGATACAATAGCTATTATCCAGATATCTGCTGGAACTCTTTATACAATTAAGAAGATATAACTTTTTGAGGTGTATTAGAGATAATTTTGTCCTTTAAAAAGAAGAGATTTCAAAGAGAAGTTCTATTATGGATCTGAGTCTCATTATCATTGAGAAACCAGCTTCTGGTATGGAAATGAAGGGGATTTCATGGGGAAATGACAATGATCCTTCCTGGAGTTTATTTTAGAATTAAGGAAAGCCTAAATTAGTTTTAGAAAAATTCCAGTTTTAGGCATAATTTTTTTTTAAATTGTCAGATGAATGATCTGTAGGTTTGCATAGGCTAAAATTCTACAGGGCAATTTAATCCAGAATTGATGAGGAATTTCAAGAATGACATTTTTAACAATAAAAAAAAAGTTATTATGATGGGGATGAAAAAATGGGAAAAAGAAGCAGATGCATAAGAGACATAACTAATCTTATATTATTCTTTGTAGAGAATATGGAATCAAGGACAGATAACAGATAATGAGTATGAGGGTGTCGATGTCTCCTAAAAAATGTTGAGTCCTAAAGCTCTAAGTGAGCTGAGGAGATTGAGGAAAGCATCTAAATTTTATGTTGTATTAATGAGGAGGATTAAAGAAGAGATAGCCCTCTTACATGAGATACATGAGACAGTGATAACTAACAAGAAGAAGGCAGCTATTCAAATCATTATTTGCCTTTTCCTTTTCATAGGAGAGAGACTGTGTGACTGGTGAGAACAAAACAAAGATGAGTGACAGGAAAATTTATACAGAAGATAAGAAAATGGAAAGTAAGAGAGCCCATAGCTATCACATAAAATGTACCTGTTGGTACTGAAATCATCAGGATTTGGCAAGACTGAGCCACTTTCATAGATATTTTGAAGATTATAGAGAAGAGGATAGATACTATAGGACTATCAAAAAAATGCAATATGGTTCAGAATAAAAACTGCAATATAAAATCTGGTCAGTGAGCTTGATTTTAATTACTGTGAAAATTCTAAAATAAATATATTTTTTTAAAAAGTTAGTGAACATTTATAAAAGTAAATAATAAATAAAAAATTCCATCTTGACTTCATGAAGAACAAGTCATGAGACAAATCTTATTTCCAATTTTAGCAAGGTTATTAATTGTTACATCAAGGAAATGCTAGATATATAATCTACTTTGATTTTAGATATAGTAGGCTATTCTTTTCTTGTGCAAAAAGTAGAAAGTTAACTATGGAGTGGATCATAATTTGCCATTCTCTCCAGAGCTGGTGAATGACCATGAACACAGTGATGTCATTAATGGTTCGTGGTCAATTTGGCTGGAGACTTACAATGGCATACCTCAGTAATCTCTGCCTGTTCTTGTGCTCTATAACTTTGCATCAATGGTGTAATTAAAGGCATAGACAACATGCTTATCCATTTTGCAGATGACATAGAAATGGGAGGAATAACTAGAACTCTACATGCCAGAGTCAGGATTAAAAAATATCTTGATAGGCTAAAGCACTAAATGAATCTAATAATATGAAATTCAGTTAGGATAAATATAAATAAAATACAATCAAAAAATCAATTTCAGCAGGATATTGTGAGACAGGTGTGAATATACAGCAACTTGACAGAAAATGATATGAGGATTTTCATTTGACTGTAAATTCAATATTAATCAACTATGAAATGATAGACAAAATTATATTGGTTTAAAATTGTCCTTGAGCTCCATTTAAAAAAGAGTATCTTTTAAGAACAAGCAAAGTATAATCCTTCAATTCTCTCCTAAGTTCAGACCATATCTACAATATTGTGTTAACTGTTAAATTATGATATAGGAAAGTAAACTATAAGTTTTAAAGCATGTAGAGAACACCTGGTATCTTGAAAGACCTTAAGTTAATTTTATTTAATAATATATAGTTGAAGGAACTAGGGATACAAGGAACTTCTATCCCAAATAAGGGAAGATTCACAGTCAAGAGGAATCCATAGTTGTGTCTAAATATTTTAAGGGCTGATGTGTAGAAGAAGAATTAAACTCTTTCTGTTTGTTCATAGGATTTAACAATAACCATTGAGTGGAAGTTGCAAAGAGAGAAGTTGAAGCATTTCAGGGGATAGGGAGGGAAGAAGCATTTCTTAGGTATTCAACTATATACCAACAACAGGACAAAGTAATTTACAGATATTATTTTGTTTGATCCTGGCAATAATTCTGTGACATGGGTGCTTTGTGATCTCCATTTTATAGGTGAGGAAACTAAATCAGTTTAAGCCAAGGGTAACACAATTAGTATGTAAGATTAGATTTGAACTCGAAACTTCCCAAGTCTATGCCAAGTTTGTGATCTACTCTACTGTCTAGCTGCCTATATCAAAGGAGGGCAGCAGGGGTTTTCTAATTTGGCTCAGGAAAGTAGGAATATATTTCTTAGGAGGTCCTAAGCCTCACTCACTATAAGTATTTAATTGATCACTCATTGTCGGTGTTACAGATAATTTTGTTTGCAGTAATATGTTAGGCAAGATGGGTACTATGGTGCTTTCAAACACAAATATTCTTTGCTTTTGTGCACAGTTACCTAGGTGATATAGTAGTGATAACATTCAGTGACAGTGATTGCTATCAAGGACACATAGAGATGTGAGTTCAGTTTCTGCCTTATAACTTTCCAGCTGAGTTACTGTTGGTAGGTCATTTAACAGATTTGTTTCCTCATCTGAAAACTGATACAGCTTCTGCTTAAATTGTCACATATGCTATAGTCTACTAAAATGCACTGGTTTTATCTACATTTACTCATTGCAATTATGATTTTTCAAATATTATGGTGTTGATTCATTTTTAACCTTAAAGTTCATTTGCAGATTATTGTTGTTCAAAGATATTGGGGTGGTCAGGCTTGAGATTCTTTAAAAGATCATTCCTTTCACAAATCATGTATATTGATTTCTTGCTCCTCCTCAATTTTGGGCCCAGACCATTTGCCAACTACAGTCTCTATCTAAATCATAAGCAGCCCAAGGAGAGAAAAAGGAAGTTTTTATTTTCAGGACTGAGTCCTATCCTGAGTTTTCTCTCTGACTTTTCTTTGATTTTTACTCCCATTTAGGGTTTCCCCTGTGGCTATCAGAATCTGATTCACATCTTCATCTCTTTAAAAAACTAAGACCCCTAAATTCCCAAGTAGTCAGTCAGGTTAACAAACCATTGAATAAATTATAGGCTTTCTTTAACTCCAGAGAAAATTCAAATACTTTCACCGGAATCAAGAACCAGACAAAACTACTTTATCTTTCTCTCTAGTGATCTAAGCAATCTGGTAGTGCAGAGGTTTGTCTAATTTTATTTTTTTTTAATAAATTATCATTTACAAGATGAGTTTTGAAAGTAAATATCACCTAAAATATATAATATACATTTGTATAATATTCGTTCTACATAATAGTGATGTAATTTCTGTACACCCATGCATATGTGTGTATGTATGTATGTATGTATATGTGTGTGTATATATACACACACACACACACACACACACACACACACACACACATTAAATTTTGAACTTTGCTGTCGTCAAAATTATCAATTAACATATATGCATTATGTGCTTAGGGATAAGGAAATGGTCTCTCAGGTATAAAAAAAGAAAATCTTAGAAATAAATTGTTATAAAAATATCTAATCCAAAAATCTTCTTAGGGAGTTGTCACTTCTTATGTAAAATGATTACAGGAGAAAATTTGATGAGAAAAATGGAAAGATTTTTCCTTTCATTCAAATAATGAGTATAATGGTGCCCAAAGCCATCAATCAGAAAGGATTAGTGAAAAGTAAGTTGATATTTAAGGATGGATTTATTACTGGAATAAAGCTTGAAAATGTATTTTTTTTTCTCTGTAACAGAAAATTGACTCTTTTTAAAAGGGAAGACATTTTAAATGAGCCCTGGAAGTTCTAGTCAAAAATATAAGAGATAGTTATTTATCCAATTCATGCTTTGAATGTGTAACAAATCCTTTTAAGTATTTTTTTCTAGAACAGAACCACAGTTAAGAGCATCAACTATGACCTTGTAAATTGGTGATACTACCTGAAATTGGAGAGTTGTGGATGACTGCACACAGACAAAATACTGAATTGTATACACTAAAAACACATATTGAAAATGAGAATAGACTTGCTAAAGAAAACATGGTCATCTACATGTTTAAAAAGAGTCCAGTCTTGAAAATAATTTGTAATTGCTTTGAAAGAACATTAGTTATTATAATGAACAGGTCTATGATATACTAGTATAAAATGAAACCCATACTCACAGAACACCATCAAGATTTTGGTAAATAGCTCTGTATAGTTCAGTTGAGATGTCTCCACATTTGTGGAACTCTTCACATGGAAGTAATCTTCCCTAATAAATACTTGTTTAGCAGAGTTGCTAATAACAAAGTTCTCTTTTTGTTTTCCTTAAAGTTAATGTTCAATATCATCTATTTTCATACTTTTACAACTATTTGAATTTCTATTGCTACCTTTTCAACTTAAATGTATGAAATTACCTTCCCCTCCCAATTAAGCATATATGCTCCCCTCTATTTCTATCTTACTCTATCTCTAGATCTCTCTTGTACAATTTAGTGATCTTAATGTTATCATTAACAGGGAAGTTGTCAAAGATTATGGTCCTTATACTCTTGTTGCTATTGTTCCAACAAAAGACAACCATTCATGAGTCTCAAGACCTTCTCTGGATGTTTCATGCTTAGGAACCAGAGCAAACTCTCTTAGAGGCCCACTCCTCAATAATGGTTCACTTGAGATGGAAAGATTAATTTGGGCCATATGGAAATCTCTCAATCTAACTTGAACATTTATAATTATTTCAACATGAAATCTTACCCCTCCATAAACCAGTCTGGCATAATTTGAAAACAATACAAAGAAACAAACAAAAAACCCTACCTTTGGAATTTAAAAGATCTGTTCAGCTACGTGATAATGGTGAAATTATTTAATATCTCAGGATCCTAGGCAGTTTTCTAAAACTATAAAATATAGATGAGTTGTTGATCTGTATCAATGGAAGGAATATTTTTAAAGTATGAATAGCTAGCAGATTAAATCACCCGTGCACCCAAATCAAACCAAAACAACTACAAACAAAAGAAAATCTTATTCATATTTCTGAGACAAAATAGAAAACATATCCCAAATTGGCTTGTCATCCTTGCACAGGGCTCATGTTGACCTTCTTTGGATCATTTCAATTTTAGTATATGTACTGCCAAAGGAAAGGGATTTGAATGCTATGTATAAATTTATTTACCTTGGTAATACACTCTCCAGGGATGTGCACAAAGATGAAAAAGTTGCTACACTCATTACCAGAGATAGCTCAGTGTTTGGCAAGCTCCAAATAAAAGTGTGGAAGAGAAGAGGTGTTAGATTGCCTATCAAATTGAAAGTCTACAGAACCATTGTGCAGACCTCATTGCTATATTCCTGTGATACTTGGACAGTGTACCAGCATTATGCTAGGAAATTGAATCATTTTCATTTCAATTTTCCTAGGAAGACTCTAAAGATCACCTGGTAAGACAAAGTGCCAGACACTGAAGTACTTTCTTGAGCTGAATTGACAAGAATTAAAAACTCTACTGCACTGCTAACCTCATTGTTTGAATGCCAAGATCACATTTGCTTAAAAGACTATTTTAGAATTAGATTGAGAACATTCTGGGAAAATGTCAGAGTAGGTCAGAAAATTCTAAGCTCTCAAGATTTTCCTCCATAAAAGAGATAAAATAGCACCTTAGAGCAACAAAGTGAAGAGAAAAATAAATAAGAATAGGGACACAACAAGGGTTTTTCTGGGACAATAGGAGAAGATGTGAGGAAAAATCACAGGAGGATGTTTCTTCTCTATTAGGAGTAAACACCAGGGGCAGAGCCAAGATGGTGGCGTAGCAACAGCAACATATCGCAGCTCTCACATAGCCACCCCAAAATACCCATAAAATAGGACACTAAACCAATCCTAGAAATCCAAAATGCACACAAAGATAATTCCCACTAAAGTCAGCTCGGCTACGAGGAACCATATCAGCACTGTGAACCGAAACCAGCCTGGCCTGAAGCCACTGCTGAGCCCCAGGGGTGGCCATATGAGAGGAGCGGTGAGCGGATTAGCGGCAGCTGCGAGCAGAATTGAGAACTAGGTCAGTGGGTTTTGTGAAATTAGGAGAGAAAAGCAGTCTGGCCAAAAGGCCTCCAGAGCGGAAAAGCGAAAGGCAGAGGTTTTGCACGCACCTCCATGTTGCACCTTCCCACCCACAGCCTGCAGACAACAGGAGGACTAAGCAATTTTTGTGAGGCCAGTGCTCTCGTGTTGAGCAGCCTGGATCCAGATAGCTGTCTTGGGCCACGGTGTTGGAGTCTTCATTATCCAGTGAGCCGGAAGCAAGTAGGAAGGGTCCCAGCACCTTCCTGAGAGCTACGGCAGCCAGGAGGACCCCAGCTATTTGGGAGAGAGCTTTCCCTTCTGGAAGCAGAGCCCCACAGAGATTTAAAAAAAAATCATGGACTGACCAACCATGAGTAAGAATAAGTATAAGAAGCAAAGTAAGAACAGCACCCAAACTCTAGATTCCTTCTTTGGGGAATAGAAAGATCATGGGAGAGAGAGGGAGAAGGAGAGCACAACCAGAGCACCCCCACCAGGGGCCTCCAATAAACATGAAGAATGCCTTAAAGCTAGAGATAAGCTGAAGAAGGATTTTGAAAATCAAATAAGGGAAGTTGAAGAAAAATTAGGAAGAAAAATAAGAATGTTGCAGGAAAATCATGAAAAGAGAGTCAGAAGTATGACTGAAGAAATC
>CM053587.1:124310479-124326114 GCA_028646515.1 Pseudochirops corinnae
TTGAGATACACAGGCACTGTGGTTGGGAGATCCATCCTGCCCTACTGAAAAGTGACAAATGAGAGAAAAGAGTGGGGGAGGGGAGACACACTGGGATGGCTGTTTTGAGGTGGTGGGTAGGGGAAAGAAGGGGAGAAAATATGTAACTCAAAATCTTGTGTAAATGAATGATGAAAACTAAAATAAAATTTAAAAAAACAAGACCAAAAAAAAAGAGTAAACACCTCCAGGCCAAGGTCCCAGTGGACAAAAAGCTACAAGTCACTTAAACTAAAAACTGCAAGGCCTGGGGTTAGTGCATTTGAGAGGCAGCCTCCGCCCAAGCCACTGGAAATTTTAGCCCCCTGAATAGTGAGAGTTGGGTATTTGTGTAGGAAACTTCTACTGGGAAGGAATTTCAAACATCAGGAAAGGAAAGATTACGTGCCCAGTGAATGCAGAAGCAGTGGGGCCAAATCAATGTAACTGGGAACTTACAGGAAGCTGGAGGTTTTCCTTTGAGTTTAAGGTCAGAGGGGAGAACTGAAGAGGACATGAGGAAAGAGACATTATCCCCCATACCCAAGGATTAAGGGTCATTATGAAACCTAAACAATTGCAATAAATAAACAAACAAATGAATGAATGAATGAATGAATGACTAGATAAATAAATAAAGATGCATAGGCTCTTCATTGCTTATACCAAAAAAATATTCCATTACACTCACATACTGCAATATTTTCAGTCAATTCCCAATTGATGGCCATAGCCTCAATTTCCAATTCTGGCCATCGCACACACAAAAATAGTTGCTATATTTTTACATGTGCATCTTTTTCTCATTTTTATTATTTCTTTATGATATAGACCTAGAAGTGGTGTTGCTGGGTCAGAGGCTATGTACAATTTTATAGCCCTTTGGGCATGCTTATAAATTATTCTCCAAAATGGATAGATCAGCTCACAACTCCACCAATAATGCATTAGTATTCCAATATTCCAACATTTCTAACATTTACTATTTTTCTGTTTTGTCATGTTAGCCAATCCAGTACGTGTGATGTGATACTTCAGAGTTGTTTTGATTTGCATTTCTCTAAGCAATAGTGATTTGAAGTATTTTTTTTTCATATAACTAGAGATAACTTTAATTTCTTTATCTGAAAAGTGCCTGTTCATGTGCTTTGACCCTTTAACAGTTGGGGAACAACTTGTATTCTTGTAAATTTGAGTCAGTTTTCTATATATTTTAGAAATGATGTCCTTATCAGAGACACTCTTTGTAAAAATTGTATCTGAGCTTTCTGCTTTGCTTCTAATATTGGTTGCATTGACTTTGTGCAAAAACTTTTGAATTTAATGTAATCAAAATAATTTGTTATGCATTTCATAATATTCTCTATCTCTTGTCACAAATTTTTGTTTTGTTGATATATCTGAGAAGTAAACTACTCCTAGTTTGCTTATGGTATCAATCTTTATAGCTAAATCATGTACCTAGTTTGACTTTATCTTGGTATATGGTGTAAGATGATGGTCTATGCTTAGTTCCTGCCACACTATTTTTTCAGTGTTCCCAGGGAGTTTTTCTTAAGTAGTGAGTTCTTATCCCAGTTGTTGAAGACTTTGGCTTTGTCAAACAATAGATTACTGTCGTCATTGTCTGTTGTGTCATGCAAATCTAACCTATTCCACTGATACAATACTGTTTTTCTTAGCCAGTATAAAGTCATTTTGATGATTGCTTCTTTATGATACAATTTAAGATTTGATATGATTCAGCCACCTTCCTTTGCATTTTTGTTCATTAATTACCTCGATATTCTGGACATTTTGTTTTTCCCAATGAATATCGTTACTATTGTTTTGTGGTTTTTTTTTTTCCCCTAGCTGTATAAAATATATTTTTGAGGGTTTCATTGGTATGGCAATGAAGAAGTAAATTAATTTAGGTAGAATTGTCATTCTAATTATCTTAGCTAAGCCTATTCATGAACAATTGATATTTTTTCCAATTATTTGGATCTCATTTTGTTGTGTGAGAAGTGCTTTGTAATGGGAAAGATGTTAAATACACTGATTAAACTTGAAAGTGTATTATGGGTATATCATATATATTATATTTCTTTACTTTTTAGATGATCTGCTTGTTAAATATTTTACCTACACATTGCTATCTCATTGAATTCTGCATAGTGGAAAATTATGAGGGAAGGTTTATGGACATTCTACATATATAAGAGCATGGCTTTTCTCCCCCTATTTTAAACATTTTGCTAAAAATGTTTAAAAAAACAGAAATAATTTTAGTGATCTATGTATTTATATCTAACAATGCTGTTCTTCAGTCTCTTTTCTACCAGGGATCATTCAACTTATTTTTCAGGCAATCAGGACCCCATAATGCAGACCTTTCCTTGTCCTTCTCTGTAGAACAGCACTGTTCCTCAGTGTCCTGTCCTTTCAGGGTTTTTCTGGTTAATGGTATATAATCTGCACTCTAATTTAATATTTTATGATATTTTTATCCTTTTAGTTAATGTTTTCATTTTCACATAAACCTCTAATTCCTTACCCCAAAGAAATGAGTAATATGGAATTGTTAGTCATTTTAATAGGGCTTGTGGAAAACATATGTTAGACAGAGGAACTATATTGTAGTTCCCTCCACAATTTATATGGGGTGCTTATAAACCACATAATTTATTTCTTACTTTTATCTCTGTAATTTTTAGAGCAAATTCAGTTCTCTTGGATGGATCATATCAGATATCGAACTATAGATATTTAAGAATTTGTCTATTTGCAAAATTAATTTTTATCAACTTGGCTATAAATATGACAACAAAACCAAAGGGAGTCAAATAATCAGGTACTTTTTGTCTAAATGATATCAAACAAATAAATTCAATATTTGCTCACCTCAACGTTGACATATTCACATGTATCTTATAATAGGTTTATTTGCAAAGGCATAATTCAAATACTACCTCAAAGACTTACTAGATATATGACCATGAATGTGCCCTTTTATTCTCTTAGCATTAGTTTCTTCATATGTGAAATGGGTATAATGAAAATATCTACCTTCCAGGGGTATAGTAAAGATTAAATTTTTTTAGAGAGATAGATATAGATATATACACATATATCTATAGATAGATACAGATACATACATACACATACACTCATATAAGCACACGAAGACATATGTATGTATGTGTGTGTGTGTGTGTATAAAATTTTTGCTTTTAGAAACCTTATTCTGAGAAAGAATATATAGGCTTCACTATACTACCATAGGGGCCCATGGACACAAAAGGTTAAGAACTACTGAATAACATACATTTTAGCTATGTTATTACTGTAAGGAAAGAATATTTTCAGTACAAATATTAAAGAAATATCCTTCTCATCTCAATACATCCCTGTGGTTTTAGGCTGACAATTTTTTTTCTCATTAATTAACATGTATACACAATGCATAAAATCACTATCACAATATTTTATACTTTTTATTTTATTTAATTCTCAAAATATGGTCATCACAGAAATTTCTGAATGATTAAAACTAACCATATAATAAAGTATTCAGCTCTGTAAAAATGATATATAAGATATGAAAATGTTAGATTCTTCAGGGCTTATGCTGTACCCTCTTCATTAATATGAATTAGGACAACATATTCACTCTATTGGCATTAGTATCTTGAAGTTTATCCTCTTCATAAAATTATGATCCTTTGTATCAGAAAAAAATGTTAATGGAAGTCAAGCATCTCATTAATGTAAAGGTTGGTTGGAAAGGACATGGTGCATCTCACTTTAATAAAAAGGCTACATTTTTACTAGGTGCTATATGTTTTTTTTTTATGATAATTGCAACTGTACAGCAAAATCTGAGCCATGGACTAATATAAGTTTCATTATTTTCTCTGCAAAAGAAAATAGGATTTCTCTCTTGTTTTAGTGACTGATACACTGTATTTCTTTGCCAAATTGCTCTGTATTTTCTGTAAAAGTGAAATGCTTTTGCAGATAGTCAGGATTTTTGTAGATCTACTATTATCTAATTTCTTTTGTCTTCCTGGGACACTTGAAATGACAATGAACAAACAAATTATTTTCCCCTTGGTTCCCCATTTCACATAGCCTTTGAAGCTTCTTTTTTTTTTTTAAACAATACTGCATTTTGCCTCTTCAGATTAATCTCCCATGTATCTGCTGCCAATCAAAACTACCTTAGTCTTGAACAGGAAAATATTATTTGAATATGATACAGATTTAATTTTTAGGATATTTAAGGCTTCTGAATCACAATATTGGAGGTTTTGGGGACCTCAGAGGCCATCTTTTACAACAAATATGTGGACCAAAATATGTTATTCCCAGTCATTTCAGTCAGGCCCAACTCTTTGTTACTCCATTTGGGGTTTTTGTGCCATAGATACCTGATTGGTTGGCCATTTTCTTCTCAGTTCATTACACAGATGAAAAACTGAAGGAAAGGGTTAAATGTCATACATTGTCTTCCCCAGTGTCTGAGGTCAGATTTAAATTTTTGAAGATTAGGCTTCCTGAATCCAGATCCAGAACTCTATCAACTGTGCCACCTAGCTGCCTCAGAACAACCATTTTGGATAACAATTTGGAACCATGCTCATATAAAGATATAGAAATAGGTATAGATATAGGTATAGATAATAAATAGAGATAGATATAGATGCAAATATGGTGGTGGTGGTGGTGGTAGAGTTGTGGAAATTAAGGAGATAGATACTCATTAAGTGGAGAATGATGGCATATGTTGTCCTAGAGTGCTATTATGCATAATTAGACATGATGAAGGGGATAGTTTAAAGAAAATAAATAAATAAAATCATGGTAGGACCTATATGAGTTAATGCAGAGAGAAGTGAGAAAAAACTTGGAGATCATTGTGCCCAATAAGAACAATGCTGTAATGATAATCAAATTTGAAAGACTTGATTACTCTGATTGATACAATGATCCTAGACTATTCAAAACACCTCATAGTGAAAAAAAAATTGCTATCCACCTCCAGAGAGAGAACTGATGGACTCTATGAAAATTGAAGTATAATTTTTCTTTCTTTATTTTTATCTTTTTAAAAAAGATCTGACTAATATGAAAATATATTTTGCATGATTTCTCAAGTATAATTGATATCATTTTGTTTGCCTTCTCAGTGGATTGGGGACGTTTGGAAAGGAACTATTGAAATAATTTGGACCTCACCTTAAAAAAAAATGTTATAAACAAATAAATAATAAATTTTCTAAAGGAATGATCAGGTTCATGGTTTTCCTTCTGAACCTGGTCTTGAACCCATACAGCAGAGATATTTTTGGGTGGAATATAATTCTAGTTTTATAACTCTCCTGGATTTGGAAGAAAGATTGCTTAGCCTCAAGTCGCTGACCTTTCTTTTTTTTTTCCCCTAGTTCCAAGTAGTTTTATCTTTTTTTTTAAATTTTTTAAAATTAATTTATTTATTTATTTTCTTGTTTACATCATTCATTTCCTTGAAATTTTGAGTTACAAATTTTCTCCCAATTTTTCCCCTACCCAACACCTCGAAAGAGCCATCCCACTGTATAATGATATAAATGATTCTCCATTAGTGTATCAGTGATTTAGAATTCTGCAGCCCATCCCCATCCACTAGAATCTCTAAGGGAGATAAATATCTTCCATTAATTTTATTAATTAATAATCCCCAATAAAATAAGAAGCCTGAGCAAAGCTGCAAAATGGTAGCATTGGCCAGGCTTTCTCCTATAAGCGATCATTCAATTTTTCTCATCCTTTTCATGGGCACAGTCACAAGGAGTAAAAGGACTGGGGGTAGGGTGAAGGAAAAAAAAAAAAAAACAACCACACACAACATATGCTTCTTCATCCCCTTGTAATCTGTCTTGTATCCATATCATTGGACTGAAGTCTTTATTGCTAGATTCAATGATCTTTCTTTTTTCGCATTATTTGTAACCCCTAATATTTTTGCACGTTTGAAAATTCCCTTATTCCTAACTTTACATATCCAATACTCATTTCTTTTCTGAGCTCAAAACCTCTTTGTCCCATAGATATCTTAAACTTAACAAGTCCAAAGAAGAACTCATTTTTTCCCCAAGTCCTTTAAAAAAAAATCCCAAATTTCATTTTCAATCTTTTCTTTATTTTTGATATTTTCTGTCTCAGCTTGGAGAACACACCTCATGCATGAAAGCAGTGACTTTTTCCTTCAGTCATCCAAGTAGTTAAATGGAATCTGAGATCATTTAACAGAAATATTAAAGGACAAAGAGCTGTCGGTGGGGGTTTAATGGCTGCCTTCTGGGGAAAAAATAGCACCCAGTTAACCTTCAGTGTCCTAAGGACCTTACTCTTCCTGAGAAGTACTTATTAAACTGAAGCCTTACTTCTTCTAATTTCAGTGTCTTATTTCTGAGTTTCAGAAATAAAGAGAGGATTATGTTGAAATGCACTATTTCCTTAGCCATACCCTTGTCACCAGAGATAAAATAGAATCTTAAGTTCCCCACCCACCCCCTCTCTCTAGCATGAAAAAAGAAAACGGAACACAAATAAGGAAATGTAGTCCCTAATCACTAGTCAGCCTGATAATTATAATGAGAAGATCCAAACCTTGAACTCTGAACTCCTGACTTAAGGAAGCACTTCAGCTACCATGGAAGCTCCAGGATATTGGAACCTCTTCTTAAAGCCACTTTTCCCCAGGAATAGACATTTTGCTATATGGAATTAGGAGTGTAATAAAGGTATAGAGTAATTTTTACTGCTCTGAATTTAAAAAAAAAAAAAACAACCTTCCTCATAAAGCCTTTAAGTCACTTCCCTTCCTTTAAAAACACATTCCAATGTAATCGTCTCAACAAAGAACCTCCCTGTTGCCCATGGACAACATTGAGTTTTTCCCTGAAGATTCACATAACATGTTTTACTTTAAATAACTTTTTAAAAAATATATACACAACATTAGACTAAAACTACTTGCTGTTCAAACCACTGTTCTCAAATGGAAAACTTCATGGGAGCTAGAAAATACCTAAAGTATACTTATTTGCATAGCAGGTGTTTTAAAGAGATGGGTGTTATGGATGTTGATCATATTGCTATAAGTGGTCAAAGTCTCTCTCCTCTTCTACCCCACCTCCTCTCAGCAAGGAATCCCATGTCAGTTCCGTATTTTTAAACAATCCTGTTTTGACTCCTGAGTGCTCAATGTACATAAAGATCCCAGGCAATCAGTTGTGTCCTATATGAGATGTGGAAATGTTAGAGAACAAACATTAAAAAAATCTCAAGTTTCCTGCTTTTGACATGTTCATAAACACTTTTGCTGTAAACATATTGTAACCAGTAACAACCTGAAAGGCAGTGACATCTTTGTGCTTCTATCTGATACATATCAGCTTGGGTGACAAGATGACACTTTTCAGCAATTTCCACTTTTCTCTCATTTTGTTTTCACCCCTGGCATGATTGTTTGTTTTTTATCATCATTCAAGAGAAGGGAATCTTTCATATTTGGGGGAATCTCTTGAGGAAGGCTTTCTCTCAAAAGTCATTGCGTGTTGTGAAGTAGAAAATAAAATACCTGTGAAGTTTTAAAGATTCAATTTCTTTACTCTCTTTAGATTACAAAACAGCTCGTTTTGTTTTACTTTGAGTGGGCCTGACATCCCCAAATGTCTCTCCTAATGCATATATGTGATATAGTCCTTCCCTTGGATGTTTTCTCTTTTCCTAGGCACACTTATCTCAGAACTAAGTTTCCTGAGGTAGAGTAGAAATTATCCCTCTCTCTAAATCAAGATATTCCCTGGTCTACCCTGTCAATTTCTAGACTCACAGACTGATTCTTAACAATTACTAGAGGGAGTGTGGAGCAGTGGAAAGGGTGTTGAAATTGGAGTCAGAGAACCTGAATTCAAAAGCCATCTCTGGTCCTTTCCAACTTTTTGAACTTTTATAAGTCACTCAACATGTGGATATCAATTTTTATACATGTAAAATTAGTGTTTTGCACCAAATGACCTATAAGATTCTTTCTGGCTATAATTCAATGATCAGTCTTCCCTCATGCATAGCTCCAACCCTAAAGACAACATTTCCTAAGGTCTTCCTGCTAAAAGGAATATGGCATCTCTCTGTTTTAAGCTGCAATGTTTTCAACAACTAAAAATTCTATTGAGATCCATGGACAGATATAGTTTCATCTAATGAGGAAACCCTAATGGGAGTTGTGAGATTAGGCAGAAGGAAGGGTATAGCTGATAAATTCCTAGTGTGGGCCCTAATATTTCTTTTCCCCTTCTATTATACTTGTCTTTCAAATAAAGGAACTTCAATAAATAGCATACACATAGCAATGACATTTGTTCCTCCCTTTTTCACTCCCTTTAATCACCTATTCCCCATGGAAAAAGAATGGTTGTACAATGTGATTTTTAAACACCATTAACCTTTTACAATCGTTATAGAAACATTATCATTAAATATTGTGACTCGATAAATACATGGTCCATGGTGATTCATTGCCTTCAGTTACCTTTATTTGGATAATCATGACCCTTTAGAATGTTTAGAATGTTTAGACCTAAACAGGTCTAAACATGACCTGTTTAGAATGTCTAGAATTTTTCTGAGGACAAGGATACTTTTTGTCATTGTGTTGTTAATAATAAATCCTTGTTAAATTTCACTGAAGATTAATATATGTTCATGTGAGTTTCACTATACAAAAATATGAATTCTGAGGATCAGAATTTTCTAGGTGGCACAATGGATACAGTACAGAGCTTGAATACAGGAAGATCTGAGTTGAAATTCAGCTTCAAACACTTACTAGCTTTGTGACCCTAAGAAAGTCACTTAACCTTTGATTGTCTCAGTTTCTTCATCTGTAAAATGGGGATAATAATAACAACATCTAGCTTGCAACAGTGTTTTGAGGATCAAATGAGGGAATAGTTGTATAACACTTAGCATAGTTCCTGATACATAGTAAGTTCTATATTAATATTTGATGTGATAATGATAATGATAGATATGTTGCCAATAACCATTGCCATTCCTTCTTAACCACTGCCTAAATACCTAGTCCTTTAAAAGCCAATACCCAAAATGTTTTCTTTATGCTTTATTCTCTCTTCTACTTTTCACAAATGAACAGCCTTGAGGTCTACCTGAACTTCCTTCATTATTATTTTCTCCCTATTGTTTATTCTATTTATTACCATTTTAAATGTTCATTGAAGCCCTACCAAATGAGACTGTAAAGAGACAAGACAATGATAAGACAAGCAGGGATGCAATCCAGGCAAAGTGTGGTAAGAAATCATAAATTCTCCCAGGTAGGTTGAAGGTGTATACTCCTTAGTCGTTTAGTGCTTTTTGAATGTATTCTCAATTTCAATTTAGCAACCAGATTAAAAGATTGATTTTTTCATATGGTAAAGACACTGAAAAAAAAAATACTTGCATACTTCTGAAATGGAAAGTCTATACTTTACACAAATCATCATTCCTGTCCAGATGGAAGTTCCTCACTTTCATGTTATACACATTACAAGAGCCAAGAATGCTGAGCATCCTCACAAGGGCTAGGCTTGACTTGTCAAGAGTTATATATAGTTTTAGAAGGTAGCCTGGGGAACTAAAAGGTTGTGTGACTTGCTTAAGTCACATACCCCATATTTTTCAGAGATAAAATTTGAATCTTCTACACCTTAATGTTCTCTATACATTACATCATACTGCTTGTCATTATAAGATTATCTATTACTGCTAATAATACATTTGTATAACAATTTATACTTTGCAAAATATATTCAGATATATTATGTTGTTTAATTACCATAATAGTCTTGAAAGGTTAGCTAAGCAACTATTTTTGTTTCCCCTTTTCATATGAGTAAATTAAAGTTCAGACTCCGCCAAAGTCACTGGGAAGCTGCATAATTAGAATCTAGTAGCAAGTTTTTGAATTTTATCTTTCAATCATACCACATTTTTTCTCTATCTGAATGATAAAAACAAGCTGAAGATAGTACACTTATGAAGAATAGTAAAGATAAACTTTCTCCATTTAATAGTCTCAATAAAATGTGTAAGTTTTTTTTTTCAAGTTTTGTACAGTAATATACTTTTCACAGATAAGGGATGATGACACTACTTCACATGGATTTTTTCTTTTAAATCAAGTAATTGTATCCTTTGCAATAGATATTAGGAATAGACTCTAGCTTTATGCTAAATACTCTGACAGACACATCTTTGCAAATGGAAATACATTTAATTGATGGTAATATCTATTAGTATTAATAATACTATATACATAAACCCATATGGTAAATTTGACCATTCATGACACCAAATTTTTTACTTCTCTCCAGAAGCCATCTTGTCCTGAAAATACTTTTTTCCTTAGAGTCTTGTTGGGGGCGGGGGTAAAAGGGTTACGTAGTTTGGGTGTGGCTTAGCTAGCTTGCTGTGCCATATAAGGTAATAAATGTAATCCGAGCCTGTGATTGGATGAGGGATGGTGATAAAAGACCTGAATGCGGAAGCGTCCCTCCTTTTTTGAGATGTGACCTTACAAGAATAAACCACCCCTTGAATCTCGCCTTCAGTCTGACTCATTCTTCCTGTTGGAAGCCGGTGATCACCGAAGACCTGAAGGGTAAGTGAGGGTTGTAGGGCTACTCAAACATATGTCCCTGAGCTTGTGGCAGCAGTAGAGCCCCGGACAGAGTCTCTTCCTCTGCTTGTTAAGTTCAGGGCTAGAACTAGCATTTCATGAAGTTTTCAAGTCATCCATGCTTACTTCTATGTTTGCTTCCTTGATTTACTGAGCCTTTTTAGCTTCACACAGGAATATCCATCACTTCCTCTAGTCCCATTTCCTATTCCCTCTAATTTGTTGTTTTCTCCCATTAGAAGATAAAGTCCTGGATGGTAGAAACTGTACCGTGTTTAATTTTGTCTTTTAAATTTACTTATTTATACATACATATACATATAAATATATTTATATATGTATATATATATATATGTGTGTGTGTGTGTGTATATAATATATATAGAGAGAGAATTGTGCAAATAAGTAAAAGCAAGCAAAACCAATTCAATCATTGATGATGGTCAAAATTATGTCTTTATTTGTACCCTGAGTCCTTTTACCTCTTTGTCAGGAAGTGAGTTTTCCTTCTATTTGCATCTTTATTGCTTTCAAGACACAAAAGCATTTCTCAAGGAGTTTCATGAGTGTTATATGCATATAGGTGTATACATACATATACATAAGTGTGTGCATGTATATATTTGGATGTCTGCATGCATGCATATATGTTTCAATCCAGCTACCTATCTTTCTATCCAAAGTGATCTCTCCTTTTCTTTTTTAAGATCAATTATTAAATCAATGAGTTTTTAAAAATATTATTATTTCTTTCATCTATGACTATCCAGCTCATAGACATCCTTTTTTCAATACTTAAACTTAGAAATTATGTAGACTAAAGTGAAATAATGCAGATATGTTACAGTATATTTCAGAATAATTAAAATGAAAAGTATACCTGGAAGAAATTAGTATTAACAAAAACACAATTCCATAAGAAAATATTTATAATTTCTACTATCACATCAAGGTATACTTTGCTACAAACCAAAAATGTTTTCCTGAAAATTTACATGTAAATTAAATCATTTATCTATATATAGATACATCTCTCTCTCTCTCTCTCTCTCTCTCTCTCTCTCTCTATATATATATATATATATATATACACACATATATACACACACATATATACATATATATATATATACACAAACATATGTATGTATGTAGGTATGGGTGTGTATGTGTACACATATGTATACACATATACATATATGTATGTATATGTGTATATGTTTGTGTGTGCATTTGGAGAGAGACAAATACAGAGACAGAGACAGAGAGACACAGAGGGACATAGAGACAGAGACACAGAGACACAGAGAGAGGTTGAACAGGAAACCAGACTATTAATTTCCCATTCTAATCCATTTTCCGTTCATTCATTTATTTGATTATTCTAAAGTCATTCTCTGGCCATGTCACTACCTCCACTCAATAACTCAAATGACTTACTATTGCCTCTAAGATCAAATACAAAATTCTTTGTTTGGTATCCAAGGCCCTTTATAACATAATCCCCTTATACCTTTCCAATCTTCTTACATCTTACTTCCTGATATTTCCTCTTTCATTCAGTGACACTGACTTGGTTCTTCTAGGAAAAAGACCCTAGACTCCACAGGTTTTTTGGCTTTTCCCCATACCTGGAAAGCTCTTCCTCTTCAACTCCTACAACTGAAATCTCTGGATTCCTTTAGATCCCAATTAAAATCTGATCTTATACTGGAAGCTTTCTTCAAACTCTCTTAATTCCTTCTGTTAACTATCTCCCATTTATCCTATAAATAGTTTGCTTTGCATATGTTTGCATATTCTCTCTCCCATTAGACTATAACCATCTTGAAGACAGAGATGATCTTTTGACTCATTCAGTATCCCTAGTACTTACCACAGTCCTTAGGATATACTAGATACTTAATAATATTTATTAATATATTTCAATTATTCATCTCTCATACTAGGTTAGATAAAATACTTCCTTTTATCTGCAAAGTCATACTCCTGTTCAGTAGAACCTCTCTTCTGAAATGTTGCAGTTATATGTTTATACCAGTATTATACTCTGGAGCTAAGAAAATATCACCACACTTCCCAAAAGATTTTTAATCTTTATCAACTAGAAGGGTCTTAACTTCTCTCCTTACTTAGTTTTGATGTTGGTTCTTGTTTGATACGGAAAATGAGAAATTCAATTGTGAATTGGCTCAACCTGCAAATTTGCTTTGTTTGAATGCATTCATGTGATACAAAGGCTTCTTTTAAATCTGCCCTCCTCCCTCTTTCTGTCTCTGTCTCTGTCTCTGTCTATCCCTGTGTCTCTGTCTCTGTGTGTGTCTCTGTCTGTCCCTCTGTCTCTCTCCTCACTTACATTGGTTCTGGCAGAGCACTTGGATTAAGGAAAGCAAATCTCTTATAAACTGACTTCTACTTGTTCACTTCCATTTCCACATTTCAACATTCCCTTTTGAAAATACCAAGACCCTCATTCCTTCAGCCATCTTGTGACTGCTCTCTTTGAAGTTCCAGTCCATGAAACATTTTTGGACAAGTAAAGTTGGCACAGTTGTCTTATAGTCTATTGTGATTATAGTTACCTACTCTATAGAATCCAATGAATCTATAATGGATATAGGGGTTGTAAGGTCAGGGTGTGAATACACCCTGTCAATTACTCCATGAAAAAGCATATATTTAACAACTTGCTTTGCACCAGTTATTTTCCAAGGTGTAGAGTACAAAGACAAAAAAAAAAGGAAGAAAAGAAAAGAAAAGGAACCATTTTTGGCCTCAAGTATTACACATTCCATCAAGAAGGTGCTGTCCCAATCACTTTCCTACTCTAAGGATTTGAAGAGGGGAAATAGACTTCTGTAAATGTAATCAAGAAAGGTGGATTTAGATGCCAACCTCTAAGGTAAGCTATTATATAACTATGAAAATGTCATTTAAAGCATTTGAGCTTCATTTTCCTCTACTGCAAAATTTGGTAATCATATTTGAAGCATCTGCATCATAAGTAGTTATGAACAATGTGCTTTGTAAATCTTCAGAATTTTTTAAAATAAAATGTGGACCTGCTATTCATTAATTATATTTTAAAATCTAACTTATCCTTTTTTGTTTTTTTTACTTTTACTTTTAATAAGTTGTGATGTAAATTTTACGTCTTCCTCTTGGTGAAATCCAAAGTTTCAGCAAAATCCAGTAACCAAGCACAGAATTTTGGCCTTGGGATCCATTTAGTCCAGCTCACTTTTGAACATACCCTATACCCCATATCCTAAAAGTACTCATTTGACTTTTACTTGATAACCTCCAGTGAGAGGAAGTCCATTTTTTTTTTTTTTTTTTTGCCTAAAGCAGTCCACTCCAATTTGGATAGTTCTAATTTTGGGGAAGGTTTTCGTTTTCCTTTCATCATCCTAAACTTACTTTTATTTCTGTAGCATCTGGCACAGATCACAAGTAATTATTCATTTTATGTGTCATTATCTTCTAAATACATTAATACAATTTTCATATCTTTTGGTAAGTTTGTGTTCTATTTGCTAAATCCCCCTATTACCTTAAATAATCCTAATGTGGATTGATCTTAGGGACCTTAATCTTTCTGGATATCCCTCTCTACTTATTTGGATCATATTAATGACATTTCTAAAATGTGGTATATAAAACTCAACACAATATTGTAATAATAATTCAATCAAGGAAGAATACCATAGGACTATAATCAAGCTATATTATGTCTCTCTTAATGCAACAGTAAATTACCTATTTGGCTTCCATTTCATAGTCTTCCTAAAATAAGATTCATAATCGAATAAACTCCCCATGTCCTTTTTCCCCTCCAAATCAATTGTTTTCTACTCATGCCTTCCCTATATTATGTATGGCAAGGTTTTTTTTTTTTTTTTTTGTTCATTTGTTTTGTTTTTTTGTGGAACCAAGTTTGAGAATTTATATTTATCACTTAAATTTCATCTTATTAGCCTCATCCCAGTATTCAAATGATCCTTTTGGATTTTGACTTTAATGAAATATATTAGCTATCCCTCCACTTTGAATCTTTTGTAGATTGACAGTTATAAGACCTCCATCCAAATAAGTAAAATATTAAAATTCACAAGATGAAGCAAGCATCTGCAGAGTACACCACAAGAGGACATTTTTCTGAATGACATAAAGCCATCATTTAAAAAGTTTCCATTTCCAAAGCACCAAACACAATTATCTAGATCACATTTCTCCATCACATTTACAAGAATATCATTAGAGATTTCTTTAAATTATTCTCTAAAATCTCAGTAAATCCTACATACAGAATTTTTACTAAGTTACCTTTCTAGTTGCTATGTCATAAAAGAATATTAGATTATTGTAGCATGACTTCTTGAAAAAGTTATGCTAGTTCTTTGTATTACTCTTTCCTTCTTCTTTATTCACTAGCTATTCATCAAATAGTACATTATGAAATGCTGCCAGGAATCAAGATTATACTTACTGGTCTATACTTTTTTTTTCTGAAAATCACTAAACATTTACTTTTATTAAATCATAATATTCCTATTCTCCATTGTCTTTCAAAGTGCAGTATAAATGACAATCATATTTGGTAATACTTTAAGTACCTGGAGATGTCATTTATTGGGACCTTTGGTGGCTTGAATTCATCAAGAGCAGCCTCTTATCTTGTTGTCAAAACACATATCTTAATTTCCCCCTCCCCTTAAAATATAGGTGGACTGTTGTTTCATAATTATTTCTTTAACTAGAGGATTTTGAATATAATCTATTTTGATTATCAGATAAGCAGTTAAAACTTTTGATTTTTAAAGGTGGATTTCCCCATATAAAAGAAACTTATGCATTATCAAGGTATTGGGATTTTAAAAGATAATGAAATTAAAAATAAAAA
>CM053587.1:124326614-124343378 GCA_028646515.1 Pseudochirops corinnae
TCTTTAATAAGCAGACTATTGAATGAATCCCTGTCTCTCTCTCTTTAAAAGCTGGTTTCTTGGCCATGCCACTGTGCTGGTCACAGTATAGCTTGAACTTAAAAATTACCTCCTCTACACTAATAACATTTAAAAGAACAGATACGATTCTAGCCTGACATAGTTTCTTGCTGAGATCACAATGGAATGGTGATTCTCTGACCTCAGCCTTCTCTCTTCCCTTCTAACAGAAATCCAAGTTTCTCTTGAAGAAAGGGGTGTGCTCACAATATCTATTCTTGCCTCTCTTTGAGCCATATCTAAACATACCCATATGGAAGTACATGTCTTACAGGAGCAAAACAAAACAGCATACATAACACTATACCTACTACTGCATGGAGTTTTTGATACATTGTTATGATTAAACTTCAAAGTTGTATATAAATTTAAGACATTTTTAGTAATCTTAACTCTAGTACCTTCCTTCTGTTAATTTATTCCTATTTTTTTTCTGGAATATTGATTGTTCATTTATATTTTTTTCATGTTTTCCCCCTATCAGCTCCTTCAAGGGATATTTTTCTTTTTCTTTTTGTATTGCCAGTCTTTAGTACAGTGTCTTGTACACAATTATAGCTTAATAAATGTTTATTGATTAACTGAATATAAAAATATACATTCCAAAATATTCCCAAAGAGATAAAAAAAAATAGGAAAAAGTCTTAGCCATACAAAAATATTGTAGAAAGTTTTTGTGATGACAAAGAATCAAAGACTAAAAGTGTGGTGCCTACCAAATTGCAAAAAAGACCATAGTAATTACAACATATAATAGTATAATATACAATTGACCTGTAAGAAATAATGAAAGAAATATGTTTAGAGAATCTGGGGAGACTTGGATAGACAGAGAATGAAATGATGTGAATATAACCAAAAAAGCAATTTATGCCATAAAATATGTAAAGTTCCACAATTGTAAAGATTTATACATTCTAATCATTTTAATGATTAATCATGAATGCAGATGATAGATAATAAAGAAAGCTATCTACCTTCTGAAAGATAGGCAATGGACTTAAGATGGAGAGTAAGACATTATTAGGTTATCATCAAAGTTGTTATATTTTATTAGAATAGTAACAGGAGTTCTAATGTCAACAATGAGATGATTTTGTCTAGGACATCTTAAGAGCAAAAAAAAAAATGGGACAAAATATTGCCCTTTATGCTTTGCTGGGGAAAACAAAAATATCCTCAAAGGCATAGGTCTAACACCTGAAATGAATTGTTTGGTAGCAAAAAAGAAGTCGAACTATCCTGTACTATTTTGCTTTCATTTTCTCTGCCAAGGAGAATTATTTTTAGAATGAAAATGAGAAAATAAAATGACTTCTAAAGAAAACTGAAAGCAAAGATAAGAGGACAACTAGCTCTCCTTGAAGAATTCAAGTTACTTAGACCAGGTGATCCCCTTCACAGGATGCTGAAAGAACTGGCAGATGTGATAAGCCACACTCAAGAGAGAGAAGAGAAAAGAAAATTTGCTACAAGGTTGGAAGAGAACATATGTTGTCGTGATTTACAAAAGTGGAGGAGAGCAGAGTATATAAATTATCCTCGGTGCCTGCTTGTCAGATATAGTATGAATTTTTAAATTAGATAGGGAATATCTAGAAATACAAGGCCTTCCAAAGAGTCAGCCATGCTTCATTAACAATATATGTCATTTTAAGGTCAGTTTGGAGAAGTATACATAGACATAGGGCAGTGACTATGATGGAATATTTTTTTTAATAAAATTAATTGGTGAGAAAGAAGTATGAACAGTGAGAAGAGGGGGAGCCAGAGACAGAGGGAGAAAGAGAGAGAGAGAGAAAGGAGGGAGGAGGGAGAGGGAGAGGGAGAGGAAGAGGGAGAGGGAGAAGATGAGATAATAGAGGTTGGTGGGAAAAAAATACACAGTAATCATAACTGTGAAAACATATTTTTATAGCAAATTTCTTTGATAAAATCTTCATTTCTCAAATATCAAGAGAACTAAGGCAAATTAATTAGGATACAAGCCTTTCCCAACTGACAAACTGTTAAAAGATATGAACAGATTTTAGAAAAAAAATAATTATAGATGTTTGATAATATGAAAAAATGCTCTAAATCACTATTGATTAGAAAAATGCAAATTAAGCAATATGTCAGAAAAGGAAATTGGCAGATGTTGGAGGTGATGTGAGAAAACTGGGACATTAAAACAATGGTGGTACAGTTTTGAATTGATCAAACCATGACTGTCATGGCAATGGTTTACATAACTACTCATGTATAATCTATATTGAATTGCTTGTCCTCTATGTGGGGGTGGATAAGGAGGGAAGAATGGAGAGATTTTTGAACTCAAAGTTTTAAAAACAAATTTTTAAAAAATTGTTTTTACATGTAACCTGGAAATAAGATATTCAGGAAATGGGGTATAGAAATCTGTCTTACTCTACAAGAAAATAAGGGAGAAGGGAGTAAGAGGGAGTATGGGGGTGGTATAAGAGAGGGCAGACTGAGGGACAGGATTATAAATATGTTTGCCATCTTGGGTTGGGCAGTAGAGGAGAGATGGAGAGAAAATTTGGAACTCAAGATATTGTGGAAATGAATGTTGAATACTAAAAATAAATACTTTTTTTTAAAGAAATGATAAGTTGGCAGATTTCAAAAAATCCTGGAAAGACTTGCATGATTTGACATTCAGTGAACTGAGAAGAAACAGGAGAACATTGTACATAGTAACAGCAACATTACTTTGTTGTGCAGAGAAAAAGAGCAAGCCAAGACCTGGGTTAAAGATAAATTTAGGTGTGGATTTATTAAGCAAGCCCAGGCAACTACTGTGGTGTAAACTCAAATCAGGAGTGATCCATTGAGGGTACAGACTTTGATTATAAAGGCTAAAACCACAAAAACCACAATCAGGGAGAGGAGCTAGCAGAAGCCATTACTGTGCAGAAGCAAAGAACAGCCATTGGTTAAATCTATAGCTCAGGGCTAATTAGGGAATATGGCACAAGTGTACAAGAGTGCAATCTTCCTGTGACTTAGGGGTCCCTCCTAGAACAGGATGGAGGGCGCAGGGTGGAGGGTCATAATCAGCACTTTCCAGAACAGAGTGGAGGGTAAGGAGGAGTGGAAATCCCCAGAATAGGCCGGGGTCATGTTCTGGGAGAAGGGTGTGGGGACCCTGCTTCATCAGTGGAAAAGGACAAGGTGGTCTCTATATTACACCATAATCCTGAGTTGAACCTTGTACACTTACACCAATTCAAGGAGAATATATAGAATGCTGATTTGAGGAAGGAGGGGGCAGGGACTATGCCTTAAGCAATACCTAGGCATGCCTTTAAGTCGTTTTAAGCTATGACAGGGAGTGGGATAGAGACAAAGACAGAAACATAAAAGGGGCTTAATGGTAGGTCACAAATCAGGTGGTGTGTAGTGACCTGGGATTTGGGTTTGGGTACAACACTTGATGACCTTGAAAGACTTAACTCTTTTCAGCAATGCAATGATCTAAATCAATTCCAAAAGGCTAATAATGGAAAATAATATCCACATCCAGAGAAATAACTATGGAGTCTGAATGCAAATAAAAGCATACTGTTTCCTTTTTTTTTTTTCTTTCTTATGGTTTTCTTGTTTTGTTCTGATTCTTCTTTCTCAACATGACTAAAGTAGAAATACATTTAATCTGATTGTTTATGTATAACCTATATCAGATTGCGCATCATCTCAGGGAAGGGGACAAGGGGAAATTCAAAACTCAAAATCTTATAAAAACCAATGTTGGAAAATTAAACAAATTAATAAAATATTTTACTTATAAAATTCAACAATGTCTCTCCTTATAGGCATACACTAGGTGGGCTTATTGAATGATGGTTACAGCCATCTGTCATGCAGAGCAAAAATATGCAGTCAAGGTCAAAATAATAATCTCTTTCGTCTTGCTTAGTGAGCCAGAGATAGGATCAACATACGTGAAAAATGGAGCCTTCCCAATACCCAAAGGGATAGTTTGTAAACTTAAAATGACTTTATCCTAAGCAGCCACAGATTTTTTTAAGTGTAATTAAATGTTTTTAAAAGTTCAATTGTAAGCAAACATGTTCAGCCCATTATTTTCATATTTAAAAAATGAAGACATCATGGATTCTTGATCATATTATATAAATTACATACATATATGAGCCTTGCCTGTGATGATGTCGTCTTTGTTAGAAACACAACCTGTGAAGCTCACAGTGAGAGGAACTTGCAGAAAGGCAGAACAGGAAGGATGTAAGAGGAAGGGTAGAACAGGAAGGAAGAGCAAATAAAAGCTTGAACATTGGGGTGGCTTGGTAGCACAGTGAAAAGAGCACCAGCCCTGGAGTCAAGAGGACTTGAGTTCAAATCCAGCCTTAGATACTTGATACTAACCTTTTGACCTTAGGCAAGTCACTTAACCCCAATTGCCCTACCCTACCCCTTCCAAAAAGAAAAAAAAAAAAGCTCAAGTATCAGCTAGGA
Organism: Pseudochirops corinnae; assembly: GCA_028646515.1. NCBI lineage: Eukaryota > Metazoa > Chordata > Mammalia > Diprotodontia > Pseudocheiridae > Pseudochirops > Pseudochirops corinnae. Next base: position 124,331,154 of record CM053587.1, read on the forward strand.
CTGAGCAGAACTGAGAGGGAGAACATGTGTGGTATCCACCCTCTGTCTGTCTGTTCTGTCTATGTTGATTTGTGTTTCTGCTTCTTTGTCAGACAGAAGCATTCTGTCTGTTGATTTGTATATTTTGTCAGACAGAAGCACTCTGTCTGTTGACTTGTGATTGTTTTACTTTGTCAGATAGAAGCATTATATCCATAGAATTGTGTTACTTTTTCAGACAGAACCATCCTGTCTATTGATTTGTGTTAATTTCACTGGCAGAAAGTGAACTGAGATGCTAGTGCCTACAATGTGTGTGAATATTGTGGAAACTCTGTTAAGCTGGATGTGTGCAGCTGGACCAGCAGCTGGACCAAAAGCTAGGAGCTGCCTAATTGTGAATCCAGGTGACAGTTGGGTGCATTGAGACAAGAGCTGGGACCATGGAAGAGGACCCATGGAGTTTGGGAATCAGTCTCCAGTCAAGATGAAAGGACCTTTACTTGGGTACTTAGTGTTGGCTGACAAGATTAAGACAATGAGACCTAAGGGTGGGAGACCTTTGTACTTTGCACTTTGTACCCTTTAAGGATGATTGCTCCTTAAGGATGATTGAATTAAGGATGAGTGGAAGCCTGTAACCTATAACTTTCTGAATGAAATCTTTTTATTTAAGACTAAGGAGCAATTTTAGCAATAATTTGTTATATTATATCATTATAAATTTTGTACTTTGGTTCCTGTGAATGTTTGGTTTTAATTTATTGTTGAATAAATAGAGAGTTCACTCTACTATGTGATCAGAACCTAAAAGTTAATCACAGCAATAGTGCTCAGGAGAGCTGCTTGTGCATGGCTTTACACAAGCACATGTGTTTATGTGTGTGTGTATGTGTGTAAAACATGTATGGAGTGTGGTCCTTTCACTATCACTCTCTGGGATATTTCATTTACTCCAAAATACCCTCAAAACTCCAAATCTGTGGTAACAAAAAGGGAAAATCAACATAAACCCACAGTATAAGCCCAAAGAATGCAAGGTATAGCAGAACTCAAGATAATCAAGAGACCTGAGATTTTTTCTCTTCCACTTTCCAACTCCTCCTTTGCCTTTTATACATACACATTACATTAATCTCCACCAGTAAGGAATAAGTTCCATAACCATGAGCTGCAAATTACATATTGTTAAACCTGTTGTATTTTCTGAATGCATTCAGATTATTTATTACTTTATTGCTATCAATATACTTCCCATTTAAATGAAAATAGACATCTTGACATATATTTTTCAACATTAAACAGCCAATTAGAGATAAGGTAAAGTTATTATTAGCTATAATAACATGGTTATTCAATATGAATCAAATGTAGGAATAATCAAAATGCCACAGACTTTCCATAAAACTGGGTAACATTCTCCCACCAAAACAAATATCGATTGTGGGGTTGAAAGGGCATATATCCCTAGAAACATATTAGGGACATATATGAGTGAAGAAAACATGAATTGAAATTGTTCACATCTCTAGACCTCAACCCTTGATGTCCTTGGTCCCTTTGGAATCAATCAATCAACAACAACAAAACTTTTCTAGTTATTCTACTCCTGTTCCTCAACACTTTCTTGTTGGATAAAGTTTCTGCACTTTGTATCTTGATCCATTGAAGAAAGGACAAGTCCATTTTCTCTCACAGTTATCCTAAACAGCATGCTATGAAAACCATATTAGCTTTTCAAGGACAAGCAATTTTTATTAATCCAGAAAGTTGCCAAACTACTCAGATTGGAAATAGTAGGGAATTCTTTTTCTAATCAGATCTAATTCTCATCTTATAGACAATAGTTTTCACAAAAAACCTCTTGTTTGAATCATTAGACACTTCAAAGAAGTTCATTAAACTGTTGTGGTTTGTCCTTCATTCTCAAAGAGGACCATGACATCAGGGAGATGATAACATGCATGACTTGCAGTTTAATTGGACTTGAGTGAAAGAGGGCTGTGCAAAGTCACTATCCTCACTTTGTCCTTCAGAGTCATCTGGGTCTAGTCGCCAGATATTGATGAGAACTAAATTGTACTCAAAATTGATAGCATTTTTCTTCGTCCTATCAGCTATCAGCCAGTAAAGGATCTTCTCATAGCAAAGCAAATGACAACCCCATCTTTTTCACAGTATCTTTCTATCCAACTAAAGAGGACAGGGAAAAACAACCCAGAACCTTTGAGTATTTTCATTTCTATCAAGGCATAAATATTAGTCTAGGAAAATAAAGTCGAATAATGAGAGAATTCTTTCTTTTAAAGAACTATTAGCCTTTTCCCAGCTATTCAGTAAACTCCCAGGCAATAGCTAAAGTCTTCTAGTCAGTTTACTTTTCTGTTGGTTCTGTAATTCTCATTTTCTTTACATTTTGTGTTTTCACTGCCTCTTTATGTGTTCCTAAATATCATGTGTCTCAAATCATTGGGGCAATGACTAATTTTTAGCTAACAAATTACAATTCAACAAATACATATTAATGTCAGTTTTTGAACCACAATGTTTCTATTTATTCTTATAATAATCTTCAAACATTCATTTGATTTATAACTGACAAGAATCTTTAAAACCCTAAAAATGTGATCATATGTAAATAGGATGAGGTTTCAAAATGTCCTGTGGACATCATTTCCTCAATCATTGTTCTACCTTCAAATGGTTATCAGAGAATTTTTATCTGTGAAACAGTTTTCTATCAGATTCTTCTAACAATCTGTCTCTCCTTTACAATTTGTTTGAGAAACCTTGTTTAATAAGAAGTGAGTTTTATTATTTCCGTGGCACAAAATTTACTTTTTCTCTTTCTCATTCATAAAAAACAGTGTTAAGATGATGCTGAATCAGAACAAGGAGAACTGTAAATAGTTATAGCAACACTGTGATGGTCAACTATTATAGACTTAGCTCTTCTCAACAATACAATGATCCAGAACAATGCCAAAAGATTCATGATGGAAGATGCTTTCCACATCCAAAGAAGGAACTTTGGAATCTGAATGCATACCAAAGCACACTATTATTTTGATTTTTTTTCTTTCTTGTGATTTTCCCTTTTGTTTTACTTCTTCTTTCACAACACAACTAATGTGGAAATATAATAAGATGATTGTACATTTATAATAAATCAGATTACTTGCTTTCTTGTGGAGAGGGGAATGGAAGGAGGGAGAAAAATTTGGAGCTTGAAATCTTACAAAAAATACATGCTGACCCTATCTTCAGTTGGAAAAATGCTATGAAGTGAAAAATTATTAATACATTAAACACAATCACAGATATATATGTAAGTAGATATGTATATACATATATATATATATACACACATATATACACACATAAGTGTGAATAAAGACTTATGATATCCTTAGTATAAGTAATCATTATTATAGAAACTCCCTATATAGGAGCAGATCAGCAACTTATCTCCAATTTTTAGTCTTAGAGAGGTGATTGGGTTGTTGTTCTTCATCTTTCATTTCAAATAGGACCACTGACATCATGGGTGATGTCTTGACTTTCATGTGAATTGGATTTAATGAGGCAGGGTTTCACAAAATATTTAGCCTCATTGTCACTTCAAGAGTCATCAAAATCCAGTGAAAAGTCAAATGACTGGCAATGGTCTGGAATTCAATGGATAGCCTTTTTGTCTTCAATCTCTGACCGAATTCTAAGTATTCCACATCTCATGCTACAGCTGCCTTCATAGTTATTGGAATAAAATGTTCTCATCCTCACAGTTCAATTACAAAATTAGTCAGGTCTTAGAAAAACTTGATATGACTTCCCTCAAAGCCTTTAATAATTCAGTCAGTGGTACTACCATTTTGTTTTGTACCCCAAGTCAGAGGCTAAGTAATTTACCAGAGATTTAATAACTTAAAACTGCACTACAACTGAAGCAGGTTTGAATGCAAGTTCTTCTTTACTTCTAGACTGGTACCCTATCCAGTAAGTCACCTTGACTGTAATATCATCATATAATATTGTCTAAATGTACTACGAGAGCATATAACTCTTTGAATAAAAAAATGTACAATAACAGAATAACAAAATTACAAAAATAACAAAACAGATTTTATGTAAAATAAAATGCTTAAAATTATATAATTTAATAATTTCCACTTTGCCTATAGTTTTATATAATCATTTATGGTTGTATATGGAAGTATGTGTGGTGAAAAGTAAACAATTCATTCTCATGTATTTTTTTTGGAGGGCAATTGGGGTTAATTGACTTGCCCAAGGTCACAAGGCTAGTAAGTGTTAAGTGTCTGAGGCCGTATTTGAACTCAGGTCCTCCTGACTCCAAGACCAGTGCTCTATTCACTGGGCCACATAGCTGCCTCTCTCCTGTATTTTTAAAAGGGTCATTAAATAGTCTATTCTACCATAAACCAATTATATCATATTTGAAATACCTACTTTTGGAGGGAATGCACCAGAATCCATGTTCTTTATAAAAATTATTGATATCAATTTTATTTTTAAAGTGGAAGGATGAAGATTTTCTAGAAACATGAAAATTGAAATTTAACAACTAACTATTCAGCACATATTTGTTAAGCATTTATTTTTACATTGGATCCTGCTAGTTGCTGTATCAGCAAGCACCCTAGTATACCCAGGGTGTCTGCTAGCACAGGTTCTTAGATCTGCTTTTCTAAAGGAAAGCAACTCAAAATGGGTTAAAAGTCTCAATTTAATCAATCAAAAATACTTCATTTACCTAGTTCAGGGGAAAAAGTCAGCACCCTGAACTTTACAGAATGCAAACAGAATACAAACACAAGTTAACAAGCAGAAGTTACAAGCAGAAAGAAAAACAGATTAGAGGACAGGCTTCCAGCCATCTGACCATTACATCCATACCTATTCAGTTCCCAGAGAGGGAAGCATCAACATCTGGATTTTTCAAAGCCGTGGGGCTTCCCAGAGTCTCATCTGGCCAAATCACACAACTCTTTTCAAAGTGAGCCTCAAAGCAAAACCTCATATCAGGGCGTACATATAGCCTTCTCCTGGCTCAGAGAATGTCACAGCCCTCTTGACCCACTGCCCAATCACAAAGCAATAAGGCATAGACATTCCTGAAGAACAAGCCTCCTGCTACAGGCTCCATGTAACCACATGTAGCCTATTAGGGGACAGAGTATACTTTCAAATCTGGGAAGTTTCTCAGAGCCATGTAGCCACTTAAGCCTATCAAAGGGCCTAGGGGCAGGGAAGATCTTCAGATCTTCAGATTCCCATAATAGTTGCTAGGCACAGGACTTGGCAGTGAATTAGTAATTTATCCAAAGAAAATTCTATTAAAAGGGGAATAAATTTGAGATTATTTATTCATTAAGTTTGGGGATAATATTGGCCACTCAAGAGAAAATAATCAATGTATGGAACAGAAAAGAGAATGAAAATCATCAGAAATATTTGTATTCCCACACTTGGCTGTCCAGGCCACTTTGTGTCAATACATTGGAATTATATTCAATAAAACTCTTCCTGTATTATAATTGTGAGATTCTATAAACTAATGCAAAATGGAAAGATATAGAGATAGAGATAGAAATAGATAGATAGATATACATATGTAAATATGTACGCATGTAAAATGCAACACATATCCTTAATAGTCATATTGAGAAAGAAAACATAACCCTCAAGAAAAATCCACAAAATAAACCTCAAGAAAAAAAAAAAGTAAAAAAAGAATATCCTTCAATCTGTATTCAGACACCATCCGTTCTTTGTCTGGGGGTGGAAATCATTTTTCATCGAAAGTCCTTTAGAGTTGTCTTGCATCATTTTATTGCTGAGAATAGCTAAGTCATTCCCACCTGATCCCCTTACAATATGGCTCTTATTTTGTACACAGTTCATTCACTTTGGTTCAGCCCATACAAGTATTTCCAGGCTTTTCAGAGAGCATCTTGCTTATAATTTCTTATAGTACACTAGTATTACATCATAATCATGTGCCACAATTTGTTAAGCCATTGGCCAATTGATGGGCATCCCCTCAATTTCTGATTCTTTGACACCAGAAAAGAGCTGCTATACATATGTTTGTACATGTAGGTAATTTTTTTTTCTTTACCTATTTTGGAAAACAAACCTAGTAGTGATATTGCTAGGTGAAAGGTGATGCATGATTTTAAAGCCCTTTGGACATAGTTCCAAAATGATCTACAGAATGGGTGAATCACTTTACAATTCCAATAGTTTAATAATGTTTCATTTTTCCCACATCCCTTCTAACATTTATCATTTATCATTTCTGTCTGATTTTCCAATCTAATAGGAATGAGGTACTATCTCAAAATTGTTTTAATTTGTGTTTCTTCTATTAACAGTGAGTATTTTTTTCCATATGGTTATAAATAGTTTTGTTTTCTTTGTCTGAAAACTGTTCATATTATTTTATCATTTATTAGCTGGGGAAGAGCTTTTATTTTTTGTAAATTTGACTCAATTATTTATATATTTGAGAAATGAGGTTTTTGGAGAAACTTGCTTCAATTTTTTTTTCACAGTCATCATTATTAATTGTAATTTCATCCATCCTATTCCCCCATTTATACAATTCTCTCTCTCTTTTCACCCTGTCCCTCCTCAGAAGTGTTTTTGTTCTAACTACTCTTTCTCCCAGTCTACCCTATTTTTAATCCTTTTTATCATCTTTCTGTTATCCCTATCGCACCCTACTTTACTGTAGAGTAAGATAGCTTTCTATACACAAATAAATATGTTTGCTATTCCCTCTTTAAGCCAATTTTGATAACAGTAAGATTTCCTTACTACCTCTTACTTATCTTCTCTCCCCCTCCACCATAAAAGCATTTTCTTGTTTTTTTTATGTAAGATAATTTGCCCTGCTTTAATTCTTTCCCCTGGTACATTCCTTTCTCACTCCTTCATTTTATTATTATTTTTTAGATATCATCCCTTTATAGTCAACTCAAACTTGTGTCTTCTGTCTATATATACTTCTTCTAACTACCCTGATAGTGAGAAAGGTCTTATGAATTACAAATATAATCTTCCCATGTAGAAATGTAAATAGTTCAACCTTATTAAGTCTCTTATGATTTCTCTTTCCTGCTTACCTCCCTATGAGTCTCTTGAGTCTTGTATTTGAAAGTCAGAATTTCTATTCTGCTCTGGTCTTGAATGCTTGAAAGTCCTCTATTTCATTGACTATTCATTTTTTTTTTCCCTGAAGGATAATACTCATTTTTTTTTTTCCTCCATAGGTGATTCTTAGTTATAATCCTGGCTCCTTTGCCCTCTGAAATATCATATTCCAAGCCCTCAGGTCCTTTAATGTAGACGCTGTTAAATCTTCTGTTGCCATGGCTGTGGCTCCACTCTATTGGATTGTTCTGAGTGCTTGCAATATATTCATTTTGGTCTGGAATTTGACTATAATATTCCTGGCAGTTGTCATTTTGTGATATCTTTCAGGACGTGATCAGAAGATTCTTTCAATTTCCATTTTATCCTCTAGTTCTAGAATCTCAGGATAATTTCCCTTGATAATTTCTTGAAAAATTATGTCTAAACTCTTCTTTTCACTCCTGGCTTTCAGGTAGTCTGATAATTTTTAAATTGTTTCCCTGGCATCTGTTTTCAAGGTCTGTTGCTTTTCCAATGAGGTATTTTACAGAGTCTCCTGTTTTCTCCTATTATTTTGTTTTCTTTTATTGTTTATTGATTTCTCAGAAAGTGATTAGCTTCTACTTGCACCATTCTAATTTTTAAGGAATTGTTTTTTAGGTGAACTTTTGGAACTTCTCCATTTGTGAAATTCTACTTTTTAAGGAACTCTTCTCCTAAATGTCTTTATATACCTCTTTCACCATTTTTTTTAAGGTTTTATTGGTGTTAAAGTTCTTAAGGTGTTGAAGGTTTTTTAATTTTTTAAAAAAAAAATAATTTTTTTATTTTCTTCAGTATTTTTAAATGACTTTTACTTAGTTGTTGATTTATTTTTCATTATTTTCTTAAATCACTATAATTTTTCTTACCAATTTTTCCTCTACTTCTTTTATTTAATTTAAAAAAAAAATTTGAGCCCTTCCATAGCCTGAGACTAATCCATATTTTTCTTGGAGGTTTTAGATGTAAGAGTTTTGAATTTGTTTTCTTCTTCTGAGCATGTGTTTTGATCTTCCTTGTCAACTTTCAATAGTCAGAATTTTCTCCATTGTTTGTTCATCTTTCCAGCCTTTTACTTCATTTACAGACCTTTGTTAAAATAGGGCTCTGCTTACAGAGTAGAAGAGACATTTTCTTAAGCTTCAAGAATATTGTGTAGCTACCATCAGGGATACTGCTAGACACCTTTAATTTTTTGGTTCTTCCTAGGTGGTATGATCTAAGAAGAGGAGCATTTACTGGTCTCATGGCATGTGCTCTGGCCTGTGAGCACTCACAAGCTTTTTTTTTTTTATCCTCTGGAACTGTGATGAGGATCACTTCTCCACTAAGGCTCCAAGTCTTGCTATTCTAGTACTTCTCCTTGCCCTGGGACTAACACCCTGGCCTGTGAGTTGGATGTGAGTATGGGGAAAATAATTGAATCCTACTCCGGTGCTCATAAGAAGACCCCCCATCATCTCCTTCTGACCTGATATTCAACCCCCTTACCATCTGTGGGCTGAGAACTCTTTAAGTAGCTGCTGTCCCTGCAGCTGCTAATTCTATCACTGCAAACATCTGTTCCTGGTTTGCTGGGGCATGGTCTGTGTTGGACTGGGCTCCACTTTCACCTAGGTGAGATAGACCTTTCTTGTTCACCTTCCAAGTTTTCTTTGGTGTATGTGAGTTGAGGGATTCTGCAAACAGACAATGCTGCCAGTGATTCAGACTCCCCAAGGCCTATTTTGCATTTGCTAGGTCTCAGTCTGTTCTGACACAGCCTGCAATGGACTGCTGTCCTTTCTGACACTGGTATGACATACCTTTCCTGCCAATCTTCCAATTTTTCTTTAGGCTTAAAATTTGTTTCACTTTGTCTTTTTGGGGAGTTCTTTTGCTCTAGTATCTATTTTGAACTTTTTTGCTTTATGTCATTGTTCATTTGTTGCCTTTTCTTTTTGGAGTGGGGAAGGCAGGGCAATTGGGGTTAAGTGATTTGGCCAAGGTCACACAGTAGTAAGTGTTAAGTGTATGAGGCAGGATTTAAACTTAGGTCCTCCTGACTCCAAGGCTGGTGCTCCATTCACTGTGTCACCTATCTGCCCTTGAGTAACTCTTTAAAAAAGGTATTTATATTGGTTTGGGGGAGTGGTCTGGTAAGTCCCTGCCTTTACATAGGACACCGTCATCTTGGCTTTGCCTTGAAGGTTGTATATTTAAAGTAGTATTTTTTTTTAATAAAATTGCTTCATTAAGTTCTATTGCCTCCTACACATGAAGAAGATTTCCAATCAGGATATGCCCCCATCCCTTTCATACTGTAGGCTAAAATTTGCATTAATTTTCATTCTTTTTAAGCCTTTTTTTATATGATCTCTTATCCATTAAATTTCTCCCACTGACTTGAAATATCAAGTAATTAACCTAATTTGAGGAGAAATCTGTACTTTCTTTTCAGCTTGTTATAAAATTTTCCATATCTCTCATTGCTTGAACTAACCCACGCTGACTCACTTGGTAAATGATTATTTCACAACATACTTAAAAGTGATCAAACTACTAGTGTTATGGACTGTATTTTTTTAACAAGCAAAATCACAGGAAGAAAGAGCTCCACACATCAAAATAAATGGAAAATGTAGGAAACAACTACAATGCTCAAAAAAGAGAATACTCAGTATTCAAGGAGGGAAAGGTAAAGTCAAGCATGAGCAGCTTTCCAGAGGACTGCTGCTGTGAACAGCTTCAAAGTTCTGATTACATAGTATAGTGAACTCTCTATTTATTCAATAGTAAATTAAAGCAAAACATTCACAGAACTCAAAGTACAACATTCACAATGTTATAACTTCACAACTTATCACTAAAATGGCTGCATAGTTTTCACCAAAGTGGTCACACAGTTTTAAGTAAAAAATAACATTCATTTATTAACTCAATCATTTAATAAGTCCTTATTTCAATCATCCTTAAGGGGGCAAGGCCTCCATAGGGACACAAAGTACAATGGTCAAGGTACTCCATCCCTTCAGCACATTGTCTTAATCTCTCAGTCAATACACAGTATCCAAGTAAAGTCTTCTTTCATCTTAATTGGAAATTAGTTTCCAATCATAATTAATTCAATCATCCCAACAAGGTAAAGGATACAGAGTACAAAGTCCTCCACCCTGAGGTCACAGTAAATCATGACCATATCAGTTTGCATTAAACAGCCAAGAAGAAGTCTTTTCATCATGACTGAAGGCAGGCTCTCAGCTTGCATGGTTCCTCTTCCATGGTCCCAGCTCCTGCCTGAATCTATTCAATTGTCACCTGAGTTCAAAGGCAGACAACTCTACATTCTTTTCCCAGCTACTTGTGCAGTTCCTGTTCCATATTGAAGCTTATAGTGTCTAATCCACCTCAAGTCTTACACAGTTTCTGTTTCTTGGAAGACAAAGCTTAACAAAACCACAATAACATTCATGCACATTGCTGGCATCCTCATCAATTCACTTTCTGCCTGTGAAAACAACATAGACCCAACAACGAGGTCTAAGAAATCAACACAAATCATCAGTATAGTCCCAGGACCCCTGAAAAGAGTAAAACCCCCCACCAGGATTTTTGTAAACATGAAACTAGAAAAGCCTCTTTCAAGGCTTCTGAACCAGCAGTAAGGTCCAAGGGCTTCTGTAACAACAGCAATGTCCTCTTTCAGCAGACAAATCTGACAAAATAACATAAAAACAGACAGAGAAAGTACTAGCACCACAACCATTCTTCCTCCCTGTTCTCCTCTTTTCTAATTTCTCAGTTCTTAATTCTCTTCTCAGTTCTTAATTCTCAATTCTGCTCTCAGTTCATAGCTCCTCAGACTCCATGCTTCTTGCTCCCAGAAGTTCTCAGTTCTCAAACCTCTTCTCATTTCTCAGTTCTTCTCAGTTCTTAGTTTAGTTCTCAATTCTCAGTTCTCAATTTTTTCTTAATTCTTCTATCTCTCCAGCAGTAGCAGCTCAGCCTCCTTGTTGTGTGCTCCCAGCAGTTCCAGCTCTCTAGCTTGGGCTTTTCCTTATATATTGTATTAGCTGCTCCCTATTCCACGCCTTCTTGTTACATCAGCAACTTCATCCCACTGTGGGATTCACATGTCCTGTCTCTTAATACTTTATACAATCATGAACTGAAACAAGGTGCTAAGTTGTAAAATAGTTGAAACAAGGTGTTAACTACCTCTGTGTGAATTAAATAGCTGAAACAAAGTTTTATTTCTTAGCAACATTGAAACAAGGCAGTAATTACCTGTTTTCTTGCCAATACAAGAGGCAGGGAAGATCTTCAAATCCACTACCATTACAGGAAAGCATAGGCAAAATGGGTCAAGTAATTGAGATGACTTGTGCAGGTGAAACTTAGCAATCATTTGGCCTGACTCTACTAGAAGAAGAAAAGAAAAAGATACATGAAGAATTAATACTGATTGTTCCACTCACTTCCCAGAAATGAAAAATAAGCTGTATTGAGTTCCCCTGCCTGAGATCCCTCCCACCCCCATCTCTCTCAATTCCTATTTCTTTGCCTCTTACCTTAAAATTGCAAGGACATGTTCTAAGATGATTTAACTTCCATAGAACCTTTATGGATAGAAGAAAATTCACTTCCCCTCCTGCTTCTCCACCCAAAGTTCTGGAATTCTCCTCAAAATTACCTCATATTTGTTTATCTATCTCTATCTCTATTTCTATCTCTATCTATGTGTCTGTCTATTTCATACCTCCAAAAGAAAATGTAAGCCCTTCAAGAAATTTGTATTCCTTGTCTATTTATTCCTAGAACCCAGAAAAATTTCTTGCACACAAGGGACTTAATATCTATTTATTGAATTAACTTAAATTGAACTGAGTTTTTATGGGGAGTGATCGAAAAAAAAAAAACCATGAAAAATTTGAATATGGTAAGGGATGAGTTAAACATATGAACATATCATCTTACTTCATTAAAATTTCACAACATCTCCTAAATCTCTGATGGGCAGAGACATCGGTCTAAACGACCTCGTATGTATATGAAGATTTGTCA
>CM053587.1:124352319-124385455 GCA_028646515.1 Pseudochirops corinnae
AAAAAAAAAAATAAATAAACTTAGGACTTCTAAAAATGTATTTTTAAATCAATTTGGAGGAAGAACTAGGAAAAGATGGACTGACTGCTTAGAACATGTTTAGTAATAACAGTTCAGTAGGAGAAAGAGCAAATAAAATACTGTTTTGCTTTCAAATACTGTAATGAGGAAAATTATCTAATATTTGGAAAATGTAGGGCAAAAACCTGGTGGAATAAAATGCAGTTTAAGATAGATAATATAATACAAGAATACTTTTGTGTTTTTAAATATTTGAAATAGCTTGGGTCTTAGATCATGAAGACACTTGAATGTATGTGTATATATATATATATATATATATATATATATATATATGCAAAATAAATATCAGCAATCTTTTTATAAATCAAGGAGGGAAGATAAAATTCCATTTTAAAAATGCAAAGGCATTTGGTTAGCTAAAAGATAGCTCCTTTGACATTGATTTTTGAGTTGTCTGCTCATACCTGATCTTTCCAAGAGACCAATTGTCAGGGTTCAGCAGCCCTGCCCTAAGGGGCAGAAGGTACTTACCTTTTCAATGTAGACAAGTCTGGTGTTTTCTCCTTAATGAAAGTAATGTAGGAGGTTAGATGTTTTTAAGAGGGTTTATTAAAGTTACACCCTGGAAGCCTTACCATAGGACTCCAAGGCCACCCACTCCTCCAAGGCTTGGATCCTTTTATCTACCCCAGATCCACAAACCACAGGTGACACAGCCCAGCTGAGCTGGATTAAGAGAGGGGAGGTAAATTGTAATTACAATGGCATGAAGACCCCAAGGTGTGGAGACATCAGTTGGGAACCTCTGGCATCCCATGCAAGAAAGTTCTGAGCAATGCAACATCCCCTGGCCAGGGACAGAGCAATATGGTCTGACCTCCACGTGACCCAACTAATTCCCGGGCCTCAAACACATCCCTGTGTCTCAACATTACCATTTGCAATCTGGCACTTATTTGTGACCCTTGCACAGCCCCTTCTTTGTTTTGTGCATCGAGGTCACCCTGGAGTGTGATCTGGGTTTTAAACAAACTTAAAGAATTTTTTCTACAACATATAGAATAACAAAACAAGAAAGCAAAAAACTAGTAATCCAAAAATCAATAATCAATTCCCAATTCCAAGCCCACCATGACATATTCTTCAATTTGTTCAATAAGTCCTGTGGGGACAAGCCCCCATGGTTGACACGACGCATGTCCCATATTAGTTCACAGTCAGCTGACAGACCATCCCATTCCACAAGGCCGTGCAGGTAGTGTTCAATAGTTTCCCACTGCAGTCCAGTAGCACTGGAAGGGGTGGGGTTGACACAACTAGAAGTTCACTTGATAATCTTAAAAGTCCTGCTGGTTCAGCCCCTGCACCAAAATAGTCCCTCCACAAAAGTCAGCGACAGTCATGACAACTGAGAAACAGGGCACAGTGGAATGAGAGGCCAAAAGCACATACCCGGATAGGAGTCACAGCCATGAGGCTGGCCACATTGACAAGCCTCAGTCAGCATGAAATGAAGCCGGTGCATGGTCTTAGCTCAGGTTCGACTCTGACTCAGTGGCCTTTTGGGTCTCCTTTTCTTCCTCTGCTTCCTTTTGTTGCTGCTGCGGGATGACCGGGATCCTTCGGACAGGACACCCGTATGACCCATGTCCTGTGGAGACACAAACATATCCTTCTCCCCAAATGGTTATTTCCTAAGGGCCCCTCCACACTTCTCCTTTCTGGACCATAGCTTGTTCTTAGCCAATGGCCACTGGTCTACCCATACAGGATTATTGTTTTTCCATCTTATGGGCGGACAACTAAACATGACCAGTGGCCTTATCCAAAATTGGTCACTTTCATATTCATAAACTTTAATACATCTCTCCCCCAAATGTTTAGTCCTAAACCAGCTGCCCCTAGGGGAATGAATAGCCCCTAATATTGTTCATAACTCCACTGCAGAGGTTTGGCAGATTCTAGGACCATAAGGGTCCCGCCCACACCCTCAGTTTCCCTTTTTTGTTCTTTTAGGTGCCAATTCTCAGACCACTTTTCTGCTTGTAGCACAGTCTTGTCTGTCCCTGTATCCAGCAGCTCTGGAAAATAAACACCTTCCACTGATATTGAGATCATGGGTCGGGAGGCTTCTGTATACTGGGTGAACATTACTTGTTCTGAGGGGGAGAAGGAATGAATGGGGAAGGCCAAAGCAATAGGAGTATCTTTATTAACATATAGCTCATCAATATGTGGGTTGGTGACAACGCATTCCTTAGTACCTTGCTCTAAAATGTTACTATACACTATAGCCGCATTACGAGGATGATTCAACACAAGACATCTAGAGGGCAAAAAAGATATGGGCAAAAGGACTGTGGTCAAAGGTGCTATTTTAGAATTATCTAATGAAAATATTTCCAGCTTTATTGTGGGTTCAAGACTCTGGTCATTTGATATCCTTCCCACAGTTGATTGGGGAAGGCTGGAGCTGATTGAGCCACTTGCATAACCTGTTGTGGGGCCCATGAAGGGCCCCCCAAAGAAGTTTCCCGAACCGGCTTTCCTATATTTTTCTTTATTTTCTTTACATTGTGAGGCATAATTACCTGGTTTTCCACAGTTAAAGCACTCACCCATTCCCTGAGTTCTTCCCTTCCTTTTAATTCCCACGCTACACTGTGCTCGCAGGTGCCCCTTCTTCCCGCAATTAAAGCAAGCCCCGATCCTCAGACACCTGTAAGCCTCGCAAAGCGGCAGCAAGTAATTCAGTCTGATACACCTGTGAACCTACTCCCCGACATCTGTCTATCATTTCCACAATCCTGCATCCTTCTTTAGGCCCACCATCGCCTTTTGACAATCTACATTGGCATTCTCTCTGACCATAATTTTATTATATCCCCTACCCCCAAGACATCCCCTAAAGTCCTGACTACGGCTTTCTGCATGTGAGCCACAAAGTCAGTGAAAGGCTCTTGAGGTCCTTGTTTCACCTTGGACCTAGACAGGCCTTAATCTTTATCAGACACCAAAGATTTCCAAGCCTTTGCAGCACAAATGGCTATGTGATTATAATCTGCTGCTTGATAATGTAACTGCTGTGCTGGGACCGAGTATACACCACTGCTTATCATTTTATCTATTTCTTGTTGGGGTCTAGGAAGCCTTTGGGCTACCTTCTTGCATTCTGCTATGAAAGCTGCATTCGAAACCTCTTTTTGCCCAGGGGTTAAACATGCTCGGGCAAGAGCATACCAGTCACAAGGGCATATGTATTAGAGTTATCTATGTTGTCTAAACAACTCATTGTATAAGGGGCATTGGGGCCATAAGGAGAGCAAGCGTCTTTTAATTCTTTTACTAATTTCTTCCATGAGAGGGGAGCATAAGCATGCCTCATTCGCTTAGGGTCAGTGGGCTCATCAGATACAATAGTGACTGTAAATGCATGCGCCATTATTTCACCTACTCCCCTTGCCTGCTGTATTATTTGCTGAAAGGGAGTTATGGTGGGGGGTACAGGGTGGATGAAAGGTCCCAATGGGACTCATATGGAGGAGCTGATGGATAAGGGGAAGAAAAGTCTATCTCCATTTTTTCCTTTCTCTTGGCTGGTTCTTGGTTACTTAAAGTTTCCTCGGCCATTCTGTTACTGATTTCACTTTCCCAGCTTGTGTCAGGACCATAGAAAGCACATTTTTATACGTTCCATAAAATATTCCCCATCTTTAGGTTTTTCTGGGCCAAGTTCTACAGCGACTTTTTCCCAGTCTTCTTTCTGCCGGCTTTCCCCGGAGCTGGCTTTCCCCAATCAGTTGCCTTACCATGGCCCTGCCATTCACAAAGAAAAGAGAACTCTCCCCTGGCTCCTATCTTTCTTGCTTATTCTAAGTCCCTTTTTCCAAGTGCCATTTGTCAGGCTTCAGCAGCCCTGCCCTAAGGAGCAGAAGGTACTTACCTTTTCAATGTAGACAACACTGGTGTTTTCTCCTTAATGAAAGTAATGTAGAAGGATAGATGTTTTTAAGAGGGTTTATTAAAGTTACACCCTGGAAGCCTTACCATGGGACTCCAAGGCCACCCACCCCTCCAAGGCTTGGATTGTTTTATCTACCCCAGATCCACACCCCACATGTGACACAGCCCAGCTGAGCTGGATTAAGAGAGGGGAGGTAAATTGTAATTACAATGGCATGAAGACCCCAGGGTGTGGAGACATCAATCGGGAACCTCAGGCATCCCATGCAAGAAAGTTCTGAGCAATGCAACATCCCCTGGCCAGGGACAGAGCAATATGGTCTGACCTCCACGTGACCCAACTAATTCCCGGGCCTCAAACACATCCCTGTGTCTCAAAATTACCATTTGCAATCTGGCACTTGTTTGTGACCCTTACAACCAATAAAGTGTTGTTAGAATGCTTTATCTTTGACTAGTGACTTCCTCTCTTCCAAATACAAAATGACTTTTGAAACTTGATGTTTCTACTGTCACAAGGTCTAACTCATCAGCCTCATTGTTCCTGCTCACTTTGTCACTTTTTATAAGGAAACCAGCCAATCAGAAGGCATTTGAAGCTCAAAACTGCTTGACATAGCAGTGATCCTTTGTGAGTTAATTGTAGATAAATTTGGAAATACTTACAGCTGTCAGAAACAACAGAAGCAGCCTTGAGCAGGTCAGGGGCAAACTTGAACAGAAGCTACAGACTTAAGACCTTGCTCAGGACTTTTCATCCTCCTTTCTCATCTTGCTCTCTGTACTTGAACCTTGGACTCTGAGTCATCATGCTAATCTTGCACCAAGAAGTCACTGCCCCTGTTCCTCATGCTCTTTACTCCTTATGCCTGGCACTCTCCATCTATAGCATGTCCTCTTTCCTCCATGAATTAGTATATTTCCCACCTTTATTTTTCTGAAAATCATAAAAACTACTTCCTGCTTTCCCCCAAACTGAGCTGTTTCAACACTAGACTGTCTGTTCCTCATGATCATGTTGTACTTGCTTAATAAAGATGACTTGAATTTTACAGGCATTATCTCCCTCCTGTTTTCTTCCCTTTGGGAAAGAGTGATCCAGGTCCCATATAGTTTGTGCTACATTTTATAACTCCAACATAGCTTTCCAGAGTTCTTGAATATTACTTCTCCTGTCACATGTCATAAAGGCATAATGTCTTTCATTCTGATCTTCACTCAGAACACTCCATCTTCAATCTCTCAGCCAAGATCTTTCAAGATCTTAATGCATTGACCATCCCCATTTCCTTGAATGATCTTCCTCACCTCTGGCTCATGGAATCTGCCTTCTTTCAATATGCGATTCAAATAATACCTTCTACAAGACAATTTTACTAATCCACCAAGTGATAATTTTTTCCTCAAAATTACTTTGTATTTAACTCTTATATTTGTATTTATCATTTATATTTATTCTATACATACATTTACACACATGTGTATATCTGTGTACATGTGTATGTACACTACCACCATTAAAATGTAAGGTCTTTGAAGGCAAGAGATATTTCATTTTTGAGTCTATATCTATATTGCGATAGCTAGCTAGCTAGCTAGCTAGATAGGTAGACCTGCAGCATGACGCACAGTACTTGACACATAGCAAGAACTAAATAATTGTCACTGGTTCAGTTGAGTGCTTAATCAGTCCTACTAGTTAACTTCATAGAACTTTTAAAACCTAAAGTAATTGAGGAGTACCTTATGTATCTACATGTATCCCATGAGATAACTCCCTCTACTTCCCCATTAGAACTGGTTCTCTGTTTAGACTTTTTAGAAAGCATTCTAAATTCCTTATACTGACTGCACTAATGCATTTTTAGACTTTGATATCATACCAAAGTCTTCTCTGGGCCTTTTGAATTGTGATCATCCCTGCCAAAAACTAAGCTGTATGTCAACCTGGCTCCCCTCTCTCTGTCAAAGATAGTAAGATATTTTTTTTAATTGCGCTAATGTTCCCATGATTTCTACTCCAACAAATGGTCCTTCCTTTTTGGTGGAAATGAAATGCAAATAGAGATTTCTCTATTGGTTTCTCTACCCTTAAAGCATGTGATTATTATTGCCATTGTAAAGGAAGAATTGAAAGTTCTCTTTTCAGTGGACAGATATAGTTCCCACAGATATATAAATAGATGAAGTCTCCTAGCAATACTCTAATAAATCCTAAAGACAATAGTTTTGCTTTCTAATATTTCACTGAAATATACTCCATTATGCTTTCTCACCCTGAAGTGTGAATTTTCTCATAAGTAGCTCTTAACATTCAGTACTCAGTATCACCACTTTTACCAAGTCCTTTTCCCCTCTTTTGAATAGAATATTCTAATTCTTTTGAAGAAGGAGTATTATAAATTGAATAAACAAACATAAGAGATCAGAGAAGGCATTAAAAAATATTAAAGTGGAGCAGGGAATGAAGGAGAAAGACTGTTTCCATTTAGAAGGATGTTACTAGGAAGACCATTTATAATAAAAAAAAAAAAGGTGGGAAAGAAGTTGATTAGATTCTTCAGGATATTAAGGAAGAGATATTCTGTTAAGGTGATCCTAAGAAGTGGAAGAGAGTGAAAAATGTTAAGCACTGAAAACAATCACAGTTTGCTACACTATGACACTATGGGAATTGCAAGGAATATCAAACAACAAAAACAACCACCAGTACAACAACAACAACTGCAATTTATTCCTACCAGTATTGGAAAGCAAGAGTATTTAGCAGTGTCCTTAGGGAACTTGATCAATGCCAATATTAAGTGTAATAACTTCACAGGTGCTATTTATGTTCAAATTGTATATAAGATTTCCTAAGAAAGTGGTTGGGGAGGCAGAGTAACAGGTCAACAAACATTTATTAAGCACCTACTCTGAGCCAAGCAAAGTGAATATATATGTATATACAAGTTGTAGATAGTCAATAAAGAAAATCACTAGGATTAAGAAAAACTCATAAAATCTGAGTAGAGTTGGGCTTGAATGAAAGCAGGAGGCAAAGATAAATAGGGAGAGATCTTCAGGTATCAGAGATATCCAGTAAGTTTACCAAGTCCAGTGATGGAAAATCTTTTTTATTCCCCTAGAATTCATTCATTCATTCATTCATTCATTCATTCATTCATTCATCTATTTATTTATCCATGCATTCATTTATTTGTTTGTTTGTTTTTAGTTTGCAACATTCATTTCCACAAGATTTTAAGTTCCAAATATTCTCCCTATCTTTTCCCACCTTCCATCACAAGATGACAAGCATACTGATAACCCCTTCCTCCAGTTTGCCTTCTCTTCTATCCTTTCCCATCCCCCCCACTTGGCCCCTTTCCCCTTTTTTTGTAGGACAAGATGGATTTCTTTTATACCTCATTTTCTGTATATCTTACTTCCTAGTTGCACGTAAAAACATAATTTTGACATTTGTCTTTAAAATTTGGAGTTCCAGATTCTCTCCTTTCTTCCTTTCTCACCTACCCCTCTTGGGAAGACAAATAATTCAATGGAGACTATACATGTGTAGTTTTGCAAAACATTCCCATAGTTGTCATATGGTGAAAGACTAACTATATTTTCCTCCATCCTATCCTGTTCCCCATTTATTCTATTTTCTCTTTGATCCTATCCCTTTTCAAAAGTGTTTACTTCTGAATGATCCCTCCCCGAATCTGCCCTCCCTTCTATCACCCCTCCCCTCCCCCTTACTTCCCTTTAGGGTAAGATACCCAACTGAGTATTTATGTTATTCCCTCCTTAATCCAAATCCAATGAGAGTAAGGTTCACTTATTCCCTTTCACCTCCCTGCTCTTTGTAACAGCTTTC
Organism: Pseudochirops corinnae; assembly: GCA_028646515.1. NCBI lineage: Eukaryota > Metazoa > Chordata > Mammalia > Diprotodontia > Pseudocheiridae > Pseudochirops > Pseudochirops corinnae. The sequence continues at coordinate 124,360,169 of CM053587.1, forward strand.
TCTTGCCTCTTTTATGGGATATAATTCCCCCTATTTTATCTCTCCCTTTGTCATTCTGCAATATATTCATCTCTCATCCTTTAATTTTATTTTTTAGATATCATCCCTTCATATTCAGCTCACCCTGTGTCCTCTGCCTATATATACATACATACACACACATACATATATACATACAGACACACACACACACATATAGAATCTATGTATGCATATATGTATGTATTCCCTTCAACTATTCTAATACTAAGAAAAGTCTCATGAGTTACAAAAATTCATCTTTCAATGTAGGAATGTAAAAGTTCAATTTGAATAAGTCTCAAGATTTCTCTTTCTGGTTTACCTTTTAATGCTTCTCTTGATTCTAGTATTTGAAATTCAAATTTTCTGTTCATCTCTGGTCTGTTCATCAAGAATGCTTGAAAGTCCTCTATTTCATTGAATGCCCATATTTTTTCCTGACATATTATACAAAGTTTTGCTAGGTATGTGATTCTTGGTTTTAAACCTAGCTCCTTTGACCTCCAGAATACCATATTCTAAGTCGTTTGACCCTTTACTGTAGAAGCTGCTAGATCTTGTGTTATTCTGATTGTGTTTCCACAATACTAGAATTGTTTCTTCCTGACTGCTTGTAATATTTCCTTCTTGATCTGGGAAATCTGGCATTTGGCTGTAACATTCCTATGAGTTTTCTTTTGGAGATCTTTTTCAAGAAATGATCAATGAATCCTTTCTGTTTCTATTTTACCCTTTTGTTCAAGAATATCACAACAGTTTTCCTTATGAATTCCTTAATAGGTAATATCTAGGCTCTTTTTTGATAATGGCTTTTGGGGAGTCAAATAATTTTTAAGTTATCTCTCCTGGATCTATCTTCCAGGTCAGTCGTTTCCTCAATGAGATATTGCACATTGTGTTCTATTTTTTCATTCTTCTGAATATGTTTTACAGTATTGTGTTTTCACACAAAGTCACTGGATTCCGTGTGTTCCATTCTTACTTTGAAGGACTTATTTTCTTTAGTGAGATTTTGAACATCCTTTTCCATTGGGCTAATTCTTTTTTTAGAGGCTTTCTTCTCCTCATTGACATTTTGGACCTCTTTTGCCATCTGAGTTAGTCAATATTTTTAAGGTATTATTTTGTTCAGCATTTTTGGGGCCTCCTTTAGCAAGCTATTGGCTGGTTTTTCAGGATTTTCTTGCATCACTCTCTTTTTTCTTCCCTATTTTTTCCTCTACTTCTCTTACTTGATTTAAAAAAAAATGCTTTTTGAGCTCCTCCATGGCCTAAGACCAGTTCATTTTTGTTGGAGGTTTTTGATGCAGGAGTTTTGACTTTGTTATCTTCTGGTTCTATGATTTGTTTTTTTTTGTCACCAAAAAGGATTCTATAGTCTAAGGGTTTCCCTCTGTTGCTCTTTTTCCCTGTTGATTGATTTTCTGATCTCCTTGCCAAGTAGGACTCTGCTTTCAGACTGAAGAGTGTTCTGTGCTAAATTTCTCATATTTTCTGCAACTGTTTTCAGAGCTACTTCTAAGCACCTGTAAATTTCATTTCTTCTAAGGTGATATGATGTGTTTAATCCTCTCCTGGCCTATGATCTGGTCTGTGAATGATAACAAGCACTCTTTTATGCTTCAAAACTATGAAAAGGACTCCTTCTCTACAGCCACCAAAATCCTTGCCATGCTAGCACTCCTCCTCACCCCAGGACCACCACCCAAGATTGCGACTAAAATGCAAGCAGGGCAAAGCAAGAGAATCCTGCCTCAGCACCAGCAAAGGGATCCCTGTAATTACCCCTAATCAGCTGCTTGATTCCCCAGCCATCTGTGGTCCTTGAACTCTAGAAGCAACTGCTGCTGCTAACTGCTGCTGGCAGCACCACCTCCACCACACCAGGGCAGGGTCATGATGATGCTCTTCTCTCACTCAGGTCCAACAGAATTTCCTCTCTGACCTATTACTTTGTCTTTGGCATTTAAGGAATGAAAATTCTGGAAATAGCCATAGCTGCCAGTGATTCAGTCCCCTGAGGTCTACTCTGGTCAGGTCTGTGCCAATGCGGCCTTCCCCTTCCGCTCAGGTGCAACAGATCTTTCCTTTTGGCCTACTAAGCTTTCTTCAACTGGAGGTGTATTTCGCTCTGTCATTTTGTGAGTTCTGTAACTCCAAAATTTGTTTAAAGTCATTTTTTACAGGTATTTGGAGGTCAATGGGGGATGAGCTCATGCAAGTTCCTGCTTTTACTCCACCATCTTGGTTTCCCTGATATGGAGAATCTTACTTAAGAAATAGCAAAGATTCAAGAATCACTGCATTACAGAATATGCAGTAAAATTGATGGGGTAAGAAGACTAGAAAGGCAGGAGAGGAATAGTTCTGAAGAACTTTAAAAGTCAAATAGATGCTGGGTTTTTTTTTTCTTTTTAATTTGATCATAAAGATATTAGAAGGCAATAATTGCTTTTATGAATAGGGAAGGGACATGCTCAGACCCGTGCTTCAGAAATATTAATTTTATCAATTAGTTGAGGATAGACTAGATGCTGGGGTGGGGAATCTGTGACCATGAGGTCATATATAGCCTTCTAGGTTTTTCAGTGCAGCCTTATGAGAGTCTAAGTTTTATAGAACAAATCCTTTTATTAAAAGGTATATTTGAGGCAGAGAGGCTTATTCCTGACTTTAAATTTGATCTCTGCTTCTGAGGCACAGGAGGCACTATCCCACACTTCTTGTGGTGGGGTCTTGGGGACTGGTTACTGGCTTTGTGTGCTGGAGCCTCAGGTTCTAGCAACTGGAGGTTGTAGAGGCTATAGCTTATCTGATGCTGAGCTAGAGCTGATGGAGGTGCCTAGTTTGTTCTGAAACCAGGTGAGTTTGTTTTTCGTCCTGAGTCTTCTTGATTCTCCGGGCACTCTAGCTACCATGTCACCTAGCTCCCTTATAGTAAGGAAAAAGTGAGTTTAAATTGGGTCTTAGACAGCTACTTGGTTACACTAAGTCATTTAATCTCACTTTGTCTTGGTTTCTTCAAATATGAATGGGGATAATAATAGCACCTACCTGCAAGAAATTATAGAGATGAAATGAAATAATATTTGCAAAGTACTTAGAATCATGGCAGGCAAGCACTAAGTCCTTAATATATTTATTTTTTTGTTTCTTTTTTTTCCTTCCTCCCTCCCTCCCTCCTTCCCTCCCTTCTTACCTTCCTTCCTTCCTTCCTTCCTTCCTTCCTTCCTTCCTTCTTTCCTTTCTTTCTTTTTTCTTTCTTTCTTTCTTTCTTTCTTTCTTTCTTCCTTCCTTCCTTCCTTTCTTTCTTCCTTCCTAATTTCCTTCCCCCTTTACCAAGTTTCTTAACTTAGCCTTTAACACTCTATTTTCCTGTTCTCTTTGGCACTATCCTCTCTAAATTTTCTTCATGCTTTTTTCCTTGTTCTTCTCCTAACTATCTAATTATTTTTCTGTCTCTTTTTGTCTATCTTCACCCAGACCATGCTTTTTTAACTATGGATATACTACGGGGTTCTATTCTTGTCTCTTTTCTCTTTTATTTCACATGTTGAGCTCATCAGCATCAGTGCATTCAATTACAATCTCTATGATAATGATTTTCTTTTTAAAATAGACTTTATTCACTTTCTCAATTACATGAAAAATGTTAACATTTATTTTATTTTATTTTACACATTCTCTCTTTCCCTGCTGCTGCTTCCACTTAATTGAGAATGCAATTAATTTGATAATAATTATACATGTAAAGTTATGTGAAATAGTTCTACATTGGTCACTTTACAAAACAAAACACAGACCAAAATAAAACAAAACAAAAAAAAGTTTAAAATGTGCTTCAATTTACATTCAGAATTTATGAAGAAGATTCTCTAATCTGCTTGCCAAGACTTGAACTTCCTCCTGAATTCCACTTTTGAATCTCCAACTTCCCATTTGATATTTAAAATTGATTATCCTAAAGATATTTTAGATTCAACATGTTCTAAAATGAAATCATCTTTTTCCAACTTTCCACTCTACCTACCTCCCCTATTACTGTTGAAGAAAACATCATTCTTGAAGTCACTGTGTCTCCCAAACTAGGTGGTTCCCTCAACAAAATTTTCTCTTTCCCCTTCCCCTTCATTTTGTGGGTTCTCCTGTTCCAGAATTCTTTTAGAGTCACTTCTACAGGTATTTGGAAGGGTTTAGGGGAGAGCTAAAGCAAGTTCTTGCATTCACTCTGCCATCTTGCATCTGCCCTCCTCCTCCCCACATAATTACAGAAAAAAAATCCTTCTCTTTACTTATATTTGCTTGTTACTTTGATTTTGTAATTTTCTATTTATCTCATTTGAATTTATGTAATTTTCTCTGATAAACCACGTCTAAACTTTCACAAGTCATTAAATCAAACCAATACTTAGGTGGAAATTCACTTCCCCAATTGTGTTTGTGCTACCTCCACTTGAAAAGTGTCATTAAAATGTAGTATGTTTATTCAGAAAGAACCCTTTCCTCTTTTGAATACCCTTGACTGACAAAGAGATTTCCTTAATAACATACACATTCAATTGGTATGTTACCGTACAGGAAAGTACTGGTGAGGGGATGGGGAAGGGGGTAATTGAAGAGAAGACAGATTGGCCAAGAGGGAAGTCAGAAGCTAACACTTTTGAAAAGAGATGGGGTCAAAGGAGAGAATAGAATAAATGGGAGGCAGGATAGGATAGTGGGAAATATAGTTAGTCTTTCATCACATGCCTATTATAGAAGTATTTTCCATAACTACACATGTATAACCTATATTGAATTTCTTGCCTTCTCAATGAGGGTGCGTAGGGAGGGAAGAAGCATGAGAATTTGGAACTCAAAATTTTAAAAACATATGTTAAAAACTGTTTTTTGGTTTTTTTTTTTTTTTTTTAACATGGAACAGGGAAATTTGATGAATAGTCAATAGGGTAGAGAAATCTATCTTGCCATACAAGAAAATAAGAGGAAGGGGGAGGGGGTGATTCTAGAAAGGAGGGCAGAATGGGGGAAGCAGTAACCAGAATGCATGCCCTCTTGGGATGGGGAGAGAGGGGAGAGAATGGGAGAAAATTTGGAATGCAAAATCTTGTGGAAATGCATGTTGAAGAGTAAAATAAATAAATTAATCAAAAAAATTAAAAACCACGTTTTTAACATTTAAAGAAAAAAAGTTTTCCTTAAATCAAATTGAAATGAATATCATTGCAGCTGGAACCCCTTCCTTCAATTTCTATCTTTTGGCATAAAAATAAGTCTATTTCTTCTTCTATATGATAGCTCACCAAATAAATGAAGACAATTATTATGTACCCGATAAATTTCTTTATTAGAATAAAATTCCTTAGTTCCAATAATCACCTCACTTTACCAAAGTTCAAGAACCCTTCTTTATACTGATTTCCTGCTTTTGAATGAAAATGTGCTACACATAATTGAACATGATTCTTTGCAGACCAGATGTGGGCTACCAAAAACTTTCGTTGGATCATAGATTTGGTGCAGGAAGTTACCTATTATGTAATCAACTGCAACTCCCTTATCTTAGCTTACATGATTTGCCCAAAGTCACAAAATTTGGAAATAGCAGATATGCGATTCAAACATGTATTTCCTGACCCCAAATCTAGCATTCTGTAGTAATAAAAACTAGCATTTATATAATAACTTAAGGTTTGCAATGCACTTTACAAATATTGCCTCATTTTAGCTTTACAACAACCCTGGGAATTAGTCAATCTGATTTATGAACCTGCCTCTTTAGAACAGTTTTAGAAGCTGAAAAATGATTAATCAATTCAGGATGATGCTCTAAAATTCTCATCAAAAATCTGTGATTATATTTTTCTAAAGTACAAAAACAAAAACAGAAACCTTGAAATGATTTTAGTGTTTCATATGTGCCAGTCATAGAAGTATAATATTACATCATCATTAAATTCCATTGATATAAGACAGCTACTTTTTGGGTGTGACCATGTGGACACAAACATCATAACAATCCAGGTAAACTTTCCTACAACATTATATAATGTAAGGGCTGTCTAGCAATGAACAATTATTGCCATAAAGAATTTTAAGTAGCTCTAAATGCAGAATCATTTAAATAGAAGTTCAAGACAGATTAATTAGCAGAAATATAGTCTATAATTTTAATAATAAAAATATTGGGTCACTAATAATCATTCCGATTCAGAATATCACCTTTTCAATAGTAAACACAGTCTAGAATTTATACAGTGTAATATCCTCAGGGAATGCTGATGCATGATTAACATAATAATTCACTCAGTGTTTCTATTATTGCACATGATTTCAGAAAAGAAAAAGCAACTGAATAGAAGTGAAAAGAAAGAAATATTTTGAGAAGCAATCATGTTGGGGATAAAATACACTAAAAGGCAGCAGAAAAATTCAAATGCAATTCCTGTGACTATTTTTAAAAGATGTATACTTCATATGGTGATTTTTTTTTTTACACAAACAACATACCAATTAAGTCTTGTGCTGTTTACAATGTGTTTCTATGCCTATGATGTTGGTGCTTCTTCCCCCTAAATTAGTAGGGTAAATAATTCAACATTTAAATTAATGCATGATATCCTCAGTAAGGATACTCCCTTTGCCAAAGCAGATAATAACATACTTATGTTTTCTCATCAATCTTGTATTTACTGAAAGCTTCATAGAAGATCTATCAAACTTGCTTCATCCTTTTCCCTACATTTGTTAATATCCAATATTTAAATTTAAATTAAATTAAATTTTAATAAATACTTATTTTATTTTGCTTTCAATTTAAATCTATTTTAATATCTGATGTATACTCATGTATAATTCAAGCTAATTTTCCATTAATGAGCAGACTATCTCTTTCTCTATAAAACATGATTTAGAGCAGCAGTTTCCAAAATTGACATTGAGTTTACTTGGGAGACTTTGACTTGTTTCCAAGGGGATATGGAACTAACCCCAAAGTCACAGTATTAAACAATCCCATAGTGGGAAGGTAAATCTCATCTCTTTTTTATAATAAAAAAACACTGATCATCCCTCCATTACATGCCAATCAACACTTATCTCCAAATACTCACCAATTATAAATTATCTTTTTGTTGGCAAGCTCCCCCATTCAACTTTCTGAGTGGTGCATAAGCTGTTCATGGTAATTATAACTTAGTTACTCTCCCAACACTTACAACCACTGTTGTGCAAGTACCAGCTGAAAAAAAAAATGTATTTCATTTCCACTCACTGCACCCAAATTACCTGGTGTCTCTGGCAGGTTTTGTTTGAAAAATAATTCTATGCAATAAGATAGTGATCCATAAGTATACCACTCTATTCCTTCAACCTTCCAGCCACTTCTGTGGTTATTGAATTGGATTATCAACTGACATTAAAAAGGATTAATAAAACCACATAGTATGCATAGAAGAAAGTAGAATAACAGAATAGATGAGTCAGAGAAGGAAAGTAATCTCAAAATTCTAATCCAATCCACTTGTTTTAAATATTAGGAAATAGCCACAGATTAAAAAAATAATAATAAAAGAAATAAATAAAAATGAGAAGCAGAAAACTAAAGTGAGAGTAGTTTAACCATTTTCCCCTTTCTCCGAGCTGCAGAACCAAATTAAATGCTTGGCAATTCCATTAATGGAATTTGAAATTTTGAAGCTTGTGAAGCTCTGCATTACTAACATGTATATACCACTTGTTTTGTAATAAATGCATGCATACTGCTTTGAGTGAGCTCTCTGAGATTTCTATTAAATGTTAATAGAAAGATCTTTGCTAATTACTTTCTCAGAGGAAGTAAGGTGAGATTCATGCCATTCTAAGTGCCTATGCTTTCTGGTCCTTCCCTTCTATAAGTTATCCTTGTGTCACTGAAGGAGAAAACAACCAGCTCTGGCAATCAGTATAAAAAAAAATATTAAACTATTTGAAGACTAAAATTAAACTAGTTCCAGACACCCAATAAACAGCAAATTATAAAAAGTCATTCCTTCTAAATTTTTTTATAGTATTTTATTTTTTTAATTACATGTAAAGAAAGATTTTAGTATTCATTTGGACAGGATTTTTATTTCCATTCTTCCCCTCCCTCCTTTCCCCTCTTTTTGAATGATAAATAATTTGATGTAGGTTATATATATGGAATCATGTTGAACATATTTCCATATTAGTCACAGTCACAAAAAAATAAATAGATTAAAAGGGAAGAAAAATTGTGTGCTTCAATCTTCATATAGAATCCATCAGTTCTTTATTTGGATGCACATAGCATTTTCCATCATGAATGCTTTGTAAGTGTCTTGGATCATTGTATTGCTGAGAACACCTAAGTCATTCATAGTTGACCATCATACAGTGTGGCTGTTACTGTGTACAATGTTTACCTGGTTCTGCTTATTTTGCTTTGCATTATTTCATACAAGAGTTTGGAGGGTTTTTTTCTCCTAAAGTCTGCTTGCTCGTCATTTGTTATTACACAATAGTATTCCATTATATTGATATACCACAACTCATTCAGACATTCACCAGTTGCTGGGCACCCCCACAATTTCCAATGTTTTGGCACCAGTGAAAGAGCTGCTATGAATATACTCTGTACACATAGGTCCTTTCTCCCCAAATAATCATTCTCTCCATGCGTGTATATACCACAAATAATAAAGGAGCAGTTGAGATGATAGAAAATTTCAATTTTTTCCTTCCTAGTGCATGATTCCACTTCTGTACATTTTCTGTTCTCTTCTCCCTGTGTGACTAAGTTTCTATGATCTCTGTAATCAATTGAAGAACAATAAATTCAGAGTTTCATATAGAGATAGCCTAAACTTTAGATTCCTCATGTGAAATGTAGATTATCGATTGATTAATGGTTAAAAAGAAATGAGATTGTTTTTATTAAAAGGCAAAATAGGAAAGTATATTATACCACCATCAGTTTTCTTATGTTCAAAAGAATAAAAGTAAATCAAGTTGAATTTATTTACCTTTTTGTTGCTTGATGTTTTTAAACAATCAACATGAAGACACCTAGAAAGCCCTGCTATCAGCCACTATATTGGTATGCCCAGATTGATGGTGAATCTCAATGTGCTGTCAGAGACAGAAAATCTTGTTTTAAAATCAGGAAGCAATTGAAAAGCAATGACAAATTAATGTTTTTTGGGAAGGCTATGATATGTTAGGATAAGAAAATAGAAAATAGAATTAATGAACCTGATCTTTGAGTTGATTTGAAAGGAAATAGTAATATATATATATATATATATATATATATATACATATACCTAGAGCCCTTCAGAAATATAGTTTCCATTTTTAAGTAGTATAATTCCTGTTGTTTCTAATTAATTTACAAAATATAAATTGTGTTTTAATAAAAGCAGATACTTTAAATCAAGACGTTATTACAATATACATTTAAGCATCTTTCTAGTGCTAATTATTGTTTCCCATTTGAAAATGAACGAATTTTCTTATAGATCAAAAAGGGTAATAATCTGCTTTATTGTCAAAAAGTTGGAGAAACTGATATAAAGCCATTAGGGAGGAATACATCAGTCTCTTTGAATGTCAAAGAATATGCAAATAGGTATTATTAATTAAATTAATTTGGTTGTTTTAGTTTGAACCAATGTGAATCATACAGTTATATCCCAACCATTGTGACCTCACCATCACTTTTTAATCTCAGTTAATTAAGGAAAAATAAATCATAAGGTAATTTATGACAGTGAGCCCTCAAATTTAAAATCAATGCCATATTTGATTTAGTTGAATCCAGAACTTAAATTAGTGTTATAATGGTTTCTATTAACTTAACATCATTAGAAAATTAACTTAGCTTTGATGAGAGATAAACTTAAGACTCCTAACTGCTTAGTTAGATGTAATAATTTAATGACTTACAATATTGGAAAGTATTCCAAACTTCATAATAGAAGGAAGTAATTAGGGACTAAGATAATCCACAGTCAAAGAAAAAGTGCTTACAAGTGGCAATACCAAAATGAAATTTGCTTGTATACAACAGACTAAGAACTAAGAAACCACAACTAGGCTCTGGATGATTCCCCTAGTCATTGCCAAGTAAACTCCTTTGTGAAATAGGTTGATGAAGGCTTCTCTATCATAAAATAGTTTAACTGTGAAAAGGGGGTACGTAACTTCTACAAAGTCATCCTGCTTCCTGACTGAAATTTGTGACATTCTTCAATGAGGGAATAAGACAGACCTTAAACTTTACAATTATCCTTAGTGAATTAATTGTATTTGGTATTATTTGACTATCACTTATAAAAAAACTATTTGATTATAACCAAATCTCATTTCCCAAAAGTCTTCAAAGGAATTGGAATGAACTATTCATGTGCAAGCCTTTACGAATCCCCAAAATGTGACAATTCTACAATTAATGTTTTTGCATAATAAATCTTTTAAGTAAAGTATAAAGGAGTTTTCACTAGAATGATATTTAAGTTTTTAGAGTTTCAGATACGATTGGAAGATAGACTAGAAGAATTAAGCAAGTGGGAGGAAATAAGAGAAGTGTCAGTTTAGAATATGGATGGAACAGTTTTGAAGGGCTTTAATCCACTGCAGGGATATAAACAGAGAAGGAAGGAAATTTAATCAAATAGGGATGAGTGAAGAATGAGTAGAGAATTAAAGGAAAGTTGGAATCTCTTTGCACCGATACTGTATATAGAATGTTTGAAAGTAAAGGATTTATAGTTTTGAAGAAGGAGATTTGAGGATGGGTTTCAATCCAATCGAAATATACCAAAAAAGATTTAAGGAAATTTTAGAGAAATACCTCCTTGAGAAGTACTGCAAGTCTCCTTTCCTCAATCAATGTAAGATTACAAAAAGAAATCTCCTTAAAATGTGAATGGTTAAACAAAAGTTTAATAAATACATATTAACTAATTGTTAGAAAATAATATTGTTTCTTGGGCCTGTTTTAATAGTTACACTAAAGGCCTTTTGTAAAAGAAAATATCAAGTAGCTTTTCTTGCCTGGGTTACAAGCAAAAAGCCTCTGGGTGGAATGTGTCACTTATTTGCCCTCCCTAAGGTATGCTGGTAGAATTAAATTCTGGAGGGGGGACACTGATTTGATTCTTTAGGTGTCTTAAAGAAATAAAGAAACAGTTATGGAAAACTGCAAGTGCCATCAACAATGTTTTAGATATGAGATAACTGAAAACAGAAAACGCTTGGGACATTGAGATTTAAATATTGTCATTAGGGGAGGTGAGGTGATGCAGTGAATAGGGTACCCTCCCTGGAGTCAGGAGGATCTGAGTTCAAATGTGACCTCTGACACTTTACATTTACAAGCATAAAGTATAAAGGCAAGTCACATACCCCCATGGCCCTGCCGTCCCCCATCCAAAAAGCAAAAATAAATAAATAAACAAACAAATAAATAAATAAATAAGTATTGTCATTAATAATTACAACTCAAAAATTGATTTGGTTAAATTTTTTTTCCAAAACAAAAACATAATGTGGTTTCATTTACAGTGAGAGGAAATATTTGCATCTTCCTCCCAGGGTTGCTGGGAGGAGCACATAACTGCAAAGTACTTAAGACAGTGCCTACCTTGTGTAGATGATAAAAATCATAATATTCAGTCTTCTATAAGCATTCAATTAGACAAAATTCTGTTTTTTTAACTGGTATTGAAAATTTAAAAAATTTCTGATGCATTGAAGAAATTCAAATTATAACCTAAAAATTAAGAACAAAAGAATCCTAAATATTTTAATTTAATAAAGAAGGCATGGCTCTGAAACTCTTTGAATTAAACTTTACAAATGCAGAAAGAGCTTGGTATATAGTAAGAATTATATAACTCATTATTGAGTGATTACTCCATATTGCACTAAGCTATGACTAGTATAAAAAAGACAGGGGTAATAAGATAAATTATTTTCTACGTAAGATAATTTTGAAATGTATTTCACTAAATTAATATTACTTGAATGATAATAAATCTTAAATATATGGCACTTTATATGTTCTTATTTCTAAAAGACCATTTCCTTCTTTATTTAGATGCCGTTATGAAATAAACTCCTTTTTTTTTCCTTTTTTTGGTCTATTCTCTACTTTGTCACTGTCGTTTTACAGAAAGAAGTATGCACTTCTAACCACCCTCCCCCCCAACCTTCCCTTTCTTCCATCATCCCCACTGTTATCCCCTTCCCCTCTAGTCTCCTGCAGGGCAAGATACCCAATTTAAAGTGCATGTCATTCCCTCCTTATGCCAAATTCAATGAGAGTAAGGTTGCCTCATTCCCTTTTTGCCTTCCTTTTCTTCCCTTCCATTGTAACAGCTATCCCTTGCCTCTGCTATATGAGATGATTAACCCCATTCTGTTTCTCCCTGTCTCCTCTCATTGTATTCCTCTCCCACTTCTTAATTTCTCCTTTTAAAATATCATCCCTTCCTATTCAATTGATCCTGTGCCCTCTGTCTATGTATACCTGTACACATATATACACACTCACATATATATTCATACGAATATATACCCTCCTATGTAGAAATATGTGTATGTATACATACATAATCAATCAATCAATCAAATTATGTGTGTGTATAAATGTGTATATGTATATATGTGTGTGTGTGTGTGTGTGTGTGTGTGTGTGTGTGTGTGTAATGTAGAAGCTGCAAGATCCTGGGTTATTCTGATTATGTTTTCTACAACATTCAAATTGTTTTCTTCTTTTCAGTTTGTCATATTTTCACCTTGATCTGATAACTCCAGGACCTTGACTGTAACATTCCTAAGAGTTTTCTTTTTGGAATCTTTTTCAAGAGGTGATTGGTGAATTCTTTTCATTTTTATTTTGCCCTCTGGTTCTACTATATCAGGGCAATTTACCTTGAGTATTCCTTAAAGGATTATTCCTAGGTTCTTTTTTTGATCATGGCTTTCAGGTAGTACAATAATTTTTAAATTGTCTCTCCTGGATCTATTTCCCAGGTCAGTGTTTTTTTTCGAGGAGATATATCACATTATCTTCTATTTTTTCATTTGTTTGCATCTGTTTAATAGGATCCTGCTTTCTCATAAAGTCATTTGCTTCCATTTGCTCTACTCTAATTCTGAAGGAACTATTCTCTTTAGAAAGCTTTTGAGATTCTTTTTCCCATCTGGCAAATTGGTCTTTTTAAGGCATTCTTCTCCTCATTGGTTTTTTGGGCCTCATTTGCCATTTGGAATTAAGATATACAGGCACTGCGGTAGGGAGATCCATCCTGCCCTACCAGAAAGTCAGAAGGCCAATAGGGGAGGATATAGGAGAGAGAACATTGGGGAAGGGTTTATAGAGTGGGATGGCTGTTTTGACGTGGTGAGTAGAGGAAAGATGGGGAGAAAATTTGTAACTAAAAATCTCATGGAAATGAATGATGTAAAGAAGAAAATAAATTAATTTGTTTTAAAAAAGATTTATGTAATTTAGATTATTTTTAATATGAATTCATTGCTGCATATATTTTATTTAAAATAAATTTAGAAAAAACAAAATAAAAATATACAAATTTGGTATCATTATAATCTATAAAAGCTATCACTCCCTGAATGAAGCCACAAAATGAAAACTTCAGGAACATCATATCCAAAATGCAGAACTTCTCAATCAAAGAAAGACTATTCCAAGTAGCCAGAAAGAAAGAATTTAAACACATATAGACAGGATCACATACCATTTAACCACAAATATTTTTTTTAAAAGGGAGGTATTTTCATATGATATTCTCAATGTCAAAAGATGTAGGTTTATGACAAGAATACAGAGAAAAATTGCATGTAATCCTAGAAAGGAAAATGGGCTCTTAATGACATAACAAGACTTCTAGTCTTGATGAAAAGACCAGACATGTAGAAACTTTGAAGTTCTTGCACAAGCATTAAGTAAAACATAAAAAGACATATATAAGTGAACAATCATCAAGGACTAAACAAGAATAGATTGCTTTGTTTCAAATTACTAAACATGTTTATAACAAGAACAAATAATAAAAGACAACCCAAAGCCAAACAATATTGCTTTTCTAGTCCTTGTCCCCTCCTATTTCCCTCATGAATTTAATGTGTTTCTACACTGAAATCTTTTTATGAGTGTGAGGGAGTAGGACTGAGGAAAATAATTTTGTCATAACTTCATTTCCTGAGTTTGGAGGAGAGAGAAGCTTATGGTATGCATACTCCCCTTCCCATATTCTTTCTTTAAATAATTTTCTTCTTATTAATCTCTTTTATGTGATAGTACTTTATTTTTCCTTCTTCCTCCTTTCTTTGCCAGTATATTCTTCTGTTATTCCTTGACTGATGGGTTTCCATTTGAAATATCTATTCAATTCTGGTTTTTCTTCAAAAATCTTCTGTTTCATTATAGTTACACACCTCCATCCCCATGTAATATTTTTCTTAATATTGCCCAATAGGATTTATTTTTTTTGTTTCAATGCTTTGTTTTTGCCTTTTGGAGTATCTGATTTCAAGCTTTATCCTTTGGAGTGAAAGCTGTCAAATACTTTATGATCCTTCTTTGGCTTAGTATTTGAACCCTTTCATTTTGGATGCTTATAATATTCTGTCTTTGATTTACAAACTCTGAAATTTGACTGTAGCATTCTTGGGAAATTTCATTTTGGGCTCTCCCTCCAAAGATAACTTCTGAGTTATTTCTATCTTCACATAGGTGTTGTTTTCAAGGTTTATACAATTTTCATTGATAATTCATGATGAAATATATTTTTAAATTGGTTGTGATTTTTAAATAGGCCAATTTTCCTGCATTATATTTCTTTGACCCCTTTTCCACTTCAATTATTTTCAAGGTCAATTTTCTTACTGAGATATTTCGAAACCTTTCTTCTGATTTCATTTAGTGACTCTTATTTCTTTTAGTTTGCGTATTATATCCTGTTTGCTTGTATTTGTTGTTATTTATTTTAATTTTCTGAAGTTTTACTTCTTGGGTAAAGTTTTTCAATGCTTATTCTAAGGTGACATTTTCCCTCCCTAGCTATTCCATTTTGCATATTTCATTCCATTTCTTCTTGGTATTCTTGTGGTCCTGATGACAAGGATATTTTTTTCACTGAAGTTTTAAATTGTCAATCAAAATGTGTTTACTGAGTATGTCATACTATGTACTAAGCCTTGGGAATGAAGTAAAAGACAAACTTAAGGGGTGCTTTTTCTCAAAGAGCTCATAATCTAATAAAAGAGAGCATGAAAACTTCTACCTGTTTATTGACACAAAAATTATATACATAGGTACATACGCATATGTATGAGTGCATATATATGTATTGTGACAAATGTGTAGATGTTTGTCTGTGTACATCGTGTGTTGGGGGAGACACAGAGAGAGAGAGACAGAGAGAGAGAGAGACACAGAGAGAGAGAAAGAGAGAGAGAAAAAGAGAGAGAGAGAGAGGGAGAGAGAGAGAGGGGGAGAGAGAGAGAGAAGACGTCAAAGCCAAGGTGGATAAGAGAGAGAAGACGTCAAAGCCAAGGTGGATAAGAATAAGCTTCTTACAAATGCTGAACTAAAGCCCTTTAGTTGACCTGTGGCTTCTTTATACAATGCTTACAGCCTAACTTGGTTTGTATATGTCTGAATTCCAGATAGATTCCAAAAACTTCTTTTTACCCCTCAGCTTGATGGAGGCATCTTCAGGTGATTCTCTATTTTTTCCCAGCTAATAATGATTTTTTTTTTTTTTAGGTTTTACTGAGGAATTTGTGGAAATATGTGTTCCTTTATATCCTGCCATATTATCATCATCTTGTAATATCAAATATGTTGCTTTAACACCCTATTTCCCCAGTTCTAGATACAGAAAATGTGGTAAGCTCTTTACATGTAACTGAAGGTATTGTACGTGAGAGTTTAACTGACAGATTTTTAGAAGATCCACTTGTGAAGATCCTGAGCCCTCTTTATTTTTTTCCTTTTCATATCATTTAATAGATTCATCACCTCTAATATTATGGTTATAATATTATAACCTCTGGTTATAATCTCTGTTCATATGATTCATAGATCAAAATATCTAGCCATAACCTCTCTTCTGAGATCTACTCTACTTTTTCCCAAATATTGTATGGGTATCTTAAATTGAATGTTAGGGTTCATTAATTATCTCATATATACCTGAAATTCAACCAACCAGAATTATTCATTTTTTTTCCCCCACAAACTATCCCCTCTTCTGAAATTTTTATTCCTATTGGTGGCAACATTGTCCTTCTACTTACCAAGATTTTTAATTTCATCATTGGTTCTAACTCCTTATTTGCATTTAGCCCACATATCCAATTTGTTTCAAAGTCTTTTTATTTTTATGTTTAAAATATCTCTATGGGTGTGTTTTTTTTTTTAAATTACAAACGTGTACAAATTACTTCTACTTTGTGAGATTACAAAATAATTTATCTAAGCAAAACTAATAATAAAATCATACACAATTACATGTACTTTCCTACCCTCCCACCCCATTGATGGTGAATGGGGGCAGTAAGAAGGCAATATCTGATTCATTTCATCTTCTCTCTACTTACCCTATTCAATAACACATATTCTTTGATTTGGTGACACTGGCCTTTGGCTATTCCATAAATAGAAGACTCTCTTCAGTTGTGGGCATTTTCCATTACTGTACCTAATGTTTAGGACACTCTCCCTCCTTTCTGACAACTAAATACCTTGGTTTCCTTTAAGAGAAAATTAAAATCCAACCTTCTGCAGGAAGCTTTCCCCAAGCCCTCTTAATTGCAATGCCTTTCCTTTGTTAATTATTTGTCATTTTCCATGTATAAAGCTTGTTTCGTATATATTAGCTTGCACCTTGTCTCCTCTATTAGATTGTAACCTTCCTGTGGATAGACTGTCTTTTGCCTCTTTTGTATCCCTAGCACATAGTACAGTGCCTAACACACAAAGGTGCTTAATAAGTTTTAGTGAATGAATGAATGAATGAATGAACAGTAGCCTATTTGTTACAGGCCTTCATCACCTCACATAGACACTCCTTCAATATTCTTCTTGTGGGTGCCCCTACCTCAATTTTCTGCCTGCTCCAATCTATTATCTACTGAGCTGCTAAAGCGATTTTCTGAAAAGACAGGTCTGATGATATTATTCTCCCACACATACCTTTTCAACAAATTCCAGTTGCTCTAAAAAAATCTTCTAGGATAAATATAATGTCATATTAAACTTTTAAAATTTGCCATAATTTGTTCCTTCTTATTTTTCAATAATTTTATATTGTGTTCTACTTGATGCAAAATACATTTTAATGACACTAACATTCTCATCATTTTTCATACATAATGCTATATCTCAAATTTTTACTGGCTCTGCTCAGTTGATGTTTCTTCTCATTCCCCAATCTCTTCAGCTAGAAATGATTCCTAGTTTCCTAATTTCTCTTCTCTGTTTTACCTGTCCTATGTGTTTATTGTATTATAATTTACATTATAGAATTTTTTATACATCATATCTTCCTTATTAAACAATAAAGTAAGGCATGTTAGTGAGGTCCTTTTCAATTTTTGTGTCCCAAATGATTAGAATTGTGGGCTGCTGCAAATTTTAAGTTCTAAATATTTATTTTTCATTCTAGTTCTTACTAGAGAAGAAATAGTTTGATTAAACTGGATAAATATAAGTTTCTCAAATTTCCTGTGTAGAAATCTTTTTTTTTTTTAATTTTGGATTTGGCAAGGCATGATGGGGAAAAAGTAAAAAAAAAATATAGTATGAGAATGATACTGTCTCAGATTAACTCTGCCTATTGTTCTGGAATAAAGGAAATTTGTCATATCATTTTTCTTGTGGTAATACAACCATAATATTATGTTATTAAATATTCAGTATATCCTCATTGTATCCCATAATGTGGCAACATTTTGCAATGGGGTTCTGCTTTATAGGCCTATTTTTAAAGGTATATAAGCCTTTCACTTCTTGCCTGGAAGAAGCCAGCTTCTTTCAAGGTATCATTTGTATCATTTTGACTGAAATTAGGTCTTCACTCCATTTCTCACACAATTCTGCACCATGCCATTGAACTTATTTTCATCCTCCACTCTAACCCTGTTTTTCAATTTGCATTTATGTTTTTCTTTCCACATTAGGACAAAAGCTCTCTGAGGACTTCCTTACTTGTTTATTTTGGCACCTCCAGTATTTAGCATAGTGTCTGGCTGATAATAACACTGCATAGTATCTGGCTGATAATAACACTTTAAAAATTATTGATTTGTATGTATCTTTATCCTGTATAGCCCTCCATTACAACATTATAGCCTTAATTTTGAAAATCATTTGTGCAGTTGCTTATTGAGAGAATAATGGAGATAAATTAATATCATGTTTACTGTAATACTCTTTGATCATAAAAGATATGTACCTTATTTTAAAAAAATGCAGATTTCAAATTTGTGAGTTAGTAAGTAGTAAGGTATTATAGGCAGGATACAACTGGATAAAATTTACCATACAATAAGTTATAGAGGAACATGAAGATACATTTTTATATGAAAAGGACTGCTTAGTTGAATAAATAATATGCTTCTGAGAAATCAAAGGCCTTCTGAAAAAAATCAATTATTTTGAGTACAAGTACATTTAATTTAAATTCAATATGATTATGCAATCATTTATTTTTCAAGAGACTATTATTCTTCAGTCATGGAGCTAACTACTACATAGGAATTTTTTTTTTAATAGCAGTTGTTGCCCTTGAGCACTTTCCATTGTTCCAGGACCTAGTGAACAAGGAAAAGTCATCTTCCCTGTCCTTAGGATGAAAAGTTCCAATTAAGCAGTATGTACTACTAAATGAGTGATTTGGGTATGTGTAATGACCTTACCTACAGAGTTATATAAGCACATTATCTATAACTTTGTTCAATTCTAAATTGACATATAACAGTTTATTTTTCTCTCCCTCCTTCCACCATTATTCAGTGTTTATATCTGTCTGTTGGCAGGAATTTTTATTATAGTTGTCTCATGTCATTCTAAAATGCCTGACAGATTGCCTGCTAAGTCATCCAGAATATTTTGAATAATAATAATGAGTCAAATAATGGAAACCTGAGACAGCAGAGAGAACTAAAATGCAACAATTTGTTTTCTACAAGGACTCATTTGAAACCCTTCATTCCCTTTAAGTATCAACACCTTTTAATGATTTCTGCTACTTAAACACTGTGTTCTTTATTCAACATAAGGTTTATGCACTACTGTTAGTATTAGTTCCATTTCATCAGCAGCTTCTATATAATCAAACATAACCACCCTCCAAGTAGTTACAAGTCAATAGAATAATGGGGAAAATACTGATCCCTCAACAGTTTTCCAAATGATTTAATAAATTGCCCTCAACTGGTGATGCTCATCTTTTTGCTAAATAGGAATTATTTCTTTATTTTTTGGGGGAAAAATATGCCAAGAAGATGAGACACCAATTCTGGCACTGAGAGACTCACTTTCTGGCTGTCATACCTAACTCACTAATGTAAAAAGTTTTTGATTGCAGCATAGATACTTCCTGGAGGCTGTGCATCTGCAAAAATATTTGGAGTGATTTTCTTTTCTTCTACAATGGCTTGATCACTGGGGATATTACAAGACAAAAAAATTAAGGCTTTAATTTCTTTATATAAAGAAAAGGACAGTGTATTGTTGCTCTGACAAAGAGAGAATAGACTTTGAATAAGCATGGGTTCAATAAACTGAAGGTCATTGTCTCATTGGTACTTGTAATAATGAGGATGGGAATTATTTGCCTCAGGAACCCAACAGCACTGCTATTAACTTTTGTCAGTATTCAAATGATTTTGCATACACCATTGGGCATACAACACACATGGTGTAATGAGCTTAAGGCAAGTCTATTTGGATTAGGATATTAATCATCACTATTATTCCTATCAATTTTTCTCAGTAAGCCTGTTCTTTTTTTTCTTTGGTTTGGTTTTGTTTCCTAAACCTTGGGATAGAGACAAGGACTTGATATGTAATTTTATTAGTAGAGAGAACTATCAGGTGATTAAAATTCCTCTGTCAATATACGCTAGTGCATTCTTTGAAATTTATAACCTTAGAAAGCTGCCTAGAATCCAAAGAGAATAAGTTACTTGCCCAGGGACACACAGGCAGGGGAAAGTTCTTTCCCGATTTACAGACTGATTCTCGATCCACCACACCATTATGCTTTCTCTCTAATAAGAAAATTTCCTTCTTCACCTTCTTTGTTACTAATGTTTTCTCAGTGAATGATGACTTGTCAATTTCATGCAGCAAAACATAGGTTTGTGGTGCCTATGTTAAGACCAAATGTGGAATTCTATTAACCATAAAGGTCTATTGGTTATGGATAATTTATTTGGTTTTTGAACCACCATCTTAAGAATGGAGAAACAGATCTGATGTTAAAAGATTCTTTATCTGCCATATACAACAGATATTTAGCAAAAACTTTAAACCTTGATATTAAATCAGTATTAGGTTTATTCATCAGAGTCAGATGATTATTAGACCAGGAAAGAATCTCAAAGATTCTCTCATAATATCCTGTCAATTTACAGATGAGAAAACAGGTCCAGAGAAATCAAGTAACTTTCCTGATGTCATATTAGTAGAAAGTCATACAAACTTATTAGATCTCTGATCTTTTGACTACAAAGGAGTCTACTGTACCATGTTATCTTCCTAATAAAAATAAAGAACAAGATTAATTTCTGTCAATGCCCTATATCAATTTGCCATGAATTTAGTAATACACATTTCCTAAAGCATCAACAAAGTAAAAGTGTAATATGCACATGAAAACCTGAGCAATGGTTTAATTGTTTATTTAATGGATGACTATATGAAGAGATATGGCACATTAATATGTAGAGCAAGGACAAAATGAGTATCATTGTATTTTTAATGAACAGATATCCAACTAAAATATTATTTAAATGAAAACCACATAATATTTTCAATCAGATGATTTATTTTGAGTCCAGGCTTAGTTGCTATGTGAGCTAAGATAAATCATGTTACTTATCTGAGTTGTAATTTCTTTACATGTAAAAGGAGACATAATAATATTTGTTTTACAATCCTCACTGGGTTATAGTGAGGAAAACACTTTGTAAAAACCATCTAGTATTGCTAAATGGGAGTTGTTTTATAATAATTCATTCTCTCAGTACTAATGTACTATCTGACATTTAATAAGTGAATAGATCACAGAAAGTCTAAATCATAAGTTCACAATGCAATGACTGACATCTTCAGTCTCTCCAAGGAACACATTTCTAAAAAATCAATCTAATGAGGACAAAAAAAAAAATCACTAATTGGAATAGAATTTCACTGGAGCTCAGCAGGTCACATTTAAAATAGGCATGAGTTACTTGTGGTTGTCAAGGTAACAGTTACTTTAGATATTCTTTAGGAAAGATCCTTCTAGGTTATCCTTGGGCACCCCACAGGTGTTAGCCAATGTGTCACGCTTTCCTATATAGATGCTTTGGGGATGTGATCCTCAAGAGGGCTAATCAATATGTTAACTTGTATAGAATAATACAACTTTGGGAGCAAGTGGGGAGAACACTTGATCATTCACTTTTCATCTCTCCTGAAGGCCAATCATGACAATAAGTCTTAGCATCTATACTTGAGAATTAAGAGAAATCATAGAAGACAATAAGGATTGAGAACTGGACTCATGGAGAAAAAATAGAAAGCACAATAGAAATTCACCTTTTTTTCATCTCCTTTTTTTGACATTATAGCGGTATATGTGGAATTGCTCAGACTAGTGCTTCAGCCACATTCTTGGGATCTCTATTTTATTCAGGAGTTTGGAATGAGATGTTATATTTTTGGCTAATGGAAGAATATGTCATTAACAAATGAAAGTGTTATCAATAAATATTATAGAATAAATGCAAATATTAATCAGCTTATTGGGAGGAACCTTTTATCTTCATATACATCTCTCATTCTAGCACCTATTAAGTATTGAACACTTGTGTGTTTGTAATATATTCAATTTAAAAAAAATAAATCATCAAAAATAAAATGAAAAACAAAAACAAAAATCCAGAAATATATTCTAAGTCCTCAAGTATCTTAGAGTATATCTGGGGAAAGATGCATAATGCATCTGAATATCTGAGGCAGTAGCAAGTAATATGAGGCAATAATATTTAAATGCTCAATAGTGCAGAGTATAAGTCTGATAATTGTTTAAGGAAGGAGAAAACATAAACAGAAATAGATTCATTCACTCTATGCGTAGTGGATTCAAGAGGTGGGAGATGAGCTGAACTTCAAAGGATAGCTAAGATTCAAACAGATGAAGAACATCATAGAGAGGGAACATGAATAAAATTATAAATTAAGAAACTATCATAATGTGTTTGTTATAGAGAAAAGAAGTACATCATTGAATGACCATTTTTGACCTCAAGAAAGTGATCGATAATTTTGCTGAGTACATGGATTTTTTTTCTTTTTTTATTATGTAATTAAGTCTAAAATAAACTCAAACATAATTTAAAAAAAGAAAGTGATTGATGGAAATATATCTACTTGCATATTGATTATATAGAAAAAAATTGGCCATTATAGGTACATGGACTAGATATAAGAATGTCCTCCGCATGGTTAGTTTAGCTTATGCATTTTATTGTAACATCATATTACCAATATTAATATGAAATCTTAAAAGATCCACTTAAATTTCCATTCCATTGCTAATTACAATGTAAAGCTATGGTTGTAGTAGTGTTCACCATGTTATACATTAGGATCATTGATCTTTTAATTGCATATATTATTTTCAAAAGGGTTGAAAATTTCTCTTCACTATAAATACCAGAATTTGAGTACTTTATTGCTATTACCGTATTATTTGCCATAAGTACTTATTATTTTCTTTTCCACAAGGAGATAATTCAGCAAAATCTAAGTTTCATTTGTGTTTTAACTTCCTTTTCTTGACAAGACTAGAGTTATGTTCACATTAAGGTTGGATAAAACAAATCTGTCACATAATAATGAATTAATTATGCCAATACTATTAGAAGTGGCAAAAGAATAAAAAGCACTTTAATTGTTGCAGCTTCTTTATTTATTACATATCTGTAGTCAGATATGTGCAGATACCAGCAGGTAAAGTTGACACCTAGCTACTACATGATGTAACTGGGTTAGAAGCAATGCAAGTAAAGCAGCAGTGAATGTCACCACTACCTGTATGACATTTATACCATTTACATGCCCCAATCTCCCAGTTCAGAATCCTGTTTTTAAAGTGATGGCATTTTTGTTTGTTTGTTTTATTTCATTTTGCCTTGTATTGTTTTTTTTTCTTAATTCTCTGTTTCTTTATTCTCTGTTAATTTTTCGGAATTCCATTAAGAATCCTTTCGATAGTGAATTTTATATTGTAGAATTAAAAATTATTTCAGTACTTTCAACCAATAAATCCAACTTGCCTTGCATAGAAGATTAAAAACTCCATGTCAGAAGCCCACACCTCCCTGCAAGCCCAGCTAAGCTGCCTGACTTCCTCTCCTGGACCTGAGCCATGGTGAGAAGATCATGCTCTTCTGCCCCTTCTTCAAGTCACTTGTGGGAAAGGATGTGGTGGTGGAACTCAAGAACTGCTTGAACATCTGTGGGACCTGGAGCTCTGTGAAGCAAAATCTCGACATCAAACTATCAGAGAGCAGTGTTACAGATCCAGAAAATATCCTCACATGCTCTCTGTGAAGAACTGTCTCATCCAGAACTCTGTAGTCAGATATGTGCAGCTGCCAGCAGATAAAGTTGACACCCAGCTGCTACAAGATGTAACTGGACTGGAGGCTATGCAACCAAAGCAGCAGTAACTGTCACTACTACCTGTGTGACATTTATACTATTTACATGCCCCAGGCTCCCAGTTCAGAATCTTGTTTTTAAAGTGATGGTGTTTTTGTTTGTTTTATTTCATTTTGTTTTGTATTGGTTTTGTTTGTTTGTTTGTTTGTTTGCAATAGATAGTGCAGGGAAGATGTTATTCCCTGTAGTGACAGAAAGGATGGGGAGGGGAGGGGGTTGTTCTGAAAAGCTTTCATCTTATATGTAAAGTGTGAGTCCTGGGAGAAAAAAAAGAAAAAAAAAACTTAATGTCATCTTTACTCTTTCCTCTCCTTTAACCCATATATAAAATTTATTGAAAATTCCTTCAATTCTTCTTTGATCTCTTCTATTTCTGGCCCTCCTCACTATCCAAATAAAATGTGCATGTGTGCCATGGACCATATTGCCAATCTAGTAACACTTATCAAACTTTTCTCAGAATAAAGTATTTTTTAAATGTATATAAAGCAATACATAGCAATCCAATGGAAAAATATTTTATTGAATTAACATTATTCAAATATATTTTAAAAGAAAAAAAAAAAACATTTCCCAGAACCTAAATAAGACATGATAACCTAGATTTTTGTAATGACCTACCAATTATCTGCACATTTGCAGTGTCTTCTCTTTTTAATTTTCTAAGTACTTACCCAAATAATCTCCCTAAAGTTCAGTTCTTACCTTGTCACTACCTTGCTTTCCAACGTCCTGGAGCCCTGTCTCAGAAAAAAAAAATCTTTAGTTCAACATTTAAGATCACTGTGACCAAGCAACTACCTATCCTTATAATCTTGTTTCATAGTTTACATTTGAGTCAAATTTTCCTATTAGAAATTTTCCAAATGTGTCATATATTTTGTTTTCAGATTGTTGCAAGGGATCATCGATACCTAGAATTTCCTCCTTTCTTAAATTTCTCTACCAGTATTCTTATTTTGTTAAATATTCAAAATTTGCTGCTAACTCCTCCTTGAAGTCTTTAATCACCCTTCCTCAACTTTTGGTTATTAACATTCTCTGCCTCCTCTAGACACCTTATACTGACTTATGTACATACAAGTTTTGACCCAAATGGATTTAAAGTCACTAAGCAAAGAGACAGTTTTGTTTTTACATTGTGTCACCAATACCTCTAATAGGACATTGTACATAGTGAACACTTAATGAAGTCTTGTTGAATTGAATCAACACAAAGTTTATTAGTAGATTTAATACCATTACTATTACTCCACTCATCAAATTTCATCACATCAATTATTATGAAATATTAT
>CM053587.1:124385955-124413093 GCA_028646515.1 Pseudochirops corinnae
TAGCCACTTTAACAAAGGGCCTAGGGGCAGGGAAGATCTTTAGATTCCCATAACGGGGAGGGAGGGAGAGAATTTGGAAATTAAAATTTTAAAAATGAATTTAAAAAATTCCTTTAAATATAATATGGAAAAATAAAATACTATATCAACAAATAAACAAAAAGAAATTAAGAAGGGGATTGAAATTATGTCCATTGATGAATTTCATATGGAAGATGTTAGACATGTATAAAAAACCTCTATGGAAGGATTATAGAATCACTGCAGTCATATAACAATGTAATGCTCCTACTAGGCTCTCATAATACTGGAACACCTGGGGAGTTTACAGAAATATAATCATTAAAAATGGATATTTAATACTATATTGACAAAAAATATGCGTTGGTTAATTGGAATTTTCATTCTTCAGATTCTTGTTATAACTCTTAGGTACAGAGTAAATTTCACAATTTTTTTGAAATACATTGAAGTACAATATTATATTATCATTGTTATTTTTTCCAAAATAAATAAACAAGATAGTGATAAAGAAAGACATCCAGTGATAAAGAGCTTTAAAGGAAGTTTATCTTTTCAGTATGGAGTGTGGTATGAACGTTTAAAGACTATTCATATTGTAAATGTACATTTAAAAGCTGGGAAGTTCATAGCTCCCAATGAATTATGTAATTAAATAATCAGCATTAATTTATGTTTCATTCCATCAACCTCATACAAAAGAACTATAGTGGAAAGCTATTAAACTTTGTGAGTGAAATATGTACCTCTAAACAAAGGTATTAACGGAAAGTAACCTTGGGAAGATAGATACTTGTTCTCCTCTTGGTAGAATCTGTTTTCAAATACAAATTATTTCAGGGTAATCAACATATGTTGACTTTCCACAGGATGCACTATATTCCATTGCTTTCTGAGGTAGGCGCTCAGATAGGAAAAAGAAACAGAGGTATACAATCTTGAATTCTAAAGACATTACAGACAAAGTCTTATATAGGAGAGATAGTGGGTATTGGGGGCAGAAATATCAAGGTTTCTGTCCCACTGATGATATATACTGGCTGTATGACATCAACCTCAACCTTCTGATGACTTTAAGGATGCTTTGAGACTAGAAGTCACATTGCAGGTTAAGATCTGTTTTAGTAGATGAAGTTTCCTCATAGGGATTCCCTGCCTAAAACTCCACCCCCCAACACACACACACACACACACTATCATGGAGTTTAATTTATATAAAGGGAAAAGGTAAGACTTGGAACACATTGATGAGTTTACCACATAATTATCGTTCAAAATCACATAACTTTAAGAATGAAAAAGGTCTTAGAGTCAAGAATGTAGCTCATCTCATAACTGAATCCACCATCCCCTATATACTAGTTTCTATTTATAGAATGCTTTAAGGTATGTAAAATACTTTGCAAATAATATATCATTTTAAACAACAATCCAGGGAATTATGTACTATTATTATCCCACATTAAAAGATGAGTAAATTGAGAGACAGTAATTATTGACTTGGACTGGGTCACAAAGTCTGTAAGTGTCTGTAGTTGGATTTGAACTCAGATCTACCTGTTTCGTGGTCCGAGGTTCTATATACTGTACTACATAGTTTACTGGATTTTACTCATCCAGTTTTAGAAGACCTTCAATGTAAGAGAATACATCACTCCCTTAGGCAGTCCATTTGATCTGTGAACAGCTATAGTCTCATTTTAGTTTTCTTGTTTTTATCTGAAATCAACCTAAATTTGTCTTCATGCAAATTCCATCAATTACTAATGGTTCATTTCCATTTGGGTGAAAATAAAATTATTTTAATATTGGTACAATATCATAGTTGCTTTCAAATACTTGAGGGAAGCTTGTATTAATCTATCACAAAATTTTAGGCATCTACTTTAAGCCAGGCACTGTACTATTTGTGAAGGCCTCAAATTCGCACAGAACTTGATGTTGCCCAAAAGGACCAATGTTGTGGGGAGGAAACTAGACGGGAAACAAAGAGGACTGCTGGTGGCTGAACTCACTCACTTTCCTAGTCATAAAAAGAGTAGGAATAGAATCTGTCAATATTTTAATCCTGTGTCTTTCTGGAGTTTTGACTTTGAAGAGGAATTCCCTCACTAGCATTCTTCTGCTTCCTCTCTTCTATCTACATTCCCTTCTCTAAAGAGAGGGTTGGAAAAGAGTTTATCCTCGGTGGTAGAGCATGGTTCTCTTCTTGCTTTCAATACAATCGTTTTCATTTTATCCATAGGCAGAAAAAGTGCCAGGTTTTGAAGATTCTCAGCCTTTTTAGTGAGCTATAGCATTATTAATAGAAACAGAAAATCAATATCAGGTCAGTTGATCCTAGACATCTAAGAACAGAAACTGGAAAGGGAGAATTGCAGTTAATTTACACAGTGAACTAAACCCACAGAGCCTGTACCTCTCCAATGTACATTCTACATAAGAGTACAAATAAGCAAATAGAACTATTGGCAATGATCTGTTCATCTATCTATAGAAAATAAGTATAAAATATTATTGCAACAATTTACAAAAAGCTAAAAAAGAGGAACAGAAAGTTTGGGGTTTTAATTTTCATCTGGAAAAAAAAAATGAATCAGGAGCATGAAGGAGAGATATTAGGAGGAGAATGTTTCTCCTTCAGCCCTCTGGATTAACTTGGGGCACCTGGGCATGCTGAACCCATTCATGCCATCTGTCCTTCATTTTACATCTCCTCAGTATTTGTCCCAATTGTCATTCTCAGCTTCTGTAAAGACAATGAAAGTTTGCTGTTTGGAAGTGTTATTTAAATTCCTTAAATTATTAGATTTTCCACAATAAAGTCTCCAAATTATATGATATTTATTTCAAATCCTAATTCTGGAAAATGTAGAAAATCAACATAGCATTCTCATTAAAGGTTCATATAATTGCCTGCATTCATAGAGAAAATAATAATATATCTTCAAAAGTTTTTATAAAAATATATAAAATCATATCTAGGACATATACAAAACCATAAACAATAACAACAAAATATTGTTTGCTGTCAGTGCTTTTTTTTTTTTAATTTTCATTATATCTCTACGATTGACAGTGTACAGTGGATGTAATCTCAAAGTGAGGTACTAGTTGCCAAATGGGAAGAAAAAGGAAGAGGAAGACCTCCTACAGAAAGTTTTTCCCCCTTTTTTGATGTTTGTATCTCAATGCACTAGTGTCTAGGGAAATCAGCAAAAAATTCATGTAGGATGAAAACATGAAGTGAGTTTTGAAGGAAATAGTCTGTTCTATCATGATCTCCCTCAGTTTTCTGTTCCCCAAGATAAACGAAGGCAGTTCACTAAAGTAAAATTCACATAGTAAGGAAACAAGGTATTTCATTATCCTGGATGTCCCCTGGACTGTCATTAACTTTTCAATATCCTTATTAAATTGTTTTACCTTGAATTGAATGTAATATTACAGACATACTCTATTGTAAGCTACATTGAGATGATCACTACATTATTCCTAGAAACTATGCCTTTCAATAGAGCTTAAATGTCATTAGCTGTTTGTTTTTGCTTCATTACACAGAGGATGCATATTGAGCTTTAAGTTCATGAAAATTCCCAGTTCCTTGTTAGGCAAATTTCTATCTAATACTATCTCCTTAGTCCTTTGCTTCTGAAGTTGATTTTTTAAAACCACTGTAAGATTTTATTTTTGTGGGTTTTTAATTTGTTATAATTTTCTCTATCCTTGGAACATTATGCTTAGGAGAATCTCACACAAAATGTGCTTTAAACTACTTTCCTTCTCTTCTGCCTTTCTCAGCTTTTAATTTGTTATTGCTCATACATCTCTTCTGTCTCTTTTAATAAAATATGTTAGATTTTGTGAATGAGATTATAATTAAATCAGTATTTTTTTGCCACCCAAAACTCCATCTCTCTCTACAAGTGGAAAGCAAATTAAACATTTACTAAGACATTGTTTTGACTATATAGTTAGAACATTTTATTTACATTGGTTTAATTTATTTTTAAAGAAAGTATTACAGTCATCCTCTGGTGACCATATCATTAAAAATGTTTAACTATCATTAACTTGTTTCACTCCAAAATTCTTTCAACTATACGACATGACTATCCCTTTCAATTTGGTTATTTTTTACAAGCTTTTAAAATTCAATTTGATTTTTCATCTAACAAGTTAGTTTTCTGAATATGAAAAATACCTGAGATGACTTTTTTTATAAAAATAAATCACTTAAATTTTTATAATGTTTTCTATTGCTTACCACATATAGTTTCTACTATTTTTTTCTAGAAGAAAAAAATAAAATAGCAACATATAGTGGCATGAGATATCTCTGTTCTTCCAAAATATTTGACCTTTCTCATTTCTAGATCCATATTTTGCAACATATTTCTTACCATGCTTATCTTTTACATTAAAATAAACAGTTATTGTGGTGTATATTACTTTCAATTGGAGAGTTTTATAAAGTCCTTTGCTAAAATTCTCTACCTTTTCATCATCTAGTACACATGTTGACATACAATGGTGAATTATTTTCACATTGCTCTCTTTTACATACTTATGAACACTGCTAAACAAACAATGTCAGTCTAAGATACCCATAACTAGCTGTTCACTTCCCAAACATTTTCCTATATGCATTATGTGACTTTAATGGGCATTTGTGAGACAAATCTATATAACTCACAACATACTTATTTAGATGTTCCTTATTGTCCCTAGGAAAGACTGAAAAAAATCAAACTCTTGAATGTAATAATCATGATCTAATCATTGTTGTCCAGCTCAGAATGTCAAGCACAGTGTCTTATACATAGTGAGCACTTTGTTCAACAAAATCCATCTAATTTTCTTAAGCTCTTAGATTGAAAAAATAATTGTTGCATGAAAATGAGACCTAAAAAAATATATGATTAAATGATTTAACAAAGGACAAAACATTTAATGGGAACTTCTTTGGTATTATGATTATCTGCCTTTCCTATGACAAAATATTCTATACAGACTTTTAATCATACATGCATAGCTATGCATACAGACATAATTAATTTTGGGAGATTTGGTCAGTGATTTATGATTCTTTCAATTCCTTTTGTAGAAAAAAATGATCACATAAAAAAAATGAATATTATATCATGCTGGCACATTGTCTGGCCACTCCAAGAATTTAATATCTATATCTTCATACTCCAATTCTGATCTCCTATCCACTTTTTCCAGATGCATCATTTTACTTGAAATCAGTTCTTTATTCTCATAGTGACATTCACCCATGTCCTATTTTTTCAGGCCATCATTTTTCTCCTGATCCTACATTTACACCCACAAAGTTTGAGCCAAATTAACCAATTTTATTAATTTACTCATATACATGTGAATTTCTTAACCTGTTACTTTATGTAATGGCAAGCAAAGAAGTAATTAACACCTTGTTTCAGCTATGTAGCTGACACCTTCTTTCAGTTCAAGTTTCTTCCTTGTCAATGATTGAGAAGCAGAATTTGTGAACCCCACAAATTGTGAAGCCTAGAACCTCTGAACTCCTGTTGCTGATGCAACAGGAAGGGGAGCAGCTAATCACAATATATGAGGAGAGGCCCAGGCTAGAGACAGCAGAAATGAGAAGGGAACTCTTGTGGTGGAGAAGCAGAAAACTTGTGGTATCCTGTCACTCTATGTTTGTCTGTTCTGTCTTTGTTGATGTTTGTTTGTGATACTTTGTATGGAAGCTATGGGACCTTACTGGAAGCCCTGAAAGAGGATTTTCTAGTTGTCTGTTTACAGAAGTCCTGGAGGAGGGTTTTGGAGGTCTTGGGACTTTATTAATGATTTGTGTTGATCTCTTGGACCTTGTTTGTGGGTCTGTGCTGATTTCTATACTGATGATTTGTGTTGAGTTCCCAGACCTTGTTGGTGAGTCTGCATTGATTTCACAGGCAGATAGTGAATTGATCATGGTGCCAGCAATGTGTATGAATAATATTATTGGCTCTGTTAAACTTTGTCTTCCTAGAAACAAAAATTGTGAAAGACTTAAGGTGGACTGGATATTGTGAGCTTCAATATAGAATGGGAATTGGACAAGGAACTGGACAAAGAACTTGACAAGGAATTGGGAACTGCCTGCCTTTGAACTCAAATGAGAGTTGGATAGATTCAGGCAGGAGCTGGGAGCATGGAAGAGAAACCTTGGAATCTGAGAGTCAGCCTTTAGTCAGGATGGAACAATCTCTTCTTGGGTAACTGATGATGACTGAGAAGATTTTGATTTACTGTAAACAAGGGAGTGAGAACTTTGACCTTTGTACTTCATGTCCATTAAGAAGACAAGCTTCCTTAAAGATGATTGAATCATGAACTTGCTAAAAGACTGAGTTACTAAATTCTTGTACTTTGTTTAAAATTAGGTGGCTACTTTTGTGGAAACTATGTAGCCATTTTAGTGATAAGTTGTTATGTCATAACATTGTGAATTCTGCACTTTGATTTCTGTCAATGTTTTGTCTTAGTTTATTATTGAATAAATAGAGAGTTCACTATACTATGTAATCAGAACCTTGACGCTGTTCACAGCAGCAGTCCTAGGGAAAGCTGCATCTGTTTGTCTTTACACTTTATTCTGTTTTCGTCTTTGTGATATCAGGCAGCTCAATGTTGCAGTAGATAGATTGCCAGACCTAGAGTCAAGAAGACCATAGTACAAATCTAGCCTCAGACATATATTAACTGAATGACTCTGGGAATATCACTTAATCTGGTTTGCTTTAGTTTTCATCATCTGTAAAATGAGCTGGAAAAGAAAATGACAAATTATATCAGTATCTTTGCCAAGAAAATGCCAAATGGTGTCACAAAGACTCAATTACGACTGAACAATAAGAAAATCTTCTAATACCAAACCCAGGATCCTTTCCATCATAATGTCATATTCCTTCTCTTGAGTTGTCAAGTCTAGTACTTGAAGAAATAAAAAAAAAATCCAATTCACAGGGCCCACTGCAAAATAATGCTACTTTACCTCGACTTGTGACTCATTACAGAATGATATTTCTTAGTTTTATAATTTTAATTTTATAATCCATTTGATTGACCTTACTCTGCAGAATTCTAAAAAAATTCTGTATTTCTTAAACCTAGTCCAATTCTATTTCTTTAGTGAACCAATGATTTTATCACTAACTCCTCCAACATTCCTAAATATATGTGACAAATCAGGAAAATGATAAATGTTGGAGAATATGGGGGAAAAGTTGTATACTAATGCATTTTTCCAGAGTTGTGAACTGGACCATCCATTATGAAGAACACTTTGGAAATATGGCCAAAGAACTATAAAACTATGCATACCCTTTAAGCTAGGAATACCACTCCTAGGTCTGTACCATGAAGAGATCATAAAAATGGGGAAAAGACTCATTTGTACAAAAATATTTATAGCAGATCTTTTTGTGTTGCAAAAGAATTGGAAATTAAGGAATGGCTGAACAAATTGTTGTATATGAATCTAATGCAATACTATCATTCCATAAGAAATGGTGAGCAAGAAAGAAAAAAAAAACACTGGAAAAACTTACATGAATAGATGCTTAGTGAAATGAGCAGAACTAAGAGAACATTGCACACAATAAGAGCAACATTGTGAGATGATCAATGTTGATAGACTTGGCTCTTTTAACCAATGCAATGACCTGAGACAATTTCAAGACTCCTGATGGAAAATGGTATACATATCCAGAAAAAGAACTATGGAGTCTAAATGCAGATCAAAGCATACTATTTTTTCTCTTTTTTTTTTCTTCTCATGCTTTTTCACTTTTGATATGATTCTTCTTTGCAAATGTAATGGTGATGGGATTTGAAGATCTTCCATGCCGTTTCTATTGGCAGGCTGACAGGTACTTAGCACCTAGTTTCATGTTCATAGTTGTGTCAGATTTTGAGGTCCAGAGATTGTGAATCCCATGGTGGGATGAACTTGATGCCATACCAGGAGGGTGTGGGGCAGGGAAAAGCTAATACCATGGATAAGGAGAGGACCAAGCTGGAAAGAGAAGAGATTTTGAAAACAGTACTGGTGGTGGCAGAACTTCAGAGAGCCAGCTAGAACTTCTGCTCAGAATTTCTGCTGAGAATTGTCAGGTACAAGAACTGCTGAGAGCTGTACCTGCTAGGAGTGAGCAGTGTTGAGGCTGAGTAGTTACCGTGAGTGGGGAGAGAAGTATCCTTGCTTGAGGAAGTAAGTGAGGAGAGGAGACCTCTTCATGGCTACTATAATGACTTTGACTTTCTAGTTTTGGGACTCAGCATTCTGATATTTGAATAAATACTTTGGCTCTGTCTTCCATGTGGAGAGCCTTTTACATTTTGTGATTCACAACTACACCAGAATATTTATAGTTACCATGGGTGTTGTGAATATTGAATTGTTGTTAAAGTAACTTTATTAATATGCAAATATATTTAATATGATTGCACATGTATAACCAATAGATTGCATGATATCTTGGGGAGTGGGGAAGGAGAAAGAAGGTAATTTAGAACTCAATATCTTATCTAAGTGAATTTTGAGAAAGAAAAAAAATGCTGAACATTTCCATTACTGGGGGGAGGTTCATTGGGTACAGGGAGATGAGTGGTATATTTGGAAATGATTGTGACATACAACAACAACAAAAAATAATATTTAAGTTTACAATTAATGATTCTTGAAAATGTGGTAAGAGATGATAGGTCCCATGTAGAAGTCAAAATCAATCCATTCCCTTGATTGAATCTCTCAGCATATTTTAGACTTTATAAGTTAAATGTATTTATTTTCTTTTTAAAAAATGAACCAGGTATTTCATAAATGCCTTTATAAGGAAATAAAAAATCAGAAGGAAAAACAAAAAACTATCCCCAACAACAACAGAAGTGATATCAAGCAAGCATATATTTCCACACTTAACCAGAATCCACACAAATTATTTGCTCTACTAGAAAATTGACAATGACAATAATAGTTCATACTTTAATTGGTTCTTAAGCTCATAATTACTTCTGATTTGGTTGAGTAGTCTTTGTCGAATTAATTCACAGTTTAAAAGTACTTATGTTAAAAATATTATTTACAGCAGCAATAAAAATAAGGTACATGATTCAATGACTAATCATATTTTATTCATTCATTCATTCATTGCTTTTTGCAGGGCAGTTGGGGTTAAATGACTTGCCGAAGGCTAATTTTTGTGTTAAGTGTCTGAGGCCACATTTGAACTCAGGTCCTCCTGACTCCAGGGTCTTTGCTCTATCCACTATGCCACCAAGCCACCCCCAACAAACCATATTTTAAATAAACATTGTCGTGATGACATGATGAGTTTTCCAATAGTTTTAAGTACCTGTTATTCTTCCTTTACGAATATTACATGACTAAGTGAGTATAATGTAGCTTGGTTTACCTCTTTCTTAATTCTTTTCTCTTAATGGCAATAGTATACTGTGACTTGACCTTTCAATTAGATTTTTTTTTTAACTCTGCGAAAAGGACCAGTAAATCAATTCTTCTTTTAAAATCAATTGATATTAACTGAACAGGGGAAATAATGGCATGTGTCATTTTTATAGAAGAAATTGTTCAATTTAAAAAAAAAAACTTATATCAGAAAGTGGGAAGAGAGATTGAAAGCCACAAGTAAGCAGAGATTTTAAGAGGAGGAAAAGAAGGAAAAGAAAGGGAAGTATAAGGAGAAAGAGGAGAGGGAAAGGCATAAGGAGGAGACAGAAGAGGAAGAAAAGAGTAAGAGGAAATGAAAGACGAGGAAAAGGAATAAAAGGTTAATCTGGTAATAGCAGCTTAGTAATCATATGAATAAAACTTGTTAACACAGATATCTACTACCTTAAACACATAAAAGAATGATAATTCCATTATCTGATTATTAAATTTAAAGAATAACTGCATTTTCATTTCTTTTGATAATCAAGTTTATTCAACTTATTTTTATTTTTCCAGATCTTCAACAAATACCCTGCTATCATGCCACATTATGATGTGAAGATGACTGTCTTCTTTTAAGGCTATGACAGTACAGCAAACATTTAAGCAAGTTCTACAAAAATGAAAAGACTTAAAGTATTGCCACTCAAAAACATTTTCTTCTCAACTCCCTCTAACAAACAGTTAGATTATTTTATAATAATACAACTAATTTCCATATTTATGCACATAGTTGAGAAATAAGAGCCTAGGAATTCATGAAATGAAAGAATTAGTTATGGAATTGTAATCAAGTTAAAATCTTTTCATTTTGCAAATGAGCAAACAAAGAGCAAATTAACTAACTCTCAGAAATCCACACAACTAGTGTTCAAGACATGATGTCAAAAGAGGTTTTCTTGATTCTAGATCCTGGGCATTGCCATTGAAGGTGTTAGCATCAGAAACCACTTTTGAGTTTATAACATTTTCCAAAATCTTGTGTTTTTATTGCCTCCTTAAATGATTATATTATTCTCTTAAACAAAAAAAAAATCTTTATCATTTAAAAAGGTGATTAATTTTTATATTTATTCCAACTCTCATCTTCTTTCCCAAACTGTCCAAATCCTAATGGAGAACTGAATTGATTGATATATTGAATTGATATAATATATATATCTTTTACCAATTTAAATGGTAAAATCTTTTTTTTTAAATTTTTTACACAACAGTACTTTCCCTTTGTCTTTCAGCTGTAACTGTGTTCTTAAGAAAAAGCCAAAACAGACACATTCCCTAGGAGTATTATTATCTTTAGGTGGGACTAGGTAAAGAGATTAACTCCCTCTCCACCAGTCTTTTCTTCTCTTCTTATGCATAGATCACGTTGAGAAAAAGAACAGGAAGACTAAAATCTTGGAAATATTTTTTTCCTCCCTAAATCCCCTAAATATATCCCTATCCTTCACTTATATATTGTCCCACCACATTTTAAGTGTTGTTCTCTTGTCCATCTCCTAAGCACAGGGTTTCAGGTGAGTTTGTGAAAATAAGAAGAGTGGATCTTGGTACAAAATAATGATCATAGATGGTGGTGCGGAGAACGGCTGAACTCTATTGTAAACTTCTTCCCAGACATTAAGATATGCTTTATGGACCATCATTGTATGCACTGAGGAAAACTTTGTGCTGGAATACAAACTATCCTGGTAGAATAAAGCCTGACCTTCCTTTCCATCTTTTGATTGGATGGAAATTTGGGTTTCTATAACCTCAGATTTTGATTGAAGAAACTCTTAAAAGAGTCAATATGTTCCCCAGCTGTTGCATTATTATCACCTGCTTCACAGGTCACAAATTCACCACTATTCCACCTTTAGTTTGAAATACCTCCTCACAGCTGGGATCTGCCAGAGTCTTTTTTTTTTCCTTAGAACATACAGCCAATCTCTAAACCTGGAAAAAATCTCTCACCCTTGAAATTTTCTCACCTTGAAGTAAAGTCCCAGTGGTTCTTTCCTAGTTATAGCTCTGAGTAGAATGGTAGAGAAAAGTTTCCTCAGAAAATATAGAAATGGTCAAGAAATGCACATTGAATTACAAAGCATTTGTAATATAAAATAGAGAAATTATTAGTTTCACAAGCTGCTCCATTATGAACCAGAGATTCCCATATCTATAATAAGGCTCATGAGATAAAGAAGCAATTTGAATTGTACAACCAAGAGGTGGTGAGGGACCAAAGTAGTCCAGTGCTTATATAAATGATGTTAAAGGGATCACATAACCAGAGTTATTTTGGACTAGGTAAAACAAGACATGCTAACTATTACGATTGGATAGATTGAGTACCACCATGAAGACAGAGAGAAGTAAGTAATAGGGGAAAATAGAATAAAATTATGATCCCAAAAAACAGAGCTTCAGAGTTCTTCATCACAAGGTGAAACACATGTGGTGGATGAAGAGATAAGGATGGGTTGCTCATTAGGTACAATTGAGATGTATTGGTGGAGTACATCAGAGGCGTTGAGTAGATTGAGGAATTGGAAGGTTCGAGTATCTGAATTAACATCAACTCATGTGTTGAATTTGACTAGTATGAGGGATCCTGTGTATTCCTCCATAAATTGTCTTCCTTTCAGAATCCTTTGTCATATTTTTATACCTTTCTTTTCTAAAGCAAGATGTGGTTATGTACAGTGCTGATTAACTCCTCACACTAGAAATCCTTAGGGAATGATTGAAGTCACAGTTTTGGAAAGAAAGCATTACTGGCAGTACAAAACACTAAACTAATTATTTCAGATGATGTACTGCTAAATTTCCCAGGGTGGAAAATTTTCTTATATGGTATGATATAAAGCTATAACCTCTCTGTTAATTTACATTTCACTTTAATTTCCTACAACATATATCATTCCTTTACTTCATTTAATTATAATTTTTTTTCTTGAGCTATGGTATAGTATACCAGTGTCAAAAAGAATGGGAGCAATGTCCTGAAAGAATTAAATCATCGAGCTAAATCCTTCTTAAATAAATCTGAACCCCACCTTAGTAGAATCAATGATTTCAGTTGTTTTGGTAGATCACTGTATTGATAGACTGGGCACTGGGACACAATCAATTAATTAAATATCCCTTATGCTCTTGTTCATTCTTTTGTGGAACAGACACAAGGTCTAATGATTAATCCAAAGGTGACTCTCTGGTGCATCTTTCTTAAAGTAATACTAACAAATTCTGCAGCCATCTGATTTGCATTGGATCTGAGAAAAGAACTGAACCATGATTACCTGGCAATTTGCTAAATTATAAGGTCATTTTTTTTAAGTGCAAAATCTGTGTCATTTTCCTTTTTCTACCACCAGAATAGAAGTTATGCTTTTACTCAAATTCCTTTTCAACTTTTTTTATTATTACAAAATCTATAAATACTTATTTTAACCTTGATGTATTTATATAAACATAAAACTGAATGACTGAGGCTTAGGAATTGAATAATATATTGTATAGATCTCATAAGAGTTTTAGAACCTGTCCTCAATAAAAAGTGACAACAGTATGATTTTATTTTACTTGATTAAGGGTATTGTGCCTACATTATATCATTTTATTTCACCTATAACTATGCAGATAAAATGTAAAATATTCGGTTAGTAGCACATCAATATTTTTCCCTTAGTACTTTCTAGTTCCTGATCAGAAAATTGAAGTGAATTATTGTTGGCAATTTATTTAGAAGTTGGAATAACTTAAGTAAGTTTCCCTCTTTTACTCATGAACCTTACTGAGGATTGCAATTCTATAACTATCTTAACCTGAGCAAAGCCAAAGCAAAGAAAACAAATTCATGGTAAGTTGGGATGTTATTTGAATGACTTTTGTTCATAAAATTTAATTAGTTTACTGTTAATTTTTTTCCTGGAAAAAAATAATTAATGTTGAATTCTTGGAAATTGATTATTCTTATTTCCAAAAGCACATTAGTAATTTAAATGCTTTGTGGACTGCATCCCTTTTTGGATTAGAATGCTATTTAAAAAAAAAAAAACTGAAAAGTGATAATGAAAGAATTTCAAAAGTAAATAGGATATCTATGAAGCTGACTGCAATTCAAATCTTATTGTAAAAAAATTCAGGTAATAATATTTAATAAATAACTGACTACTTTGAGTGAACTCTGTTTAACCACGTGTATCAGCAAGCACCCTA
This sequence comes from Pseudochirops corinnae, assembly GCA_028646515.1. Lineage (NCBI taxonomy): Eukaryota > Metazoa > Chordata > Mammalia > Diprotodontia > Pseudocheiridae > Pseudochirops > Pseudochirops corinnae. The sequence continues at coordinate 124,399,664 of CM053587.1, forward strand.
GCATATTCAGGAAACCTTCTAGCACAGGTTCTTAGATCTACTTTTCTAAAGGAAAGCAACTCAAAATGGGTTAACAATCTTACTTTAATCAATCAAATGTATATCATTTACCTAGTTTGGGGGAGAAAGTCAGCACCCTGAACGTCAGAGAACACAAATAGAAGTTACAAGCACTCAAATAAACAGATCAACAGATGGGCTTCCAGTTGTGTGACCATTACATCCATACCTAGTCAGTTAGTAGAGACGGAAGCACCAACATTTGGGTTTTTCAAAGTTTTGGGGCTCAACAGCTGCTCAGACTCTTCTCTGGCCAAATCACACAGATCTTTCCAAAGTGAGCCACAAAGCAAAAACTCACATCAGGGCACATACAGCCTTGTCCTGGATCAGAGAACGTCACATCCCTCTTGACCCACTGACCAATGACAAAGTAATAAGGTGTAGGCATTCCTGAAAAAGGAGCCTTCTGCCACAGTCTCCATGTGACTACATTCAGCCTGTTAGGGTGCAGAGTATACTTTCAAATCAGGGAAGGTTCTCAGAGCCACTTAAGCCTATCAAATGTCCTAGAGGCAGGGAAGATATTCAGATTCCCAGAACACCACATTTGCCCACCAAAAAATAAAATCAGTTATTCAAGCAGGAATGGAAAATTCCACAAAGAGAAATCAACTTTTTTGTAAACAAAAATAAAGTGGTTTATGGTCTTATCACATAGAAATCAGTACAGTAGTTTAATGAATGAAATAGAAGAAGAGTGATCCAAGTTGACATGTTTATTTGCAATTTCACTGAATCAGAATTTGAAAACTGGAAGGGACATCAATAGTTATCTAACCTGGATTCATAATAGGAAAATATTACTACTGCTGATGAAGTCCTACTGGTGTGTCTCCCTGTACTATTATTCCTCTCTAGGCTATATTCCTATTCCTGTTGTTAGTCCTTTCTAGTTATGTTCAACTTTTCATGATCCTTCTTGGGGCTTTATTGGCAGATAAATTTGAATGATTTGCCATTTACTCTTCCAGTTCATTTTGCAGATGAGGAATTTGAGGCAATCAGGGTTAAATGACTTGCTCAGGGTTATATAGCTAGAAAGTATTTGTGGCCAAATTTGAACTCAGGAAGATGAGTCTACCTGACTTCAGTTTTTATGCTCTATCCACTGTGCCACATAGCTGCCCCATGTTCCTGACTCTCCAAAATGTTGTCTTCCCAAACCTGGAAAGTTCATTATCACAGAACTTTATATGAGTCCTGCAATTCACACAAAGAGTGTATTATCTTCCCCAAAGTCTTTCAGTCTGATTGTATGATAACTCTCAGATAAAACATATTTTAAGGAGGAGTCCCAGGACAGCCATGTCTTCATTTCTCTCCAGATTGTACTACTGACAGTCCTAGACATCCTCAACTTTGACCCAGACTGATATATTCATCACATCTCTGCCCTTCTCTCTATCAAATTTCTTTTGTGTTTATTCTTTCCCTATTAAAATATAAACTCTGTGAGTTTATAGGACTGTTTTTCTCTCCTTGAATTTTCATATCAAGAGTATACATAGTCACTGACACATAACAGTTATCAAAAGTTTTTTGACTCATAAGCCAGTAAACTTAATTAGATTTTATTAAAAACATTTTTTTTTAAACAGAGTAGCAATTATCAGCAGTTACAAAAATATTCCCTTCTACATCTGGATTAACTCTTTCAGAGATGTGCATAGGTCTATAGAGAAAATATGAATGTACAATAAAATGATACTGTCCAGCAGATTTGCAACTAAAACACTGAGGGTAATGCACAACCTTTGATAATTGGAGTCCTTCTTTTAGTTGATTACTAGAACAACTCTGTTAAATAAGTTATCACATTCTCCAAAGCTGCCACCTGCCTCATTTGACTGTCTTATTGACTCTGCCTCTTCTTGGTATGACTCTGTGCTCCCAGACAGATATATTGTCTCCTAATGATTTAATCTCTTTAGGTCATTGGGAATAGGTAGGAGTTTAATATATCACTAAACGTAAACTTAAATCATTGTGGGATTGTAGGAAAGGTTCTTAACCTTTACTTCTCAGTTTATGGATTAATTTATTTAATGAAAATGTCTGAGTTGTCAAGGTTCACATTAATTGAGATTGTGGGGTGATATCCTATCTTTGCACCTTTAAAAATCTAATTATATTTAGCTTTTGATCATTTCCAAATAAGATAATTCTGAATAATAGAGGTTTTACATTACTGAGTCACTGCAAGAAAAATCTATGATTATTTATAACTAGAAATTTGACCTTCAATGATTTTTCATTAACAATCCTGACATTTTTTGTCTTTAAAATTTCAAGAGTAAAATAGTGCAGCTATAATTAAAGTTAGGCAAAGTAGGGAGCTTTCTTAGGGCTCATGAATCAGAGGATCCCAACCATGGTTACTTTCAATTATGACTTTAAAAAAAATAAATTTCCATATGTTTAATTATAAACATGTATAATTTCCGTGGAAGTTACATGTCAGCTACGATTTGTTCCAATAACGATTTAGATCTTTCAGTGGTCAACATTAAAAAAAATGGTGACTCAGTTTCCAAATAAAGCAAAATACAATTTTCAGTCTTACCTAGGACATACAAATTTAATTACTCTGGTAAACATATTACAATTTAGAAACTTGATAATAATCTAGTTCATACTTTAGTTAAATAGTTATATTTTAGGCATCCTAAGTTCAACATGTCCAAAATAAAATTCATTCTCTTTATACCTAAACTGTATCCTTTATAACTTCCTTATTACTGTAGAGGATACCATCATATTCACCTAGGCTCATCACCTAGGTGTCATTCTGAACTCTTTATTCACATTCAGGTATTGTTCTAATCAGTAGCCAAATCTTCCTATTTTCTGCCTGTCTGAATGATTGACTTTAACTTTTTTCCATGATCAACTGAATACAAACAAACTAAAAAAAAATCTAAATAGGCCAGACATATTTGTTATTAAATTATACTTTAAAGTGTTATTTTGTCCATTTAGCAAATTTATGACAATTTCATTAAAGCTTCTTTCTGTATTCCTCTTTTTTTTTGTAAATCAAACTGAAATATGCTATTTTTTTCCTAAAATATATTGTTTGACCTGTAGTAAATGTGAGAAAAATGACATTGATCATAAAATAATTTTTAAAATGTTGTGAAATATTCCAAAATCATGAAATTTGGCTCTTTGAATTTTGTAAATCTTAAATCATTTCAGTATATTTTATACACATTTCAATGGCAGATCTTAAATTTCAAGTAAATTATAGCATTATCTGATATCTACCTAGTGATTTAGAGACTTACCTGTGCTTTACTTTATGTCCTTCATTCCTCCCAACTCCTCAGACTTTGCACCTTACTCTTTTTTGAGACTTTCTCTGGGAGCCCTGAAAAACCTCGAACTCTATTCGCCCTGGAAATTCATTACAGTTCTGGACTTTTCATATTGGAAGTACCTTCTACCCCTTAGAGACTTCTTAATTAATTCATCACATAACTTTCATTTAAGTCAGTGGTTCTCAACCTGTGAGTTATGTTCAATTTTTAACAATGAAAATACATCCTGCATGTCAGATACTTACATTACGATTCATAATAACAGCAAAATTACAGTTATGAAGTAGCAATGAAAATAATTTTGTCATTGGGGGTCACTACAACATGAGGAACTGTATTAAAGGGTCACGACATTAGGAAGGTTGAGAACCACTGATTTAAGTGAAGAGGTCCAGTCTAACTATGTCCTTATTCCTCTCTACACTGTAGTCCTGACTCTCTAACTGGACATCATTTGCAAGTGCTCATCACAAGATACCTTCATTCCTTCCCCCATTGCTTTCCTACTTCTTTTAATGTATTATTTTTTTTTCATTAGATAGTAAGTTATATCTCCTCTCCCTAATAACTCAGGAGGACTTTTTTTTTATATTGAATATATACAATGATTCCAAAATGAATCTTGCCTGAATTAACAAGGAATTAAAACTAACTTAAGAAGGGAGTGGAATATAACAGAATGCAGACCAAAGGGAGAACAGTCCTTAAAGCATGCATAATGCTGTCAATTTGCTGACAAATAAGGGGGATATTTGGAACCTAATTCTGGAAATATTTGACAGTGTCCTCAGTGCAGAGCTTGTGCAATCTTGCTACAGTGGTCTTCTTTCTGCTTCCTGTATACTGAACTATTATAAGCTTCCAAGTAAAGAGAAAGGTAAAAAATAGCAGTCTACTCTCCCCACCTGGGCTGTCACAAAATATTAAGCTCGTGGCACAACTTCTTCTTATTTTTTGTTTCTAGTCTGTCATAGACCCAAATATGATCTTGTGTTCTTCAATAGGTCAAAAGACCCACCAGAAGTCCCACAGCTAAACCCAAAGAGGATCCAGCAGTGAGGAGGTCTTCCTTCATCTAGTACTAAAGTGGAACTCCCAGGACTCTGAAGTACTGCTCTGCAAGCAATGGTGTAACTTAATTATCAGCTATGTTACATACCAAGGTGAAATCAGTTGTGGGAGGAAAGTTTATAGCTAACAATATTAAGGCTGAATCCAGTCTCTCCATGTAGTAAAAGTGGCAGAGAGAAGAGTATCCTTTGTTTTTGTTTGGTGATGATGGTGGTGGTGGTGGTGGTGGTGGTGTGTGTGTGTGTGTGATTGTATTTTTTTTTCTTTTTATATATTTTCAATAAATAATCCACATATAATTAATTAATATTAATTGCTTGCTCAAATGGGGATACCAGTGGATTAAATGATAGTAAGGTGATAGGCACTAGCTATAATATTGAGAGAGAACATACTGGATGCAGACTTATTTGATAGCACTATAAGTGCAACATTGCTTCTCAGAGGTACTCTTGTACTCCTAAACAGGAAACATTTCAGTCATTCTCTGGTAGCCCAACCAGATAGTGTGTGTTTTGGGAAAAGCAGTCCTAAGTGTCACTAAAAATGTAAGCCTTATAACATTTTAAATGAAATGGGGGAGTCTGCTGTTTAAAAAAATATAAGTATATTTTACTTTTAAAGATATATTTCTCTCCTAACAATCCAGGATGCATACCTCATAATAGTAGTTCATCAAATTAAGTAAGGATATTATAGTATTAAGTATTTAACATATCAATTAATTAACATTTCCTAAACAATTACTGACAGAAACTGTGCTATGTTCTGGGGATTTAAAAAGAGTCCCAAAAATGTCCCTGGTACCAAGAACTCACACTAAACTGGCAAAGAAAACATGTGGACACAAATATACAAAGAAAACTTTATATGGAATGAATAAGAGTTGATCAATAGAGGGCAAGCATTTGAATTCAGAGACTTTGGGTAAAATTTCATGTAGAACGTGGAATTTTAGTTGGGAATTTAAAAAGAAAAAGGAGGTCAGTATTTGGAGCTGATGAGGAAGAGTGTTCCAAGTATGGAGAATGGCCAGAGAAAATGCTGGGAGGCAAGAGAGAGAATGTCTTATTGATGGAACAACCAAGAAACCAGTGTCCCTAGATGTTATGGTGTAAAGCCAAGCATGAGTAGCTTTCCAGAGGACTCCTGCTGTGAACAGCTCCAAGGTTCTGATTACATAGAATAGTGAACTCTCTATTCAGCAGTATATTAGAGCAAAACATTCACAGAAATCAAAGTACAGTATTTACAATGTTCACTAAATTGGTCATGTATTTTTCATTAAAGTAGCCATATAGTTTTAAACAAATTGCATTCATTTAGTGAGTCCTTAATCCAATCATCCTCAAGGAGACTTGGATACTTAAGGGACACAAAATAAAATCATTCAGTAAGTACTTAATTCAATCATCCTTAAGGAAGCTTGTCTCCTTAATGGACCCAAAGTACAAAGGTCAAAGCTCTATCCTATTCTTATAAGCTTGCTTGTTCATGCCCCTGCCAAACCACACCCCTAATGGTCCAGAAAGGCTGGGATAAAAAAGGAGGAAAGGGGGGACCAAATTAAAAAAAAAAACAGTGAAAATTTTAATTTTAAAAAAAGGGAGGGAAACATATGTGATGTTAAGATGGATGTCAAAGGGTTTTGACATCAATGCCCACCCTCTTCAGATCAATCCTCCCCTCTTGACATCAATCCTGTTCCTGTCCTTTTTAAAAATTTGTATTTCCCATACTTTTTAAAAATTTGGTTTTCCCACCTCTTTTTCCCTGCCTTTTTTTTTTATCAGTCCTCTCAGGACCACTAGGTGTGTGGTTTGGTAGGGGTGTGAATGAGCACACTTATGAGAACACTTCAAACCCTCAGCTCAGCACATAGCTGCACCTTCATACTCATGAGATGGAGCCTCTCTACTACAAAGCAGTTATTTGTCTGCCCAGAGACACAGAACAACATCTCCCCAGAGCAAGTGCCAGGTTTGTGCAATGCCTCAACAATACTCAACTGGATGTGGCTCCAGAGGACTTGTGGGCCCTCTCTGAAGTCAACATGCCCATGGCTTTTCTTGGAAAAGTGTTGATGCATGTGTTTCGGGACTATTGGCCATTGTTGACTGAACCAGAAAGCCTAACCTACTTCCAACTATGTCAATGTCCAGTCTCTGACCCAGTCCATAAATGGGAAGAGTCTGATCCAGGATTTCTCCCAAATCAGCTCCCTATGAAGGCTATATTATGTCTTAAGATTGACTCACCATCTTTTCCTGACTTGCAGGCATTTAAGGATTGAGAACTGAGCAGTGACCCAGATATAGATGCATGCAAGGGAACAAGGATATTAAAACATATGGATTTACATAAATGAACAAGAACATTAAACATTTTCTCGTGGGAACCTAAGAGATAACTTCTTTACATTCATTATATACACCCTGCCCTTTGATCAATACATGGGAACTGCTATGATAGATACTGCCTGGCTCGTGTCCAATCATTCTGTTGTGCAGAGAATAAGAGTGAGCCAATACCTAGGTTCAAGGTAAATTTAGATGTGGCTTTATTAAGCAAGTGCATGACTGCCAGAGAGTTCTCTCAAATTGGCAGTGATTTCTGGAAATGCAGATCTCGGTTATAAGGGCTAAAACCACAAAATAATAATAAGGATGGGAGCTAGCAGAAGCTATGACATACAGAATCAAAGAAGAGCCATTGGTTAAATCTATTTGACTCAGGGGAGTATGGTGCAAGGGTAAAAGGGTGCAACCCTTCTGTGAAGAGGGTGTCATTCCTGGGCACAGGGTGGAGAGGCATGGGATGAGAGGGACTGGAATTTCCCAGAACAGGCCAGGGTCATGTTTAGGGTAAAGGGGGTGGGAGCCCTGCTTAGTCAGTGCGGCAGGACAGGATGGTACCTAGAGAAGATAATGGTCCTGGTACACCATAACAATTCAGGGAGAAAATACAAAATGCTGATTAGAGGAGACAGAGTCAAGGAATGCCTTGAACAATATGCCCAGAAATGCCTTAAGCAGTTCCAAGCTATAATATAAAAAAGTGACAAAGATAGAGATACAAGAGGGACTTAATGGTGGACCACAAGTCAGGTAGAGTGTAGTAACCTGGGATTTGGGTTTGGGTACAACAATTCCACACTTCTCCGTTCAGCCCGTGTGCATTTTAATGCAGGCACCACAGCATCACAACTAGAGGAAGGTACTGACTACTACCACTGTCACTGTCTCTTAGAGCAAAGAAGTATTAAGTCTTTTTTGGGAGGCCAACATCTCAGGAAAATAGCCCTGGAAATTGTTAATGAGATCTTTGAGGGCATAGAGCATAGGATCCCTGAATGGATCACAGTAGCCCTGGCTAATGCCCTGTGCTCAAAACATGGCTAAACGGAAAGCTGCTCAGAAAGAGTGGGCTGATAGCCGCATGTCAGCTGTTCATGTGTCCACTAACTTTGTGCCTGTACTGAACAATAAAGCTGCCCAACTCCTTGGGCAGTAGATTGGTTGCTGGGATAAGGGCATCACCACTGAGAAGCAGTGGCTGATAGAGGACAAAGCTTGTTACTGGAGTTATCAGGCTACATCAAGCTCTTCTTGATAGGTGAGACTTGTGTTGCATAATGCTCAAGCTGAGATGCTCTTCACTAAAAATGCCAATGACTACTTGATTGGAAAGCAACCTGTGGGAGACATTTCTGAAAACAAGATCTACAAGCTCTTCGGCATGAACTAGTATAACCCTCTGCTTTCAGGAACAGTTTTTGCCAAATGGGCCAAAAGACTCAACAATAAACATAACACTATTTTGCTCCATGGCCCAGCAACAACTGGAAAGACAAATCTTGTTGAGGTCATTGCTCACAGTGTGCCCTTCTATGGCTGTGTAAACTGGACTAACAAATCATTCTCTTTCAATCACTGTGTAGATAAGATGGTTTACTTGGTGAGAAGTGGGGAAAATGACTTTTAAAACTGTGGAAGCTGCTAAAGCAATCTTGTGGGGGAGTGGGGGGGGGGAGTCTGCTGCACAGGTAGATAAAAAATGTAAAGGCAGCATGCAGATTGAACCAATGCCTCTCATAACCACTAGCAACACTGATGTGTGTGGTGGTTGATGGAAACGCATTTGTGTTACAGCACCAAGAAGCTCTGAGGGAAAAGGTGTTCTCTTTTGAACTAAACCCCTCTTTCAGAAAGATTATTAAGTGGGAGGTGAAAGAATTTATTAGACTGGGAGGGACAACAAATCTGATTGATTATCTTTCCTGTTTGAGGTGCCCATATGAGGTGTCCCTTGAGAAAGGCCCATATGTTTTTCTGTATTCATTCCACTCTGGCACAAATTTTGCTTGAGTCTCTGAGAGCAATGAGCAAATGCACCTACACAGAACCCTTACTCTTAGCCAGGTAGTCCTGCCCCCCCAAGACAATAAAAGGTGTCACTCAGAGTCTTTCTCAGATGCTGACGTGATAGACCTCCTGGGTCCCCCGCCATTGGCAAATGAGTGTCTTTCTACCTGTAGGGGTAAGGTCTCCTGAACACATTAATAGTAATGATCTCTCGATGTACTGTTTTGCAATGAATGCATGCTACTTAAAGACATAGAGAGGATTCAAGGAGAGAGGTTGTGGGTAGACAACAATGAGGCCTTTAAAGACATGATATGTATGTTACATCATAGGTTTGATTGTATTGAATGTAACCTGATAACTTTTCATGATGATGTGCTTGATGAGCAATAAAATGATTGAATTGTAGTTATGGGCTCTTTATTTCATAGGCTCGATTCGTGGTACAGAGAGGGATTTCTTCAGCAGTTTGAAGACTGGTTAGAAACTGCTGCAGCAACCTGGCAGAAAATTGGTGCCAATCCCCCTCCCCATAAATGCCACAAACCAGACTTTACCCTCCTAAAGTGCCCACTGAACCAGGGGGAGATAGTAGTTGAGGCCTTGTCTTGCCTGAGTATAAACATCTTGGTCCTTTTAATGGGTTGGATAAAGGGGATCCCATTAATTCCAGGGACTCTGGGGCCAGGGAATACAACCAATACATCAAGGAGGGAGTCAACCCTTATATAAAATACAAAAAGGCTGACCAAGAACTCATAGACACTCTTCAAGGGGATGGCAGCTTTGGTGTAAACATTGTGAGAGCTGTTTCGGGGGGGAAAAAAGACTCCTTACTCCTATTGGGCTAACACATGAGGAAGGTCCCCAAAACAAAAACAATCTAAAAAACAAACAAATAAAAAAGGTACAGGCCCCTTGAGTTGCAAGCCCCTACTCGGTTAACTCAGGAGGCGGAAGCTCAGGAGTGGTTGAAATTCCCAGCATGGCTGATGATGGACAAGAAGGGGCACTCTTCTCTGGAGGCACTGACCACAGAGTTGGTGAGTCCTCTGGAAATTGGCATTGATATACCAAATGAGGAGGCAGGGTTTATCACAACTAAAAGTACATGCCCCTGGATACTTCTCTCATATGACAACCATCTCTATAAGCAAATCTCAGCATCTGGGGGATCTACCGAACCTGCCTACCTTCAATACAGTACCCCCTGGGGGTACATCAACTTCAACAGGTTCCAATGTCATTGGAGTCCAAGAGACTGGCAGCGTCTCATCAACAATTACTGGGGTATTAGGCCAAAAGTGATCCGCGTCCAGATTGTCAATATCCAGCTCAAGGAGGTCATGGAGAAGGATGAGATGACCAAAGTTGCCAGCAACCTAACCTCAACTATTGAAGTGTTCACAGACAAGGACTGTCAACTCCCCTGTGTTTTAGGGAACACTACAGAGGGATGCCTACCTCCTTTTCCAGAATCTGTCTTCATGTTCCCACAACATGGGCACTGTACTGCTACTGATGGAAGTGTGGGGAGTGCTCGTGCTGCTTTTTACTGCTTTGAATACTTCTCTCAGATGCTTTGGACAGGAAACTCTTTTGATTATAGCTTCCAGGTTGGGGGGGCAGAGCCAAGATGGTGGCGTAGCAGCAGCAACATATCGCAGCTCTCACATAGCCACCCCAAAATACCTATAGCTTCCAGGTTGAAGATCTTCCTTTTCACCTTTGCTTTGCCCCATCCCAAATGTTAACACAGATGTCAAACCCTTTAGTGGACCAGTACTTGTACAGTCTGAAAAGAACAGGAAGTGACAGGAAAGTTCAGTCTGAAAAGCTAAAAAAAGAACATGTATGGGAAGAAGATGTTAAACTGGGAACCTAGCATCTTTCCAAGAGCCCAGGGATTTACCATCAGTGGGGCAGGAAATCCAGTGAGCAAAACATCTGAGCAAATGAGTGGTCTTGACATATGTCCTGGTTGGGACCTAATGGCATGACAGACAGGGATGCAAATACACTCAACTATACGGTTGACAATAGTCTAGTCTTCACTGAAAATGGGTGGGATGAAATCATATCCAAATGTGAGACTGCGCCTGTGAATTTCACAGCCTCATCTACTGCTAGATGGGTACCCACTAAGCTAACCAGTAATCAGGCTGATCCTGCTAAAGCTTCTGTTGATTATTCTGGGGTTGTCCCAGGGACAGTTTGGATGGATGGAGATATTTACCTTCAGGGACCTATATGGACTAAGATTCCTGACACAGATGGTCATTTCCACCCCAAACCAAGCATGGGTGGGTTTGGCCGTTATATACCACCACCCATGATTTTAATAAATAATACACCTTTCCCAGCTAACGCCCCATTTCTTCTCCATCCCCCAGTTCACTGACTCTCCAGTCACTTCATTTCTTACTCAGTATTGTGCTGGCCAGTTGACCGTGGAAATTGATTAGGAATCGAAGACCAAAAACTCTTTTTCTGTTGGAATCTAGAAGTCCAATTCACACAGGGTTACAGAGCTAATGTAGGGAGTGACTTCACAGTGGATGCATTTGGAAACTACGATCTCTACAGTCACACTATTGGGACCCATTATCTCACAAAACACCTGTAATATCAATCTCATCATTGTCATTTAATTAAACATTTATTCTTTTTTACATATGAAGAAGAGAACAGTATTAAAGAGTAATGTTTAAAACTTTTATTTTTGTTGATGCTTTTATTATTCTGTATAACTTATGCAGATGGTGCTGGAATGCTATTGGGTTTGAGTTCATAAATGGGAATAGCAGACATAACAGTTTCATGGAGAACAGAATAAGATTTGCTTCTATAGATGATAAGGGCAGATTGTTGGGAATGTAGCAAGAAGGCCTCCAGTCCTAATCCTGAGATACATTGAGAAGTTCTTTTGGTTGCTCTATAATGACCTACCTGGACCCTTAGTGTTGATACAAGGCCGAGTAGGTGATAAGTTGGAAAATGTTAATGTACCTATGCTAATGTATTATTAAACTTTAATACTCTCAGAAAATTCATATACCAGTGTCTCTGTGTTTTCATCTACAAAAAGCACATTTAAAAACACAGTAAGACAGATGGGAATGACTTGTGAAAAGAGCAGAGATCCTAAAGCTTACTATAAATTCAATATTTATTATGTTAGAGTACTTTATAAATGACATATAAACAAATGTGGTACAATCTGTAAACAGAAAATTACGTTTTTGGCTTGATTTAAATATTTGTTTTTTGTTTCCAATTTGTCCTTTGGATTTTTAGGGTTATATATCTGTGAAATGACACAAATAAAAGGATACTCAAAGCATACCAACATAGAACCATCATCGAAGCAACAGGGGATAAACAGCAAAATGGAAATGGGATTTATACAAAAGGCAAGTCAGGAATGTATCTTTGTTCCGTATCTGCAGAGTGATAACAGAGCACAGTTACTCCTCTAAATTTCCTATCCAAGCTTTATCATCATAGCATCTAAAAATGATCAGAGAAAAACCTCACTGCTGAACACATTTTCTTAGGGCAGTCTTTGATAAAATATCACACAGAGATTCTAATACATCATCCTAATTTCACTTTTCCATTCTTAAACTTTGCAAATAGACAATAGTCTTGGTAGTAGATTTGATGGTACATGGAGACCTTATATTTTTGGCTGTCTGAGTAGAGGCAATAAAACTTAAGTGAAAGAGTAACTGGGCCATTTCATTTTAGAAATTGCTCATTATGTAAGCTGGTGCCATGGTTCTCTTCAAAATGTGATACAATCTAAAAATGGATTCTGAAAAGTACACATAAATATTGATCAAGTGACTTGGAGCTGGTCAAAATTGTTCTTTGTAAAGTAATTACTTGACTGTGTTGTTCATCATTACTATGGATGTGGTGGCAGCATTTGAAAAAATATTATTTAGGTGTCTTTTGTTTACCTTCATTTTTATTTTAGTTTTCCACAGAATGCCCTAATTTCCTTATGTATAATTTCCACTACTCCATTTCCTATAATTCTATATGTATTCATATTATTTTAAAATTGTATCATATTGCACCTGCAATTTAGAAATGAATAGATTACTGGGAAGTCATATTAAATTTCTTACATCAATGTTGAACAACAAGATCACAAGAGAACATATCTTGATAACTCCAAAATTCTGTGCAATATTTTTTTTTTAGTTTTACTATTTGTCTTGATTTAGTTTTAAAATCTTTGTTGTTTCCACACTTTCTTCCTACTTCTGCCTTATACGATTGAACAAAACAGGTCTGATCCCTCTTCTACATTGCATATGACTATTATTCAGGCTATTAGAGATGTCTCTTAAATTTGTTTCATCTGCTAATTTTAAGAATGCATCATTTTGTTCTTGTATTTGAGTCATTAAAATATGTTCAACAGTACAGAAGCAGATACTTGATTCATTCCACTGGAGACCTCCTAGCAAACACATATTAAACTATTAACAACCTATCTTTTTGTTTGGCCATTCAACCACCATTGAGTCTATCTACTTATATTACCATTTCTACTCAATCATTACACACACACACACACACACACACACACACACACACA
>CM053587.1:124413593-124429152 GCA_028646515.1 Pseudochirops corinnae
TGCACAGGACATGCCTTTTCCCCCCTTTTTAACTTTGTATTTAAGTTCTACTAATTAAATTTGAGATGGGGTTTTGTTTCTTTTAATTATTCTGTATTTGTGTTCTGGTGTTTTAGTATACAATAAAATTTTAAAAAATAGGAAAACAAGAAATTATCAAGGAAACCTACCTTGATATTCCAGAAATAGAAGGTAAAATAGAAATTGAAAGAATCCACTGATTGACTATTGAAAGAGTTCCCCAAAGGAAAATACCTAGAGATGATGTAGATAGGTTCCAGAGTTTCCACATAAAGGATAAAATATTGCAAGCAACCAGAAAGAAACAAATTGAGTATTGTGGAAATATTATCAGGATAACACAAAATTTAGCAGTTTTTACATTAAGTATAGAGGGCTTGGATTGTGATATTCCAGACACCAGAGGAGCTAGGGTTAAAAACAAAAATCATCTACTCAGTAAAACTGAGTAGAATCATGTTAATGAAATGGAGGACTTTCAAGCACTCATGATGAAAAGACCAGAGCTGAATAAAAAACTTGACTTTCAGTTATAAGAATCAAGAGAAACATGAAAAGGGAAACAGGAAAAAAAAATCATAAAAGACTTACAATAGTTGAAGTGTTTACATTCATACATGAAAAGATGATATTTGTAACTCATGAAACCTTTCTCAGTATTAGGGTAAGTTGGACGGAATACATACATACACACACACATGCACATGCACACACACACATATACACATATATGCATATATATAGTCAGAAGAAAACTCTTTTGAAAAAACACTGTGTCAAAGGAGAAAATAGAATACCTGGGGGTCACAGAATATGATGGAGGGAAATACAGTCTTTTAGAACATGACTATTATGGAAATGGTTTGTGTAACTACACATGTATAACTTGTATTGAATTGCTTGCCTTCTCAACAAGGGTGGGTTGGGAGGGAGGAAGGGAGAGAATTTGGAATTCTAAGTTTTAAAAATAAATGTAAAATATTATTTTTACGTGCAACTTTGGAATAAGATATAAAGGCCATGGGTTATAGAAATCTATCTTGCCCTATAAGAAAGAAAGGGGTATGGGGATATGGGACAAAATATGTGGGATAATACAAGGGAGGGCAAATTGCACCAAGCGACAATCAGAATGTATGCTATCTTAGAGTGAGGAAGGATGGGAGAGATGGGGAGAAAACTTGGAATACAAAAATCTCATGGAAATGAATGTTGAAAGATAAGAATTAATTTAATTATTTTTTTTTAAGTATTGGAAACTAAGGGAGTGCCTATGACCATGTGAGAAATGAAATGATTATTATGAAAGCTTTATTTGAATTGTCGTTAAATTGGGAGTAGTGATTATTAATTGAAAAAAATAAAATAAGAGTATCTGGCAATCTGATGTGGTTGTTGTGATATTCTCCCACATGTTCACCACAATGTATTCAACAAGTAAAGATCATAGTAGCTTTCTCCTGACATCCGGTGGGTAAAAGTAGAATTCTTTGGTTATTTTTCATCCTTTGTTCTTGTCAAACAATAAACCATTTTATTTTTCTAATCCTATAATTTCCTGATGACATTATTTTCTGCTTTTTAGAATTCAATATTTAAAAATATATATTCTGTAGCCTTCTCATGCCCTTGGACTTTTCCACTGATGCTTATGTGATACACTTTTTTATTCTTCAAAGTGTTTCCATTTTGTATTTATACATAGAGAGAGAGAGAGAATAACAACTTAAAATATACCATAATTTAAAGTAACATAATATGAGATTACATGGCCTGACATGATACAACATATAGCACAGTATAATGATATATCATATGATATGTGAATAATATCATGTGTAATCACATAATATATTATTTCATATCATATTTCAATCAAATTAGTTCTCTCCCATGTCATCTCTCTAGTACTTGCTGCTCTGTCCTCTTATCCATCTTGACACCTTGGGATATCAGTTCACATTTTCACTGTCTTCTTCTCCTAAATCCCTAGTACTTTTATTTTATCACCAATTTCACTTTGGCAAGCCTCAGCCTTGGATCACTTCCACCATGTTTTTGCTCCTATACACATGGTTTTAAATGGAGGTTGAAAAATCATGCAACTGTCCAAATTGCATCTCCTACAAATTTAGGTTAGAGAGAATCTAGTACATGATGAAGAAAAGCTTTTTTGATTGGCTATATCACTGCAATTTGGGAAATCCAAAAGGCACTAGTTAGCAAAATATAATCTTCTACTTTGGAAATTCCTTTCTCTACAGTATAATCAGGAATGAGAAGAGAAACAATGCTGTTAGGGGAAAGACTGTGGGCCCTTTCCAACTCAGTTGATATGTGACCCATGAACATAGACCTTGATTCTTAACCTTAGTATTTTTTTTTCATTGTTGATGAAGGAAATTGGAGGCTAAATTCTAGTCTGATTTATGAGGTCAGGAGAATATGTCACCAAGAAATCCAGTTTTAGAATTTGTGATGAGTTTGCAACCAACTTGTCTATCTTTTCTGGCTGCAAGGAACAAGGACCTTAGCAAGCAGTCTTGTGGTAACCAAAATAAATACTCATCAAATATCCATGTAATCTTTAAACATTTATTTAGTGAGACCAATAATATTTAGAAACTATGTTAATCTATTCTTCCCAAGGTCTGAGGTATGTGAGGGTTGCTGTGGGTAGACTATTATATGAAATCTCTAAAAAACCAAAAACAAACAAAAAATATGGTTCCATCTGGCTACTTTTCACATCTTAATTTTATTTACTGTGGGAAGGTTGAGGAGAGAAAACAACATTTAGAACAGTTGCTATCAGAAATATGTTATAGGCTCTGGGGAAAGAGGGAAGGTAGTGACTTTGCATAGACCTGCCTCACTTAAATTCAATGCATTGACTACCAAACTGAAGGTATATAGAACCATGGTGATGATCTCATTACTGTATGATTGTGAAATCGGGATGGTTTTCCAGTAGTTTGCCAAGACATTTTATCATTTCCATTTCAATTGTCTTAGGAAGATTCTGAAGATCACCTGGCACAATAAGATACTAGACGATAAGGTCCTTAAACAAACTAAACTGCTATTCATTCAAGCTCGGTTTGAGAGAGTGCAACTCTGATGGACTGGACATGTTGTTCAAATGTGAAACTTACTCTTTCCAAAAAGACTATTTTATGAAGAAATCACACAGGACAAGCATTCACATGGTGGTCAGAAGGCCTTTCTCAGGCTCTCTCTTAAGAACTTTGGAATTGATTGTGTGACATGGGAGACACTAACACAGGACTGCTCTGCATGGTATGCCAACCAGAGAAAGTGCTATACTGTATGAGCAAAGCAGAATTGAAATAGCTCAAAGGAAATGCAGGATGTGTGAATTTAGAGAATCCACCATAAATGTTGACATGGACTCTTTGCGGCTGACCTGTGGTGTAGCATTCTGATTCCCTGATCTGATTAGCCACAGTCAGACACATTGAAATTTGACTCTAGCATAGAGATGGCCTTTTGGTTTTCTTCAAGAATAAAGGACAATAAATATTACTAATATTACTTTATTGTCTATGATACCTTTTGGGAAGATGCAGTTTCCTTCCTTATCTCTTTTAATTAGGTCTATTTTATTTTTTTTTTGCTTTTGCTTTTTATGAGATCAAGTTTGCTATTCCTGCTTTTTATTTTAAACTTCAGATGAACCATAATATATTCTGGCCAGCTCTTTACCTTTGTCTGTATCTCTCTGTTTTAAGTGTGTTTCTTCTAGATATATTCTAGGATCCTATTTTTTTTTAATTTATTTATTTTTAGTTTTCAACATTTGTTTCCACAAGCTTTTGAGTTACACTTTTTCCTCCCCACCTTTCCCCTACTGCCCAACCCAAAATAGCAAGCCTACTGAATATTCCTTTCCCCATTCAGTTCTCTCTTATATCCTACCCCATTGCCCAAATAACTTCATAGTAGAGCAAGTTGGATTTCTATATCCTAGTGCCAGTACATCTTATTTCCCAGTTACATGTAAGAAACATTAAAAAAAAAACACACATTTGTTTTTAAAACTTTGAGTTAATTTTTTTTTCCCTTCTTCACTCCTCTCCCACTCTCACTTGGAAGATAAGCAAACAACATAGTTTGCACATGTGTAGTTATGCAAATCATTTCTTTAGTAGTTACATTTTGAAAGACTAACTATATTTCCCTCCATCTTACCACCCCACTTATGCTATTTTTACCTTTGACCCTATCCCTTTTCAAAAAACATTTGCTTCTAACTTCCCTCTCTGACAATCTGCCCTCCCTTTCATCATTTCCCCCTTATCCCCTACCCTCCTAATTTCCTGTAGGGTAAGATACCCAATTGAGTATGTGTGTTATTCCATCCTTAAGCCAAATTCAATGAGAATAAGGTTGTCCCATTCCCTTTCACCTTCCTGCTCTTCCCCTCCATTGTAACACTTTTCTCTTGCCTCTTTTATATGAAATAATTTGACCTAATCTATTTCTCCCTTTCTCCTTCTCCCAATATATTCCTCTCTCACCTCTTAAATTTCATTTTTTTAGGTATCATCCCTTCATAGTAGACTCATCCTGTGCCCTCTGTCTGACTATGCATGAACACACATATGCTCTCTCTCTCTCTCTCTCTCTCTCTCTCTCTCTCTGTATATATATATATATATATACATATGTGTATGTATGTATATATATAAATATATATATATATGAATATAAATAGTCAAACTTTAATAAGTTCCTTTTGATTTTTTTTCCTGTTTACACTATTTTCTGTTCAGTTCTGGATTTTTCATAAACAATGCAAGAAAATTCTCTATTTCATTGAATGACCATATTTTCCCCTATAGCATTATACTCTGTTTTTCTTGGTAGATGATTCTTGGTTTTATTCCTTGGTCCTTTGACTTGTGGAATAACATATTCCAAGCCCTTCAGTCCCTTAATGTAGAAGCTGCTAGGTCTCAGGTTATCCTGATTGTGTTTCTGCAATATTCAAATTGTTTCCTCCTGACTGCTTGCAATATTGTCTCCTTGACCTGGGGACTCTAGAATTTGGCTATATTACTCCTAGGAGTTTTCCTTTTGGGATCTTTTTCAAGAGATGATCAAAGAATTCTTTCAATTTCTATTTTGCCCTCTGGTTCTAGAATATCAGGGCAATTTTCCTTGACAATATCTTGAAAGGTGGTGTCTAGACTCTTTTTTTTTTTTTTATCATGGATTTTTTGATAATGGAAAAATAATTTTTAATTATCTCTCCTGGATCTATTTTCCAGGTCAGTGGTTTTTCCAATGAGATATTTCACATTGCTTTCTATTTTTCTTATTTGTTTGGATCTGTTTAATAGTATCTTGATTTCTCATATAGTCATTAGCTTCCAATTACATCTAATTTTGAAGGCGTTATTCTTTTCAGTAAGTTTTTGAAATTCCTTTTCCATCTGGCCAATTTGGCTTTTTAAGGCATTCTTCTCCTTACTGATTTTTGGGCCTCTTTTGCCACATTAGTTAATCTATTTTTTAAATGTTATTTCCTTCAGAGTATTTTTGGGTCTCCTTTAGCAGGCTGTTGACTCACTTTTCATCATTTTAATGCATCATTCTAATTTCTCTTCCCAATTTTTCCTCTTCTTCTCCTACTTGATTTTAAAAATCCTTCTTGAGCTCCTCCTTGGCCTCTAATCAGTTCATATTTTTCTTGGAGGCTTTGGATGTGGGAGTTCTGACTGTGTTGTCTTCCTCTTACTCTATGCCTTGACCTCTTTTGTCCCCCAAAAAGGATTATATCGTTTCTTTGTGCTTCTGTTGCTTGCTCATATTGGCAGCCAATTTACTTGACTTTTGAGCTCTTTGTCACAGCAGAGCTCTGCTTCCAGACTGGAGAGAGCTTTGTCTCAAATCCCTGGGGCTTTTGTAACTGCTGGAGCTATTAGGAGAGTGATGTCTCTACAGCCCCCACAAGCTCTTGCTCACTGACCATATACCCTGAGACCACCATCCAATATCATGATCCAGATCAAAGCAGGTTACAGTGGGAGCAATAACCCTCTGAATGGTCACTTGGTCCCCCTACAATCTGCAGGCAATGAGCTCATGAGACAGCCAGACAGCAGCTGCCTCCTGTGCCAACCACCTCCAATACCTGTAAAATATGACTCTGAACAAATTTTTGAGCTATAGTACCCACAAAGTGAAAGAGAGAAACAAATCTTCCACTGACGGCAACCTGACAGACCAACAGGAAGGGTCGATTGCATCAGGCAGGGGGCTGAGGAGTCCCACGTGAGCCACACTGTCCCCAACCAGTGACATAGACTGGCCAGAGAAGACTTCAGGAGAGTGAAATAGCAGCAGCTGTGGAGTGTTTCAGAGTTGTCAGCTGAGAAATGTCAAAGAGAAAATAAAAGGTCAGTAGGGAACTCTGTTGGAAATGTGTGAAAGAAGAGCATGGTCTCGCCCCTGCCCCTGGGTCAAGAGGTGGTGGCAGCAAAACAGCTGCAGTTGATGTTGCCTGGGTGACTCTAGAGTTCCTGCCATGCATAACTTAGGGGGAGCAAGCAACCATTAAATGGTGAATCTGTCTTGCTTTGATCTGCTTGGATATGTGTTGCTCTCTTGGGTGGAGGTCCTGGGGTAAAAAATGCCAGTGTGCCAGAGCTTGTGGTGGATGCAGAGAGGGCACCCTCCTCATAGCTCTGTCAATTGCAAAAACTCCAGCAATTTGGGACACAGCTCTCTCCATTCTGGAAGCAGAGTTCTACCAGGGTAAAGAGCTCAAAAGTCAAGTAATGGGTTGGCAAGATGATCAAGCAGAGGAAGCACAAACAGACCATACAATCCTTTTTTTGTGAACAAGAAGGATCTAAACTTGGAACCAGAAGAAGGCAATGAAGTAAAAAATCCTGCATCAAAAGCTTCCAAGAAAAATATGAAATGGTTACAGGCCATGGAAGAACTGAAGAAGGATTTTGAAATCAAGTTACAGAAGTAGAGGAAAAATTTGGAAGAAGAATGTTAATGATGCTAGAAAATCATGAAAAGTGCATCAACAGCCTGCTAAAGGAGACCAAAAAAAAAATAAGGAAGAAAATAACACCTTAAAAAATAGACTAACTCAAATGGCAAAAGAGGTCCAAAAAGCCTATGAGGAGAAGAATGCCATAAAAAGTCAAATTGTCCAGATAATTCCTTCAAAATTAGATCAGAGCAAATAGAAGCTAATGACTTCATGAGAAATCAAGATACTATAAAACAGATCCAAACAAGTGAAAAAAAATAGAAGGCAATGTGAAATATCTCATTGGAAAAACCACTGACCAGGAAAACAGATCCAGGAGAGACAATTTAAAGATTATTAGACTACCTGAAATCCATGATTTAAAAAAGAACTTAGAAATTATCCTACAAGAAATTCTCAAGGATAATTGCCCTGATATTTTAGGAGCAGAGGACAAAATAGAAATAGAAAGAATTCACCAACCATCTATTGAAAAAGATCCCAAAAAGTAAATTCTTATGAATATCATAGCCAAATTCCAGAGTTCCCAGGTCAAGGAGAAAATATTTCAAGCTGTCAGGAAGAAACAAATTCAGTGTTGTGGAAACACAATCAGGATAACACAAGATCTAGCAGCTTCTATATTACGGGATTAAAGGTCTTGGAATATTACATTCTGGAGGTCAAAGGAGCTAGGATTAAAATAAAAAATCACCTACCCAGTAAAACTGAGTATAATGCTTCAGGAGAAAATATAGTCATGGACTATGTAACTGACAAAAATAGGTCAAAAGATACAGAGAAGAGTAGAAAGTGTTTTGTATTGCTAAGCTTATTTGACTAACATAATCATCATATTTCTATATATTCAATCTAAAAGTGTTTTATCATTACGTCTGGTTCTTGGCAAAGATATTGGAGTGTTTTGGCATTTCCTTCTCCAGTCCAATTAACAGATGAGGAACTGAAGCAAACAAGGTTATTTGCCCAGGGTCACACAACTAATAAATGTCTGAAGATGGATTTCAGCTCTTGAAGATGATTCCAAGACCAGGGCTATATACACTGTGCCACCTAGCTGCCATGAAACATATGAATATTAACATTAATAGATTTCTAAATAAGAAAGGAATAGGGAAAAGTATCCAAATCCTTTAATAAGCATAACTACTCAAACCAAGGATATTCACTTCACTTCAACAAAGCATCTGTTCAGCATCTTCTGCATGCTGACTTATAGATGTTATCAGTTTAGACCATATGTCAGCAATAGTGCTAAGTGCTAGGAATATGAAGACAAAAACGAATGGGTCCTAACTCTCATGAATATACACTTCA
This sequence comes from Pseudochirops corinnae, assembly GCA_028646515.1. Lineage (NCBI taxonomy): Eukaryota > Metazoa > Chordata > Mammalia > Diprotodontia > Pseudocheiridae > Pseudochirops > Pseudochirops corinnae. Next base: position 124,421,968 of record CM053587.1, read on the forward strand.
GTTTAGGTGATGTTGGTACAATCAGATAATCAAATAAAGTCTTATTTTTATTTTTTGGCTCTTGTCTGTGATTTTTTTTTTTTTCGGTGTGGGACATGCTCAGTATGGAAAAGTCCATCATTGTTGAAAGTTTATCACCCAATTTGTAACCTGCAGTTCAAAAGTACTGCTTGGATCACTGAGCAATTAAATGATTTTCCCAAGTTTGCACAACTAGGTTTTATTAAAGGCAGGATTTGAATCGAATACTTTCAGAATATGTTATTATAAAATATATAATAATATATTAAGATATATGATATAATTATATAATAATTAATAATTAATATTATATAATAATTACTATATAATGATATATTAATAATAATATAATATTATTGATAACCCTCTGTATGGTATGTCATGTTGCATATGAAGTGATATGAAATAATTTCAAGAGACAGAACTCAAAAACTACAGAATTTGGAAAGGTCTCAAATCAGAGGTGACAACAAACAAGTTTTGTGAAAAAGCCAAGGTATTATTATCAGATTCCCTGATGAATTTGTGAACTACATGCAAGAATTCCATGGTGGTTAAAAACACTACAGACATAAGTAGTCTAACTAGACAGAGTCAAACAGATTTCTAGCTACTTGGCTGACCATGTAAGAAGTTGGAGTTGGGCATCAGAGAGACATGAATTCAAATGTCAACCTAGACACTTGATAGCTGGGTAACCCTGGAAAAATCAAACGACTTCTTCCAGCCTCAATTTCATCATCTGTAAAGGGAATACAAAAATGTTTCCTACCTCACAGGGTTATTCTGAGGATCCAGTGAGATGGCATATGTTTAGCACTTTGAAAACCTTGAAATTCAATATAAATGTTAGCTAAATTTTTCAATTAAGAAATTTTAAAAAATTTCTTAAGAATTATCTTTAAATACAGATAGGTAAAATATGGGAAGGTTTCATGGTGTCTATTAATTTTGCTTAGAAATGATACTCTGAAATGCATGAGTTACTTATTTTTGCTTCTTAAAAATTCGAAAGTAGAGGGATAGAATTTTACATTTGTGCTGACATGGAGGATCAAAAGTGGCCCATCTGGTTTGTGAACAATAACCCATTCAGTTTTGGAAATGGCAAAAAATGAATAAGAGGAAAATAAGTGTTGACAAGAGAAAGCACCAGAACAAAAAAAGCTCTCCGACATTGATTGTTTGCTTTGATGTGAAAGAAACCAGGAGGAATAAAGAGGTTGATGGCCTAGTCACGGTTGTGATAGGTGCTTTTTTTTTTTTCTATTTCAACACACAATAATCAGAATTTTCCAATTCCCTTAATTCTAACTAAGATCAATTTTTTAAAAATAAAAATTAAAAGGTTCATTTAAATTTGCTCCTTAATATGTATTAATGGTGTCTGTTTTTCCATCTCAGCCTAGAAATTGATATGTTGAGTATAGAAGATTTCAATAACGTTTACTGAGTTACTAAAAGGGAAAACTCAATAGGCTCTCCATTGTAACTGATTTTTACTAGCAGTTTAAGATTTTTTTAAAATAGTGTTAACAATAAAACTTGATGAAGTATGTTAAATGCCATTGTTTTAACATGGAAGACTGAGGAAATAGGTGATTAAGATTCTAGAAACAATTCTTCCTTGCAGGCTTACCATGCAATGATTTCATAATACTCATTTTAAATTTATATATCAACTTTTGCCCTGAGCAAAGAAATATCAGTTCATTATGAAATATACTGAGCAGTTCATCACTTGAAGACATGCAAATAACCAAGGAATTTGTCTAAAGAAAATTTGTGTAATTTTCCTTTGCAGAAAAAGAAATATTAATTAGCTACCATCCATTGCATTTATTCACTTCTCTTCTGATTTAGAAAAATTTTTTTTTTAAATTGAACTACCTCTTTTAAAACTTCTGGGCCTATACTTGGCACAGAAGGGGAAAGAAAAGGGAATAAGGATTTATATCATGTCTATGTGCCAGACATTGCAATAACACTTTACAAATATTATATCTTAAAAATATTATCTCCTAGAAAAGACAAAGATTTTGTTTTGTTGAAAAATAACTCTTTATTATAACTATGTCACCAAAAGGTGAATCATGTGATGAATCTGTGACAGGTCAAAATAGAATAGGTAGAAATAACTATTTTTTTTTAATACTTTAAACAGTTGGTAATTATAAACTAGTCAGACACCACTACTTGAAGTGTGACAATAACCAAATCATCACAAATTAGTTTGCAAACAGTAAATAGTGCAAGAAAAAAGTGTCAGCCTCATCCTAACTTTATGAAAAATGTAGCATGTAAGACTAATTATAATTATTTTTGGTGAATTAATTAAAAAACTAAGCAATTTTTCTCAGAAAAGTTTATTTTTCCTTTTGACACTGATGGTTTTGACCATATATCTTTCTTATTTTGTTATTATTACTGTATATTTTTATAATGAACCATGTAGTAGTAATATCAGAAATTCAAATTATGTGCTATAAACATACATATGCATATATGTTATATATTTCTATATGTGTATTACATATTGAATATAATGTACATATCATTCTTCAATTCCTCAGAGAAGAGGAGAGCAAAAGGGAAGAATAACTTGTGAAAAGTTCTGTGCTGCACTGGTGTCCATATAAGTAAAGAGAATAGAAGGAGCCTCTCTCCTCCCCCTGAATCTTAGATGAATAACGTCAGTCATATTCATACAAGGAAAGAGGCAAGAGTCACAAAGCATAGATGCAAGATGGATGGGGTGTAATCCTTATCATTGAACAGAATTTCCAGTTTCATCAGGCCTATTTACATATTCTAGTATTGGTGAGAATTAAAAATATCATATCAAATTGCTTTGCAAACATTAAAGTCTTTTTTTTTTCATTAGATTTCTCTGGAAATAGCATCTCACACATCAATGTGCGATAGGACTTCTACCTGTAATAAATCATAATATCACCATATCTTTTTGACTTGGATGAGTTCTTTGAAATCATCTAGTCCAAATTGCCAAAGTCTCACAAATTAAAAATCTGTCATCAAATTCAGCATATGTTCAATGAAACATAGCCTCCCAAAATTTTATGACAATAAATGTTAGTTAACATGTCTGTAAAGACCAGTGGGCTGAGATTTTGCCTTACATGCTAAGTCTAGTTGCTCTACTTGTGGGGAAAGTTGTGAATTGAGATCTAGTGGCCTGGATTTAGATTCTGGTGCTGCTATCTATTGCAGTGTAATTTTGGGAAAAATATTAAATCTTTGAGTCTGTAACGTTAATTGAATCTGAAGATCTTCCATGCCTCTTTGTATTGGCACTGAGTAAACAGGCACTTAGCACCTTACTTCAAGTTAATACCTTGTTTAAGCTATTTAACTAACACAGAAGTAGTTAACAACTTGGAGTAGTTAACACCTTAACAGGAAGGGGCAGAACAGGGAGGAGCTATACTGCATATAAGGAAGAGAACCAGCAGGACAGGCAGATTTTCTCTCAGTGACCACCTGGAGACTGCACCTTTTTGCTGAGACCCTCCTTCTGCAACTTTTACTGAGAACTTCCAAGAACCAGGCTGAGGAGCTATTGCGACTGAAAGGGATTCCTGGTTGAGGGAGCCTGTTCTATTGTGAAGGCTTGGGAATGTGGGTGTCAACTGAATTAATCATGTATATCAACTTGGTCACTGCTGTAATGACTTTGGCTTTCTGGTTCTGGGACTCAGTTTTCTGATATTTGAATAAAGGCTTTAGTTCTGCCCTCCATGTGGAGAGTTTGCTATATTTTGTGATTCACAACTATGCCAGCATATTCATAACCACCGTGGGTGTTGTGAATATTGCATTATTGTTACAGAGTCTCAATTTCTTAATTGCTGAAAATAGAAGACATTTGATTAGATGATGTCCAAGCTCTCTTTTAGATGAAAACTGATGACCATACTCCTACAATTTTTTTTTCATGAATAAAACAGAGATGACACTAAGTATCCCCAACCTCCATTTTCAAGAGCTGCATTATGAAGATAAATGAGCTAGAAAGAAGCATTTTTACATATTTAGAAGAAAGTTACTAGATAAATTTAAGTTGTGCAAGTGAAAAGTGTAAAAGCAGTTTTAAAGTATGTAAATAGCAATGTCATCAAGACTGGGGAGCTATGATACATACCAAGTTCAGCAAAGGAATTGTGAAAGTTAGGCATTTTAAAAACTATAATTTTGCTGCAGAGGCTTATTTTTATGGGGATTTAGGGAAATATTCACATTTCATTTCTTTAGACTGTCAGTCTAGACTTGCAAATCAAAAGAAATTTTGAAAGTTGAGTTTGATTATCTGAAACCATATTCAACAAATATGGAAATATATTTCAGATAATAAATGAAGGAGAAACCATAATGAGCCAACTTTTTCCTGTGGATAGAGTGTCATAAGGTGTTGCACAGAGGATATTATTAGTGCCTCAATATATTCTTTCATAAAATTTTACTTAAGTGGCAGAAAACTTTGTCTTCTTCAATAATCAGAAACTTTCAATTCAGGATTCCTACATACTAGGATTTGTAATGAATATATGGCAGATTTTTGCCTGATTCCTTAATAGAAAAAAATAATTAAAGTAAAGTCAATATGGTAAAATAATTGGATTTATATTTTCTTCATAAGATGCCAAATTTAGAGTCATCTAACCCCTCCCCTCATTTATATACAAGGAAGCTAAGTTCACAGAGATGTAGTGACTCATCCATGGTCACAAAAGTTGTAATCAGTATTTTTATAGATAAATAAATATAGATATAAATATGGAATAGATATATACACATATCTATGTACACACACACATATATATACATTCATACATACATACATATGTGTGTATGTATTCCATTCATAACCTCTTTTCTCACCTTCTGTTTCACATTATCAACTGTCAATGGACATCTGAAATTGGATTTCCCACAAACATCCACACAGCACATTGCCTGATGCATGGTTGATATTTAAAATATTCTTGTTGAAGTGACTTGACATGATGATCTCAAACTGTAAATCCAGTACATTTTCTGGTGCACAGTGTTCACTCTTTTCCCCTGTGCAAGTCTGGTGTCCCTCTTAGCTCTTTTGTATGTCTGTGATAATGAAGGCAACTTTTCTACAATCTACTTTTATGAGATCATTCCTACATTTGCTCAGTGCCTAGACTCTGTGAGAACAGTGAAGACCAAATACATTTTCAGTATTTAGTGCATCCTAATTTACATTGTCTTTCACTAATGAGAATTTTTTCTTCTTTTTGTTTTTTTTTTAATTGGAGTACTAGGTATTTAAATGTATAATCTGTTGACAAATAACTGACAGCTAAATTAGTATTTCCTTTCTTACTTTTTTTAAACTGTTTTTTTTCTTTTGTTTGTTTAAGTTTACATTATGGACCCACAAAACAGATAAAACAGCAGGAACAAATGTGGAATTTGATACCATGACTTTTCTTTTACCTTTAAAATCAAAAACACAAAGAAAATTCTGCCTGCCACTGAAGATCTCTTACATAACAGAATCACAGAATTTCTGAGTTTAAAGGACACGTGATAACCATCTAGTTATGACCCATTATAACAAATATGACAAGTAATGGCCCAGCTTCATTTCTGTGTCAGAAAAGAAACAAAACAAAGGAAAATGTAAATCTAGATGCAGATATTAACCTATCTCCCTATATGTGTGTGTAGAGCTCAATATAGAATGATATAGATCTATATGGATAAGAGAATAAGACTGACTATACACTCATACCTTAATATCTGGTAGTCAGATTTTGTTATTGTTGTTGTTGATATCAAAGTTGTTTTTTTTTTAACTTCTTTAATTACTCTGATGTAAACTCAATGTAGCACAGTAGATAGAGTGAAGGGCTTGAAATCGGGAAAAAGCAGGTTATCAATCTCTGACAAACAGAGGATGAATCACTATGGGTAAGAGATTTAATCAATATTTGTCTTAGGAAACATCTGTGGGCTTAAATAAGTTTCTGAGTGTTTATGACCAGTAAACAGCACAGGGACCGTTTCCACATGAGGATTTACCTATTCCAATGAAATTTCAGCTTCTCCAAATATTTATGGAGTTATTTTTTAGGCAATGTCATAGTTATCTCTGCCTTTTGTCTGCTAAATATGTTATATCTTCGTAAGGAACTGGTGGCAATCAGTTGAAACTAAAAAAAAAAAAACAAAAACAAAACTGACATTGTAGAATTGAAGGGTATTTTAAAAACTTGTAATTAGAATAGAACAAGACCCTAGCTTTCTACATGTTAATATTATAAACTCTGTATCCTAAATCATATCTTCAATCTTGGTTAGCCTGGTTTACTACAGTGCATTTAAGGTTTTATATATGTGCTCAATACCTCTTAAAGTAGTAGATAGTCCAAATATTATTATACTTATTTTTTCAGATTAAGACTTTGAACCTCAATTGATTTGCCCATAAATATAGATGAGCATGTAATATTAAAACCTATATTTACAATTAGAAAATTTATTTTATTTATTTTTATTATTTTATTTTTTTGCTTTTTGGAGGGCAATTGGGATTAAGTGACTTGCCAAAAGTCACAGGGCTAGCTTTTGTGTTAAGTGTCTGGGGCCAGATTTGAACTCAGGTCTTCCTGACTCCAGGGCTGGTGCTCTATTCACTGTGCCACCTAGTTGCCCCAAAAAAATATTTTAAGAGTTAAAAGTATAATTAAGTGATTGAAATTATACAATTAATAGTCTCTATCTAATGTTTTAAATTTCAAAAAAAATTTCCTTTATAACCAACCTGAGTATTAAGTAGAACATTTCACTAATTCATAAAAAATAATATCTTTAAGATTCCAATCCTGATTTAGTGCTTTCTAATCCAAATCCCTTTTTTCCCCCAAATCATAAAGATGCATTGTGTCATAGAGAAGATGGTGCTGGTCTTGGGTTCAAATTACTCCACAGACACTTATTAACTGTATGACCTTGGTAAATAACATTTTTTTCTGAGCCTCAGTTTTCTGACCTGCTCAATGAGAATTTGGACAACAGGATCCCTGAGGTTCCTTCCATATCTAAATCTTCACTTATTTAAGTACAAAGTGGAAACAGGGTTTCTGAAGATATTGCTTTTATTCCCTAACT
>CM053587.1:124435910-124462748 GCA_028646515.1 Pseudochirops corinnae
CACCATTCTTATTTCTCTTCCAATTTTTCTTCCACTTCCTTTATTTGGTTTTGAAAATCCTTCTTCAGCTCATCTCTAGCTTTAAGGCATTCTTCATGTTTATTGGAGACCTCTGCTGCGGGTACTCTGGCTGCAATCTCCTCCTCCCTCTTTCTCCCATGATCTTTCTTTTCCCCAAGGAAGGAATCTAGGGTTTGGAAGATGTTCTTACTTTGCTTTTTATGCTTATTCTTACTCATGGTTGTTCAGTCCATGATTTTTTTTAAATCTCTGTGGGGCTCTGCTTCCAGAAGGGAAAGCTCTGTCCCAAATTGCTGGCATCCTCCTGGCTGCCGTAGCTCTCAGGAAGGTGCTGGGACCCTTCCTTATTACTTCTGGCTAACTGGATAGTCAAGACTCCAGAACCGAGGCCCAAAATGGTGATCTGGATCCAGGCCACTCAACACAAGAGCACTGGCCTCAGAAAAATCACTTAGTTCCCCTTCTGTCTGCAGGCTGCGGGTGGGAAGCTGCAGCACAGAGGCGGGTGCAAAACCTCTGCCTTTTGGTTTTCCGCTCTGGAGGCCTTTTGGCCAGACTGCTCCTCCCTCCCAACTTCGCAAGTCCCAGTGAGCTGCTCACAGCTGCTGCTAATCTGCTCACCAGAGAGACTCCTCTGCTCCTCCCATCCAGCCACTGCTGGGGCACAGCCGCAGCTTCAGGCCAGGATGGTTTCAGTTCACAGTGCTGATATGGTTCCTCATAGCCGAGCTGAGTTTAGTGGGAAATATCTTTGTGTGCGTTTTGGAGTTCTAGGATTGGTTTAGAGTCCTATTTTATGGGTATTTTGGGGTGGCTTTGTGAGAGCTACGATATGTTGCTGCTGCTATGCCACCATCTTGGCTCCGCTCCCAAGGAAAATATATAATATTGGGGTTTATCTGGAGTTTTTTCACAGGGTGCTAGAATTCTAGGCCTGAGCAACCAGTTAACCTACTTGTTATGTGTACATGTACTCTCTTGTGACCCTAATTCTGAGCTATCAGCTTCAGTACTTCCCTGTTTATTTTCTAGAATTGTTTTGCCATGTCCTAAATTCTTTGCCTTTTAGGAGAAATTCTCATATGTCTTTCTCTTTTTTATTTTTCATTGCTTCAAAGACATACTTTTGGGAGATAAGGACAAAGAAGGAAAGTTGCCTCACCAAACACATTTCCTACTGCCCCCAAAGCAATTGCTAGTCAAACTCTGGGCTAGTAATTAAGTGAATCGACTGCTAGATTTTTGAGGCTGCTGAGTTCTGGGCCCAAGGTTGCAATGGAATTTCAGCAACTTTTCCATGCCTCCAACAGTGAGATCAGAGAAAAAAGACAAAAACTAAAACTAAAAGAAAAAAAAAACCATAAAGACAATGACAGAGAGACAAAGGCAGAGAAAAAGAGAAATAAAGGAACAGAAACAAGACAGAGACACAGAGATACAAAGAGAAAGAGAGTCAAGTGAGAGATAAAAAATTCAAATTTGTTCTTATTTATTACTGTCATTCCTGTCTTGCATAACCTCCTTCTTTTGCACTTTTACCTCCAGTGCAAAAGCAGAATGCTATGCATACAATATAAGAGTACTAAAATGACAAAATGACATTATTCTATCTGAAGATTTTAACTTAGCTGTTGGCAATTTAAATGTGACCTCTTTTCTTATGATTAATTATTGGGTCTGCTATCAAGGGAACTAAATTATGTAAATATTGAAAGCCTAAATATAAATAACAGACAAAATGAAATTGCAAGTAAATTCAAGCATGCCTCAATGTTTGTCTTCAAAGAAAAAAAAAAAGATCCACAGAATTGGACTTCCCATGAATCCAAAAGTGACAAAACCCAGCATTTTATAGGGGACTTGGTCATCTTAGATTGTAGTGCTCATGCTAATCAGTTGCAAAGAGACCACCATGAAGATAATTGAAGCTTTATGCATCTGTTATGGAGGATTAGAACATGAAGATAATTACACTTTATACATCTGTTGTGGGTAAAAGAGAATTGAGGCATTCTATGAAGAATGTGAATAGCATCACTCTCCAACAAATCATACAATACTTGATGAAAGTATGGTGAAGATGGGTATAGGGATGATTAAAAAAAAAAACATTACCCACATATTTCAGGATTAAAAAACTAAAGAATGTCAAGTAGTATTAATCATATAGTCTAAAGAGAAACTTTGTGACTGTATATCATAAATATGTTTTTCAAAAATAAAGTGAGGAAGCACTGGGCATGACAAGAACCAAGTAACTGCCACACACAGAGAGGCACATGCTAATTTAGAAAACAAGAAATCACTGATTACCTATGTGAGAATCATTCTCATGTTAGACATCTGTGAATACTCAGTCCACTTTTGTAAAGAGAATATATTAAATATTATATCAAACTTGAAGACAGAAAAAAATGAAAAAAAGATATGACATATAATTGCCGCAATTTCAACTTGACTTATTTTTAAAAAGTAGTGATGTGAGAAGAGGATATATGAATTAAAGACTAGATTACCCAATCTATCATAATTCCCCATCATAGTTATGCATTCCAAATCAAGCACTCAAAAGGGAAGAACAAAAATGAGTGGAAACAATATAAGCCAATAAATATTTTACCTTTTCTTGGGTTGAACTTTTCAATTTCAAGGACTTTCCATTGCATATTTTGCAAATTATACTCATTCTCTGCATTACAGTGACATTTACCCAAACTGGCCTATAATGATGATTACAAAGTACAAAGAAATTAAATAATAATTAATTCAATGAGAACACTACTCTTTGTGAACCATTTTTACCTCTAACAAAGTACACTGAATTCATGGAGTAGAAGGCATAGTTTTCTCTCTTTCCCTCTCCCTCTCCCTGTCCCTTTCCCTCTGTTTCTCTTGCTCCCTTCTCCCTCCTCTCTCTCTCTCTCTCTCTCTCTCTCTCTCTCTCTCTCTCTCTCTCTCTCTCTCTCTCTCTCTTAATATTGATAGGAAGATGTTGAGGTTCTATCATTAATCGTTAAGATACTATTCTCTTATGAAGTATCAAAAGAGTCATTGTTATCTTCGATACCATTTATTAAGCTTCAAGTGAGTATGTGACATTAAGCTGACACTAGCTATTTGGCACTGCAGTTTAACTGATTGAAGGCTGTATACTTCTGGTAATGAACTTTAGAAAAAAAAAAAAACAAAAATTTGTCTTCACACTGACGAATTAAATGTTAAGCTTACTGTTACAAAATTCCATGTAGGAGAAGGGAAGTATAATTAATCCAGTTGGATAACAACACATGCCTCCACAAACACTAAACTTGTTAAAATAATTTTTAAAGGCTGTTCACTTTCATTTTTAGCAGATTAGTTAAAGAAAGTAAATGGTTATGAACAGAGAATGTACCAGTGTGGATTTCTTTGAGTTATTGACTATTATTCTTTCTTTTTTAATCTAATGTTTGTCAGTAGAATGATCATACCTGGTTCACCATCTGTTAGGTAGTATATAGTAAGCATTAGACTTGTTATTGCTTGAAATAGAAATACTCATTCATACCTGTGAATCTATAATGTGTAATAAGTGTTAAAAGATAGTGAATCTATGATGTTAAGTCTTAGAAATTCTCATGAAAAGCTTGTATTGCCTTTGGTTTCAAGTTTCCATACAAAGATACAATTTGGTATTATTTCTTTTCAAAACTACTCATAAAACTGAAATGAGCAGAATGTTAGAAACAGTTCAAGGGCCATTTCATCCCACAAAAATAAACAAAGCAAGACTTATAAGATCATTGCTGTGAATTTGGAATGTTAATCTTCTATAATGCTGACATTCAAGCTTCTAAGCAATTACAATTGTATACTTAAAACTGAGAGTCCAGGAAAGCAGTAAGTACAGAAAATATAACGTCATGAACAAATATGTTATGTCTGCCCATCAAATGATCTGTACATCAATATTATTCAAAATCTGTGCTGATGTTTTTGATCTAGAGATGGGCATTTCAGCACAGTTTACTGAATAGAATCTCTAGTGAAGAAGTCTATTTTCTTTATTATTTTTACTAAAGGACTACCATGTTCATTAGAATGGCTTTGATATATCCGTGTTTTGTGATGAGCCATGCCGCACTGTATATAGCTTCTTGGATTCATTTTCTGGTAAGTATTTGACTTTGTTTCAGTTGCTTAACACTACCTAGCTTTCTCAGTGACCATTACTGTCTCTACTTGCCCTCTGTTTTCATCTGTATTATATGTTGCTTACCAAATATATGATTCATTGACTTTGTTTCTAGATTCTTACTGTGATGTCTGTTGAGGTAAGCAAGGGATCTTCCATGGACTATACTAAAATATAGACACATTAATTAGACAAGTCATATGAAAAGTTACTGATTTACATTATGCCTTTTTTCCCCCTTCAAAAAGTCAGCATTTTTATTTTACCCTTTCCAAACTAAATCTCCCACATTATGAAGCTACTTCATTTTCTATTCATGAATTGTTGTCAGTTACACTTAAACAACTGCTCACAGGCTGGCAAAGTGCCATTAGTTACTGAGGTTATTTTTTTTTTCCCCCAAATGCTACACTATTATAATTGCTTTAGTTGCTAAGAGACTTAATAAGTCTTAGGTAGGCCACAATGATTATTAAACTATATTAATGTAGGTTTGCTTTTAGGTGCTCAGCAGAAGTTTTAAATGTCTGCCTAAGATATCAATATTGATTTTTTTTTTCTCTAAAAGAGATACCATTTTGTTATTTGTTAGGATTTTTTAATCAAACTAGAACTCTTTGCTTTTTAGCTTCTTTTTAATATGGAATTCTGAAAAGATTTCTTCCATTCAAGGACTTCAATGACTCTTTAGTGTCAAGGATACAGGTATTACTTCTACTATTGATAACTAAAATTCATCATTGTCTTCTTATCATATATGATTTTATCCATATTTTTTCCTAATTCCAACACAAAGGATTATATCTTTTCATATTTACATTTCGATGGTACCAGTGTAGTGTAAAGACTATGCTTTTTTAAAAATAATAAGGTGTGGTTCAACACTGATGCACTCCTTTTTGAACATATATCTTCTTTATAAGATCCTTTATACTAATCCTTGGACTTAGGTAATTACTTGATATAATCATTATTATAAATAATGATAATAATAAATCGTTATTCTTATCATTTTAAGTAACGATAAAATAACACATACATGTTTTAAAACTTTAAGTTTTGAAAGCATTCTACATATATTAACGTATTTGATCAACACAACAATATTGTGAAGTAAGTGCTTTTTTTCCCCCATTTTAAAGATGAGGAAATAGTAGCTGAGAACCAATTGATTTCCTAATAACTTGCATTTAATATCTGAACAGAGATTTCAATTGAAGCATAACTGAACTTACCATTTATCTCCCCATGGTACTTGGTGTCTCTTGTGCATTCATTCTTTATATTTTGGGGTAAAATATGAGTTCTTAAAAAATTCACTTTGTTTATTTGAAATGCTTGGCAAAAAAGAGAAATCATAATATTTGGAATCTTCTTGGCCGACACAAAATCAAAAATATTGTTGATAAATGATTATTAAATCAAGGTAACTGATCTATTTTATATCACTTAATCTTTTTTAATGCCTTCTCATGCTTTAACTTCAGACCTTCCAGAACTTTCTACCATGCCTGAGATATTGTCTCACCCTAGAATTTCTGTTTGTACCTGGGACATGCTCATCTTTGAATATCTATCTACCTCCATGGCCTTTTATCTCTGCAAATTCCCACCACCATATCAGCTCCCTTCATCCATAGTTGAATTATTTTCTCCTATGTGCTCCATTTTGGTGAAGGACTTAGGAGACTCAGGCTTCCTTCCCCTACTGGATCTGTTTCTGACATTCTGGCCAACTTTCACCTGTGACTGCAAGAAAAACACAGTGGCCACACCCTGGTAAAATCATCAAGATAGATGGACTAAACCAGGACGAAGATAACTGAGAGACCTGAAATCCATCAATAAGTCGGGGGGGGAGTGAGGGGGGGGGGTTGTCTACCCCAAGCATGTGAAAACTTCCTCGAGTATAAAGAGTGGATGAGAACAATTTGTTCTAACAGTCATGAAAACTATTGAAAAGCTACTGTGGAGAACTTAGAACATTGTCAGACATCAAAGACAACAAGGTCATCCACTGTATCCTGGGCCACTGTCAGTAATCTAAGCCTTTGTCTTACCACTGGATTTCAATGAGTCTTTAATAGAGAGTGAGGCTAATGACTTTGTACAACTCTGCCCCATTTGATTCCAATTCATGAGTAAGTCAAGACATCACCTCATGAAGTCTTTGGTCCAAATGAATGATGAACAATAGCATTGGATACCATCCCTCTAACTAGATTCCTGCTTTCCCAGTAAGTTTTCAATTCATTTTGTGTGTTTTTCTCCATTAGAATAGAAGCTCCTTGTGGTCAAGAAATGTATTTCTTTTGATCAATGTTTTTAACCCAAGCACTTAGTATTGTTCTTAAACCATACTGAGTAGTTGATAAATGGTTGTTGCTTTGCTATGTGTCAGGAGCACAAACCATTATCAAAACAATTTGTAGAACAATGGCAAAAGAATTAAACTAACTGCTTCTGTAGGTCATATGTACTTTGCTCCCCAATAATATTTCTTTCTATTTGACTCTTCTATTTATCCTTAACCCCCTTCAAAAATTTTGATCTGATGTCTTCTGTTAGGTTTCATGTGATTTTATAGTCATCATCATCATCATTATCATCAAATGCCTTAATTAAAAAGTTAAAATTATTAATATGATTTCTTTATTATATATGAATACTTAGAATATGAATAACAAAGTGAAGTAAACAATTTAATATAAGAATATTTTAAAAATCACATAAGTATTCCTTAGAATGTCTAGGTTTTAACTCACTGACTATACTTCAATAATTTAGGTCTATACTTACTAAAAAATAATATGTCAGATGATGGAGTAACTGATGCTTGATAAAGCATATAAATCCCATAAAATGGAAGCAAATTGGGAAATAGGAAGTTCATTTGCAGAATAAACAGACAGAAAATTGTGAGGTAATTAATATTGCAGATTTACCAGGAAGAAGGATTTGTGGGCATTAAGTTTCTTCTCCCAAATTTAAACTCATAAAAGTGACAAGAAGGCAACTAAGCAAGCAAACATCAAATATCTACTACAAAAAGCAAATGTCTGTATAATTCTTGATATACTTTCCTGAAAAATTTTACTTTTTATAGTACAGATGAATTTGTATATATGATAGTGCTATTTGGGAACTGAATTTGATCACTAATGAGTAACTAGTTGGGGATCAGAAATGCTGGAAAATTCATAAGAAAATGAGTGCAAAATCTTAGAATTAATGAGTAGGCAGGAGAATGGAAGTTATAGCCTGATTTCACCTTAGAATTTGGATAGAGACATAGTGTCAAAAAGCAAGGAAAGGATATAAACTTTCTAATTTGACTGATTATTTAATTTTTACAATATTATATTTAGTTCTTAATACCACATTTTCGAAAAAAAAAATCATTAAATTGGAGAGTTCCAGACAAAGTCAACTAATATGTTGAAAGAACTTGAAATGATGCCAGATGAGTATGTTTAAAAAAAAATGGGTTGTTTACCAGAGAATATGTTATTTGAATATCTGTTATATGAAAGACAGAATGGACTGCTCTTCTTGGTCACAAAAGTCAGAACAAGCAGGAAAGAGTGGGCATGGAAGGGACACAAATTTCAGACTTAAAGTAAGAAAAATTTGGTTAACAATTGGGGATATACAGAACTGGAATGGAGTCCCTTTTGAGTTAGTAATCTCCCTTTCAATAGAAGTCATCAAATCAAAGCTGTGTTCCTCATTTCTAGTGCTATTGCAGAACAGACTCTAATTCAAACTGGGCTTACACTGAATGTCGTCTAAGTATAATTTTAATTCTTACATTATGTTATTTTATGACATCAAAAAATTCAGATAAATGAATCATAGTACTCAATTTTAAATCTTATTTTGTAGGACAAGCATGTTCTCAAGAAACAAATGGAGATAAAGAACATGATATGTGAAAGGGAAGGAATTCTCTTAGGAAGTTTAAAAATGTATTTTAAATGATTTAGAGAGATCTTTAAATAGATTGATGAGGTAGGAAAATGTACTCCCTAACAATTATCTCATGATTTTTTAAAGGATAATTTGACATTATCTGTTGTTATTTAATTACTTCTATCTTTTTAATGTATTTTTCCCACTCTCCCTACTTGAGGAGCTGCCTAATATAAAAAAGAGGAAAAAAAATGGGGAAATATTGGTACAATTAACCAACCCATAGAAAAAATGTGGCATGATATTAAGTGTTTCCAATTTACAGTCTGACATCTATTCAAAGAAATGAAAAAAAAAACCTTTTTTTTTACAATACTTCTTTAGAGATAAGATTGGTCATTATAATATTAAGGAATTCAATTTCAACTAAATTTGTTTTATCAGAGTTGAGATTGTTGTAGTGATTATCTTTGGTCAGCTATATGGTTCAATGCATAGAACACTACTTCCAATAAGAAGTTTGGGTTGAATCAATAGGTTCAAATCTGACCTCAGAAACTTACTAGCTATTTGACCTTGGGCAATTCACTTATCCCTGTTTGCCTCAGTTCCTCACTTGTAAAATGAACTGGAGAACCAACGAGATTTGTTGTACAATAGTTTTAGTCATGTCTGACTCTTCATGATCTATTTGGCATTTTCTTGGTTAGAGGTAGTGCCAAACATACAAATAAAAAGCAACTCTGAATATTAACTTATCTGTTCATTTTTATGGACTCTTTCATTGATCTTGGACCTCCCAATTCAATCCCATAGTGTCAGACAGAAGCATGAAGGCCTCCCCGTGTGATTTATGCAGCTAATTTGTGCTTTAATATTAAGCACTAGACATTTGGAGTAACTCATTAGTCAAGTGAGAACTCTACTACTTAGTTAAATTGAGGCCTTTAAGGCAGTCCACCTGAGTCACAAAAGAAGGGAATAGTGATGGATAAGCGTGGAACTGAAGGAGATGCAGGAATACGGAGAGGAAACAAGAAATGCATAACTGATTGAAACATTTAAAGACAAGACATGTAGCCAGCAAAGTGCAGGAGAAAGGTAGAAAATTTACTAAAAATGTTATTAATGCATCCATCATAGAAGAACACTTACAGATACAATCCTGACTACTGACCTCTTCATAGACAGACCAGGAAATAATATAGGGACTATAAAAGGTGGGTTTCAGAGAGAGTGATGAAATCCATGAAGTTAGCACCTAATTAGGGTTTACAATTGAATCTATTACAGTGGTAGTTAAGATTTTTGTTACAGCATTTTTCCAACTAGTCAACTTTTAATCTCTTAGGGAAACAACTATCATTTACAACCCCAAGAGTCTAACCTAAAAGGTATCATCAAGGATAAAAAGTGGAACATAAGGTTTTTCAAAGGAAAGAATTTGTGTTAAATACATTTATGAAAGAATCCATAGAAAAATTAATGGTAATTTGTTAAGAGAAAGGTGTTCAAAGAGAAGAAATGATAAAGAACTTAAAAAAAAAACATTTAGCTATATGGAAAATTGTTTCAAAAAAGTATAAAGAATCACAATCTCCAGAGTGAGAAACTAATACAACAAATTAGGCAAGGCCTCCTGAAATATCACTAAAATGGCTATAAAAAATGCACAGAATCATTCAAAATCACATAAAATGAAATATGTATCCATGCACACACATATTAGAATCCTTAAGAAATGTCATCAATCTTCAAAGACAAAATAATTTACAACAAAAAATTGACAATTTTTATTTCTGTAAATTTTCTGAAGAAAAAAAAGATGTCAAAATCAGAGAGAAAAATAAATATTTGGAAGAATAAGAAGGCAATTAAACAAGAATAATAAACATAAATTTTGAGTATATAAAAATAATATGTCTTCTTAAATCACTTATGGTCTTCCCAAAATTATGAAAAAATTTGATAATCCCACTCCTGGGAAACAGATGGAAAACATTTCCCATTAATATATAAATCAAATGACAAATATTATGATCAAGAGCATCCATAGAAAGTTAGCATAAAGAAATTTATAGTTTAAATGATCAAGATGTAGTGTAATTTAATTTTAGAACTATACTATCAAAAAATACCCTTTAAGGGTAGCAAGGAATTTTTAAAAATATTGCATTATATCTTACAATATATTCCAAGTGGAAATGTAACCTTAATATTAAACATTAAAAACAAAGAGAAACAGTTCATATAGGAGTAGGAGAAGCATTTTTCTTTTCAGATTATAGGAAATTGAAAACTTTTTGCACAAACAAAAATAAGCCACTAAGGATAAGAAGAGAAATACATGTAAGAAAAAAAAAACCTTTGTGTTGTATATATTTGTTTAATATCTCTTATAGAATTTTATATATATGCATAACTTATCTCTTTCCATGGACCTATCTATATATGTATATATATATGTATATGTATGTTTGTATGTATATGTATACATGCATGTGTATATGTATGCATGTGTATACATAAATATAAAAATACATATGTGTGTGTGTGTGCATGTGTGTGTGATAGAAAGACAGAGACGACATGGAGTAAAAGCCATTCCAAATAGATGGACGGTCAAAGGGTATGAAGAAACAATTCTTAGAACTCTGTGCTTCTTTTAACAAGCTGTTAATTCTCTTTTTATAACTTCTTTCATAGATTTAATTTAAAATTTTTTGTCTAGTTCTCCTACTTGATTTTCAAAATCTTTTTCGCTCTTTGTTAATCTCTGTATCTTCTAAGATTTTTGTTGGGGAGATAGACTCAAGATTATCAACAAGAATGAGGTCATAATTGCCAACTTCCCCTAAAATTTCTCCTAAAAATGACCAGAGAAAACTGTGCATCAATTCCTGGTAGGAAAAGCCAACAAAAATAACATTGCATCAATTTTCTAGCCCAGAATAGAATGGTAAGACAGAAAGAGAAGTCTGTGGACCCTGGGGCAAGGGGTGGTTAGAAGATCTATGGGCCTTGGAAATTGTACCTGCAGCAGCAGAAGTGGTGGAACTGGGCATGTTCAATGCATAAATACTATAAGGGTATTGAACACTTGTCAGTGGGGCTAGGAAACCCCCATGTTAGTGCTAATGGGCAAGATATTGGGCACCATTTGACAATTTCATAATTAGGAGAGAGGGAAAAAACAGGAAGAGAATTTGGATTTCATTTTTTAAAGAATGTTAAAATTTTTAATACAATTAGGAAATGTTTAAATGAATAAAATATATTTTAGAAGAGTCTTCATATATTTTGACTGTTTTTATTTCTATTTAATTTTGCCCAAGTACAATGTAAAAATAATTTTGACATTTTTTTTTCTAATTTTGAATTCAAAATTCTTTCCTTCCTTCCTCTACTCTCCTAATTGACTACACAAGCAATATGACATAAGTTTTAAACACATAGTCTTGCAAAGCACGCTTCCATGCAAACCATGCTGTGAAAGAAAATGTAGACAAAAACAAAATCCAAGAAAAATAAAGAAAGTAAAGAAAAAGCATGCTTTGATTTGCATTCAGACTATATCAATTCTTTCTTTGGAGATGGATAGCATTTTTCATCAAAGTTTCTTTAGAATTTAAGGATCATTGCACAGCTGAGAATAACAAAGTTATTCACAGTAGATCTCCACGCAATATTGCTATTCTTGAGTATAATGTTCTCCTGGTCCTAACTCATTTCACTTTGTAAGAGTATGTGTAAGTCTTTCCAGGTTTTTCTGAAAAACCTTTTATCTGATTTATCATTTCTAGTAGCAGAATTAGTATTCCATCACAATAATACTCAACAACTTGTTCCGTCATTTCCCAATTGATGGATATCACCCCAATTTCCAAGTCTTTTCAATTACTAAAAGAACTGCTGTGAATTATCATTGTATACACAGGTCCTTTTCCTTTTTAAAAAAAAAATCTTTTTTGGATACTGACCTAGTAAGGGTATTGCCTGATTGAAGGGTATGCATGGTTTTATAGCCCTCTGGGCATAGTTATAAATTGCTCTCCAGAATGGGTGAATCAGTTCACAATCCTACCAACAGTGCATTAAGTGTCTCAATTTTTCCACATCTGCAATTATCCCATTCTGTCATTTTAGCTAAGTTGAAAGATGCAGGACGGTACCTCAGAGTTGTTTTGATGTTCATTTCTCTAATCAATACTGATTTAGAGCATTTTTCACATGGCAATAGATAGTTTTGATTATTTTATCTGAAAACTGCATGTTCATATATTTTGACCATTTATCAAATAATAAATGATACTTATCAACGCATACTATCAGGTTGGCTAGGTGGCACAGTGAATAAAGCAATGGCCTTGGATTCAGAAGGACCTGAGTTCAAATTCGTCCTCATACATTTGACACACTTACTAGTGTGTGACCTTGGCCAAGTCACTTAACCCCAATTGCCCTGCCTTCCCCCCTGCAAAACAAACAAACAAAAAGCATAGTACGTTCATTTTTTTTGTTTTTGTGTGTTTTTTCTTCTTATCATTCCCCCCCCTTTTTTTTCCCTGATTCTTCTTTCAAAACACACGCAACATGGAAAGATGTTCAACATGATCACATATCCATAACTTTTATCAGATTGCTTACTGTGTTGAGGGGCCAGAGGAGAGGAGAGAGAAAAATTTGGAATGCAAAATCTTATAAAAAGGAATATTGAAAACCATCTTCACACATAATTGGAAAAAATATTATTTTTTAAAAAGAAAAATGGCTATTATTTCTATATATTGGACCTAATTTGACCCTTATGAGAGAAACAAATAATTTTTTTTCACAGTGATGATTTTTATGTATTTTGTTCCATCCTATTTCCCCCTGTGTATCCTACTGTCCCTCTTCTTTCACCATGTCAGTGCTTGAAAGTATTTCACTTTTGACTTTTACCTCCCCAATCGACCCTCCTTTCTATCACTTCCCCCTTCTCTTATCTAATTCCCCTCCTACTTTAATATATAGTAAGAAGGATTTCTTTACCCAATTAAGTGTGAATATTATTCTCTTTTGGGGTGAATTATAATGAGAGTAAAGTTCATGTGCTCCTTCTCACCTCCATTTGCCTGATTTTCCCCTCATACTATGAAATATCTTTCAAGCTTCTTTCATGTCAGATAGTTTATCCTATTATAGCTCTCCCTTTCCCCTTCTCCCAGGGCATTCTTCTTCCTTTCCCCATAATTTTATTTTTTTAAAGCTAATCACGCCTTCATATTAAACTCACACTTGTGTCCTCTGTCTACTTACACCTTTCTTAACTGCCCTAATAATAATAAAAAAAAAGTTTTTAGCAGTTTCAAAGTATCATTTTTCCATGTAGGAATGTAGACTTTAATCTTATTGAATTTCTTATGGTTTCTCTTTCCTGTATACCTATTTATGATTCCCTTGAGGATTTTTTTTCTTGGGTGTCAAATTTTCTATTCAACTCTTGTCTTCTCACTAGGAATGCTTAAAACTCTTCTATTTCATTGAATATTTTTCCCCCATGAACAATTACATTTAGTTTTGCGAGGTAAGTAATTCCTGATTGTAATCATAAGTCTTTTTTCCTTCAGAATACAATATCCAAGCCGTCATATCCATTGATGTTCAAGCTACTAAATTTTATGTTCTTCTGACTTTGACTCCATGATATTTTATATTATTTTTACTGCTTTCAATATTTTCTCCTTGACCTAGGAAGAATGGATTTTAGGGATAATATTCCTGGGATTTTTCATGTTCAGAAAGATTTCAGGAGGTGATTAGTAGATTCTTTTAATTTCTATTTTACCACCTGCCACACACACACAGTTGTAGAACACAAAGGCAGTTTTCCTTGATAATTTCTTGGAAGATGATGTCTAGGTTCTACTTTTGATCATGGTTTTCAGGGAGTGCAATATTTTTAAAATGATCTTTCCTGCAACTATTTCCAAGGTTAGTTGTTTTTTTTAGTAAGATATTTCACTTTTTCTTCTTTTGATTTTTTTTTTTTGTTATTATTATCTGATGTCTCATAAAGGTATTAGTTTCCACTTGGTCAGTTCTAAGTTTTTAGGAATTATTTCTTCAATAAGTTTTTCTACCTCCTTTTCCATTTGACCAAATTTTTAAGGAGTTATATTCAGTAAAGTTATATATGTGTATGTGTATATACATACATATATACATATATAAATATACAAATATACATACATACATATATGTGGTTAAATCTGATTTTTCAAAGTATTCTTCCCTTAACTGGATTATTATACTTCTTTTACCATTTGGTCTATTTTTTAAAGTATTATTTTCTTGTGCATCCTTTACCAAGCTGTTGATATTATTTCATGATTTTCTTGCATCATTCTAAATTATCTTCCCATTTTTTCTTCTACCTCTTTTACTTGATTTTAAAAATCATTTTTAAGCTCTTCCACACCCTGAGGTCAGTGACTATTTTTCTTTGAGGCTTTGAACATAGGACTTTTGACTTTGTTGTCTTCTTCAGAGTTACTGTCTTGATCTTCCCTATCACCACACCAATTTTATATACGCAGGATCTTTTTTCTGCTTTTTGCTCATTTTCCCAATCTACTTCTAGACTTCTAACTATGCTAAAGTGGGGCTCTGATTCTGGATTTCAGGGCATACCACCCAAAACTTTGCTTTTTGTGCCACTGTTTTCAGAGCTAATTTGGCAAACTATGTTTTCAGTTCTCTCAGTGTATTATGATCTAAGAAGTGTGTTTACTACTCTCCTGTGCACTGCTCTTATCTATGAATGGCCACAAGCACTCTTTTCTACTCTGAAACTGTGATCAGGGTTGCAGTTCCCCTGTTGCTAATAGCTCTGGTGTGCTGATGCTCCTTTCTGACCTAGGGACTGAGACCAAGATCCAAGTACAGGTAATGCAAGAAAATCCCATCCATGGTGCTATCAGACGGATCCCTATAATGTCCTGATAGCCAGTTTTCTGCCTCCCTTACCATTGGTGGTCTGAGAGTTCCAGAAACCACCATTACCACAATTGATTCAGTTGGCACCAAGACCTACTGCTGGTTAGCTGTGACAAGGCTTGGGTTGGACTGAGTTCTACTCCCAAACCAGTTGAAGAGACATTTCCTGCCTACCTTCTAAGCTCTCTTGGGATAAAAAACATGTCTCATTCCATTCTTTTGTGGGTTTTATTATCTAATGCTTGCTTTTAGCAATAAAAATTTCTATTAAATACTGATTTGAATGTGTCTCCCAATCTTTGGTGTTTGTCTCATTATTGTCATTTTTTTAAATGAAATTAATTTTTTTTTCTATGATTTATGTTTTGTTCCATTCATTCTTTAGAATTACATTACTTATTTTCCATTTTTTAAAATCTGTGCTTCCATGGCCATTGATGCAATTATATTGTATTATGATGCAAAAAGAATACACTTAATATTTCTGCATTTGTAAGTTTTCTTTTTTTTTCACCACCCTAACACATCATCAATTTTTGTGAAGGTGCCAAATATAGCTGAGAAAATATTCCTATTCAATTTTCTCCAGAGGTCTATAGTATTTTTTCTACAATTTTGTTGGTATCTTTAACTTCTTTCCTATGTATTTCCTGGTTGGATTTACATACTTTTTAGCAGCAAAATTTGAGATACCCCGCTAGTGTGATTGTAATGGCTATTCCCACCTCTGACTCATTTAATTTTTCCTTCAAGAATGTGGATGCTCTATCATTTGGTGAATTTATGTTTAGTACTGAAATTATTTCACTGTCTGTGATACTTTTTTTTTTTCTTGCAAAATGTAGTTTTCCTGCCTTTCTCTTTTAATTGGGTCTATTTTTTATTTTAACTTTGTCTGAGATCATGATTTCTACTCCTACCTTTTTTACCTCAACTGAAGCAAAATAGACTCTACTCCAGTCCCTTATTTCAATTCTGTGCATAGCTTTCTCTTTCTAGTGAGTCTATTGTAAACAATATATTTTTGACTTCTGATTTCTAATCTACTCTGCTATCCACTTCTATTTTATGGATGAATTCATTCAATTCACATTCAGTTGTGATTACTGTGTATTTCCCTCCTTAGTGTTTTCTTATGTTTATCTTCTTTCTCTTTTTGTCTTGTCCCTCCTCAAATTTCTGCTTTGCTTCTGAATTCTGCCTCCTTCATCTGTCCTCCTTTTCATCACCCCTACTCACAAAATTTTATTTCCTTCCCATTCTGTTTCCCTTTTAGGTAAGATGATTTTTTTTTTCATAACAAATTGATTGGAAATCTCTATACTTCTCTGTTTGATCTAATTCAATGTGGGTGAGGTCCAAGCACTGGCCTTTCATTTCTTTCATTTCTCCCTCTCCTGTGAAAGTTCTTTCTTTTGTTACTCTTCTATGTGAAATTATTTTCCTGATTCTTCTTTGCTCCTTTTCCTTCTCCCAATATGCCTCTTTCTTGTCCCTTGATTTTTTAAAAATCATTTCAACATAATTTACTCATATCTATGCCCTCCTTTATATTGATATTTTCTAACTGCCTTAATAATGCTAAAGTTGTTCAGAGTTGCATTTATTCTCTTTCCACATAGGAATGTTAATGAATTAATCTTATTCTTTTATGACTTATCTTTCATTTTTACCTTTGTATGCTTCTCTGGGGTATCATGTTTACATGGCAATTTTTTTTTTATTCTTCACTAATCTTTTCCCCATGAATAATTGAAAGTTCTCTGTTTCATAAAATTTGTATATTTTTTTTTCACTGAAGGATTTTACTCAGTTTTCCTGGGTAGGTTGTTCCTAGTTGTGATCCTATCTCTTTTGTCTTCCAAAATCTTTGTTCTCCTTTAACATCAGAACTGCTGAATTTTGTCTGATCTTGACTGTGGCTCTACAATATTTAAATGATTCCTTTGGCTGGTTGTAATATTTTCTCCTTTACTTAGGAGTTCTAGAGTTTGGCTATATCATACCTGGAGTTTTCATTTTAGGATCCCCTTTAGGTGATCAGTCAATTATTTCTATTTTACTTTCTGACTCTAAGATATTGACGTATTTTGAGTGTATGCCTCTTTTATCATTTATTCAATTCTGTTTCTTTTAAGGTGCTATTTTCTTTCATTTATTTTTTTTCTTTTCCTAAGATGTAAAATGTCTTTTCATAATTTTCTTGCACCTTTCTCTTTGTTTTTCCAATTTCCTTCTACCACTTATCCCTTTCTTTTGCTCTCCTAAAAATTATTGGTTTGGGTCCAATTTTAATTTTTTGACTCCTGTCCAATTTGAATATTTTGAGGTTTTTTAGACCTTGAAGATATTTTCATATCATTATCTTCTTCTAATTTTTTTTCATAAATGTTCTCAGTTATCCATAGCAAATTTTTATGATCAGGCTTTTTTGTGTTGTTATTTGCTTATTTGTGTGTCTTTTTAAAAAAAATTTTGAACTTCATATTAAAGTTCAGATCTATTGACCTTGGATTGAGGAAGCACTATTTCAAGCTTAGGCCTTTCATACTATTGTTTTCAGAGCTATTTCTTGGGGGTTCAGTGTTTTAGTGGTTTCGAGGTGGTGTGATCTGGAGAAAGTTGTGGTCACCGCTCTCCTAGTCGATATTCATCTTTAGGAATGGTCCCTGCCCAACTGCACCTACAACTTTTCCTCTATACCCTAGAAATGTGATCCAGAGCTGCATATGGGTAATTGACTTGCCAAAAAGTGCTCAGTCCTGTCCCCAGTGCCAACTCAGGGTCCTTTTTAATCTTTTTTCTGACCACTTGTCAAATTCCCTTACGATCCCTGGAGTAAGAGCTTCTGCAGCTGTTGCTGCTGGCAGAGCCACCTCCAAGGCCAATCACTAGTGTTGCTGCCAAGTGTATTATGAGCCAGCCTCTTCCCAGGTGTCACAGACCATATCTTCTGACCTTCTATGTTGTTGTGTCTTCTCATCTCTCGACAAAGTGAATCAATAATATTAATGGCCTGAGTGCATAACAATTCCTCTAAGAATTTGGAGCTATCAAAAATAATGAATATACCTATGTGAAAAACTACTTGTCTGCTTTCATTAAAAAAAAATACATCATGTAACATAAAATAATTTTAATCGAAAACCAATGAGTTTTTACATTATGCCAAGAAAGTTTTAAATCTTGTAAAAAGTCTAAAATCATGAAGGATTGGACATAAAGCAGATGGCTATGCAAAAAGTTAGAACATTATTTCAGTAATCTGCTGGGTGTACCTTTTTTCAAGTATCCATTCTATGACTTTCATTTTGCTAAACAGCTGTGGTTCTGTATTAGTACAACTTGATATTAAAAGATGGAGTGATCAAGGATTATTGAACTCCTCTTTTTAAAGCTTATGATATTTTAAATAAGAAAGGATAGCTCTTTTATTATTGTAACAGACTGGCAAATGGATTATTCATATCATTAATCTTTTGTTTGGGTAGTTCCAAGTATCCAATTATTTTTTTGCTTCATGTGGGATTGAAAGTTACAATCTATATATTACAGGAGGTAAAGATACAAGTTAACACTGAACAATGAATGCATCTCATGAATGTTAATAGTTCCCTTCTCTTAAATGGCAGTAAGATCATCTGTAACAAAACAAATGCAATGTAAATTAGAATCATTAATTAACTAGCCATTCCAGAGAGAGAGAAAGAAAATTGGTAATAGCCCTGAAAGAGACCTTGAAAAGCCCCTAGTCACTCACCTTTAATCTCTGATGTCAAGCAGGCAAAGGCAAAGTTAGGGAAGTAAATTTTTTTTTTTGATAGCCCTGGCTACCTTTTTTATTGTTTTTTTAATTCTTTCTTCTTTAGTGGAATCCCTTAACTTGGCTGCTTCTCTCTTCCCTTGGCTCTGAAAATTCAAACAGTGAAAATAATCATTAAGTCAATAATTGTCACTCTTGGTGGATTTGTATTTCAAAGTTGAATGACAAGTTTTGATTTTGTTAAAAAGAACTTTCAATGTATTAAATGAAGAATGTTCTTTTGGAATTAGGGCTCTTTTTCTATGGCTTGGTATTCATATCATATATTCTTATACCCATGCTGCTTGTTAGTTTTTTTTACTTATATCTAAATTTGAGATTGTGTTGCAAATGACAGTGATTGCTGGAAGTCTGGCCTAAGGAAAAAAAAATAAGTGTCTTTATGTTCTCTATGCATAAGTGAGTCTGGCCTCAAGACACCCAAAATATTATAGAAATATGTGAATTTCTCCTACTTATATATTGAGAAGAAGGTTTCACAATCTTCTATTTCCTTCATATATTATTCAATAATTTTTTGTGTATACTATATCACTTATTTTACTTTCCTATAAAACTCATTATTAGTATGCAGAACTCCAGTTTCTCAACTATTCATGTTAATGGAAAATTCTGACAGTAAAGATAGAAGGAGTAAGAGAGGGAGAGCACTGAGTGGTTCACACCACAGTTCAGTCAACAAATATGATTTTGGATTAAGAATGCATCATATACTTGGATAATTGGTACTTTGACCTCCCTTGCCTAAAGGCCAAGTAGGTTACATTTATCTGTCCTTCATCTTTCTGAAGTACCCTTAAAGTAGGTTACACATTCACTTTGCATGAATAGAGCACTAGCCCTGGAGTCAGGAAGACCTGAGTTCAAATCTCATCTCAGATATTTAACACTTACTAGCTGTGAGACCTTAGGCAAGTCACTTAATGACAATTGCCCTGCCTTCCCCCCTCCACAAAGACAAAAAGACCAAAAATAAATGCATGGATTTAACCTTAAAATATTTTTTTTTTAAAAAATAAAGGAATTCCCTTTACATCTTCTGCTCTTGCCTGCTTTCAATTCCCTGGAAATAAATGCCCCTCCTAGCATCAGTTCTTCAATTCTAAACTCACCACTATGCTTCTAAACAAGGCTTGATTGACATAACCTCCATTAAGCCTCCTTTACTCTTTGATTAGGGTCCTGAAAGACAAAATACCAAACTCTTCCCAAAGTCTTACTTTATAGAGGAGAAGGAATCCCCCTCACAGTTGAGTTCATGGAACCAAATTGTGGGTGAATTGTGATCTCATCTCTCTGGATGCAACAGGCAAGAATGTAGAAAGGAATGCAGAAAGCACAGGAAAAGAAAGAGTTCCAGTCTAGCCAGTTTTAAATATTCAGCATTTCTGGTTATGCATTCAGTTGAATGAGACTATATCCACTCATAAGGTAGTGCAAAGAAGAAGTCTTCAAGCTAGGTGATGTGGGCATGCCCAAAACAAAATCATTAGGATATTTCTATATTAAGTAATTTGGGAATACTCCAAACCCTCCTAAATATTATAATATCTAGATTTGATTTTGTTTTTTTGTTGTTGTTGTTGTTCAGTATTTTTTCCGTCATGTCTGACTTTTTGTGACCCCATTTGTGGTTTTCTTGTCAAAAATACAAGAGTACCTTACCATTTCTTCTTCAGTCAATTCTGAAGATAAGGAAACTGAGACAAACAATGTTAAAACTGTCCCAGGGTCCTAGCAAATGTCTGAGGATTCATTTGAATTCAGGAAAATAAATCATCCTGACTCTAGGCCCATCACTCTATTCCTTGTGCCACTTAGCTGGCTTAAACATGATAACATAGAAGTTATGTAATGAAGTTTTACCATGAAATATTGGCAGGGGGATTTCACACTTCCTCAGTTTACTATTTCTTAGTGTGTTAAGTGAGTAGGTTGATAGAATTAGCATGTGGGAAAATAGCGATTTTCTGAAAAATGGTTCCCCTCTTTAGATTATTCTTAGTTAGAGGATATAAGTAGAAGGAGTCAATTAGAAGGATTTGGAAATGAAAATGAGTTGGATTATTTCTCTTCCCAATAACAATTCACAAAGTTTTGGATTCACTAATTGATCATGGAGACTGTGAGACTAACTGATGGTTTCTATTCACTTTTATTAGCTACATTTGATCAGTGCCTTGGATGACAAGTTCCAAGGTGGAAGGTAATTGAATTTTGTGTGACATCTAGAAGAATACCCTAAGAACACAGCTGTTAAATAAATAATATCTACCACCATGGTATATCTGTGAGTTAGAGACATTAACATCAGACACTTACATAGACTTTCAAGGTTTATAAAGCTTTTTACATATATTTTATCAAATTTAACGCATTGTTGTTCAATTTATTTGAACAGAATAGAGTTGGTCAGGGCTAGAGTTGAGGGTAGTGATTGGTCAAAAAAAAAAGAAGGATCATTGTGGATAGTCACTTAAAAGTGAAAAAAAAATATTTATATAAATTGCTGAAGCCACACTGTCCTCATATGACCCTACATGTAATATAATCTCAAACCAAGAAATAAAAAATAAATTTCTCAATAGAGAGTTATCAACATTTATCAAGTATCAAATTTCTGTTAAAAAGTATTAATGGATCATTAATTAAACCAAAAACTAGTTTTGTAAAATCAGAAATATGGGAAAAATTAGAAATACCAAAATGTAAGTTTCTGGATGGGAGGGTCCATACTTTTTAGTTTTGCATCTACAGAACCTATCATACTACCTTGAATATTTTATTTCAAAGTCATGATTTTTTTCAGTATAGAAGACTTTCACGGTGAAAACTTTTTTTCTTCATCGATGCAGATAAGTAACTTGGCTATCACTTATTGTCATAGAAATGTTAATGGGATATTTAATAGTGAAGTCACCTGGCTAGCATGTTTCACAGACAGGACTTAAACTAGTATCTCTAACTATGAAATTTTTTCTCTATTCATCATGTCCCATTGACTCTCTGAGCAAGTAATAACATACTTTATATTTTTTAAACATTGCTTTGTAAAACTTTGAGTTCCAGATTTTTCCCTTTGTCCCTCCTCATCCACCCCTCCCCATTGGGGAAATAAGCAATTCAATATAGCTTGTAAATGTGTAGTTACCCAAATCATTTCCATCATTGTTATATTGTGAAGGACTTAATGAGAGATTCAACCATTTTGGAGAGCAATCTGGAACTATACCCAAAGGCATATAAGTAATTTCAAACCCTTCAACCCAGCAATACCGCTTCTAGGGTTGTATCCCAAAGAGATTATAGAAGTAGCAGGAAGACCCATATGTACAAAAATATTTATAGCAGCTCCTTTTGTGGTGGCAAAGAATTGGAAATTAAGGGGATGCCTGTCAATTGGGGAATAGCTAAACAAGTTATAGTATATGAATGCAATGGAATACTATTGGGTTATAAGAAATGAGGAGCAGACAGACTTCATATCAACCTGGAGAGATGTATACAAACAGATGCTGAGTGAGAAGAGCAGAACCAGGAGAAATGTGTACACAATTATAGACACAAAGTTTGTGTGACAACCAACTTTGATAGACTGGGCTTTTCCAGCAATGTAGGGTTATAAGATAATTCCAAAAGACTCATGATGGAGAGAGATGTCTACATTCAGAGAAAAAAATAGAAGGAACTAGAAAGAACAGAGTTTGAATGCAGATTGAAGCAAACTACCTGCTCTCACTCCTTTTCATGTTTGGTTTTACTTCCTCTTTCTCATTCCATCTGTTACAATCCTTCTTTATAACCTGACAAATGCCTAATGTGAAAGTATTTGCAGATTCTATACTTGATAGCATGCTGCCATGGTGGGGGGGGGGGGAGGAAGACAGAGAGGGGTAGAAAATTTGAAACTCA
The DNA here is from genome assembly GCA_028646515.1 of Pseudochirops corinnae. NCBI lineage: Eukaryota > Metazoa > Chordata > Mammalia > Diprotodontia > Pseudocheiridae > Pseudochirops > Pseudochirops corinnae. The sequence continues at coordinate 124,458,734 of CM053587.1, forward strand.
AGGGAATGTAGAACCGAATCTTGCAAACTAAAAGTAAAAAAAAAGACTCAAAATAAAAAGACAAAAAAAAATTTAAAAGAAAGAAAAACTATTTTTCCCTCCATCCTGTCCCACCCCACATTTATTTTATTTTCTTTTTTGACCCTATCACTTTTAAAAAATGTTTGCTTCTAACTAACCTCTACCCCAATCTGCTCTACCTTCTGTCATCTCCCCTCTTATCCCCTACTCCCCCTATTTTCCTGTACATTAAGATACCCAATTGAGTGTGTATTGTATTCTCCCCTTAAGCCAAATTCAATGAGAGTGAAGTTGTCCCATTCCCATTCACCTTCCTGCTCTTCCCCTCCAATGTAACAATTTTCTCTTACCTCTTTTATATGAGATATTTTACCCTAATCTATCTCTCCTTTTCTCCTTCTCCCAATGAATTCCTCTCTCACCTCTTAATTTTATTTTTTTTATATTCTCCCTTCATATTCAATTCATGCTGTGCTTTCTGTCTATGTATACATAAACATACATATGCCTATTCTCATATACATATATACTCACACATATACATATATACACATATACCCTCCTATAAATACATATACATATATGTATATATACACATATATATTCCCTTCAACCATCCTCATACTGAGAGAAATCTTATGAGTTACTATTATTATTTTTCCACCTAGGAATGTGAATAGTTCAACTTTAATAAGTTCATTATGATTTCTTTTTCCTGTTTACCTTCTCATGCTTCTCTTGCTTCTTGCATTTAAAAGTCAGTTTTTCTGTTCAGCTCTGGTTTTTTCATCAAGAATGCTTGAAAATCCTCTTTTTTAGTGAATGACCATATTTTCCCCTGAAGAATTATACTCAGTTTTCCTGGTTTGGCAATTCTTGGTTTTTGTCCTGCCTCTTTGACCTCCAGAATATCATATCCCAAGCCCTTTGATCCTTTAATGTATAAGCTGCTACGTCCTGCGTTATGCTGATTGTGTTTTCACAATACTCAAATTGTTTCTTCCTGACTGCTTGTAGTATTTTCTCTTTGACCTGGGAACTCTAAAATTTGGCAATAATATTCCTAGGAGTTTTCTTTTGGGGATCTTTTTCAAGAGGCAATCTGTGAATTATTTCAATTTCTATTTTTCACTCTGGTTCTAGAACATTAGGGCAATTATCCTTGATAATTTCTTGAAAGATCATGTCTAGGCTTTTTTTTTTTTGATCATGGCTTTCAGGTAGACCAATAATTTTTAAATTCTTTCTCCTGGGTCATTTTTCCAAGTCAGCAGTTTTTCCCATGAGATATTTCATATTGCCTTCTAATTTTTCATTTGTTTGGATATGCTTTTATAGTATCTTGATTTCTCATAAAGTCATTAGCTTTCAGTTGCTCCAATCTAATTTTGAAGTAGTTATTCTCTTCAGTGAATTTTTGAAGTTCCTTTTCCAATTGGCAATTATGGCTTCTGAATGCATTCTTCTCCTCAGTAGCTTTTTGGGCCTCTTTTGCCATTTGTTTTAGTCTATTTTTTAAGGCCTTATTTTCTTCATTGTATTTTTGGGTCTCCTTTAGCAGGCTGATGACTCGCTTTTTATGATTTTCCTGCATCATTCTCATTTCTCTTCCCAACTTTATCCTCCACTTCTCTTACTTGATTTTCAAAATCCTTCTCGATCTCCTCTATGGCCTATAAACAGTTAATATTTTTTCTTGGAGGCTTTTGATGCAGGAGTTCTGACTTCAATGTCTTCCTCCAACTCCATGCCTTGATCCTTTTTGTCTCCCAATAAAGGATTCTATCATATTGCTCATATTGCCAGGTAATTATGTGACCTTTGAGCTCTTTACCACAGTAGAATTCTGACTCCAGATTGGAAAGACCTTTGTCCCACATTCCTGGGCTTTTCATAGGTGCTGGAGCTATTAGGAGGGTACCGTCTCTACAGCCCCCACAAGCTCCACCTCACTGGTCACACACCCGAGGACCACCACCCTATACTGTGATTCAGATCAAAGTAAATTAAAGCAATAGTAATTACACTCTGAAAGGTTGCTTTGTACCCCTACAATCTGTGGGCCAAGAATTCCTGTGGCAGCCACAGGGCAGCAGCTGCTGTGCCTCCACCAGCTTCTAGTCTTGGGGTGAATGGGGGCAAGAAACAGTTGGATTATGCTCTTCTGTCCCCTTCTTTTCCAACAAATTTCCACATTGGCCTTTTATTTTGTCTTCAGTTTTTATGAGTTGAGAAGTCTGGAAGCCACCACAGCTGCTGATCATTGACTCTTCTACAGTCTGTTCTGTCCACTGCTGGTTGGAGCCACCCTGGGGATGGAAACATGGGGCTCCTGTGGGACTGCATTCAGCTCCCAGCATGCTTCAATAAACCTTTACTGTTGACCTGCCACCTGTATTCAGCTGGAGATTTGTTTCTCTCTGTCACTTTGGGACTTCTGTAACTTTAAATTTTGTTTAGAGTTATTGTTATAGGTATTGGAATTGTTTGGAGCTGGAGCCCACACCAAGTTTGTGCTTCTACTCCTCCATCTTGGCTCTTCCCCCTCCCTGCTATAACATACTTTAAAAGCTTTATTTTATTATAGTATTAGACTAGTTAGGTGTTATCAAGTGGCAGATTTATACCCCAGCAAATAATACACAACTAAATCTCTTCAACATACAGAATATGATTAATCACACAGAAACAGAATATATGTTAAAATTTTGAGCTTTTTTGTTTTTATTGTTCTAACAAAATAAATTTTCTATAATGAATCAACCACTAAAAATATAGTTTTGAAAATTTACTTATACAAGAAGAATAAAAAGGGATAAAATTGGATTTAGCTTTTCCATGACTCCTGATGTCCACATACTATGTCCAGCAATCATGATTTTCTAAGCCATAGGACTTCAGTGGCCTCATTGTGTCATTCGTATATCTACTCACAAAATACATCTTGTCACAGCCAGAGTGGGAGAAAAGAAAAGTACATATCTGACATTCTTCTCTGAGTATCAAGAGAACAAACCCTTTCTTTCTCTGAGCCATACTTTGATTACAACTCCTCATGGAATGAGATCAATTGCAAGGTTGAGCTTCTTCATATTCCATGACAGAATGACATTACCAGGGTATGTTATATCCCAGGACTCATAGTTAATGAACATAAGCAGAAATCAACATTATCTTATGCAAAACTATTTTTATTTAATTTAAATTTGGGGGGTACTGCTTTGTGACTTTTACTCTTATAAAACCAATTTTTACCTCCTCTCTGTCAGCTAGCTAGTAAATAATGTGCACACTGTGCATCATAAAGGCATCCCACAAATATGCAAATTGATGTATGATCACACACACATACATATATATCTGTGTATATGTATGTATGTATATGTGTAGGTGTGTGCCTATCAGTAGTATTTTATTAAAATAATAGGATTCTGTAGATGACTGTCTTCTGAAATCCTCTTTAAAATTGTAAGATTAAGTTGCTCTTTTATAGATGGGAAAACGACCCAATGATTTCCTATCTCAGTTGTTACAAATCTCTCAAGAGTTCAAGTCGTTGCCCATAAATACACTTCCTTACAACGCTTAAAAATTAACTACTTTTTATTGCAATCAAATAAAATATCATCAGAAGTAGTAGAACTTTCTATTTTGATACAAAACGTCTGAAACAATAACTATTTTCTCCCAAATTGTGTAGCTGTTTATAATCCTTCAAAACTCTGTATCATGCGCAATGAGAATATGCTACAAGCTATCTTTTAGTCAATACTTAATCAGGGTTATAAATTGCTATTGTCCTTATAAATATTACTATGGTACTATGGTTCTTCCCCTATAAATGATATTCCATGTATCGATTATTATTAGTCATCTTATTTGTGATTTATCTGACATTGTGAAAAATTTTTAAAAGTGCTTCTATTTCTAACCTATACTCCCGACATCACACAGGATATAGGCAACATGAATCAGATTTCATGGTGTTGATATT
>CM053587.1:124475669-124486804 GCA_028646515.1 Pseudochirops corinnae
AAACTCGTTATCGTTCTCTTTTATGTCTGGTTATGCTTTTTTTTTTTTTCTCTTCTCAGTGATCACTCATTGGTTACAGCCCTTCTATATGACCAAACTATTGTACAATGTGAAAGTATTTGCAGATCCTATATATGATTGCACACCACCATGGGGGGGGGAAGGGAGGGGAGAATATCTGAAACTCAAGTGATGGTGGAACTGAATCCTGTAAATTAAATGAGTAAATAAAAAAAAAATTTAAAAAAATATATACTTTCATTATGACTTACATATTTTTTTTGTATTGAAGAGATATTTTTATTTTTATTCTGTTTTCCTAAAATTATTAAACATTATATTTCACAAAGGTGAAGAAAGAGCTAATATGTTATTTTTATGAATGGGACTTCTCTACATCAGGAGTTGTCATGGAACTTCCAATGAAGAACTTCATTAACATGGAACAAACTACCTCTTAAGATAATCCCATTCTATTTGTGTATAATCTTTGTTGGAGAGAAAAAATATTCCCCATTAAATGACTGATACATTTCTTTTACTAATAGTTTTATTGAATTTGTAGGGTTATCCTGGGTTTTGTTAACTTTGATTTTAACTTTTTCCAATGAAAAAATAAAATTATTATATATGAGACCTGTTTATAAGGCATTCATTAATTTTAGTCATTGCTGGTGCCCCTCTCTTATAGTGTTTCACACAGCCCTCACAGTGAACATGTCATTAGCATACTGCTAGCAAACACTTTGGAAAACATTAGCCTAGTATACTATGTAGATTTCTGGATATATTCCTATATGCAGATGTGAAAAGTCAACAAGATTGATTAGTGTACTATGGCTGATGTTAAAATTAATTATCTGAAATAAAGGGAAACTGAAGACAAAGTTTGGCAGCATCTATAATTTAATTTCCAAAGCTAGCATTTGCATATCAAATCAGATCACCTGACTTCCTCTTACAGGAATCTGAAGATCTTCCCTGCACCTAGCCTAGGCCCTTTGATAGGCTTAAGTGACTCTGAGAACCTTCCCTGATTTGAAAATATACTGTGCCCCCTAATAGGCTGAATGTGGTCACATGGAGCCTGTGGTGGGAGGCTTGATTTTCAGGAATGTCCACACTTTATCGCTTTGTGGTTGGGCAGTTGGTCAAGAGGGTTGTGACATTCTCTGATAAAGGAGAAGGCTATATCTACGCTAATGTGAGTTTTAGCTTTGGGGCTCACTTTGGAAAGCGTTGTGTGATTTGGCCAGACAAGACTCTGGGCAGCATTGAGACCCCTGGCTTTGAAAACCCAGATGTTGATGCTTCCTTCTCTGGTAACTGACTAGGTATGGATGTAATGGTCAGATGCCTGGAAGTCCATCTATTGATCTGTTTCTTTGTCTGCTTGTAACTTCTGTTTGTATTCTCTGGAGTTCAGGGTGCTGACTTTTCCCCCTGAACTAGGTAAATTATATATGTTTGATTGATTAAAGTAAGATTGTTAACCCATTTTGAATTACTTTCCTTTAGAAAAGCACATCTAAGAACCTGTGCTAGCAGCTATACTGGGTATGCTAGGGTGCTTGCTGATACACTCCCTCAGGTTTCAGATACCTAAAGTCTCCATGATTTACAGAGGTGATTTATTTTTAAAAGAAAAGAGGAATTAAAAAATGATAGAAACTTATTTTGAACATAATTCAATTGGACTAGGCAGGGCATCTGACTAGTTAGCTTCTGCCAGGCCTCCTTAACCCATTCCCAGAAGTCCTTGTCTTACAGTGAATGTCTTTAGTAACTATAAAACATATTGGAAAAGAGAATCTTGTGATCAGTAATTAGCAGTCACACCTCTCCCTACCACCACCTTCCTTATAGGACTCCATTTTTCAATGTAGACTCTAACTCAAGAAATAAGGGAGATTATCCACTAATATTAAAAAGAGGAACTTAGACCTCTGGCTAACCTTTCTTTTTATTCCTGAAAGGAAAAGTTAGCCTCTGGTCAACACCACTTTGTGCTAGAAAGGGGAACTTTACCTTTTAAATAAAAACCTTGTGATATTAGTATTATTTTATTTCTCTAAATTGTCTTCTACTAAAAGATAAAGTGTTAAAATTCTATGTATTCACTGGATCTATAGGTAACCTAAACTTAAGAGACTATCCATGTTAGTAAGACTTGGCTATTAGGGTTAGCTTTTCCTAAAGAAAAGAGTTTAATCCTATAATCAAACTAAACATAAATCAAAAGAATCAACACTAATTTATTCCCCTATCACTGAACACTGTGCTAAGCACTGGGTTTATGTATTTACATTTGGGATTGCATATGTGTGACCTATATGGATGTGTTTGCCTACTGTCTTGCAAATTTAAGCAAGAGTTTTTAACTAAAAATAAACTCTTAACTAGATTTCCAAAAAATAAGCAAATGCATTCTTACTCATCTCTGCGATTTGTCCTTCATGCCATACTGATAACAATGTTGTGTCACTTCTGAGTGTGATGCTTGGACCTGCAGCTGTGAAGAAGCCCTTTAAAGCACCAAGACAATTTTGCTGGGTTAAAGCACTTGAAGGATGGCCTCTGTTGAGTCCACTTCCAAAATTTCTTCCTCCTTATTTCCATTTCAGTCCTACAACTTAGCTTTAATTTCTCCTTTTCCTTCCTTTTCATAATTAGTACCTATCACATACATTCCTACATTGTGGTTAGTGGCTTTGAGGCCTGTAGATTGTCCTGGTCATTTATGGTGAGTCAGATAGACTGCTTGGCTTCTGGACACTAGATGTACAAAGGGAAGGGATGAGGGGAAAATGATATCTGAAGTTTATCAAAGATCTAGACTGAAAAGAAAATTTTTAGTTAAAGCAAAATGATGTGAGTGCAGAGGGGAGTACACACAATAGTCTTCTAAAATACAATTTGTGTTATTTTCTTATTTCTTGTGGGAAAAAAAATTTCATTGGATTTCATGGTGGACCATTGCCTCCTCACATTTTAATCAATTAAGAATAATCAGGTTTGTTTAGGCTTAGCTTAGAATATTTGATCAAAAGATTGTAAATCTTTTATTCTAAAACTTACTCCAGAAATGCAAATCCCAGTATAAGACACCATTTTGTTTAGACTACTGTTCATTTCCAAATAAGCTTTTATCTCTTGCATCCACATCTTCAGTGAACACCCTATAATCCTAGCCTTGATTTTCTTTTGAAAGATGTCATGATCATTGATAATCTTGGAAAGTCAGTCAGTATCATCTGTATATGTAAATCATTAGTGTGCTTAGTCATCAGTTTTGATAAGTCTTGAGGAATTCTGTATAAAATTTTGTGGGTAAACCTTAGGACAAGCAACCTTCCCATGGCTTTCAAAAAGTCAACAAATAACTGTTTCAATTCCTAAGACCAATGAATAACCAATCAGAAATAGTTTTATTTTCTTCCTCTGACCCTTAATTGGGTAATCGATTACCTGATACTATCTATGAGTTTATTTTACCATTCCTTGAAAGATAATAAGCTGTCTGCTCCTTACAGTATTTATTTCTCTTACAGAAAGAGCCTTAGATGTGTACCTGTATGTGTGTGTGTGTGTGTTTATCTCTGTGTGTATGTGAGCTCCTAAAAATAACACCAATTCATCTTCCTTCTTTTTCTTGCTTTTGATACTCTTCCACCTTCCAACATCTTTGTGTAAGACAGGTTTCCTCTCAATCCTTTCAGATGTAGGTTTTTTTTTTTTTAAATAAAATCATGTTTGCCAGTAAAACTGGCCATGTTCTTGGCAAAAAAAAAACAAAGCTCATAATTTATTTGGAGCAATGTAAATGTAAAGAAACAAAGGAACCAGAAGAACTAATATTAAGAAAACTTTCAATAAAGATATACTAAAATTCTAATGATCATGTGCTATCATTTTTTTTTTCACGTCATACTTATGAGTTTTGGTACCTATAGTAACATTTTTTCTTATAAGCATCACTTGTTTACCCCCAGTTTATTTGTAAACTTCTGCTTTCTCTCTCAGAATCTTTTATTAAGGTATCTTAATCATTAACTTATGATTTTTAATTTGAATGCTGATTTGATAGTGATGTGGCCAATATAATCAACTGTATAATTCTCTAAAAAAAGAACAAGGTTGAGTATTATAGAATAAAAACAAAAGGGTAAAAATTATATAAATGTTTTGTAAAGTAAATAAATTTTAAAAATCATTTTGATAATTAAGTGCTTTCATTTGGATTCCTAGTTAGAAAGCATTAACACAGAAACATTAAAAAAGAGAAGGAAGTGACAAATTTTTAATAACATTCCTTCCATTGTGAAATGAACAAGACAGTATATCTCATATTGCATTTTGAAGATGATGCACAGCCCTAGATATGTCAGAAAAAATATTAATGAAGTTAGTTAGCACATATATGTATATTTATGCATGTATGTGTTCATATGAACACATATGTCACATGTTTCTCATGTTATTTTAGGAATGGTAGGTGGTTATGAAATGTTAGTTAATTTTGTGAGATATTATTAAATATATTCAGATATGTAGTTCCTTTGGCTTCCCTTCCCCTTCCCTGCTTTTCTCTTTTCTCCCCTTTCTCTCTACTCCCTCATTCCCTCTCTTCTCCCTTTCTTTCCTCTCATGTTTCCTCTCACCTGTCCTTACTTTAACTCTTCCATTTTGAAAAATAAATATCAATGTTGTGCTTTCACATGCGGCTGAAATACAATTTTTTGTTATTTAGTTGAACTTGAAATAATTCATGAATAGAAAGGTACAATAATGTGGAAGGATAGAAAGTCTGAGCACAAAGAACTTTTTGTTATTATTTTTAGAACCCAGGAGACAGATGAATTGAAAAACAATACTGTTTATCTCAGAGAATTGTTTATTTTCTTTCCTAAAAACTGAAAAAAATGATGTAAATATGGATGTTTCTGGAGAAAAAGCTGGAAGAATTCAAATATTAAGTAAAAATGCAGCCACCGTGTTTTCATGTAGTCGGACTTAAGCATAAAACCTACAACTGATGTATATACCTAATAGAAATTTCTTAGATCTATTGATTAATACAGGTTGAAAAGATTTTCTTCTTTGAGTATTTCTAATACAAAAAAAAATTAGAAATATATTTATAAGTCAGAATGAGGTATAGAACTTTAAAATAATATTATTCATTAGGAATTAGCATTAGTGACTATACAAATTGTCTAGGCTGCTTTGATTTATTTAGTAATTTGTAAATAACGTCTATAATTTATTATCAAAAGTGTTTATTATATTAAATAATTTCATCCTTTAGGGATTCATTATGAGATGTAATTTCTGGATAGATTATGTTACTTTTAAAATCATCTTTATAAAGAAAAATATTTTTATTACTTTTTCAAAAGCATTTTTCACTACCCATTCTTTCAATCTATAGTTTTGCTTTTTCATTTTCTCTGAGAGATATGAAATTACATATGACACATACCCTTCCCTCAAGAAGCTAACAATGTAATTATGGTGAAGTAAATGTCCACATAGTTTAGAAATCAATTCTATAGTGAAACTATATAAAATATGGAACTTTTTAAAAGTCTGGTACAACTTTGGTAACAGTACAATCATGATTATTTGCATCTCCTCATACTGTAATATGATTCTTATGTCTGACATGCCTTTTCATTGCAAAAAGTTTTTTAATCTATGTTTCATGGTGATTATAAGTAACTTCTATGGCAATAGAGAGTAAAATATTATGCACATTTTAATGGAACATATTATATCTACCTGATGGTAGACAAGTATTTTGCAAAAGGATAATGGTTTAGTTTCAGCTTAAGTACTTGGATGATGTTGTCAGGAGAATTTGAGACCTATAATTTTAGCATAAAGGTTTTTTTTTTAAATTGTCTGTTAGTCCATAAGAGATAGTAAGCTTCTGATGCAGTGTTCTAATTGCAAAGTCAAGTGTTGCTTGAGAATTAAGTGCTAAATTTTTACTACCCATGATCTTATGTTGTGCAATTTCTAACGTTCTCTCAAATTTGTAATGTTACTAAAATTGATTACTATATATATCCAGCTTCTTAAGAATAAAATTTCTATAACTTGTAATGTTAAAATCCTGATTCTATATTTCAATACAGCTTTCTATTTGATAGACTGATCCTTGATATATCATACCTAGAGAAAATAAAAATGTTCACATGTATTGCTTTCCTCCATATGTTCAATTTGACCTCCAGATAGAAGGTTCGAATCCCTGGCCTCTACCTCTCCATTCAATAAGTTTTTTGTTTGTTTATTATGTATTTATTGAGAATTAATGACATTTTAATGTCTTTGGAGAAATATCCCATGCAATGAACGAGCTGCTTAATGTATTTTTCAGTGGAGCTATATAACTCATTGCTTTGTACATGAAGTGATGAATAAGATAGTTTGGTTTGAATTCCTTTTTAACATAGAAGCCACAGTAAATTCTATTTAGAGACAATGATAATAGTTTTAAGGCTGTGAAGAAACATAAGAATCTTAAACCATTTCCAAAAAATACAGCATTTTATTATCAGTTTTTCTTGATATTATTTACAAGTATTAGTGTAATGCTTCTAATATTGAAAAAAAAATTAAATGTGGTAGTGAAAAACTCCAAAGTTTTGGTTATTTTTGACTTTATTTTAAATATGTGTAGTACCTGAATATCATGTATATGGAAAAGAATGTGAATTTGATCCATTTGATCTAATGTCAGTCATAATATCTTTGCACTTCAGTTTTCCCATATATAAAAACAATGTCAACTTTATGCTTAATGTAATAGGATTTAGAATTATTGGAAAACACTTCATTCAGTTTGATTATCTCATTTTATGAAGGAAATCAATGAAATTAAGAAATTAAGTGATGTACCAATGTTTATATGAGTAGCAAGAAGCAAAGCTGTATTTTGAAACTGTATTTTGACTCCAAATGTGCTATTCAACATGTCCTCTTCCACATTACCTATATAACATTTGTGAGGAACAATTGACTCCCTCTGATCTATCATCCTGTCCCTGAAATCATTTCCTTTCTCTAACTATTTTTCAATCTCTCCTTGTCTGCTGGTCCTTTTACTACTCTTCATAGGAATAACAAGATTTTTCCCTCTTTAAAAATCCTTCACTTGATTCTACCAATCATTTAAACTTTCATTTCCTTTGGAGTTCCATCCTCCATATAATGCCTCCTAATTTAATTGTACCCTAAGCCAAGGACTAGACCCGCTTTTCTACATATATTCCATCACTCAGTGACTTAATTAGTATCAATAAACTTTATAATTTGTGCAAGTCATTATCAAATATATTTGCTTTTATCTTCATGCAATTTCTTGCATATATTTGTCTTTCTCTTTATTCTGCTATCATACTAGCTCAACATATCTTACCTGGATGATTGTGATAACTTCCAAATTTTCTCCCCAATGATTCCAATCCATCTTCTACACAAATTGCAAAGTAATTTTCTAAAGACAAAGGATACACACACATATGCAGACACACACAGGGATACAAACACATGCTCATATCTATGTATACACATACATATACAGATGGATATGTATATGTATTTGAAAGTGAGCTCCTTTAGAGCATATTTTTTTTTTTACTCTCAGCTTTTCATATAATCCCAGGTATACTACAGGCATCTAGGTGTTTCAGTGCATAGAGTACTGGGCCTGGAGTCAGGAAGAACTGAGTTCAAATCTGATCTGTTATTTACTAGCTGTTTGACCATAGGCAAGTAATTTAACTTCTTTATATATCACTTTACTCATAGGTAAAATAGGAAGAATAACAGCTAACTCGCAGGGTTATTTTGAAGATCAAATAAGATAATATTTGCAAAGCACTTAATATAGTTTTTGACACATACAAGATGGTACATAAATATTTTTTCTCCTTCAACTCTCACATAGCACCAATAAGCAAATAGTAATGACTAATAAATAATTATTAAATGAGATAACATGTAAAATACTTCATTTACATGAAAGTACAATGAAAATATATATGATTATTATTGCTATAATTTTTTCTGCATATTTATCCATTTTTTTCATTTCAAAATTAAGAAAATACCTTGTAAACTTTTTTTAATTCTGTAAATAGGTGAATAGCTATTGGCACAGTGGATAGAGTGTCAGCCCTGGAGTCAACAGGATCTGAGGTCAAATCAGCCCTTACACACTTACTACCTGTGTGGCCCTGCACAATTCATTGAACCTGTATGCCCCAGTTCCTTATCTGTAAAATGAGCTGGAGAAGAAAATGACAAACTTCTTCAGTATCTCCCCCCCCAAAAAAAAAAAATCCGAAATGTTTTCATAGAAAGATATGATTTAAGGAAAAAAACAACTAACAAACAACAAAAATATGTGAATAATAAATGTAATAATGATCATCTCCAAAATTATTATATTCCATTATTTCAGGAACTGAGTGATTAAGGACTATTAACCTGCCTAAAATGTTTCATTGCTTTGACTAAGATACATAATTTTACATTTTTGGGGTGACATGCATATAACCTTATTGTTACCCATTGCAAAATATTTAGATTGAAGATTTTACTTGAACAATTTAGACTGTTCCTATATATCTTACCTTTCTTTTCCCCTAGCTCCTAAGAAATTGCTATGAGTCATAATATATAACAGAAATTGTCTCTATCTTTGATATAATTAATGTCAATAGCTATGTAATATCCAAAACAAAAGTCTCATCTTTTGAAAAGTATTACTTCCTGGTAAGAGTATAAAAATTTTTTCTTTGTTTTATTTTCACATGCATTTGTCTTTAGAGACATGATTTCAATCCTTGCTTTAAAAGACCTTCTTAAGCAGATCTATATCTGTAAGTCTTTTTTGTATATGGTCTAAAATTAATTTATTAATAAGGTTTCCCAGTGTTATTATTTATTCAAATGCCTTTTTAAATAACTTTAAAATAATTTAACAATTTAAAAATCATTCAAATAATTTAACACTGTTTACTTGTTTCTTGAGAACTGTGAACAAAAATAATTTTAAACAGTTTTCAGAGATTTAAAACAGGAGAATTTACATTGAGTCTGAATTTGTTCCTGTGAGAATTCTTTGTCTCCTCTCTGTCTTTGCTAAAGAATGATTTGAACCCAAGAGCCATCTAATAACATTTATATTAATGGCAAAAGGTGCTGCAGTTTTCAGCCATTTCAATCTGCCAGCAAATGAAAAAAAAAAACATCTTTCAGAATCTCAGGAGGAAGACTTCCTTTTGTTCTGAGAAATCTAACAGTCTTGACAGTTTTACTTCTACTGTATCAACAGAAGTTTCCAGCATATCTGAATTTGAAAAAAAAATTCACAGTGTTCTACTATATTTCAAGATGTGATTCCCAAAGATGTCAAAAGTACATTTCTCTAATTTTACCTTCATTATGGAATGCCTTCAGGCTCAAGCTGCCTAGTCTTTCCTGTGAACCATTTCATCTGCACTATAGGTTCCTAAGAAAGATGTAATAGCAATCAGAAAACAACTGCATAAAGATTGTTGACAGTATTGAATAAACTAAAAAACTTTCAATACATTGCAAAATAAAAATGGATTACACCGATTACTTACCTTATGTTTTCAAGTGACATTTTAAAATCTGAAGACCTCATTAATCAATGATTTTTTGGATACTTTTCAAAGATTTTCATGTAACTAGTTCAGTAAACAGGAGAGTATTGCATCTACTGAGTTCCTTTTGAGGAAATAAAATTAAATCAATATTCATCCACCAAAACTACTGGGTAGATCAGGTAAGCAAAGAAACATAATAAAAAAAAGAAAAAGAAAACACAAAAACAGGAGATTAACTGTCTGTATAATTGATTACCAAGTGTCTAAAAAGAGTAACATTTCAGAAATGAGAAAGGTTGAGGTGTTCTAGGAAGCTGGAAAATTTGGGATTGGCACTTCTGGGACATATCCTATGGTTTCATGAATCCTAAAAGGTATAAAATGGTCATTTGAATGTGAGGCTGAAAAAGTTTGAAAATACTTTCAATATATTATGTGCAGACACAGATAAGCACATCATAGTATGCTTTTTTTGGAAGAATCAAAACATGTGAAGTTAACTGAGCAGTAGATTAAAAGAAAATCTAACAAAATCAAACATGATACCCTGAATAAGGAATAGCCTCTGGTTTGGGGAAATGGTTACTCTGTTTTAAAGGTTTGTTTTGACTCATAAAATTTGAAAATTCATAGCTGTAAAAAGGAAATTTGCACTTCATGTTTTTCTAATTCTATTGGTTTCAACAATTCATATTTAATTTTTATTACACAATTCCCCAGTTTTGTTTTATTTTTTAATGAGTTTTCCTCTTACACCTATTTACCAAGGTCATCCTCTCCACCCTAATAATACCCTCAACTAACTATCACTTTTTCATATATCTCCTTGCTCTTGCTGACGTTACAAATAGATAATGTGACAAATAGCTCTGATTCCTTCTGCCACAATTCAGTACAATTTAATTGGGCAAACATTTATTAAGCATCTACTATATACAAGGCACTATGTTTAGTATGGGTTATACAAAGACATGACTAATTGTTTGTTTTTTAATCAAAGCAAACTGACCTCAAGGAGTTTATATTCCTTGTGATAAATATGACATTTAGACAGATTAGCAAATATAATATTATTTAACCAACTTTAATAAGGGGATTGGTCAGGATAGGCTAGTTAAAGATGGTTGCCTGAACTGAATCATGAAAGAATCCAAGTATGTTCAGGCTTTGCTTCCATTTCTTTCCCTGTCATCTTCTCCACTTTCTGCTACTGGTTCACAATAACAATAGGAGCTAAAATAAATGTATTAGTCTACCTAAAGAAAAGTTTAGTAAATATTTTTCAGGATAAGTTTTGTTGTAGTCAAGCTAAGGACTTATTCTTTAAATTTCATAACTAATTGAATAATATGTGCCAATATTTATGATCATTTCTTACTACATCTTGGAAAATTTTGAACCTAACCTTTATTAGATGACTTGCATTTTAGAGAATTGTAAATAGTTAAAATAATATAATGATAAGATATTATAATTCTTAGTGTATAA
>CM053587.1:124504147-124520539 GCA_028646515.1 Pseudochirops corinnae
TAGCCGAGCTGACTTTAGTGGAAAGTATATTTGTGTGAGTCTTGGAGTTCTAGGATTAGTTTACAGTCATATTGCTGACTCTCTTTTCATGATTTTCTTGCAACATTCTTAAGTGTGTGAGTGTGTGTGTATCTGTGTGAGTGTGTTTGTGTGTATGCATGTGTTCACTATCAAACATACTTTATTTGGACTAGCAGGACAGATCAAAAATATTTCACAAATTCAAAAAGCAAGATAAATGAAAAGACAGTAAGTTAAAGTTAGAATATCCTTTATTTAGTTCAAATTATCTACTATGGAATTTGGGTAATAAATTAGAAAACTGATTCAGGCTGCCAGAAGATAACATTACACCAGGGTGATGCATTTGAACCAAATACAGTTAAATAAATCATTATGCACTTGGGTTAGAAAAGTCAAATCCATAAAAAAATAGTAGAGTAGTTATGTCTAGAAGACACAATTTGTAAAAGTAGGAATAATCTGTGCATTTCAGTTGACAATTCAATAGAAATCTACACTGAAACTCTAACAAAATTGCAAGCTACTTTAAGGAAAGCTTAGCATATAAAATGAGCAAGGTAATAGTCCTACTATACTCTGTTATATCAAACTTGTAGTGCTCATGCTGGGGCACTATATTTTAGGGGAGATTTAGATATGTGAAAAAAATATTCATAAGAGATTACCATAGCATGGAGTTATTATTTATCTTGGAAAGCTGAATTTGTAGTCAAGAAGAACTGGGTTTATATTTCATATTTGATGTTTGCTGGTTCTGGCACCTGGAATGAGTCATTTGATTTTTCTGCATTTCAGGTCCTCATTTGTAAAAAGAAGAGGCTAGACATGGTCTCCTTTTTAGCTTTATCATCTATGATCCTATGTTCAGGTCAATAGTAGACACAAATGAAAGTACTAGAGATTTTTATCCTGGATTGGAAGAGACATGATAGTGATTTTCAATTATTTTTGAAGAAAATGTCATGAGAAGAGATAATTAAGGGGCAAAGGTCATGTCTCAATCCAATAGGTAGTTATATAGCAAAGTGAATAGAATACTAGGCATAGAGTACAGAAGTCAGGAAGGTTTGATTTCAAATATAGTCTCAAACATTTATTACCCTGAAGAGATCACTTTAATTGTCTGCCTCATATTCCTCAATTTCAAAATGAGGACATGTAAAACCAAACACTAGCAGCTTTCCAGAAGAATGCTACTGTGAACAGCTTTTCAAGGTTCTGATTGCATAGTGCAGCAAACTATTTATTCAGTAATAAATCAGAGCAAAACATTCACAGAATATCAAGGTACAGCATTCACAGCATTACAGCTTATCACAGAAAATCAAAACACAGCATTCACAACAACTAATCACTAAAATGGCCACATAGTTTTCAACAAAGTGGTCACATGGTTTTGAACAAAGTACAATCATTTAGTCAATCACTCACTTAGTAACTCATTCATTCAATCAAATCAATCATTCAATCATCCATAAGGAGACTTGCTTCCTTAAGGGTCATAAAATACAAAAGTCAAAGTTGTCTACTCATGTGGCACACCAAGTTACAATATCAGTCACTACTCAGCACTCTCTCAAGGTATAGTGTAAAATACATAAGGCCTCCACCCCTCAGTCACAAATAAGTTACAATTTCAAGGTCATAAGTAAGTTACAACTTCAGTCAGTCACTGCTCAGTATCCATGGAGAGATCTCTTCATCTTGACCCAAGGTAGGCTCTCAGATTCCCTAGATCCCCTTCCATGGTCCCAGTTCCCACCTGGATTCACAAAACTGTCACCTGGGATCAAAAGCAGACAGCTCCCAGATCCTTTTCCAGCTCTCGATGCAGTCTCTGTTCCACACTGAAGCTCACAGTGTCCAGTCCACCCCAAATCCCTCACAGTCTCTGTTCCCATGCAGTTAAGGCTTAACAAAGCCATCAACAGGCAAAATAAAAATACCATAGTCATACTTCCTCAGTCTTCTGCACTTCTGGCTGGCCCTCAAACTCAGAAGCTCCTCAGCAGCTTCTCAGCAGCTCTGACTGGCCCTGGAACTCAGAAGAAGTTTCAACTGGTTCCCACAATCAAAATAACTTCATCTAGGTTCTTGAAATAAAAATCATTCTCTCCAGCCTGGGTCTCTCTTCCTTAGCCTGTAGAACCTGGCTGCAAGAAGATCTGAAATTCCAGCTAGGTCTTCTCCTTATGTAACTACTAGCTCCTCCCTCTTCTGCCCCTTCCTGTTATGTCAGCAACTTCCTGTTACATCAGCAACAAAGGTTCATACCTTTGTTTCTTAACAGAGGCTCGATCTAATTAATTTCAAATCAGGTGCTAAGTACCTGTTAGCTTTGTCAATACAAAGGGATCAAATTACTTTACTATTACTGGACAATGTTAATAACTACTCACAAAGTAGTTTTGAAGATTAAATGAGATGATATTTATAAAATGTTTAGCACAATAACTGGTATAGAGTAGTTGCTTTGAAATGCTTATTTTCTTTCCTCCTTCACTTCCCTGTACTCAACCATTATCCAGGTTTTTATCCCAACAACCATAATTTCCTCCCAAGCAAAATTTTCTCCTTTGACTTCAATGATTCTTGTCTTTCCTGGTTCTGCCCCTATGTGTCTGAAAATTCCTTTTCAGTTTTCATGACTGAGTCATTATCTTTTTTTTTTTTAATCATCCAGTATGCGTAGGCATCACCAGAATCTTCTTGGTTTCCTCTTTATTTCTCTCTACATCTACTCTTCTTTGGCAATCCAAGCAAAACCAATGAATTCTGATGTTATCTTTGTGTAGCTATCTCATCAATACATATTATCTTTCTCATGAACTTGCATAGCAAATTTCCATTTGGACGTTTTAATTTCAATTCCATATAGGTATATTTATCTCAAAATGTTGAATACAGAACTCATGATATTTTACTCCAAATCCACTCCTTCTCCAAATTTACCTACTCCTATTGAAATTATAAAAATTGTTCCAATAGTCTTAAATTTTTTATTTATTTTAAACATTTTTTTTCTTTTTTTTAAGTTCCAAATTCTCTCGTTCCCTTCTAGTTTTCCCCTAAAGTAAAGCAATGGTATATCAATTAAACATGTGAAATCATGTAAACCATTTCTATATTAGTCAGATTTCAAAAAGAAAAGTGAGAATATTATGCTTCAGTTTGTATTCAGAGTTCATAAGTTCTCTCTATTTGGAAGTGAATAGCATTTTCCCATCAAAAGTGCTATAGAATTGCCTTAGCTAATTGTATTGATCAGAGTAGCCAAGTTTTTCAATTATTGACTCAACATTACATCATTGAAGTTACTGAGCACAATGATTTCCCCGTTCTACTCACTTTGTTTTCTATCAGTTCATATAGGTCATATTGTTTTTTTTTCCTTTCTGAAACCACTGTCCTTATCATTTCTCACAGCATAAGATTAACCCATTTACAATCACATGTCACACCCCATCCAACCTTTCCTCAATTAATGAATGTCCTATGAATATCCAGTTCCTTGCCACCACAGAAAGAGCTGCTAAAATTATTTTTGTGCATATAGATTTGAGTAATCTAAAAAACTCATTTTTCTTTGATCTCTTCAGGATATCGACCTAGTAGAGGTCTTGCATAGTAAAGGATATGCACAGTTTTATAGCTCTTTGGGCCTAGTTCTAAATTATTCTCCAGAATGGTTGAATCAGTTCACTAATCTACCAAAAGTTAATTAGTGTACCTACTTTCCCCATCATCTCCTCCAGCATTTGTCATTTTTGATAGTTATGGGGTGGTATCTCAGGGTAGCTTTCATCTTCATTTCTCTAACCAAGAGTGATTTAGAGCTTTTTAAAACATGATTATAGACAATGTTATTTTCTTTTTCTGAAAATGGCCTGTTTGTATCCTGTTTATATAATTTATTAATTGGGGAATGGTTCTTACTTTTATAAAGTAGGTCACATTCTCAAAAATACTTAAATAACCCCATCGTAGAAAAACAACTCACACCATATACCAAGACAAGAAAAAAATCAGTACATAATTTACTACATAAAGGATAATTTAGACATAAACGGTGATAGAATAAGAAAATTAAGAAAGCATGAAATATTTTTTTCTCTCAATTCTGTGGATAAAAACCAATGTAGGAGTGAGCCAAGATGGCAGAGAAAGAGCAGAGACTTGCTTGAACTTTCTCCCAAACCCTTCCAAATACCTGTAAAAAATGACTAAACAAATTCTAGAGCTACAGAACCCCACAAAATGGCAGAATGAAGGAAATCGCAGCCCAAGACAGTCTAGAACAGCAGTTCTCAATCTGTGCATTGTGACCCATTTGGGGGTCAAATGATCCTTTCACAGGGGTCACAGGGTCACCTAAGACCATCAGAAAACACATATGTCTGATGGGCTTGGGAACCAAGACACTGCTCCTCTATCTGTCTCCAGGTGGGTCTGCCGACATGCAGATACCCCACATATGAGTATTAAAGGGTCCTGACACTAGGAAGGTTGAGAACCACTGGCCTAGAAGGATGACAGGAAGGATCTATCACACTGCACTGGGAGCAGAGCACAGTCTGGCCTGGGCTGTGCCAACACAGAGTTGGACATGACATAAATGACTAATCAACAACAAATAAGAAATGACAAGCAGGTTGGTTTCATAAGAACACTAGAAGACTTATATGAATTGATGCAAAGGGAAGTAATCAAAGTCAGGAAACCATTTTAGACAGTAATAGAAACATTATATGATGATAAACAATTAATGATTTAGTTTTACTGATCAATACAATGATCCAAGACAGTTCCAGAGGTTTTATGATGCAAAATGCTCTCCACCTCCAGAAAGAGATGATGGATTCTGAGCACATATTGAAGTATAAATTTTCATATTGTTTTTCTTGTTTTATTTCCCCCACAGAAATGGCTAATATCAAATTTGCTTTGCATGATTTCACAGACGTAATTGACATCATAGTTCTTGCCTTCTCAATGATCAGTAGAGGAGCCAGAGGGAGAGAGAATTCAGAAATAAAAAATGTATATTAAAAATGAAGAAATAATAAATTTGGAAAGAAAAAATGTATTAGACCAGATCTCACCCTGGGTACTAGGGTAATAGAAATAAAAATAAAGTAACCAATACCTACAGGATATTTACATTCCACAGGATGGGGGATAGAATGTGAACGCAGAAAGGTAAAAGAAATATAATATCTAAAGGGAGAGCTGAAAGAGGCCATGTAAAGCAGGTACAACTGAAATGAGTTCTGAAAGAATCTTTCAAGAAGAAATGAAGAGGGAGTACAATCCAGCTAGGGTAAATGGATTTGTATATGGACAAAGTTGTCAGATCAAATGATGATAAAGATGTCTTGTAACTCAGTTTTGCTAGAATAGATTATGTGTGAAGGGAGTAAAGTGAAATAAGTAGGATATGAAGGGTCAACCAGATTGTAGAGGGCATTAAATGCCACAGTGAAGAATATTTAATTTGTTCTAGTGAATAGTCAGTCTTTTTCCATCACTTATTTTCTTTTTTTGTATATAGAATTAAAATGGTCAATCCTATCCTTAGGCAAATATCTTGGCAACAATGAAGAAGACGCATTTTAGGAAAGAGACAGGAAGCAGTGAGACCAATTAAGAGGCCTTTAGGTGAGAGGTGATTGGGACCTGAATTCAGATGATTGCAGTATGGATGGAGAGAAGGAAAACAATGTGAGAGATATTAGGGAGGCAGAATCAAAAAGACAGCAATGTATTAGTTTGGGAAATATGTGAGACAGCACTTAAAAAATAGGATGGAATATTTAACCTAAATGACTGGATGTTAGCCCTCTCAGCAGTAATAGATAAGTTTTGAGCTCATACATGAGTTAAGGGAAAAGATAATTAGTGCTGTGTTGGACATGTTGAGTTGGAGAAGCCAGTTGGGCATCTCCACGGGGAGATGTCTTTCAGATTTTTGACAATATAGGATTAAATCAGAAGAGAGATAAGCACAGATATGTAGATATGAAACTCATCTGTGCAAAGATAATAATTGAACCCTAAGGAGTTGATGACATTCCTCAGGCTAAAAGTGGACAGAGAAAAAAGATCCCAGGGAAGAGCTAGGAAGGCCAAACTTTCTGGAGTAGCAAGTATGACACAAATGATCAATAAGTAAAGGAGATTGAAAAGGAACAGTACAATGCATAGGAATAATGCAATCAGATTGGATTTTTGCCTTAGAAGCAGAAGAGAATATGTTGTAATAAACAGTGTATGTGTGTATACACGTACACACATGTATATGTATGTATATACATATCTGTATGTATGTGTATATATATATATATATATATATATATATATAGCCAATGGGGATATATTGTAAATTTTGTTTGACCTTGTTTCTATGGAATTAGTTTCTTTTCTTTCTTTCTTTTTTTTTTTTTTGAAAAGATGGGTAGTGAGAGGAGAAGAAATAAATTTGTTTAATGTTTTTTTCATTGAGAAGTTGGAGTTGGCTACAAATATAGAATGTAGTACTTATTTGCCAATAAAATCACTGTATTCTTAGTTTTGCTGAATTCTTTTCTCTTATATGAGAGACCTCTCACAGAGTGGAGTCGATCTGTAAATACTACAATGTGAAAAAAAACAACAACAAAAAATATGGATAAAACTTTTTTTAAAAAAGAAAAGAAATTCAGACAGTTGATGTGTCTTTTACATGATTATATAGCTAGTACGTGTATGAAGTATAATTTTCACTCAAGTCTTCCAGACTCTGAATCCAGAGTTACATCATCTACCTGTTTTAGGTTACTTCTTATAGGAACAGTCTTGTGATGTTACTTAGTGTATGGAAATCCTCTGCTAGGAAACTCCCTCTACCATTACTGTCTTATATGGTAGTCTTGAAACTCATAGTCTTATAAAGTTACCCAAGTCTTTCTGGCTTTTATGCAAGCTCTCCAGCCACTTCTTCATGTTGATCCCCCTTATTAGATTATGCTTTGCATGACATCTGGCAGACAATGCCTTTTAATTGACATTTGAAACTATTATTATGCACCAGCTTTTTTTCCACTTGCTATGTCTTTCCAAAAGCCTTCATATCTTTCTTTGGCTGTCCTATGGCAGGTCAATACAATGATGTTAGGAGAGTTCAGGGCAAGTAAAGGGCTATAAAATTTTGGAGAAATTAGAATTTTTATTTATGTTAAATTTTAATTATTCACACTATAAGGAGCAAAATATAGTCCTGCTTTTAAAATAAGCATTAGGAAAAAGAAAAAATTCATTAGCTTATACTATATCAATAATTTAAACTTATTTTAGGATTTTTTCATGTTACACGTGCTCACTCCCAAAGGTACTTATAAAGGTGTGTGTGTGTGTGTGTGTATATATACACATACATAAATATATACACACATACACATATATACACACATATATATACATACATATGTATACATATATTTATATATTTATATGTACACGCACCCATACGACATATATAAAATTTAAATTAATATTTTGCCGTGAGGTATAAAACAATTTTTTTAAAGAACATTGCAGATGGTGACTGCAGCCATGCAATTAAAAGATGTTTGTTTCTTAGAAGGATAGCTATGGGAAATATGGCTAGCGTACTAAAAAGCAGGGACAACAACCTACTGACAAATGTACATATAGCCAAAATTGTGTTTTTCTTTTCTGTAGTAATCTATGACTGCTAAGAGTTGAATGATAAAAAAAAGCTGAGTGCTACAGAATTAATGCTTTCAAATTGTGGTGCTGAAGAAGACTTTTGACAGTTCCTTGGACAGCAGGAAGATTAAATTAATCAATACTTAAATTAATTCTGACTATTCATTGTAAGATCAAACACTGAATCTGAAGGTTTAATACTCTGGACACATAATGAGATGTAATTACTCATTAGGAAAGACTTTAATGTTAGAAAGATTGAAGGTAAAAGGAGAAGGGGACAACAGAGGATGAGGTGAATAGATAGTGGCATGGTACCAAAGACCTTGAATTTGGACGTAGTTTGGAAGATAGTGAAGGACAGAAGAGTAGAGCATGATAAAGTCCATTTGGTAACGAAAAGTCAAATATGACTAAATCACTGAACAATGACATAGTAAAATCAACTATTATTTGGCAAAATTTTACTAATGTGAATCTCATTCATTCGTTTTAAATTTAAACTAGTACAATTTATGAAAAAAATATCTTTAATCTATCTCTATAATTTTTTTACCTTAACTTTTTCCTTCTCTACTTCCTTCTTATTTTCTTTTTTTTTTTCTGATCATTCTCCTTCTCCTTTTTATTCTCTTGGTTCTCCTTCCTTAGTTTGTTCTTTTCCTTGTTCTCATTGTCTCTTACTGTCTGTATCTCCTCTTGTTTTTTGGTTTTCTTTTTTTCTCCTCCTCCTGCCACATTTCCACTTTTGATAAGGGGATTTACAGTTAAAGATTTGCTTGAGAAATAATATTTTTGACACATATTTCTAAAAATAATAAATTATGGAATAGAAGAAACTTGAGAAAGATTCACTTTGCAAGCTTTCATATTTAGTAATAAGTCTGTCAATAATAAGGCCATGTTCTCTTATTGTTGCTATAAATGGAGAGGAAAGGACAATTGTGAGAAATCTTATAAAGACAGAATTTAAAGTACTTGAGATACTTTTGGATATACTAGTTAAATGACAAGGACAACTGATAATTCCATTTGGGGTCAAAAAGATAGGCATAGAATTGGCAAAAATTTATAACCTAAAATTTAATATGTCAAAGTCCCAAGCATTTTATTAATTTACTTTTAGCAAGTAATATAATTAATGAGCTATTTCTTGCCCAGTTTTCTAAATATGATCCCCATTCCTCAATCTTCCTCTTCCTTAACTATTTCAGTAAGTTCTGACATTGTTCAATATCTCCTCTTATATCCTCTCTCCATTTAAGATTTTGTAATGCTATGCTTTCTTAGTCCACTTCCTGACTGCATAAACCTTCATTCTGTACTTCTTTTGTAGGTCAAGTACTCTTTTCCCATGTCTAAATGAGAATACCATCCCAAGCTTGATGTTCTTCTCTATCTATGCTCTGAACTCTGTCCATCTTCTCAGCTACCATAGGTATGATTATCATTTCTACGCAAATGATGATGTATGTATATATCCCCCGCTAATGTCTCCCTTATTTCCAACTGCCTGCTAGGCATTGCCTACCCCCTCTTTCCACTCCCTCTTTCAGGATGTCAAACAAGCTCCTCAAAAATTACAGATTTAAAATTGACCTTATCATCTTTCAACTAACCTGCCCTCCCCCCTTTCTATTATTAGTTAGAGTAATACCATCTTTCCAGTCATTTCCAACTAGGTTGGAAATTTAAATCATTCTTGTCTCTTTTCCTGCCTTTATGAGCCCATATCTAATCAAATGTCAAGTCTTGCCAGTTCTTCCTCCATGAGATTCATCACATCCATCAATTTCCTTCTCCTCACAATACTACCATTACCACCAAAATTCAGGTATCTTTCATCACCTCTTTTCAAGATTCTTTTAATAATGTCCTACATCAGGGCAGCTAGGTGGGGAAGTGAATGAATCACTAGCCCAGGAGGACCTGAGTTCAAATCTGTGTTCACACACTTAACACATACTAGCTGTGTGACCTTGGGCAAGTCACTTAACCCCTATTGCCCTGCCTTCCCCCCTCAAAAAAAAAAACTTCCAAACCCTCTGTCACTTTTCACTCTCTACTTTTCCAAATCTGTCCTTCAGATAGATGATCAAAATTTTTTTAAAGATGTGTGAATATAACAATAATATTCTTTTTTCTAAAAAATCAAATAAAATCAGTAGTTCCATATCAACTTTAGGCTAAAATAGATTCTTAGTGTGGTGTATTATGAAAGGTCTGCCTGCAACCTATTTTTCTAGACTTATTTCATGTCCCTTCACACTATGTTCTAGCTCAATTGAACTATTAGTTCTGTAAAAATAGTATTTACCTCCTGCCTCCATTAATCCAAATAGGCTTTGCCCTATGCCTGCAATATACCAGCACCTAACTATCTTTCCTTTCAGAATCTTTATCTGCCTTCAAATGTCAGCTCATGTACCATTTTTGTGTAACTTATACTATCATTTCTGACTAAAAGATTACATTTCCTCTTCAAATAATCCTGTATCATTTTAGATCTTTCTTTTCTCCTTATTATTTCTCATATTATATAATATATAAATATTATATATCTGATATTATTATTATAATTATTATAAATCAGATGTTAATGTAAGTTCTTTAAGATCATTTTAATTAATAAAAATCAGATTCTCATGTTGAATCATTTGACTTTGAAGATAGCAAATTTATTTTCTAGATCTTCAAAAGACATGACTGTAGCCTCCAAAAATGAACTATAGAGCTGTATAATTGTATCAGCAATTGTTATGATGCATCCGTAAGTCAATGGTCAGTCAGTCTTTTCCCTAATTCACATGGGGTCTCACCAGGCTCATTCCATGTAAATGGGGTATTGCTGTAATTCCATTTGATATCATATTTCTATGTTTTCCTCTCATGTATTTGGACCAAATAGGAGCTTTAAATATGACTTTTTTCATAAATGTGGAAAACACTTCTTTCAAGTGCTGCTGTTCTATGTCAAAGGACATAGAGAGAGAGAGAGAGAGAGAGAGAGAGAGAGATAGGAGCTATCACTGGGGATGCCAACACTGTTAAATCTTTTATCTGGTTTACCCCATGAGACATTAGCTCCCAAACTTTATGCACCCACTAAACCTCACGTGATGCCTAGATACAGTGCAGATTTTGTGTTCTTTTGGTCTTCTGAAACTCCATGAGTGGGATGTTGTCCTGTATTATCTTCCTATTCTTCTCTTCCTCATTCTGTGTTGGAAAGCTAAAATTTACAAAGAGTGCTTGCAATGGTTTGTTTTGTTTTGTTTCTCCTTTTACTAATAACTAATAAAATTATTATATCTGAGTTATTTAACAGATTATTTTTCTACCATTTATCACAAACTGGAATTTTTTCAGAGCAGAATTTCACCAATTTTCACAATCTTTTTCTTAACTACAAAGGATGTTTACTTAAAAAAAAAATCCATAGAACCAAGAGGACAGAGACTATGCTTTCCTTTTCTTTGATCCTCAACACTTAGTACAATGCCTGGCACATAAGAGGTGTTAATAAGTGCTCATTGACAAAATAAAAAAAAAAATAATTCATATACTTTTAAAAGTCCACAATTCCTTTTCCTCTCCTTAAATAACTACTCTTCTTACTAATTTCTTTATTTTTACCAGGCCTAAGACTCTGATTCTATAATGAGAACCATTGCATTGAGGCTATGGAAGGTTGAGAGATTCATGTCTGAAGTTGAGTTTCAGAAGTAAAACACAAATTTCTGCATTTGTCATAAAGTTCTGGCATGGTAAGCATAATTGTTTAGGCCATGGTATTAATGAAGACAACATATTGTAATTATTTTTTTTTAATATGGCTATTTCATTGTAAGCACAATTGCATTTCAAGATAACATACTGTGAAATTTATCCAAGTTAGCCATCTCACAGATGTGCTTTTGATTACACTGGGTAGTCTGTTGCTAGTATATGTTCAACAGATGATAAATCAATGTGAATAATTTGGTATATGAAGGTAGTTCTTGAACAAATACTATATACAGATACACACACACATATATATATTTTAAAATATATCCACACATGTATGTATATGTGTATATATACATGTACAAATGTATGTACATATGTGTGTGCCTGCCCATTTTAAGCCTGCACCTAGTTGGTAGTCTATAAATGACTGTTCCTTTCCCTTTTCCATCATCCTTTTTTGTGGTTGAATTTTTAGGAACTGATTGTAGTAGGGCATGCTCAACTTATGGTTAGTTTACTTTTATACCCTTCACTTCCTTATCATTTTAAGTGACAACCTTATAATCTTATTATTGAAGATTTTGACCACCTGTTGACAACTCTAGATTGCTCACTAATGTAATAATAGGTTCATAAAATATTGTAATAAATATACAATATACTATAATATATGTGTAATATAATACATACATAAAATATTACCCAGTTAGGAGGCATACCAGTTAAACAAAAGATATACATGGAAAGGAATTCACTTTCTTACATCATCAATGTAAGTATATTTTGAACTTCCCTATATATTTATATTATATTTTAAAATATAAATTTTAAAATGTAAATCTTAAATCAATGACTTTCCAAAGATCAGTTTATTCTGAATGTGGGCTCAATTTCATTGCTGCTAACCAAATTTGTAACTCTAAGGAGGCAACTGGACTCCTACTTTGCCCCCAGGAAATTAGAATTTAGAATGACTAAATTTAACATTTGTTCTCCAGGTTGTACATACACAGTGTATCCTTGTGCTTAAACAAATAGTTATCAAGATTAATCAGTAAAAAATAGAAGGTCATAAATTCCATGATCAATAATCATATAAAGACTAACTGCACCATTATTCTAATTTCCAATCAACAGAATTTTCCCTACTTCTTTTATGAATTATTTTTATTTTATGAATATCAGTCTTGATACATGAATTCTTCTTGCTTTGGGCATGTTGCTTGCCAGAGACAACTGAACTGCTAACTATGGCTCTATCCCCTCTCTGTTCATAAATGAGAACTGATATCAGCCCAAACTATTGTGAAAATGTAGTAAGGCTGTATTTGTTCCTTTTCTTGCCCCTAAGCTCCCTAGTATTAAAAGATGAGGGTAATCTGGCATAGCATCAGAAGGATTAGGCTAGGAACTAGGATATCAAGGGTTAAAATATTGCTTTTGAAGCTTGCTGTTGTACAAATCACTTCACTCCATGTCTTGGGATCCAGAATGAAGGTTATGGGGAGAGGACTTCTGAAATCTATTTCAGTCCTAGTAGGGGAGTTCAAAATAATATAAAATTAATTAAAAGGTTTCATTAGTATCTTTATCAAATTATGCATATCTGAAATCTTCAAATACCCGAGAATTGGGCCCCTTGCTAATCTAAGTTAATGTTATATACTTTTACAAGTTAATTTGTGACAATGAAATTACTCATTGTAACCTATATGACTATTCAACACAAGATATAATGCCTGTGTAATATTAAATCAGAAATGGATACAAGAAAGATTATGGGTTTTAAGGCCATGACTGTGTTCCCAAGCATTGTAATTAAGTCCTTGATTAATACTAACTCACTATCATAGGAGAGGCTTTTTGCCATTCTTTATCATAATCATGGTGCTATGACCATTTTCATGCCTATTTGCTTGTTCCGTGGAAGATAAAACTTTGAAGTAGCATAGCTTTAGAAATGGAAATGAGCATAGTAAATGTGTACTATAACCCTCACTTTATTGAAGAGGAAATTGAGGTTAAATGGTTTAGTCACTAGGCTATAGTCACTAGTAAATAAATAGAGGAGGCAGGTTTGTAACAGATATCCTTGGCTACTAAATTCACCAACCTTTCCAATACCATGGTTCCTCCCTAAATAGTGGCTGATTTTTTTAAGGTATGCAAAGTGATTGTTTTTGACTTATTACCTCTGAGGTAAACACTTCAAATAGTTTGACTTTAATATTTGAGAACTCATTCCACAGAGTTGGTCACAACCTCTCTGTGACTAAGAAATGTCAGAGCACAAGACTCAGTTTTTACTCAAAGCTTTTGCAGCTTTGTAGGAATCTCAAGAAAGAATATGTGGATTGAGCATCATTTTTTTTTTACCTTGACAATAGAAGTAACAATAGAAATAGGTGTGAAGCAAAGAGAAAAACAATGCTATATGAACACAATCGCAAAACACTTTTCACACAACTAAAGTCAGATCTAAATAATTGGAAAAACACAAGTTGCTCATGGGTAGGCCAAGCTAATATAATAAAAATGACAATTCTACCTAAAGTAATTTATATGTAGTGCCACACTAATTAAACAACAAAAAATTATTTTATAGAGTAAGAAAAAATAAAAACAATTCATCTGGAAGAACAAAAGTTCCAGTATGTCAAAGGAATTAATGAAAACAAATGCAAGAGAAGGTGATCCAGCCATATCAGATTTTAAATTGTTTTAGAAAGCCATAATTATCAAAAGTACTTGGTCCTGGGTAACAAATAGAGTCATGGATCAGTGGAATAGGTTAGGTACACAAGACAGAGTAGTCAATGACTATAGTAATCTACTATTTTATAAACCCAAAGACTCTAGCTTCTGGGATAAGAATCCACTGTTTCACAAAAACTGCTGGGAAAACTGGAAAATAATATGGCTGAAATTAGACATAGATGAACATCTTATAACCTTATACCAAGATAGAGTCAAAATGGGTACATGATTTAGATATAAAGGCTGACATTATAAGCAAAGTGGGAAGGAAGGAAGCAAGGAAGGAAGGAAGAATTTATCTATTAGATTTATGGAGAATGGAAGAATTTGTTATCAAACAAGAGCATTTGAAAGACAAAATGATGATTTTGATTACATTAAATTAAAAAAAGTTTTTGCACAAACTAATTCTATCAAAATGTATTCTCACTCTATCTCTTCCTCTACCTTGTAACCCCCCAACTTTATTTTTTGTACACTATGACCTCTAATCTCTTGACCCCTCACTTCTTTCTCAGGCTATCAACCCATACAGGATAAACTTGCTTTTCTCATCTTGACCCTTGGTGAACCAGTTCAATTTTATGCTTTTCTCTTATTGTTTCATATAATTTATTTATTTATTTTTATTTTTCAACATTCACTTTCATAAGATTTTTAGTTTTAAATTTTCTCCCCCTCCCTGGGCTGGGTCTGTGCTAGTGTAGCCCGAGTTAGACTGCATTCCTCTCTGCCCATGCAACAGACCCCTCCCACCGACCTTCCAGGTTATTTGGGGCTAGAAATCTGCCTCACTCTGTCTCTTTGTGGGTTCTGCCACTCTAGAATTTGTTCAGAGTCACTCTTTAAAGGTATTTGAAGGAGTTTTGAGGAAAGTTCAGGGGAGTCCTTGCTTTCATTCCACCATCTTGGCTCTGCCTTCCCTCCTTTCTCTTTTTGTCAGGAATTTTAACTTGTGGTGTTTAAGACCAGAGGCTCTCTATTATAGACTACTTTTTAGGGCTGCTTTTTGAAGCTCTGGCCACTTCTGAGATGTTGCTTGAATTGGAACTACCTGTGGAATCTCACCATCAGAGGCTGGCTCTGCTTTGCCCTCCTTTTCTTTCTCAACTTCATGACCATCCTAGGGACACTCACTTCTAGGTTTTACTACAATCTGGGCAGACTTGGTGGCCAAATTTTTGGCGTACTTGTGTGTGTGTGTGTGTGTGTATGTGCACACACATGGTCTATATGAATGTATGTGTGCATATACATGTATATATATTCACACATTCATCAATGTGTTTATGTGTATGTGTATATATATATATATATATAAATATATATACATATATATATATATATATATATATATATATATATATATATATGCATGTATTTTTTTTTCACAATCTGAGAAGACTTGATTGTGTTGTTGTCTCTACCAATGGAGGGAATCTCCATATGGATGACACCGTAGGACCATAGAAATATTGAGGAAATTCATTGTTACAATGTACTCCTTCATCCGAGACTATTTATCAGTGCTTCTGAGTTTTCACAGTACAGGACATTTGATAAATATGGGAGTAAGCTAGAGGTAATAGAAGATTATACCATGCTTTTTAGTCATCAAAGAAAGATTTAATTAAGTTTAGTAAACATGGATAGCTATATGCATTTTGTAGTATTAAAGATCTTTGTAATTTAGCAACTTTCTATTAATTAGATTATTATATTTTTAAGGGCATACCAGGTATTGAGCTCATTGGTAAACTTACACATACAAACATGCACATACATGTAGAAACACATGTATATTTACATAGGGGTCTGAAGGTATATGAATAATAGAACGAGAAGAGAGATAAAATGAAGCTATTTTAAATAAATTATTATAAATTAATTTCTATATCTTTCACAGTGTCATCCTGAATTTAAGAGAAAAGAGCCCATACAAAAAATTGGAGGTGTTTAATCAGTGCAAACGAATTGCAGTTAGAGCTACCATACAGGTAGTGCTTGGGTACCAAAAAAGGGGGCTGGAAACAGGATTTCTATAGGGTACTAAGACAGAGGTAATGCCCAGAGCTAGACTGCCCTCCTCTCTGCCCACGCAACAGACCCTTCTTACAAACTTTCCAGGTTATCTTGGGCTGGAAATCTGCCTTACTTTGTCTCTTTGTGGGT
>CM053587.1:124520639-124538741 GCA_028646515.1 Pseudochirops corinnae
GGAGTTTTAACTTATGGTGTTTAAGACCTGAGGCTCTCTACTGTAAACTCCTTTTTTTTAGGGCTACTTTTTGAAACTCTGGGCACTTCTGAGATGTAGCTTGAATTAGAACTAGCTGTGAAATCTCATCATCAGAGCGTGGTTCTGCTTTGCCCTCCCAGTGGGAAAGGTTCTGGCATATCACAGTTTAAAGTGGTAAGTTGTTTCAAGTAACAAGCAAAAATCCATAGGGAAAGCTATGGAATCTCTGGAGTGGAGAGTTGGGAGTGTTTACAAAATAAGTCAGAGCCTGGGAGTGATAATATCTGGTCAATTTTATGCAATTCAAGGTCTAGGAAGAGACAAAGTCAGATTCAATCAGCTGAGTTTGACAACAGTTATTTTTCAATTCTTAATATAATTTTTTTTAAGCTTAATGTTTTAAAATAAGGTTAGTACTAAGTTCATATGACCTTTTTTAAGAAAAAGATTTAAGACTTTCTTTCAAGTCACCATGTGATCTTTTTAAAGAAAAATTTAAGAAAAGGTTCAAGAAAAATAATTCAGTCCATTCCATGAAAAAAAGTGAAGCAGACAATATAACTATTTCTGTTCTAGTTGTTTTATGTCAAGTAGAACTAAGCTAAGTACTGAATAATTTGGGGGCAATGAACAATATTTTAAACACATTTATATTTGTACAATTATAATATAAGCTATATGTACTGGTATTAGAAATTGAAAAAAAAATAGTGAATCATCCCATGAAGTTAAATATTTTCAAACCAATAAAACACCTGTACACTCCAGGTCATAGACCTACTAAATATTAGAACCAAGTTCGGAACAGAGGTTTTTGGACTCCTGGTTGAGTTTCCTTTCTTTTGGTTCACATTCTTTCTAATTTAGTAGATTATTTGATCTCAGACTATGTACAAATAGTGCCACAAAAGCTAACTAATAAAATTTTTAAAAATGTACTTCTAATGCAATTGTTTGCAGAATCACATTCTCTTATTCTTTTCACTTGGTCTAGTAATTTGCTATGAAGAGTAAAGTAGACTAAATGTTCAATGTTTTTACTAGCTTATTGCTTATGAATTACCAGTAAGAATTCCCAAAACACACAAGAAATCTATTGCCAGCAATCTACTTGTTACTGTTTGTCATTAGTGCATAATGCTACAGCTAATCAATAGAATAAATGAATATATATCTATATATGCTTATGCATAAACATTGAAGCTCTTCCCTTACCTTTATGCTTTATGACAAGCTAGATGTAATTAAATTCAAAATGCTTAGGTTATATAATGACTTCTAATTGAGCTTTAAATCTAAGTGTCTAGCTAGTGTTTGAATGACATCTTGAGAATCTTTGAAATTGCTTGAAAGTCCTTAAGACTACATGGTGATGTGTCTTTAATTCATGTTGCTGTATAATTTTGGTTGGATGATTTGTAACATTTTCAGCAAATAAGTCAAGGGTGTCACAGGGTGTTTGCTCTCATCATTGATCTTATAGATTGACAAATGATGTGTAAACAGATTGATTTCCTTCTGATAGCTGCCTGCATATCTATGTGAGTCTGATGGAGAAAAAAAACTTCCTTTTAATTACATTATTAAACCCCGTGGGGACCTATCACACATTTGTTTTTCCCTACAGTGAGCCATTTAAAGCCTTGGAGGTCCTGGGGCTTTCTGTGCTTGGTAAACTAGACTAAATGTCTCCATGTCCCACTGAGCCTAATGTGTGTGATGAAGGTAAGATGGAGATTTTCCCAAGTGTAAGTATCTTGCAACTATTACATTTGCATTTCTAATTTAGTTTTGTAGTTCCAAGAACCAGGAGGTAAGCTGTTACCAAGGGAGCAATAAAGATATAGAGAACACATTTCTATTCTATTAACAATGAATGAATGAATGAATGAATGAATGAATGAATGAAGCTTTAAGAGAATCATTTAAAAGTTTTAAAAATCCCTGTTGAGATCCTCCAAGAATGTTTTTTGGGCTTGAGACCAATTCCCATTTCTTTCTGTGGTCTCCAGTGTGAGTATAGAGTGTGTTGCCTTCTGAATTTGGTTGTTCTTGCTCACTATAGAAAGATTTGTTGCTCTTAGCCTTCGCAGTTACCTTCATGCCCATTGTGGTTGCCTATGTCCTGGATTTTTAGAGTGGATATCTGCTTCTGGGGTGCAGAAGTATTCAGCTTCTCAGGTTGGGAGGTAGGGGTTTGGTTGTTCACTTTGTGAGCTGCAGCCTGTGAGTGTCTAGAATGAGGTCAAGGCCAGGACTCTCAATGTTTTCCCTGAATTACTCTGAGGCTTACAGAGTAACCTATGGGGGAAGGGTAGTCTGGCTCCCTCAGGTTTCCACCTCTGTGTCTCTGGGCTACAGCTCAGGCTGGCTCAGTAGCAGGAGGTCAGCAGAAGTGCAGGGCAGGGTTGGGCTGAATTATGCTGTTTGGCCAGGTGGTGCTAAAGCACACCTGGGCTTTTGCTGTTAGTATTTGCTGGCTCCACCCTCCTGGGCTTAGACTCCCTACTGTCTCCCTTCCTCTTTCCTCAGTGACACTCAAGCCTGAGGCTGTTTCCACTAATTCAAGATTTTACTCTGGGTGGGGCATTTAACTCTGGACTGGACTTTTTCTGGGTTGAGGAGGGGGGATAAGAGCAACTAAATTTTATTCCTCCATCTTGACTTCTGGAAGTTTGGGTACATAATTTTTAAACATCCAGACTTTGGGCTGTTCCCCCCAGGAAAAGTGGCTGACCATGCTGTGGGCCCCTAGTTTTCTCCTACCCAGCTCTGACGATCCTCTGTTGTGTGGTGAGATGGCTCCAAACCCCTCTAGCTGGCTAGAGTCTGCTGGCTGGCTGGGGCGTCTTCGCAGTCTGCTGTACTCTGCTCTCAGATCCATGCTAGTGCAGCTCCTGTGTGCTCCAAGTTCTCCCTGACCAGACCTGAATAGGCACTTTCCTGGGCTGGTTATTTGCCACGCTCTGTCTCCCAATGGGTTCTGTCACACTTAAATACTTTCAAATTCACTTTTTAGCTTTTAGCAACAGAATTCTTGGAGGAACTTGGAAAAGCTACTGTTTTTTTCCCCCACCATTTTAGCTCCACCAATAGTTTAAAAGATAATCAAAATACTAGGATAGTCTCATACATTTGATCTCAAGAATTCAATTCAATTAAAAAATTATGCTAACACTGTGAAGGGAAATCAGAGGTCACCTATTCCAAAACTAATCTCAAAACAAATTTATCTTACTATTGCACAAACAAGTTGTCATTCAGTCATACTTAAAAGCCTGCAATGATGAAAGATTTCCCAATAGACTCAGGAAGATTATTGTGTATTTTGACTCTAACTTTAGATACTTTGTTCAAATTAAGACAAAGCCTGCCTCTCTACAACTCCCAATTATTTATCTTCATTTTTCCCATTCTGGGGGCAAATTGAGCAAATGCACTTTTGTTCTATTTGACAAGTCATCCAATTCAGGTAAAATATCATCCACATCATCAACGAATCCTTAAGTGGCATGCAGAAAGTAAGATTGGATGTCATTAGGAGAGATCATATTATTCATTTTATTAACACTGGTTTTGAGACAATTATGAGACATCTAGGTGGAGCTATATGGAAAATATTGGAAGATCATCATTATTGCTAACTCCCTCTCACTCCTTTGACCTTCTCACTCATTCTATAAACAGAGAGAAACAGTGACTATTTTACACTCATTCAAACCATCAATTTCTTCCCTGCCAGACTGATAATAACGTGATAGCAAATTAATTCATCTTTTATCTTAATTCTTTCTTAGTCCTTAGTTATTGAAGGTATGTCACCTCAAAACAAAAAAACTGAGACCTGGGAAAGACCTTAATTTAGAAAGACAAAGGTCACCTACTGCATCCTGGGCCATCACCAGGCATCTTGTCTTTTTCTTGCCACTGGACTTTGGTTAGTCTAGAGGAAAGCATGATGCTGACAACTTCATACATCTCTGACTCACTTAAATCCAGTTCATGCACAAGTTAAGACATCACACTCATGATGTCAGTGTTCCATTTTGAGAATGAAGGAAAAACAACAAGAAACAAATGAAAACTCAGGGGAATGTCAAGTCGATGCAAATAGAAATGTTAAGATTGAACCATATCATTGAGGAGAGAATGAAGTTTGAGAAGAGAGAATTGAGAACTGAATCTTGGGTTTCCATTGTATTTACAAAGTAGGAGAAAAAAGAAGCA
Source organism: Pseudochirops corinnae (assembly GCA_028646515.1). Lineage (NCBI taxonomy): Eukaryota > Metazoa > Chordata > Mammalia > Diprotodontia > Pseudocheiridae > Pseudochirops > Pseudochirops corinnae. The sequence continues at coordinate 124,524,888 of CM053587.1, forward strand.
GAAATAGAGAAGAGGGCAGATTAAAAATTCTCTGAAGGGCAGAGAGTACTCTGGAACAGAGAATTTCAAAGAGATGGCAGATGTGGAATCGTAAGATGATCACTAGTGTTAAATTTTATAAATAAATTGTCAGATTGATACAGATTGAGATAGTGATCTAAAAGGAAACAGTAGACTTCAACATTATGGCAACACGAAACAATTACCAAACAGCTCACCAACAGCAGTTTACACCAGAAGTAAATATGATCCATATCCACTAAATCATGAAAGTGAAAGTCTTCAGGCTAAGAAGAAAGTCTCAGTTGTAAGAAACGCCCTGACGAATGAAAGTAAAAGACTTTAGAACTAAAAATCTAAGAAAAGATTGCAGGGAAAGACTCTGAATGAAGAAATGCCCTGAGGAACAATAGCAAAGCTTCTGATACAAGAAAAAAATAAAGCAAAATTAAAGTCTTGAAACTAAAGAAATGTCATAAATTAAAGAATGAATAAATAAGCTATAGAATAGAAAAGTAGTGGACAATAATCATTCTGTAAGTAATGAGGATGTAGATAAGTTCAAAGACATATGAAGACTTATATGAACTGATAAAGAATAAAATAAGAACAATTTACATTATATTATATTGTAGTGCATTGCATTGCACCATATTGCATCCTATCTTATTGCATCATGTCATAGCATGTCATGTCATATTATATCATATTACATTGTATTTTATCATATCATTAATTATATCATATTTTATAATATGTTTTATTACATTATTTATTAAACAATTAAAGAATGAAATTAGCAGATTACACAATAATAACAGAAGTGGTAAGAACTCTGAACAATAAAATGACTATCCATGATAATAATAACTACTGTTTACATGATGTAAGGTTTACAGTGTTTGGCAACAATTATCTCATTTCATTCTCACAACACAATTAACAGAGGGGAAGGTAAGTACCACCATTATTCTTTTGTGGGTTAGGAAAGTCAGGCAGTCCTGAAATGACTTTTCCAGCATCACACAGCTTATAATAATCTGAGGTTCGTTTGAATTCAGCTTTCCCTGACTTCGGTTATAATACTCTATCTGCTCTACTGCCTCACTGCCTCATGATTGCAAAGTATATATAATATACTACAAATATATAGTAAAATATATTATCCAAGGAGGGGAGGGGATCAGAACCAAGATGGCAGATTAAAAGCAGGGACTTGCTTCAGCTCCTGCTCCAACCACTTCCAATACCTGTAAAATGTGACTATAAAATATAACAAATTTTAGTGCTACAGAACCCGCAAAGTGAAAGAGAGAAACAAATATCCTCCTGTAGGCAGTCTGGCAGGCCAACAGGAAGGATTTATTCATTAAGCAGTGAGCTGAGCACAGTCCTGCATGAGCCATATGGGCCCAGGTCCAGGGTGGCCTCAACCAGTGGCACAGACTGGCTAGAGTAGACTTCAGGAGAGTGAATTAACCACAGCTGTCGTGGTTTACAGACTTCTCAGCCCATAAACATCAAAAAGAAAGTAAAAGGTCAGTAGGGAACCCTGACAGAACCAGATGATGGAAGAGCATAGTCCAGCCATTGCATCTGGGTTGAGAGGTCGTGGAGGCACTGTGGCTGCAGCTACTGCCATGTTTCTAGCTTCAAAGCTGCTGCTCTGCAGATTGTAGGGGGACCCAAGCAACCATTCAGAGGGTAAACACTCTTTCTTTGACCTGCTTGGATCTGGGTCACTGTCTTGTGGGGTGGTGCTGGAATGAGAAATTCCAATGTGTCAGAGCTTGTGGTGACTGTAGAGAAGGTGACTTCCCTAGACCTCTGACATTTGTGAAAACCCCAGATATTTGAGACACAATCTGGAGGCAGAGTTCAACTGTGGCAAAGAGCTCAAAAGTCAAGTAATTGGCTGGCAGGATGAACAAACAAAGGAAGCAAAATCAGACCAGAGAATCCTTTTTGGGGGACAAAAAGGGTCAAAACATGGAACCAGAAGAAGACAACAAAGTCAAAACTCCTGCATCAAAAGCTTCCAAGGAAAATATGAATTGGTTACAGGCCATGGAGGTGCTCAAAACAATTTTGAAAATTAAGAAAGAGAAGTAGAGGAAATTTGGGGAAGAGAGATGAAAATGATGCAAGAAAATCATGAAAAATGAGTCAATAGCCTGCTAAAGAAGACCCCCAAAAGTACTAAAGAAAATAAAACCTTAAAAAATACGCTAACTAAAATGGCAAAAGAGGGCCAAAAAGATAATGAGAAAAAGAAAGACTTAAAAAGCCAAATTGTCTAGATGGAAAAGAAATTTCAAAAATTCATTGAAGAGAATAATTCTTTCAAAAGTAAATTGGAGTAAATGGAAGCTAATGACTTTATGAGAAATCAAGACACTATAAAACAGATCCAAATAAATGACAAAATAGAAGGCAATGTGAAATATCTGTTTGGAAAAACTATGACCTGGAAAATAGGTCCAGGAGAGATAACATAAAAATTATTTGATTACCTGAAAATCTTACAAAAAAGAGCAAAGAAATCGTCTTTCCAGAAATTCTCAAGGCAAATTGCTCTGATATTCTAGAACCATAGGACAAAATAGAAATTGAAAGAATTCAGCAATTGCCTCTTGAAAAAGATCCCCCCACAAAAAACACCTAGAATATCATTGCCAAATTCCAGAATTCCCAGGTCAAGGAGGAAGTATTACAAGCTGTCAGGAATAAAAAAAAATAGTATTGTGGAAACACAATCAGGATAAGCCAAGATCTAGCAGCTTCTACATTAAGGGATCAAAGGGCTTGGAATATGATATTCTGGATGTCAAAGGAGCTAGAAATAAAACCAAGAATCACCTACCCAGCAAAACTGAGTATAATGCTTCAGAGAAAAATATGATCATTCAGCGAAATAGAGGACTTTCAAGTATTCTTGATGAAAAAAACAGAGCTGAACAGAAAAACTGAATTTCGAATACAAGAAGCAAGAGAAGCATGAGAAAGTAAACAGGAAAAAAGAAATCATAATGAACTTATTAAAGTTTAATTATTTACATTCTTTTGTGGAAAAAATGATGACTAATTCATGAGACTTTTCTCAGTGTGAGAATAGTTGAAGGGAACATATATGTGTATTTGTGTATGTATGTATATGTGTATATATACGTGTGTGGGTGTGAGTGTATGCATATATACATATATAGATGTATGTATAGGGGATATATGTGTGTATAAACACATATGTGAGTGTATGTACATGTGTGGGCACAGGCTTAGATGAATAGGAACGGATTACATCTAAAAAATAAAATTTAGATGTCAAAGAGGAACATAATGGGAGAAGGAGAAAGGGAGAAATATTATAGGGTACATTATCTCATATAAAAGAGAAAAGAGAAAACTGTTAAAATGGAAGGGAAGAGCAGGAAGGTGAAATGGAATGGGTCAACCTTACTCTCATTGAATTTGGGTTAAAGAAGGAATAACATACACAGTCAATTAGGTATATTAACCTACACCAAAGTAGGGGGGAAGGGGATAAGAGGGAAGATGATTGAAGAGAGGGGAGATTGGGGGATAGGGTAGTTAGAAGTAAACACTTTTGAAAAGAGACAGGGTCAAAGTAGAAAATAGAATAAGTGGGGGGTGGAATAGGATGAAGGGAAATATAGTTAGTCTATCACAATATAATGGAAATATTTTGCATAACTACACATATACAACCTATATTGAATTGCTTGTCTTCCCAGTGAGGGTAGGTGAGAGGGAAAGAAAGGAAAGAATCTGGAAATAAAAGTTTTAAAAACAAATGTTTAAATTTTCTTTTTTTTTACGTGCAACTGGGAAATAAGATAAACTAGCGCTGGGGTATAGAAATCCATCTTCCCCTACTAGAAAGCTAGGGGGAGGGGATGGAGGCAGATATAAGAGAGAGCAGATTGGAGAAAGGGGTGCTCAGTAGGCCTGCTATTTTGGGATGGGTGTAGGGGAAAGATGGGAGGGGGAAATTTGTAACTCAAAATCTTGTGGAAATGAATGTTGGAAACTAAAAATACATAAATGAAAGATTAAAAAATATATATTATCTACTTCTTGACATAAAAGTAACAGATTTGGGGTGCAGAATAAGGGGAAAATATAATTTTCTTCATAGTCAATGAGGTGATTTGTTTGTCTTGACTCTGCATATATGTTACAACTAATTTCCTTTTCTAACTTTCTTTGTTTTCTCACCTAAGAAGGTGGGAAGATGGAGGAAAGAGAAATTTGATTTCTATTCATTAATGAAAAAAGGGTTAAATGCTTCATGAACTTTCATATGAGTTAACAGTACTATACTATAAATTTGATCTGATTATTTTACTTTTTCACAGGAGAGCACTCATGTAGTGAAAATGTTCTTGAAATTTGATAATATTAAAATATATTAAAAATTTCCACTTAATAGCATTTTGTTTTTAATAATTACATTTATAAGTACTCAACATTCACTTTTATAAAATTTTTCTCCTTCTCCTCCTCTTTCCCCAAGATGGCAAGTAATCTGATATAGGCTTCAAGTGTACAATCATATTAAACATATTTCCGCAGCAATCATATTGTGAAGGAACAATCAGGAAAGGAGAAAATCATGAAATTCTTTTAAAAAGCTGGAAAAGAATATGCTTCAATCTGCATTCAGACTCCATGGTTCTTTCTCTAGATGTGAATACCATTTTCCATTATGAATCTTTTGCAATTGTCTTAGATCATTGTATTTCTGGGAAGAGCTAAGTCTATTAAAATTGATCATCACACAATATTTCTGTCATTGTGTAAAATGTTCTCTTGTTTTTCTGAAATCTGAATGCTCGTCATTTCTTATAGCACAATGATATTCCAGTACATTCATATCCCACAACTTGTTTGGATGTTCCCCAACTGACAGGCATCCCTTTGTTTTCCAATTCTTGGTCACTACAAAAAAAGTTGCTGTAAATATTTTTGTACATGTGGGTTCATTTCCCTTTTTATTGAGCTCTTTAGGAAACAAATCCAGTAGTGAATGGTATTACTGGATCAAAGGGTATAGAAAGTTTCATAAGCCTTTGGGCATAGGTCCATATTGCTCCAAAATGGATGGATCAGTCCACATCTCCACCAAAAATGCATTGCTGTCCCAGTTTTCCCACATATCCTTTTCCTTTTGTCATATTAGCCAATCTAATAAGTGTCATGTGGTACCTCAGAGTTGTTTTGATTTTTATTTCTCCAATCAATAGTCATTAAACCATTTTTTTCATCTGAGTATAGATAGCTTTAATTTCTTCATCTGAAAACTGTTCATACACTTTGATGATTTATCAATTGTGAAATGACTTGTATTCTTATAAAGTTCACTCAGTTCTCTATATATTTTAGAAATTAGGTCTTTACCAGAAACATTGGAAGTAAAAAGTGTTTCCTAGCTTTCTGCTTTCCTTCTAATCTTGGGAGCATTGGCTTTGTTTCTGCAAAACATCTTAATTTAATGTAATCAAAATTATCCATTTCACATTTCATAATGTTCTCTATCTCTTGTTTGATCACAAATTCTTTCATTCTCCATAGAACAGATAGATAAACTATTCCCTATTCTCCTGGTTTCCTTATCCTATCATGTCTTCTTTCTAAATCATGTAACCATTTTGACCTTACCTTGGTATAGGTTGTGAAATATTGGTTCACACCTACTTTCTGTCATACTATTTTCCAGCTTTCCCAGAAGAATTTGTCAAGTAGTGACTTCATATTCAAGGAGCTGGTGTCTGGAGTTATCAAACAGTGGATTATTATAGGTATTAACTGCTGTGTTTTGTGTAGCTGACCAATCCCAATGATCTACCATTCAATTTCTTAGCCAGTATCAAATATTTTTGAAGATTGCTGCTGTGTAATACAATTTGAGACCTGGTATGGCTAGGCCACCTTCCTTCGTATTTTTTTTCCCACTAATTCCCTTGATATTCTTGACTTTTGACTTTTCCATATAACTTTTATTGTTTTCTCTAGTTCTATAAAATATTTTTTTTTGTTAGTTTGATTGGTATGGAACTGAATAAGTACATTGATTTAGGCAGAATCACCATTTTTATTATATTAGCTTGGGTTACTCATATGAGGAACTGACATTTTTCCATTTAGAACTGATTTTATTTTTGTTATCTGAACAGATGCAGAAAAAGCTTTGGACAAAATACAACAACCATTCTTATGAAAAACACTAGAAAGCTCTGTTATTGGTATGGTCAATTGTCTTATTGTTTTACTCATATTAGACCAACATTCCTAGTATAAATCCCAACTTGTCATATTGTATTCTCCTCATAATAATTTTTTGTCATTTCTTTTGTAATATTTTACATCAATATTCATTAAGAAAATGTGTCTACAATTCTCTTTTTCTGGTTTGGCTCTTCCTGATTTAAGTTTTAGCATCATTTTTGTGTTATAAAAGGAATTTGGTAGAACTCCTTCACCTATTTTCCCAAGTAGTTAATGTAGTATTGGAATAAATTGTTTTTTAAATGTTTGGTAGAATTCAATTATAAATCCATTTGCCTCTGGTTATTTTTCTTAAGGAATTCATTAATAGCTTATTTAATTTCTCTTTCTGAAATGGGTTATTTAATTATTCTATTTCCTCTTTTGTTAATCTGAGCAATTAACCCTTTTGTGAATGTTCATCCTTTTCACTTAAGTTGTCAGATTTATTGGTATGCAGTTAGGCAAAATAGTTTCTAATTATTGTGTTAATTTTCTCTTCATTGGTGGCAAATTAACTCTTTCCACTTTTGATAGTGAAAATTTTTTTTCCTTCTTTTTAAAAATTAAATTAATCAAAGGTTCATCTGTTTTACAGTTGTGTTTTTTTTTAAATAAAACCAGCTCTTAGTTTTATTTATTAGTGCAATTTTTTTTTTTAATTTCAATTTCATCAATTTCTTCTTTGGTTTTCAGAATTTCTAATTTGTTATTTAATTGGGGATTTTAAATTTCTTTTAATTTGTTCCTTTTCTAGTCTTTTGAGTTGCACGCCCAATTCATTGATCTCCTCTTTCCCTATTTTATTCATATGAGCATTTAGGGATATAAAATTTCCCCTAAGAACTGGTTTTGATGCATCCCAAATATTTTGGTATATTGTCTCATTGTTGTCATACTCTTTCATGAAATTATTGATGGTTTCTGTGATTTGTTTTTTGACCCACTAATTCTTTAGGAAAGTTAATTTTCAACTAATTTTTAGTCTATCTTTTCATAGCTCTTTATTACACATAATTTTTGTTGTGTCATGATCTAAAAAGGCTGCATTTACTATTACTGTTTTTTTCTGCATTTTCTGCCTTGGATTTTGAGGTTTATGCCCTAATACATGGTAAGTTTTTGTGTAGGTACCATATATCAGTGAGAAAAAGGTAAATTCCTTTATACTCAGCTTTCTCAAGGGGCCTACCATAGCTAACTTTTTTCCCCTAAAATTGTATATATGTCCTTAATTTCTTTGTTATTCATTTTGTTGTTAGATTCATCTAGTTTTTAGGGGACAGGTTAAGTACCCCACTAGTATAGTTTAGCTGTCTCTTTTTTTCTCACTTGACTTCTCTAAGAATTTGTATGCTATACCCCTGGGTGCATATATGTTTTGTAATGACATTCCTTCATTGTCCATGGTATCTTCTAACAGGACTTGGTTTCCTTCCTCATTTCTTTTATTTAGATGTATTTTTCCTTTTGTTAATCTGAGATTGGGATCACTACCCCTATTTTTTTTTTAACTTCTGCTGAGGCATAATATATTCTGCTCTTGATTTTCAGATTTACTCTGTGTGTATCTCTCTGCTTCAAATGTGTTTCTTGTAAATAATATATTGTAAAATTCTGAAGTTTATTCCATATTGCAATCTGCTTCCATTTAATGGGAGAGTTCATCCCATTCACATTCACAGTTATGATTACTGTGTCTTCCTCCCTTTCCTATTCCCCCTCCCATATGTCCTTTCCTCTCTCCTTTCACCCTTTCTCTCCTCATCAGTGTTTTGCTTCTGACCACTGTCTCCTTCAATCTGCCCTCTTTCCACTCCTCTCTTTTCTTTTCCCTTTTCACTATTACTTCTGAACTCCTTTCTATCCTCCAGCCTCTCCCCGCCTCCCTTTCTCCTCCAACTTCTCTATAGGATAAGATAGATTTCTATGCCCAACTGGATGTGTATGTTATTCCATTTTTGAGCCAAATCCAATGAGAGTAAGGTTCAAACAATGCTCACCTCTCTCCCTCCTTTCCCTCTCTTATATTTGTCTTTTGTGACTCTTCGTATGATGTATTTTACCCTATTCTGCCCCTTATTTTCCTCTTTTCCCAGTATATTCCTTTTTTCTATCCCTTAATTAGTTTTATATCATCATATCAAAGGTACCCTCTTTTATGTAAACCTATTCTAGTTGCCCTAATAATGTTACACTTTTTGAGAGTGACCAGTATCATTGTCCCTTTTAGGGATTTAAACAGCTTACAATTATTGAATAACATGTTTTTGTTTTTTCCCTATTTACTTTTTTATACTTCTCTTATTCCTTGTATTTGAAGATCATATTTTCTGTTCAGTTCTGCTCTTTTCATCAGGAATAACTGAACATCCCCTATTTCATTGAATTTCCATCTTTTCCCCTAAAACATTATGCTTGGGGTAACTAGGTGTCACAGTCAATAGAGGACCAGCCCTAGATTCAGAAGGACCTCAGTTCAAATCCAGTCTCAGACACTTAACACTTATTAGCCATGTGACCTTAGGTAGGTCACTGAACCCCAACTGCCCTTCCTCCCTCCCTCCAAAAAAAAAAGAATACATTATGTTCAATTTTTCTGGGTAGTTGATTCTTTGTTATGACTCAAGCTCCTCTGATCCTTTAACATAGAAGCTACTAAATTCTGTGAAATCCTGACTCTGGCTACTTGATATTTGGATTGTTTCTTTCTGGCTTCTGGCAGTTTTCTTTTCTTGACCCAATGATTCTGGAATTTGATTACAATAATCCTCGGAATATTAATTTTGGGATCTATTTCAGGAGGTGATTGGTGCATCCTTTCAATGACTATTTTACCTTCTGGTTCTAGGATATCTTGGCAATTTTCATTGATGTTTTCTTAAAAGATGCTATGCATCTTTCCTGGATCCATTTTGACAGGTCAGTTGTTTTCCCAATGAGGCATTTTATATTTCCTTATTTTTTTTTCATTATTTTGATTTTGCCGTATTTATAATGTCTCATGGAGTGATTATCTTCCACTTGCCCAAATATAATTTTTTAATAATTATTTTAACATTTGTGTATCCTTTTAAATTTGACTAATTTGACTTTTAAAGGAGTTGTTTTCTTGAGTGGACTTTTTTTTCCCATTTGGCCAATTCTATTTTTTAAGGAATTGTTTTCTTCAGTCAATTTTTGTCCTTCCTCTCCTAAGCTTTTGACTCCCTCTTGCATAACTTTCTTTTCCAAATTTTTCTGCTATCTTTCTTTTTTGTTCTCCAAATCTTTTTTGAGCTTCCTAAGAAGGCTTTTTCAACTAGAGACTAATTCGTATTCTCCTTTCAGGTTTTGAATGTATTTGTATTGACAGTGTGGTGCTCTTCTGAGTTTGTTTTTTGATCTTCTCTGTCACCATAATAATTTTCTATGGTCAATGTTAGTTTTTGCTGCTTTCTCATTTTTTTTTGCATATTCTATGGCTTTTAAAGTTGAACTTTCCTCCTATGACACAGGGAACAAAGTTCAAAGATTCTTGTGCTGGGGTACAGGGACCTGATCACTGATTTTGTATACCGGGGCTTCAGTTGCTGTCAGCTTTCTCACTGTGTTGGGGTGGTCCAGTATAGTTCTACCTATTTTTGCCTGGTTTCTGGGGATGGCAATTTGGTTCCTGTACTGGGGCTGGAGGACTCAAAGATCTCCTACAATACCACTGACCTTCTGACCCAGGTCTCATGGGCCTCACTTGCTGATCCATGCCATAGCTAAAAGCCTCCTGCTGGTTCCCCAGCTATCCAGTGCCCTGGGCTGCACTCCTCTTTTACCCAAGTGAGACAGACTTTACCTGAAGTCCTTCTAAGTTATCTGAAGTTGAATAAACTGATTCCTTTCGTTTTTTTTTGGTAGATTCTATTGTTTCAGAAGCTCTTCAGAGGCTAGATTGAGCATAGTTTCTGAGGGAAACTATGGAGAAGTCAGGCACCTTCCTGGATTCTCTCTGCCACCTTGGCTCTTCCTCTAAAACAAAATATATTAATGAAATATTAGAAAAATAAAGTATAACATTTTTGGAGTTTATTCATTCATTCATGTTCCTATTTAGTTGACTTACATGGTGTTTTACATAAGTATTTAAAAGCACTTGTTGAATTCAAATGCAAATTAACTATGCTGCATTTCCTTGAATCAAATTATTGAATTGTATTTAATATCATTCTAGTCCCCTCAGATTCCTGATTGCCTTCTTTGTATATATTACATCTTATAATTATGATTCCTGTATACTTTCTATACAGCCCTGAATTATAGAAAAATGGAAAAATACAAAGATGCATCATAATGCCCCAATTCTCTTTCTCATGCTTCCACTAACACATACAATTTCTCATTGGCTGTTTTTTTGGGGGGGAGGAGGGGTCATATTAGGTGGTATACTCAGTCCTATTGTACTTGTAGTACACTAAGATCTTTAGACCCCTTTTTAAATGAAATATTGTTGAGTCTTACTGAATTTCTTTCATCTTTATTCTTGTAATTAATTTTTTATCCCAAGCATAGACCTTTATATTTATATCTGTCAAATTTGATCTTCATAGATTTAACACATTGTTGTAAATTGCCACCTTTTGTATTCTAATTTTGTCATCCTAAGTATTGTCTATTCATTTTAGCTTTTTACAGTTTTAAACCTGATCATCAAGATGACATAGAGGGATGATAGATAGGTACGTACAAAAATAGACCAAGCATTTTTCAAATGGAGTTTCAAATGGTTAATATGACTAGACATTGTGCTAAGTGTGGATGATATGAAAAGAAAAAAAAAAATAAAACAAGATATTCCCTACTCTAAAAAAACCTTATAATTTAATAGAGGAAGACAAAAACATTAAAGGGAACTGGAAATTGGCAGGAGAGTTCGGGGCTTTGAAGAGGTCTTATATGGGCCAGGAAACCAGGGTACATGCCATTTATGCCTTCAGAATCCAAATCATTGATCGAATAGTTGAACAGAACAGAGTCAAGGATAATTCCCTGTGATTTTTATTATTCAGCACTAGTACAATCCCATTATTTCAAATCCATCTGTGCTCTATGAGACTTTGATAACTGCCTTGCTGAATTAAACTTCTTTGTTTACGACATTCACCCAAGTTTCCGTTCTAACTTTCTTGTAACAGTTGAAGTAATGTTTGCTCTTACAAATCAATGATTCCATTTCTCAGTACTCTCAGAAAAATCTTTTAACTGTCTATTCTAAGGTATTGCTGAGAATTAAAGTTAAAGCCAATAGTTAAAAAAAAAAATATTTCCCTCTTCATAAAACCAGGTTATTTGTCTATTGCTGTCTCATGGCACCTCTCTAGTCAGTGTTCTTCTTCAGTTATTATATGATATATGACCATAGAGCTAAAAAGTATATTAGAGCTCATTGAATCTGACCTTCTCTTTTTTTTTTTTTCAGGAGAAGAAACAAGGTCAGAAAGATAAGGTGATTGGACCAAGGTCACATATGCAATAAGTATCCGAGAATAAATGAACATAGGAAATTCTAATTACAAGTCCATTAAACCATCTATTCCATTATCCCTAACCCCACTCAACCCCTAGGGAGGAAAAGCAGAGAACATAGGGATAGCTTCCACACAAGTGCCAGCACACACTCTTTCTCCATGCAGTTAATATTTTCTTTCAATACATTTGATTTTCATAATCAATTAAAATCAATAAGGGGAATAACTTTTTTTTTCCAAAAGCAAACAAATTGAGAAATGGGATGTAGTGTACTAGTATCTTCTCAACTTTAGAGTAATAATTTCCCCTCACTCAGCATAGGTTCTCATTATGTATGACTACAGGATAATTAATACAAATTTATTGAGTAGTTACCACAGTTAGACACTACACTAAGTACTAGAGATATAGCAAAAGAAAAAAGAAAACAAGATAGTCCTACCTGTCAAGTAGTTTATATTTAATTACAAGAAGAAAATCATAAAAGAGAGCTGGAAATTGGTAGGAAAGCATATTGCTTTAAGGAAACCTCATACCAGCCAGACAACCAATTCATTTTTTTTTTTAAATCTTATTTATTTGCTTTTAGTTCTCAATATTCACTTCTATAAGATTTTGAGTTCTAAATTTTCTCTGTCTTCCCCCACTTTACTACAATGTGCAATATGATATTGGCCATAGATGTACAATCGTATTGAACATATTCCCATATTAATAATGTTGTAAAGAAGTGGAACCAAAGCGGAAAAACATGAGGAAGAAGAAAGAAAAAAGGAGAAAATAGTATGCTTCAATCTGCATTCAAACTCCATAGTTCTTACTTTAAATGTGGATAGCATTTTCCATCATGAGTCTTTTGGAGTTGTCTTAAATCCTTGCATTGCTAAGAATAACTAAGTCTATCAAAGTTGAACATAGTACAAGATTGCTGTTACCGCATACAGTGTTTTCCTGGTTCTGCTCACTTCAGTCAGCATCAGTTCATGTAAGTCTTTCTAGGTTTTTTTAAGGCCACCTGCTCATCATTTCTTCTGAAACAAGAGTATTCCACTAAATTCATATACCATGATTTGTTCAGCTATTCAACAATTGATGGACATCCCTTCCATTTCTAATTCTTTGCCACCACAAAAAGAGTTGCCATAATTATTTTAGTATATGTGCGTCCTTTCCCCATTTTTATGATTTCTTTGGTATACAGACCAAGGAATAGTATTGCTGGGTCAAAGGTTATGCAAATTCTTATAACCCTTTAGGGATAGTTCCAAATTGCTCTCTAGAACTTGTAGGTTAGTTCACAACTCCACCAACAATGCATTAGTGTTCCAATTTTCCCACATCTTCTCCAGCATTTATCATTTTACTTTTCCTACATGTTAGTCAATCTGATGAGTGCAATGTGGTATTTCAGAGATGTTTTAATTTTAATTTCTCAAATCAAGAGTGATTTAGAATATTTTTTTCTTATGACTATAGATAGGTTTAATTTCTTAATCTGAAAACTGCCAGTTTATTATCCTTTAACCATTTATCATTTGGAGAATGACTTGGGTTTTAATAAATTTGCCTCATTTCTCTCTCTCTGCTTATATAAATTCTTTCCCAGCTTTGTGATTCCCTTCTAATCTTGCTTGTATTGGCTTTGTTTGTAGGGGGAAAATAAACACTTAAAAAAATTAATGTAATCAAAATTGTCCATTATGCATTTCATAATATTCTCTATCTCTTGTTTGGTCATAAATTTCTCACTTTCCCTATATCTGACAAGTAAATTATTCCTTGTTCTTGTGATTTGATTTTATCAAACCCTCTATGTCTATGTCATGTAACAATTTTGAGCTTATCTTGGTATACGGTCTAAGGTATTGGTCTACGCCTAATTTCTGCTTTACCATTTTCCAACTTTCCCAACACTGTTTGTTAAATAATGGCCTCTTATCCCAGAAGCTGGAGCCTTTGGGTTTATCAAACACTAGACTACTATTGTTATTGACTACTTTGTCTTGTGTACCTAACATATTCCACTGATCCACTACTTAATTTCTTAACCGATGTCAAGTTGTTTAGATG
>CM053587.1:124538841-124582382 GCA_028646515.1 Pseudochirops corinnae
TATATATATATATATATATATATATATATATATATATATATATATATATATATATATTTGCTATTTCAATTGGAAAGCAAGAACCAATTTACAGAAGTGGTAGATTGGTTGTGAGGTCCACTTTACTTCCTGGACCAGCAAGCTGGCAAAGATACTACTAGCACATCCTAGCAAATACTATAGATTGAAACAAATAAATTTTCAATCTGAAGGTATACAAGAAAGTTCAATTGTCATAACTGTAGTAAATGGCATATATCTATAATATTATTAAGCCATATATTTTCTTTGTCTAGGGTGGAATATGTGACTTACAGAACATATCACATATTACTCTAGGCAAAAGGACAAATACTCCATTAATTAAAATTTATGTGTAGGAAATCTCTGAGGAAGTGACTAAATTTTTTCACTAAGATTTATTTGTCCTATTAGAAACCTTACACACATTTTATGAAGGTTCTAACACTGATTTTTTTTTTTTTCAGACTGGAGAGCTTCCTTTGGTGCTCAGTATTGTGAATTAAATGTCAGTCTTTTGTTTCTGCCTTTTTCTATTTAGGATCAGGTTTTAAAAAGGATCATGAATGGGCATAATCTAAAAGTGCAGTTGTCATTCAGTGCTATAATATATTATATCTCCTCCCCAGTTTTAATTTCAAATCTTGCTTTCTTCATCATGTTCAGTCATTCTCTGTATCAAAAATTTACATTAGAATTACATGTCTGACTGTTGTCATTTTACACTGCTTTCTAAGACTTACTTGATAAAAGGACTTTGCCTCATCTCCCAAGGAAATGGACATCTATGGATCATGCTAGATAATAAGGTGAACATACAGTGTTCTCTTTAAAAATAAATACTGATGGGTCAATAGATTATGAGAAAAATATAAGCATTCTCCCCTTGTACTCAGTAGAGGTCATACCCTTTCTAGAGTAATATGTCCAACTCTGACCTCCACAATTAAGAAGAGATGGAATTCAGAGCAGGGGAGGGGAGATAAAGGACTGGAAAAATATAAGGAATGCAAAAGGAAATGAAATATTTAGCCTGAAGAAAGGAGAACTTAGAAAGTACTGAGTGAATGAAATTTTATCATTTGGAATATACTCACAATCTGCTTTTTTATTTCTTGAGGAAAATACAACAAGAAATGTTGGCAACCTCTAGAAGGGGTTTAGATTAAAGTGGGTTGTAAAATATGAAAATAGGTCACAGATGGACATTGGAACCTATTTTTTTTTTCCTACAGGGAAATGATGATGAGAGAGCTTAAATAGATTTCTTCCTTGAGCTCCTGCATATCTCTTCCAGTTCAAGGATTTTATGACTTTAAGTCCTTTATTGGGGTGGGAAACTTGATTTATATTAAGTAGGAAAACATCTTTTCATTAACTTAAAAAAATAACAACAACTTCCAGGTAGTTGGTCTCTCTGTAAAGGTTGTGGTGTAGTGATGATGAGCTAAATCTTCTTGAGGTTTTAACTTTATTTCTGTATAATGGACAAGATAAATCTAGATAACAAATTCAGTGTGGCTCTTATTCTGAAAATATCATACCTATTCATCTTCCTTGATGTATTCTTCAGTTATTGTTTATTAGTCCTTTACCTTTCATCATTTCCTTCCTGAACACTGATAGTATTATCATATTAAAAAGCTCCCCACATTCTGAAGACTTCAGTTAGAGACCACCTAACTATGTCTGTGATAGAATTTGATGCAATAAGAATGTCATCCATAAGCATTGTTAATTAGAGGAGCTAGATATCTATCCTTGTTGACTCTGGACAAGACATACCCCTTGACAGTGACAGAAGACCTTTATTTGCTCTCTTGTTCATTTGATGTTCTCATTTGTCATATTCTTATTGTTCTTTACCTTTCTAGTGTGACTGAAACCATTAACAATCTTATAGGTGGAAGGAAGTATTAGAGCATGGTAACACTCTTGCTTTCTTCTACGTATATCTCTTAAGAAACTGCAGTATGAAATAGAGGCTGATCTGTAAAATTAAACTAACAAGAAAAATACTCTGGTTGAATTTAATCAATAAGAACTGATTAAGCATATTCTGTATGACAGACACTGTGCTTATCACAAATAAAGTTAGCAACAGCCCCTGCTTATAGAAAGAGCCTATTATACTTGGGTAACAGTTATTTGCTCTCCTTTTAAAATGTCCTATATAATGAATATATATAAATTCTCAGAAGTCAATCTACTCATCAGAGTTCTCATTTTGAATCTTTTTTTTTTTTTTTTACATTTTGCAGTGTGGGATCATTTATATATATATTTTCCTCACTGCCACCATTTGATTGAACTTCTTTTGCAAACACATTTCTCCAGTCATGATTGCTGTTCTTCTTTTGACATATATGTCATCATTGCTATTGTGTTTCATGCAACATTTTTGTAACAAGTCTATATCTCTCCTTGCCACACAGTCTTATCATTTTGCAATTAATATGTTTCATGATTCCCAAAGATCATCTGTTGAAAACTACGAATGACATAAAGATCAGGTTTTGAGTCAGAGAGCAACTGACTCATTGGGCCTCCATCAACCTCCTTGACATAATCTGGGACATCAAAGTTATTCATCACCTCTCTGTCTCTCTCTGTCTTCTCTGCCTCTCTCTGTTTCTGTCTGTCTCTCCCTCTCTTTCCCTCTCCCTCCCTCCCTCTCTTTCTCTCTCTCTTTCTGTCTCTCTCTCTTTCTTTCTGTCTCTCTCCTTTTTTCTCCCTTTCTCTGTCTCCCCTTCAATCCTTGTTTTTCTTTCCTTCTTTTCTGAGTACATTATTGGCTCAAACTACACTTATGACTAGACTAATTTATTTCTGCTCTAGCTCTCTTCTCAAAATGGCAGGATTATGCTGGTCAATATTTGAAATCACCTTTGCAAAGTCACACAATGTATATTTAATTTAATCTTCATTATTAACATTTTCTTCATAATTTCTTAAGTCAAGCCAAACTTTAGCTCATGGGCCAAATCCAGTTTTTACATTGTATAAAAGGAAAAAATCTTTCCATAATTTTCAGGTCATTTTAAAGCAGTCTGTAGGCTGGATTAAGTCCATTGGATATAGTTTCTTGATCTCTCTCCTAATTAATAAACAAAATAATAAATTAAGTCTTGATCTGTATCATTTGCCAACTTTGGGGATGTAAATTCTTACACTGAATATTTAATAAGCTCCTCTTGCTACCACATATGAACTAGCTCTAGGATGCCTTTGCATCCTAGAGTGGTTTTCTTCCCAGTAGGCCCTTTCCTCTGATTATTGAGGAACTTCTGAACTAACCATTTGAAGATATTCTCAGGCCAGACATGGTCATTTCTCTCCTTGTTTCACTTGACTCTGTGGAATTGAATGCTTTGTCCCCTTGTGACTACACCCTGCACCCTTTTCTACTCTGAGCTACTTGAGGGTAGGGGATGTATTTCTTTTTGCTTTTATTTGTAATCAATGTACTCATAAAATTTTCTACCATAAAGTAACCAGTTAATTAATGTTTTATAAGTAAAAATGAATGATTGTATATTTCACAGAGACAACTTAGTCAATAGCAATAGAAGTAGCAGCAGCAGCAGCAGCAGCTTAGCAGTAGAAGTAGGAGTAGCAGCACCAGCAGTAGTTAACAACAGGTAAAATTATATTGAACTCTAGGGTTTTCAAAACATTTTGCTAATATTATCTCATTTGATCCTCATAACAACTCTGGGAGACAGGTACTATTATTGTCTTCATTTTATAAATGAGAAAACTGAGGCAGACAGAGGCTAAGTGACTTATCCAAGATTGTACAGCTATTAAGTAGGTAGGGCATTATTTTCACTTAAATCTTTCTGATTGCAGGTCTATCCCTCTATGAATGAGACCACCTAACCACCTCTGTCATAGAATTTGATGCAATAAGAATGTCATCCACAAACATTGTTAATTAGAGGACCTAAATATCTATGTATAAGAAGTCAATTCTTTTTGGACTCTGGACAAGACATTTACCTTGACAGTGACCAAAGACCTTTGTTTGCTCTATTTCTCATTTGATGTGGATAATTAAAGAACTATTAAACATAGGCACCTTTGTAGCTGCACTGCCTGACAAGTTTTGTACAATATAACCACTGAAGAGGCATTGATAAAATTTTAATTTTTCTATGTCAAGTCTATTGTTTTAAACAATAAATAAATAACTACAATGGGCTGTTGGAGATCAGTACCATTTAAACAATTGTACAAATGTCTAGAAGTGGTCTGTTTAAAAAAAAGGGAGTTTGTGACAGCCTGCTTATTCTCTGTTGATATACATATATATATATATATATTTATATCTATCTATCTATCTATCTATCTATCTATCTATTTAGCTTTTTGGAGGGAAATTTTGGGTTAAATGACTTGCACAAAGTCACATGGCTAATAAGTGTGTCAAGTGTCTGAGACTGGATTTGAACTCAGGTCCTCCTGACTTCAGGGCTGGTTCTCTATTGACTGTGCCACCTAGCCGCCCCTACTGTTGATATTCTGTATCAATATCCTGTATATACATATGCAAAAATACTCATAAAGATTTTATAGAATTAACAAAGTCGATACTTGAAAATTGGGAGTTTTAAATAGCCTGTGAATCATTTTTTTCTCATAGGAAAAAATGTCACATACTTGTATTTTTTTTAATCCAAATTATTTGGTGTCAACTTTTTTTTAAGACGTGTTAAAAACAGAGTCTTCAGTGCTTTAAAAATTCTTTCTGGTCTGACAGAAATTTCTTCCATGCCTATTTGAATTGGTCTAATTAATCTACCCAACTTCATTTATTTTAATGCTCTTTATGCTTCATTATATTGAGCATAAAGAATTGAGATGTGCATAGCTCAAGTGTGGCTGTTCCACCATTATCAATAATGAATATAGTTCATTATTGTAAATGAAAGACCCATTTTTTGTACTTGTTTTTTATCCAGTTTTATCAACAAATGTTCTTAGAATAAGTACTTATAACCATGAAGTATTGATTATTTTTTCCTTATGTTTTGAAATATTACTTTGATTATAATTTCTTATAAATTGGTTCAACATTCAAGATGTGAGAGCAAAAAATGACAATTGAAAGCTGAGAATATTTTAAGGACACAAATACTTTATAATTATTCAAATGAATACTCCTTGAACAACTTCCTTGTTTAAAATACTGAGCTAATTATGTGTATACTAAACAGACAAATATAACTGTGTTTCTTCCCTCAAGAAGTTTATGATACACGTGGAAATATATGATGAAATAAATGAAATAACCATGCAAAACAAAATCACATTGCAAGTAGACATTATGTTTGGTTATGTTTCATCATTTGAGAGGTGAATGATGCATGTAATAAAAGTGTTATAGAAATTTTGTGGTATAAGCAATAACTTAATATCCTGGCTCATTCTAAATCTCTGTTCTCTGCCCATTGCAAGGTACTCCTCATTACTAAAGGCTCAATCTATTGACTTAGATTTCTGGTGCCCTAAATTCAAAGCCAAAATTCTAGCCTTCATCTCAATCCTCTCTCAGGTTTCTGATTAACACACCTGCAATATGACCAACATTGGCACAGGGAATCTGTGTTCAGCTGAATCATTGTATCCTCCCTGAATTAAAAAAAAAAAAATCTTCTGAATATCTTCCCCCAGCTATAGATAAGAAAACCTTTTTTGTTAACTTTAAGATGTTCTGTGATGGTCCCATTTTATTCCATTCTCAATCCTGAGCCATATTCCAGCAAAAATTAGACTTGGCCTAATACAAGAGAATTTAATCAAGATCTTTCTTCTGTTTTACCCTCTATTAAAGAGAGTAGGTTTAACCTAACCTGGCTATTTCCATTTTGCATTTTTCAGCATTAGCTCTAGTAATAGCAATCAGATCAATGTTGCTATTACATTGTTTCTGGAAAAACTGTGTCAATAAAATGTTATATGGCCACATTTACCATCATTAGGACAAAGCAGTGTTTCATCTACATATTATAAGTCAAGCTGCTTCAGGGACTGCCTTGCTATTCTGTTTCAATTACTAGCATAGTTCCAGGGACATAATTGCTTAATATTTTTAAGGAGCAGTTAAGTGAAACAGTGGACAGAGTGTTGAGCCTGGAGTCAAGAAGACCTGAGTTCAAATCCATCCACAGTAATTTATTAGTTATATGACACTAAGCAAGTCACTTAACCTCTATTTTCCTCACCTTCCTCATCTGTAAAATCAGGAAAAAAATAGCATCTACCTCCAAGGATTTTTGTGAGAATCAGATAAGATAATAATTGTAAAATTTTTATCACATAGGTGATATATAAATGTTATATGTTAGCTATTATTATTAATTATTTCCCCTAATTCATTAATTTATGATTGGGATTTAAACAGAAATAGAACACAAGAAGGAATTTAAAGAGGTCTGAAATAGTTTAAATAAAATATATTGATATACAAATTTGTAAAATGTATTTGAGGTATAGTGGGTAAACACTTGTGTCTGTCTTTCATTTTCAAAGAGGATCATGACACCAGGCAGATGAGGACATGACGTGTAGTTGACTTCAATTTGAGTGAGAGAGGGCTGTGCAAGGTTACCAGCCTCACTTTTTCCTCCAGAGACATGTGGGTCCAGTGGTCTGATATTCCTCAGAATGACTGGAGATGGCCGAGATTGCAATGGGAGACCCTGGCCCTTTCAGGCTAAGGTCTTTTCAGGTTCTCACTTTGAGTGAGACAATGCCCATTCAGTGAATATGCCTCTTTATGTAGTTATTCAAGAGATGGCCTTATAAGAAAAAAAATATAATAAAATCAAACTGGGAAGGAAAGACCCTCAGAGTTCCTGGCCAAAAGAGAAACAGTTATTATTTAGTATTTAGATTCAGTCTGTTCTAGGAGGTCAGGGATGTATTGTCCAGTCTGCCTCCAGAGTGAATTAGGTTTAATGCTAATTTAACTTAAAAAGATAATTTGGAGAAAGGGGTAATCAGATATAAGGCTGAAATATCAGATTAAATCAGATTTTGAAGACCTCTAATGCTAGGCTGATGATATGAAAATATCTAGGAAAAAATGTCACAACTAATAATTTTCCAAGAAGGAAATGTCACAACCATATTGTACTTTATGAAAGATAATCTGGTGCTTGTACCAAAGGTTCCTCCTCTAATGTCTTCTTTGATGTACTGTGGTCACTATGGATTGGCAAAAATCTATGCCAAACAAGTAGTGACCACCAGTTTCTAACAAGCAGAAAAGTCTTCAAGTATGAGTCCAAGGATGTATTGTGTCCTCTCTACAGACCAGTATAGGTAGCTAGTGAGAGGATCATATGCAGGAAGTTGTAAAGCTTAAAGGGGTTGTGAATAAGTTTTTATATAATACCTACTATGCATAAGACATTGTGCTCAGAGATTTGTGTAAACATCTTTGATCTTTATAACAAGCCTGTGTGGTAGTTTTTATTATCTCCCTATTACAATGGAAGAAAACTGATGGAGAGATTAAATGACTTGGCCAGGGTCTCATGATGGTAAGCGACTGAAATTGGTTAAATTCAAGACTTGTTGACTCCAGGTCCAGCATTCTATCAACTGTGTTACTTAGCTGCCTCAGGAGGATGACATAAGAATGATGAAGTATTTGTCTAAGGCAAATAATGAAATAATCACAAATATGAAATAGCCCTCGGTTCTCTATGGCTATCTCAATCTCTAGGTAAACAGTGGAAGAATGATGTTAATGAGGTCAAAGGGGCAGGTGTGATGGCACATTACTATAATCTCAGCTAATTGGGAAATTTATTGATCTTAAAAGTTCTGAGATTCAGTGGACAAAGCCAAATGATTGTTTAATATCAATATAGTTAGAACCTGGGAGCTGTCAGGGAATGGGGTGGGGGATATCAGTTTTCTTAAAGAGGAAAAAAAAATAGGTCCAGATTGGAAATGAAGCTCATAGCTCCCCTGGTGATCAAGAAAGTGAATAGCCCCTACACTTCCAGCTTGTGAAAAAATAAGGACAACTGGTTTAAAAAAAAAAAAAAACATTTGTGAAGAGGAATAACATATGGCTAATGTACAATTTCTACTTACTGAGAAAAAGTGATTGGATTATAAACTATACCAGTGGAAAGAGAACTAAGAATGAAAAGATCATGTATCTAATGAAGCTCTGAACTCTACAATCATGAATTGAAAGTGAGAAACAACCTCATAAGGCCTTGATTCTATTCCCTTCTCATTTTGCTGATGAGGAAAGTGAGGCAGAGAGAGGTTAAGTGATATCTCCAGAGTCAAACCACTAGTAATGTCTGCATTTAAATTTGATTTCAGGTTCTCCTGTTTTCAGGGTCAAGCCCTCCTCTACTGCTTTAAGCTACATATATGGATCTATTGGTGGGCTAGAAGATAGAATGTAAATGGGAAAAATGATTGAACAGATAGGTTACAATAATACTGTATGAATGAAAAGTAAAGAAAGTGAATCAGGATGAGAGATAATGAGTTGGAAAAGGTATAGACAGGTATTAAAGGTATACTATAGAAAAATAATCTATATGTCTTGACGAATGATTAAGGTAAACTATTGTTTATTAATATTTTTTCATTAAACGTTTTTTTAGATATGTTTTGTGATTATTAATCTTTAAGCATAATTTCTGAAACCAAATATAGATCTTAAGGAATGAACATGTCTGATACTTATCATTTATGATGACATGCTAGATGTTTGGCTATTTCTGTAATGCTGTCTATTAAAGAAATAGACCATTCAAGAACTATTGTCTCAATAACAAGTTTATGACCATCTGCAAACTTTTCAGGTTAATTGAATCCCTAACACTATTTCACATTGAACATGTTTAACAGTTTGAAAACTTCTCTTATGATCTTCACCTAAAACATTATTTTTGATATCTATTTCTATCATAATCTACCTCATATTTTTCTGTCCACAATAAATGGAAACAAATATTGGCAAAGGAATAAGAAATGACCTTTCCTGTCAATCTTCATTTATCTATTTAACTGTGAGGAATCATTCAGTTAGGAAACTCCCTCTACCAATGAAGAAATATAACTCATTTGCAACTTGGAGTTTTATTGAGTTGCCCGAGGAACAGAAAGGTTATGAGTTATAAGGGTCACATTGCTTTTATGTGTCAAAAGTTAAGACTCATCAATCCACTGTACCATGCTGCATTATCCATATTCCTAGTCATTAATTCTCTTCTCTAAAATAATACATTCTATTCTAAGACTAAGTTAGATCATTCCAGTCAAGTTTTGAAGTTAAAATGCAATAAGACCCTCATATGTTTATACAATGTGATTTGTAAAAAAAAAAAATACAATTAAATGAAATTTAAAGAATATAGCTTTTAAAGTTAAAATAAATGTACACAAATACAATTCTTCATCTCTCTTCAGTAGCCCAATCAGGACCTCAGGAAAGTACCCAAAAGGCAGTTAATTCTCAGGAATTAAGGATGATGTAGTTCTACCATAGGTTAGTGAAACAGCAATTATGTTAGCATACTCAGGATA
This sequence comes from Pseudochirops corinnae, assembly GCA_028646515.1. NCBI lineage: Eukaryota > Metazoa > Chordata > Mammalia > Diprotodontia > Pseudocheiridae > Pseudochirops > Pseudochirops corinnae. The sequence goes on from CM053587.1 coordinate 124,548,430, forward strand.
GTCTGCCAGCAGAGGTTCTTTGATCTGTTTTTCTAGGAAAGACTGGTCAAAATTGCATTCACTAGTTCAGGGGAAATGTCAACACTCTGAATGTCAGAAAATACAAGCAGAGAAAATACAAGCAGAGAAATTAACATAAAGACTAACAGGGCTCTGACTGTCTGAATCAAAGCAATATTACTTACTATACATTTCACATATACTGCTCGGTGGAGAGAGCCTTTGCATCTGAGGAGTGAGAGGGTCCTGAAACATACAGCTATTCAAAGTCTTGAACAGGGAATCACAAAATCCTTCTCATAAGCAAACACCCAAAGCAAAATACCAACTTAGGGCATAAATATCCTTCTCAGGGTCAGAAGGCATCACACCCCTGTGACACAGTGCCTAATCAACTTAGTACCAAAAGCTGTGGAAGCCTTCCTAGAAGTAAGCTTCCCATTAAGCAAGCTCCTCTTTAGGCAAATCCCTTCCCCACTGGCCTATTAATGGGAGGGAAGATCTTATTATCTTATTAACATTACTGTTAGGATTCTTCATATTTAGGTGTCAAAGTAGTCAGATGGTGCCACTGCCTTGAAAGGGCAACCAAATTAAACTCCTCCTAGAACCTTCACCCAGCATATAAAACAGTGAAATAAAAGATCAAAAGTGCAAGTGCGAAAGGAAGAAAAATTTCTGCTTATAACTGTGCAGGGATGCAAATATGACTTCCCCCTTAGTGGTTCCTTGGTAAGTATGACAGGCAAGCAGCTTCTTAGGTCACCAATACCCTACTAGGTATACTTACAAAAGGAGTATAGGTGCGAGCATATTAACCTTACTACTTTCATACTTCTCCTTCGAATCAATCATATAATTGTATTATATTTGGCTCAAAAATGTCTCAACTTTTCCACAAACACAGAAATATATATGTATGTATGTATATGTATATATGTATGTATGTATGTATTTATTTGTATCCATATATACACATAGGAATATTTATCATATGATCTCAATGCATATTTCCATACAGAAAAAAATTGGAGATATATACATATGTATTTATATGTATATGTGTGCATATATCCATCACTATGTACAGATAGGATTGAAATAACATAGCATACATATCTCCCATATTGCCCAAATTGACTTATAATTATGTCATACTTGACCATTACAGGCCTCAAGCTCTCCATAATGTATGCATCTGTAAATATGTGTTAATGTACATGTAATACACATTCAGTTACATTTGTACATCTAATGTTCCATATTTAATATAATCTATATGGATGTGTATTTTAGGGGTATATTGAAAATGTCTGGATAATTTGAAAGCTTTATGTTTCAGTTTTCTGTTGCCTTAGTTTCTTTATTCAAATGATCAATTTGTCCATTTCCTGTTTAATTTTGTAGAGAATCCATTTATAAAGTACTAATTTTCCCTGTCTGTGTCTCTGTCTCCTTTCCTCCTCTTTCTTTTTCTATCCCTTATTTTCTCTCCTTTTCTTTCTTCCCCTCCATCCTTCTCTTTCTGCCTCTCTTCCTTTCTCTTAATAGATCACTCATTTATACTTATATATTAAATACATATTTATGTTTACATATGATATATTGAATAAATGCTAAAAAATGAATTTCTCACAAAATCAGAAATAGATTGATAGCCTACCAAATGAACTGAATAAAGAAACTGAGGCACCACATGAGAAAGCTAAAATTATCCAGACATTTACTTCTATTTGTTGTTAACTTCCATGTGCTGAACTATTATTTTATTTTTAATTGCACTTAAATTTCATGATAAATTCAGAGATAATGGTGTGAAAATGAATACACACACACATACACACATACACACACATACACAGAAATATCCAGACCTCCCTGCAAAAAAGCTGTGTGATTATTGTTTTAAATTTCTCATTTCTTCTTTTAACCTTATGCATCAGATGTTGATATTCATTCACATTTTTTAATGGAAACTGTTTGAGCTATATTTGATTTTTCACTTTGAATTTCCCTAAGGCTTAATCAAAGGTACGTCTTTCTTCACAAGAGCCTTATTTCTCAAGCTGTGATGGAAAAGCAACTTTGTAAATGATACTTCATTTGATTTGGATTGGCCATTTATCCTTCTAGATTTTATTGCCTTGGGAGAAAAAGTGAAGAACTAAACAGAATATATGCATACTTTCAAACACTTTTATTAATGTATCCAAGGGGTAGTCCATCATCTTTGCTATTAAAAATAGATAAAACAGGGTGGTGAGAATATAATTCTAATTTGCATAGTCAGTTCAATCACGCCATGTTACTTCCTTCCCCCAACTCTAGTTCAATTGGAATCAGGTATTTTAAACTTTAGGAATATTTAGAGCTATATGCCACAAAAAATCTCTGCAATGCTTCTTAATTTCATCCCTTCCTTTATATTAATACCACCATTACTCTAATATCAACCGCCATATGAGCAGCTTCTACTGGAGTTTTAACAGCACCTCCCCTTCCTGGCTTTCTTACTATTACCCTTTTTTATTCTGATATATTATTTGCAGAGCAATGTCTCTTACTTATCATGTTAGCCACATAATTTTTCTGGTTCAAAATTTGAAAGGATTCCTTATTACTTTCCAAGTAGTGGTCAAATTCCTTTATTTAGCATTCAAAGTCCTCTACAATACACTGTAACACCTACAATTCTGACCTTCACTGCCTGAAGATGATGTATGTCACAACAGTTTACCCTTACCCAAAGTTCTCCATCACAATTAACGTGCTCTGAGGTGTGTCTCTATTCTCTGTTAATGTCTCTAGCTTTCACCAATGGAATTTTTTGAAGTGCGGGGATAGTCCCCTGCATCCCAGATCCATTTAGTCAATAACATATTAGCTTTTACAAAGAAATATTTATTTCAAAAAGTATAATCACAAATATATAAACTTACCATCATGTGAAGCAATACCCATCTCCCCTCACCTTTATAACATTCACATTCTGGGGAAGAAAAGGAAATTAGGTTGATATATTAGCTCAGTTCTTATAAAGCACAAAGTCCCAGGTTCAAGTCCAAAACCTGATTTGGGCTTGCATCCTAGGTGCCCTGGGTTCTCCAGGTTCTCCTGCCAGGATAGATGACTGAAACATCCCACCTTTAATTCTTGGTCCAAGCTGGAATTCAAGTATCTGTTGGGGATCACTCCAGGACCTGAAATGGAGAAGGATAAATGATGCAAAAAAGAAACAGATGTCCACAGACCAAGGGAAGACTCAAAAGAACCAAAGAATAAGAGAGACACATAAAAAGAAGGAGAAGGAAATCTTTCCCCTCTCACTGGTTCAGTTCATGTCCTTGTGACTGAACAGTGAGCTTAATTCTCTGAAAGCAGAATGAAAGAGTTTACACAGGAAAGAGAGCGAGATAGTCTAGATGGTTTTGAAGATGCACTTTTTTTCCAGTTATGCTGCCAATCAAATGATGATAAAGTCACCCAGTGGTACCAGATTCATAATGCCTCAATTTTTGATTATCTGGGAATGCTTGAAAATCCCTCTCAAGGTATTTCTATATTAGGAGAATTGGGCAAAATCACTTTTTCATCTGGCAGCCTTCCAAATACTGGAACAACATTATCATGTCTCTACCCACATCTTCTCTTCCATTAGTTAAAAGTCCCCAGATCCTTTAAACAAATCTTTATAGAGCATAATATCAAGTCCTTTCACTATTCCCTCTTATACTTCTCTAAAACATTATAACATCATTTTCCTTCTTAGAATGTGGCACAAAGAATGAATACAATATTGTAGGGGAACAAGGTAGAATATAACAAAATTTTCATATCTCAGTCTTGAACTAGTGACATCTAATGTCACTCGATGATTTTTTGTTGTTCTTTGTTGTTGTTTGTCAATCTTATCACAGTGCTGAGTTATCAAACCTGAAATCCAAAGAAATACCTATCCCATGTTTTCTGACAAACTACCTTGCAATTATGTCTTTTCCACATTATGCAGATTATTTTTGAACTCTCTGTAGGACGCTGCATAGATCCCTTTAAAATCTTGTCCATATTTTGGCCAATGTTCTCTATGACATTACCTCTTTTATTTGATATGGTCATTATCTGTTCCAGTTTTGTGGCAACCTTCATAAGTAGTTAACAACATTCCTACTTCAGAAGCCATTTCCATCTCTGCAAAAATTATTTGTTTCAAAATAACAGTTCCCTTCCCTGCTTGATCCATAAATTAAAGGATGATAATATCATTAATTAGTTGTTTGGTTTCCAGCAGAGATAGCATTCAAACAGATGTCAAGAAAATTGAAGTCCCCCATCATTCACTACTATATAGCATTCATCTGTTTCAATCCTGTGATTTATGTGTGTGTGTATGTGTGTGTGTGTATGTGTGTGTGTGTGTGTGTGTGTGTGTGTGTGTGTGTGTTCCTTCTGTCTAGGTGGTCAGTAGTATATTCTCATGATAAGGTTACTTCTTATTTCTGCCTCAAATAATTTTCGTCCAAAGACTCTGGGCTATGACTCGAAATCAAATCACGAAGTAATTCATTAAGTTCATGTTTTCTCCAAGACATCTTGTTAGATGTTGTAGAAATAAAGATAAATAAGAAAAGATCCTTTACTAAAAAGTCCTTAAAACAGATAAGCAAAGAATTAAGTTATTAGGCTAAATGTGATGAATATAAAAAGTCACAGACAAAATGCCATTAGAATTCTTGAAAACATCAGGTTTCTTTAAGCTGTTGACCAGCAGGGAAGGTTTAACGGATAATGTACCATACTGAGTAATAAAAGGATACAGAGTTTTATTTAATGGGCAGAGAACATGGGATCATAGGATTATAACTAGAAATGATCTTGGGAAACATTAAGGCAAATCTCATGTTTTAAAAAAGTTTGAGATCCAGAGAGCTTAAGAGGCAAACCCAAAGACATACAGATATTAAGGAGCATAGCCAGAATATGACCCAATATCATGACAACACAAATATAACATTCTTTTCACTTGGCCCATTCTAGTCATTAGACCTGCCATGAGCAAAGGCAGAGATATAGGCCAGTATGGGAAAAGAATGTAAGACAGTGCAGAATATAGTTATGTAATTAAAGGAGAAGATGAATACAAAATAAACTAATTTAATAAGTACAATTTACATGAAAAAAACCACAAAACCTTAATTAACTAAAATAGGTGGAAACTGGGATATTAAAATCAACAAATTTTCCTTTAATTGATTTGTAAGAGGTCTGTTCCATATCCCTCAATTTTAAATAATGTATTATTTTTTCCCAATTGCTAAATTTTTTTTTTTGCATTTGGGCTCCAAATTCAATATTATCCACCTCTCTACCACACTTCTTAATATGGTACACAATCTGATATAGATTGTGCAAACATAAAAAACTTATTTCCATATCAATATTTTATTTAGCATTAGTATTTAGTATTAGTATTTTGTGCACAGAAATTCTAACTGAAATGAAGAAGGAAGGAAGGAAGGAAGGAAGGAAGGAAGGAAGGAAGGAAGGAAGGAAGGAAGAAACAAAAAAAGAATAAAGAAAAAAGAAGGAAGAAAAGAAGGAAGGAAGGAAGGAAGGAAGAAAAGGAAGAAAGGAAAGAAGGAAGGAAGGAAGAAAGGAAAGGAAGGAAGGAAAGGAAAAAAAGAAGGAAGGAAAGAAGGAAGGAAAGAAGGATGGAAAGAAGGAAGGAAGGAAGGACAGAAGGAAGGAAAGAAGAGCAGTAGCATTTTTTGGTCTGCATTGAAATAATCAGTTCTCTCTCTGGTAAGTAATATTTTTCACCATGAGTCTTTAAGATTGTCCTGGGTCACTGGATTGCTGAGAATAGCAAATCATTTACAGTTGATTATCACACAATATTGTCATTACTGTGTACAGCGTTCTATCAGTACATGCAAGTTTTTCCAGTCTATACTCCTAATTTAATAATTAAAGAAGGCATGGAATTTTCAGTTGAATTGATGATGCAGTATACAGTAATGGTGAACAAGTCCTAGAAATCTGTTACAAATTCATCATAAGCATTAATCAAAATGAAAGTAACATAGATAACCAACTTCAGAATTAGTTATCCCTTACAGAAATCCTTTGGGAAGTAATATAAAAATTAGAACCTACTCTAGATTTGGGCATTTGAATGCCTGGTAGCCTAAAGGGAAAAAAAAAAACAGTTTCATTGATGGAGAAGAGAGAAAAATACTTGAGAAGGATGGAAAAGTCCCCTTTTCCTCCTCTCTTCCCTTTATCAAAGGAAGACATTATGAAATTTGAGAAGTAATGAAAATTTCTTTTTGGCATCTTTGCACTAATAGTGGACAGGAACATCTATATGAGGAAGATAGGGGAAAAATAGACATTATGAGGAAGGTCAGTACCAGGACTCAATCAAGATCTCAGAAGAAATGTAGACTCTACCTAAGTGTAACTTTCTGAGAACTGTACAAAAGGGATAAAAAATAAAGAAAAATAAGAACACTACTATCCAACTATGAGGTATAAATTATGACTGTGATGTGCTCTCACAGTTTGAGTTCACTTTCCCTCTTTATCTACTTGCATGTATATCAGAAGTTTAGATGGTATTTTGTTGCAACTGTTCCTGTAATATACCACCTTAATAAAATAATTTTTCTTTTTTAAAGAATTTATTTATTTATCTTTAATTTTCAACTTTAGTTTCCAATAGATTTTGAGTTCCAAATTTTCTCTCCATCTCTCCCCTTCCTCCAACCCCAAGATGGCAAGCAAAATGATTACCCCTTAGTACAGCCTTCCCTCTCTTATATCTCACCCCATAGCTCCCATTTCCCCCTTACCCCTTACTTTTCTGTAGGGCAAGAAGGATTTCTATACCCTATTCCCTGTATATCTAATTTCCCAGTTGCATGTACCAAAAATTTTAAAACTGGTTTTTAAAAATTTGAGTTCCAGACTCTCTGCCTTCTTCTCTCTTCACTCACCCCCCCTGGGAAGACAAGCAATTCAATATAGGTTATACATGTGTAATTTCGCAAAAATTTTGCATAGCTGTCATATTGTGATAAGCTAATTATATTTCCCTCCATCCTATCCCACCCTCCATTTATTCTATTTTCTCCTTTGATCCTGTCCCTTTTAAAAACTGTTGGCTTCTCTGACTATCCCCTCCCCCAATCTGCCCTCCTTTCTCTCTTCCCCCACTCTTATCCTCTTCCTTACTTACATGTAGAGTAAGATACTGAACTGAGTGTTTATGTTATTTACTCCTTAAGCCAAATCCAATGAGAGTAAGGTTAACTCTTTCCCTTTCACCTCCCTGTTCTTCCCCTTCACTGTAATACCATTTCCTTGTCACTTCTATGTGAGATAATTTACCTATTCTATCTCTTGCTTTCTCCTTCTCCCAATATATTCCTCTCTTACTTCTGAATTTCATTTTCTATATATCATCCCTTCATATTCAACACACCCTGTGTCTTCTGTCTATGTATGCACACACACATGTCCACACATATATACATACATAGACACACAGGCACATACATACATACATACATACATATTCACTTCAACTACCCTAATACTGAGAAAGGTCTCATGAGTTACAAATATCATCTTTCCATGAAAGAATGCAAACAGTTCAACTTTAACAAGTACCTTATGATTTATTTTTACTGTTTGCCTTTTCAAGCTTCTCTTTCTTCCAGTAATTGATAATCAAATTTTCTTTTCAGTTCTGGTCTTTTCATCAAGAATGCTTAAAAGTCTTTTATTTCATCGAATGCCCATATTTCTCCCTGAAGTATAATACTCAGTTGTGCTGGGTAGGTGATTCTTGGTTTTCATGCAAGTTCTTTTGAGCTCCAGAATATCATGTTTCAAGCCCTTTGATACCTTAATGTAGAAGCTGCTAGATCTTGTATTATCCTGATTGTATTTCCAGAAAACGTGAACAATTTCTTTTGGGCTGCTTGCAATACTTCTCTTTTATCTGGGAGATCTGGCACTTGGCTATAATATTGCTAGGAGTTTTCTTTATGGGATCTTTTTTAAAGAGATAATCAGTGAATTCTTGCTATTTCTATTTTACCCTCTGCTTCTAGAATTTCAGGGCAGTTTTTCTTGACAATTTCTTGAAAGATGATGTCTAGGCTCCTTTTCTGGATCATGGCTTTCAGGTAGTTCAATAATTTTAAAATTATCCCTCCTAGATCTATTTTCCAGGCCAGTAGTTTTTCCAAAGGGATATTTCACATTGCCTTCTATTTTTTTCATTCTTTTGGATCTGTTATATATCTTTATTTCTCATAAAGTCATTAGCCTCCATTTGCTCCAATCTAATTTTCAAGGAATCATTTTCCTCAGTGACATTTTAAACTTCCTTTTCCATCTGGCCAATTCTACTTTTTAAGGCATTCTTCTCCTCATTGGCTTTTTGGACCTCTTTTTCCATTTGATTTAGGCTCTTTTGAAGGTGTCATTTACTTCAGTATTTTGGGGGTCTCCTTTAGGAAGTTATTGACTTGTTTTTCATAATTTTCTTGCATCACTCTCATTTATCTTCCTAATTTTTCTTCTACTTCTCTTACTTGATTTTCAAAATTCTTCTTGAGCTCCTCCATGGCCTGTGACCAATTCATATTTTTCTTGGAAGCTTTTCATGCAGAAGTTTTGACTTTATTGTCTTCCTCTGGTTCCATGTTTTGATTTTCTTTGTTGCCAAAAAAAAAATTTTCTATTGTCTGATTTTTCTTCCTGTGTTTGCTCATTTTCCCAGCCAATTACTTGATTTTTGAGCTCTTTGCTGCAGTTGAACTCTATTTCCAGAGTGGAGCATGCTGTCTCCCAAACTTCTGGAGTTTTGTGCAGCTGTTTCCAGAGATTCTTCTAGATACCTGCCTCAGAACTGTGAGGAAGAATGCCTCTCAATAGCCTCAACTAGCTCTGCCACTCCAGCATTCCTCACCCTAGGACCACCACCCAAGACTGTGACCCAGATTTAAAACATGGCAAAGTAAGAAAATCTTTCCTCAAAGCCAGCAAGAAGATTTCTGTAATTGCCCTCGGTCAGCCACTTGTTCCCCCCCACACACACACACACACTCTCTGTGGACCTGGAGCTTCAGAAACAGCCACTGCCGTTGCTGTCATTGCCACTGCTGCTGCTGTTGCAGCCACTACCACCTCTGAAATTCCAAGGTCAGGGACCAGAACATTCTCTTCTCTCACCCAGGTCCAACAGAGTTACTCCTCTGATATTTTACTTTCTCTTTGGTATTTATGGGTTGATAAATCTGGAAACTTCAACAACTCCCAGGGATTGAGGTCTGCTGAGGTCTGTTCTAGCCTCATCTGTGCTACCATTCTGTACACATTGGCCTGTGTTTTGCTCCTAGCCTTGTGATAGATCCTTTCAGCTTGTCAGGCTGATTTCAGCTGGAAATGCATTTCACTCTGTCATTTTGTGGGTTTTGTAGCTCTAAAATTTGTTTAGAGTTATTTTTTACAAGTATTACAGGTAATTGGGGATGAGCTGAATTAAGTTTTTGCTTACTCTGCCATCTTGGCTCTGCCCTAAATTCATTTTTGTTAAAACTTAAAATTAACTGTGGTTGACTAATTGATGTTAACTAATTGAGGAAGACACCAATAGTTGTTTCTCAGCTGATCTCACTCAGAAGTGGAGTCATTTACAAATAGAAATATTGTCCCTTTATCTGGATGTATCAAATATGGTTATATTTAACAACTATTGAAGAAATTTTCTGCTGGTATATTTCTGAGGAATTTTTTTACCAAAAAAATAATATGGAAGCAATAGCTTTCCTTTTAGGTAATGTTATTTTTCTTTTTTTATCCAGGTGGATGTCATGTCTGCAATTAATATTCATCAATTTTGAATTTCACTTCTGAAAGTAATTCAGGTCACTGAGGATATTAGAGATTAATCAGATTTTTAAATATCAAAGAAAGTAAATAATTGTGAGGAATGTTTAGGGAAAAAAATCTAATAGGTAATGAGCCTTTAAAAATGAGAAGTAGGAGAGCCTTTTATTAAAATAAACTACCAGAATGGCCAAAATATTTCACTATAAATGTGTAGTTTATGGTATTAGTGAGATTATTTTCTTCTTGACTTTCTAAATGATTTTTTAAAGTTGAATTTTAGTATAAATTTAATTGATTCCACTTGTATATCACAGTCATTTTTGATCTATCCCCATGTACTTAAGGGGCCCACCTTTGTAACATAATGATCACTTAACCAAAGCCAACCAAAGTGTTGAATATATCTTTCATAACAGCCTGCTATCAATAGTACTTTCTTTAGAAAGAAAAAAAGGCAAATTTCCTCATATATTTATAAGTCACCTTTAATCTCTTCAGCATTTCAAGCAAGATAATAATGGCTCTCTTACACATATCAGATCATTGTTTTCTGAAGAAAATTATTTTTACATTTTAAAGATACAAGGACATGTATGTATGTGGGTATGAAATGCATGTGTATGTGTAAGTGTACACACACATATACAAATCACACACCAACACATATACACACATATAGTTTTGTGTGTATGTGTTTATTCTTCTCAATGCATTTCCCCATTTTAAAGGGGAAAAAGAAAGAAAAAAAAGCCCTGTAACAAAAATTCAGTCAAGCAAAACTAGTTTCCACATCATCAATATCTAAAAATATCTGTTTTGTTCTGATTCTTGAATCCAAAAGTTCAATCTCAGGAGGAAATTACCAAAGATCATGACTAATTCTCTACAATCATGGTTGATCTTTCAATTAATCATAAATTCAACTTAATTCTAGGTTGCTCATAGTACAATGTTACACTCAGAATGTTTTTTAGGAAAAAAAGTTGAATTTTGTAAGCACAAAAAAAAGCATAATAATAGTTAACATAATCACAGTGTTATAAATTGTGGAAAATATTTCCTTGAAAGTTAGATGTGCAATTATTATCATCCCCCTTTATTCAATAAACTGACTGATGTTCAGAGTGTTTGCTGTGTATTTGTACATAATTTCTAAGTGATAAAGAAGTGGCAGAGTCAAATTTTTTAACAAGTCTTTCAAGTAAGCAAAAAAATAAGTGCTTTTTATGTGCATGGCATTATGATAAGTGCTGGAGAAGCAAAGGGGAAATTAAAAAAAAAAAGAAATCCTCCCACCAAAGTAACTTATTTTCTGGAGATTAAACCCAACATGTCTAAAATATGTGCATGCAAACTAATTTGAAAAAAACTGGGAGTTAAACCAGGGAAATTCAAGAAAAGATTCCTGAAAGAATTGGTACCTGCATTGAGAATTGCAAAAGGAGATGATTTGGAGAAGCAGGAATGAGAAAAATATGCATTTCAGAAATGAACATTTACATATAAACATGGGGAAATGAAAGATTTATGACATAAGTAATTGTTCATTTTTACTGTAGTAGAGAGTGCATGGAGGTTAGCATGATGAGGTGTCTGAAAAGTGAAGTTGTAGCTAGACCATGAAAAGAATTAATTGTGAGACTGAGCAATTTATATTTTATTCTAGAGGCAAAAATGAACACCTAAAATTTCTGGACAAGCCACTAACATGAGCAGATCCAAGACTTAGAAGGGTAGACATATTAGGAAGAGACAGAAAGGGAAATACAATGAAAAAAAATATTCCAAATTCAGTATTCTTTTTACATATATCATATTGCTGAGAGTTGCATTTTCCAATGTAGAAAGACCAAATAACTTTTCTATCAGCACTAACATAATTCAAATACAAATCATGTTCATTTTGTATATGCAGTGATGTACCTGCAAATTTTACTTAATACACTTAAAAAGTAATGAGTGCCCTTCATTGTTAGTAAACATTCATTCATTTCATTGAGATCAGCATATTGCAGTATTTTCTCACCATTTTAAATCTAAAAAAAAATGGAAGCATTGACCTTTATGAAAGTGCCTTGACTCTCATATAGAGCACTCTAGCATTCCTAAGTCTTTATTCTAGCTCTTTAACCAACAAAATGACTTTGCTTCCAAGTACCTAGTTGTGTATTCTGCTACTCTACACCTTTGGTCATTTTGTCAAATTAAGCAATGGAAATACTCAAAGTAGAATACTGCTGAGATTATGATTAGTGGTAGCAACCAACCTGGACCCTCAAAGACATATAAAACCAAAAGTAATCAGTGTTTATCTAACCACTGATGAATGGCACAGAAAATGGGTTTTAAAAAAGATGAATGCATACTGTGCTTCGTTAGTAGATTTAATTTGTTTAAAACATCAGTGGATATTTTATTTCTATTTATGGGTCAATTATATTTTTTATTATATAATAACCTCTAGCAATATTGGGGAATATTTATTTACACATATATTTGTTTATACATATACATGTATATTCAGTGTTATATATGTATGTGTGAATATGTGTTTGTTTATGCAAGTGAATATATGTTATTTCACAGCCTTGTTTATTGCTCTCTGAATGGTCATAATAGTTGAACAAAGTGGAATAGCAAAGATTAAAATATCATAACAAAATACTGTCTATTATTATGCTTAATCTTTACTAAATGATTTCTCAAAGGTCCTTCCATTTATGGAACCCCTAAAATAAAATGGCTTTTGAAATGCCCTCATTGAGAAGTGCTTCTGGCCTCTTTCTACTTCCAGCCAAGTAGCTCAGTATGATTTCCCCAGTGTTCTCAGGCATGACTACAGATTTCAATTTTAATCAAAAATAAGAAGGAATTACAAACAGAATATATGGATCTGAAAGTGAGAAAGGAGCTTTAAAAAAGATTTGTAACTTTAATTAAGACCCTCGTAAATTTTTTGTATTAATTTTAGTTTTCAACATTCACTTTCATAAGATTTGATTTCCAAATGTTCTCCTTATCTCTCCCTTCACACCACCCCAATACAGCATGGGTTCTGAATACCCCTTCCCCCAATCTGCTCTACTTTCTCCCTGCCCCGTTCTCTTATCCCTTTCCCTTCTGTTTTCTTATAGAACAAGACAGATTTCTATACCCTAGTCCATGTATATCTTATTTACCAGTACCATGTAAAAACAAATTTTAACAGTTTTTGAAGCTGTAATTTCTACATTCTATCCATTACTCCCTCCCCACCCACACTCACTGAGAAAACAAGCAATTCAATATAGATTATCCATGTATAGTCACACAAAACCCTTCCATAACTGTAATTTTGTGAAAGACTATATTTCTTTTTCCCTATTCCATCCCTCATTTGTTCTATTCTCTCTTTTGGTTCTGTTGCTTCTCAAAAGGTTTGCTTCTGATAAGCCTCTCCTCCCAGTTGCCCTCCCTTCTATCATCCTCTTCCTCTCTTATCCCCTTCCCCCCTACTTTCCTGTAGGGTAAGAAAGATTTTCATACCCATTTGAGTATATGTGTTATTCCCTCCTTGAGACAAATCTGATGAGAGTGAGGTTCATTCATTCCCTCTCACCTCCTTGCTCTTCCCCTCCATTGTACAAACTTTTTTCATAGCTCTTTTAATTGAAATAATTTACCCCACTCTACCTCTCATTTTCTCCTCCCAGTACATTCCTCTCTCACCCCTTAATTTTATTTTTTAGATGTAATCCTTTCATATTCCATTTACCCTGTGGTCTCTGTCTGTACATACACACATGCATGTATACACACTCACATATGTATATATCACATATACCACACACACATGCATATAGATACATATACATATATGTAAATATATGTATATGCACAATGTACAACACACATGTGTGTATACATATGTATATATGTATGCATATACACATGAATGTGTATATATAAACATATGTATATACTTATGCAGTGCATATATGTATATGCACATACATATATGAATGCATATACATACATACACACATACATACATATATTCCCTCCAACTACCCTAATACTGAGAAATGTCTCATGAGTTACAAATACCATCTTTCCCTGTAGGGATATAAACAGTTCATCTTTAAAAACTCCCATATGATTTCTCTTTCCTTTTTACCTTTGCATGCTTCTCTTGAGCCTCATATTTGAAAATCAAATTTTCTATTCAACTCTGATCCTCTCAGAAAGTATTCTTAAAAGTTCTCTATTTCGTTAAATGTCCATTTTTTCCCCCTGAAGTTTTATACTCAGTTTTGCTGTGTAGGAGATTCTTGGTTTTAATCTTAGCACCTTTGACCTCCAGAATATCATATCCCAACCTCTCTGATCCTTTAATGCAGAAGCTGATAAATCTTGTGTTATCCTGACTGTGGCTCCACCATACTTGAATTCTTTCTTTCTGGCTACTTGCAATATTTTCTCTTTGACCTGGGAACTCTGGAATACAGCTACAATATTCCTAAGAGTTTTCCATTTGGAATCTCTTCCAAAATGTGACAGGTGAATTGCTTCTATTTTTATTTTACCCTCTGGTTCTAGAATATCAAAGTAGTTTTACTTGAGAATTTCTTGAAAGATGGTGTCTAGGTCCTTTTTCGATCATGGTTTCATGTAATCCCAAAATTTTTAAAGTCCCTCTTCAGGAGCTGTTTTCCAGGTCAGTTGTTTTTCCAATGACGTATTTCACAGTGTAATATTTTCTTTCATTCTTTTGCTTTTGTTTCATAATTTCTTGGTTTCTCAGAAAGTCATTAGCTTTCATTTGCTCCATTCTAATTTTTAAGGAAATTTTTTAGTGAATTTTTTTTTTTTCCATTTGGCAATACTACTTTTTAAAGAAGTCTTCTCCTCATTGGCTTTTTGGACCTCTTTTGCCATTTAGGATAGTTTATATATTTATTTTTATTTTGTTTTTGATTTTGTTTTTTAAGGTGTTATTTTCTTTATCATTTTGGGGGTCTCCTTTAGCAAGCTGTTGACTCATTTTTAATGATTTTCTTGCATCACTGTCATTTCACTTTTCAATTTTTCCTCTACTTCTCTGACATGATTTTCAAAATTCTTTTTGAGTTCCTCCATGGTCTTGGACCAAAGCATATTTTTCGTAGAGATTTGGATGTAGGCGTTTTGATTTTGTTGTCTTCTGGTTGTATGTTTTCATCTTCCTTGTCACCAAACTAATATTCTGCAGTATGATTTTTTCCTACTGTTTGCTCATTTCCACAGCCAATTACTTCACTTTTTAGCTTTTTGTTAAGGTACTACTCTGTTTCCAGTGTGGAGATTGTAGTGAACCAAGCTTCAGGAGTTTTGTGCAGCTGTTTTAAGAGATACTTCTGGGACCTGTAAATTTTTAGTTCTTCCAGAGCTGTATGATCAAAAGGGAGGTGTTTGTTTACTGCTGTCCTGGTCTGTGTTCTGGTTTGTGAGTGACTTCAAACACTCTTTTCTGCCTTGGAACTGTGAGGAGTGTTCCACCTCCATAACCACCACAAGTTCTGCCCTGCCAGTGCTCCTTCTTGTAGAAGAACTGTGACCCAGACTGAAGCATGGGCAAAGCAAGAGAATTCTGCCTCAGTGTCAGCTAAGAGATCCCTGCAATGCTCCTCTGATCAGCCACTTGATCTCCCCACCATCTGTGGGCCAAGAGCTCTGGAAACAGCCACTGCCACTGCCACCATTACTGTGGATATGGTGAGGCCACATCACACTCTTCTCTCACCCAGGTCCAACAAACCATTCCTACTGACCTTTACATTGTATTTGGCATTTGTGGGTTGTATAGTTCAGAAAGCACCATAGCTTCCAGTGATTTGGTGCCCTGAAGCCTGCTCTGTGTTTGTTATTGTCCATCTGTGCCAGCGTGATGCACACTGGAGTATACTCTTCTTTCAGACTGGGGCAACAGACCTTTCTTGTAGACCTTCCAGATTTTCTTGGTCTTGAAATCTGCTTTACTCTTTCATTTTGTGGGTTCCGCTGCTCTAGAATTTCTTTAAAATCATTTCTTACAGGTATTTGAAGGGTTTGGGGGAGATCTCAAATAGTCCCTGCCTTTACTCCACCAACTTCACTCCACCCCAAAATTTTTAAAATATTATATAAATGCAATGACCATTCTCTGACCTTTCTTATAATTTATTGGAAACTGTTTCCACACAGTACAATAACTGATTCATTATCAAAAATAATCATCATTCAAGTAAAGTAATAGCGTGCCAAAAATGTTTACCTTCACATACAAGATGAATCTGGATGGAATCACATTAGATAATATTGCCTTATTTTAAAACATAGTGATTTCTATGTAGCCCAAAATGACATTCATATATGTAATTAAAAGTTTGATATATCTTGTATGACATATTAAGTAGCAGCATTGAAAGCAAATATATCAGAGATAATACTCTAAATGAGTATCAGCTCCTTTCTTTAAAGAAATGCACTGATTATTGTATCTCGGGTTCAAAAACTATGGCACATGGGTCAAATGCAGCCTGCTGCCTATTTTTGTACAACTCTAGGGCTGTGTAAAAGTTAATTGTGTGACAGATTTTGCCTCATAAGCTTTATATCACCAAGTTGACTTTAATCTTTTATTTAATCTTATTGATTTTCTGGAAAATAAGAAATATTACTCTAAAATTATGAAACAGGTTTCTTCAAGGACAATCCAGAATATGTTTATTCCAAATATACTGCTCCTCAAATTATCCACTTTGGAGAACATAAATGGTTTGACTTTTCAGCTTTCAAAACTGAAAACACTTTTTATCTGTGAAATTTTCTTCAGAAATTATGATTTTTTCTTCTCTTCCAAGTAGTGGTACTAATAATGCCTTGAGGATATGTTTTGTTTTCCAAACTTCCAAGGGTTCATTTATTAGCAATTCTGGTTAATAATGTGAGTGGTCAAGCTAGGTACTAACATCTGGTAATAATATAGCTAGAGTACAGTTTTCACTTCTAAGACCATATTTTCAATGAGATAGTGACAGGTTGGAACTTACTTATTACACCCACCTGGATAATGAAGGAACTCAAAGTCATACTGAATAATAATAGTTGTCATTTATATAGTACTCTAAGGTTTATGAAATGTTAAAGATATGTTTATAGCACTTAAGCCACTGAACAAACCCATAAGGATAAACTTATCATTATTAAACCAGTTTACACAGTGACATAATCACTGCTACTGACTCTGTGAAGAGTATGGAGTAAGACTTATATATTTTTTAGTTATTATTTACTTGCATTGACTTCTGCTTTTCTTCCAGAAAACATCACTAGGAACAATAGGTGAAAGGTACATGTAAGCAAATTTCACCCCTATATAAGGAAGAACATTTAACAATTTAATCTATTAATTTAATCTAATTATAAAGGACTGTGCCATAAGGCAGCGAGTTTCACATCAAAGGAAGTGTTTAAGTTGAAACTAAATAACCGTTTGTAAGAAATGTTTTGGATTAAGTTATTGCTTCATGTAGAGTTGAACAAAATTATCACTATGATCTATAACAAATTGTTAACTGCATATATGGGGTAAAGAAATGAAGTTTATACATAATGATGGAATGTGTTAAAAGGAGAAAGAGAAAGGGAGTAAAGTGTTAGACAAAGACATAGAAAGAGTCAAAGATAGAAAGAAACAGAGATAGAGAAAAATAGAAACAAAGATACAAAAGAATTGAGAGAGGATGAGTGTGTGGGGGGGGGGGGAGGTGGAGATTATCTCTTTGTAAAGCTGGACATTCGACCCTGAAATACACCGAGAATATGACTTTAGAAACTATTATGAATCAGGAAACTTTGTTAAAATGAATTCATTTCTTCTGAAAATGACAATTTTGAAGGATGACATTAATTTTCTATTTACCATTTATCATTTACTAGCAAAAAATATTTACACTAAAAATGAATGCTCTGAGAATCAAATGGATGGATCTAGAAATAACTATGTTAGAAAATGTCCCCATGTTGGGGGGTGTGGGTCCATGGAATAATACAGTTATGCCTCAAAATGAAAGAAAGCAATACATCCAAAGAGCAAAATAACCAAATCAACATAGGCAAACAAAATCTATTGAGAGATTTAAGGAAGAAGTTCAGAAGTGATCAAAGTCAATTTTGAGCCATATCCTAGGTTCCCATGTCAGGCATATCTGATATCTCTAAGGCTTAACTGGTCAATTCATGGATAAAGTAGTGAACATTAAGAGAGGAACTTGAATAAACTTATTATCTCAATTATGTTATGTGACATGATCTCCAGGAACCAGCTCACTTAGGGTATCAGTGGTACACTGACAGTCAAACTTTCAGTGATGTGTATCTCATTTTGACCTGATGGGAAATAGGAAATGCTTAAATATATGCTTCAAGAATATTTGATTGAATCAATGTGAATTGATGCAAATAAATAACAGATTAGGACACATAAATCATTCAATTAGTAAAAAAAAAAAGTTTTTAAAGCACCTACTATGATTCCAATCACTGTGCTAAGTGCTGGGGATACACAAAGAGGCAAATGACAATTCATGCTCTGGCACCAGCATGTGTAGATGAGGTGTGAGATCATTCCAAATAAGAGAGAGAGAGACAGAACAAAATATCCTAATGGATTATCTACATGAGTTACAATACCAAAATAATCCATGAATAACTAACCTATCTCTAATGGGGAGTACTTCAAACTGATGTGAAAGAAGTATAGGTTTCTATCTTCATTTCTGAAGCATTTGCAATTTGGTAACATTTTAATTCATTTCAATAAGCATTTTTATGTGCCTATTCTATATCAACCATTGTGCAAAGCACAGAGGAGACAGGGAAAATCAAGATTTCTTGCTCTAAAGACCTTAAATTTTGCAAGTAAATGCAAAACATATACAAACTAATATCAGATAGCATGTGCCACCAAATGGGAAGGGGTGGGGGGAGGAAGAAATAGGACAGACATAGAGAGACAGAGACAGTGACAGAGAAACAAAGATTGACAGACAGAGACAAAGAGAGAAAGATTGATTTATGGCCTACTTATCATTAGATTTCAATGATACATATTGGCTGTGAAACAGTAAAATATATAAATAAGAAGAGAATTACAAAGAGAGATAAGTATTACTTAAACCCCATGAAGGAGTGAATATTCACTTGGAGGGGATAGTTAGAAGTACTAAATGAGACAAAGAGTTTGAAAAGAGAGGGCCCAAGACAATGCCATATGATTTATCATTGACAGAGAACAATTTAAAATAAGTGATGAAGTCAGAATTCCAAACATAAAGGATGGTCAAGTAAATGAGAGAAAAGGAAGTGCAATCAATAGTTTTGCAGATTTTTCTAGGAGTCTGGAAAGGAGTAAATATGTAGAACAATAGGTTAAAGGAATGGCAGGGACAGGTGAAGGATCTTATTCAATCATTCATTTATCTATCCATTTACTTATTTATAGGGTGAGAAATGTGTGGACATATTTGCTATCAACACAGAAAAAAAAATAGATGAAGAGATAAAAACTTATATAGTAAAGAAATCACTATGAAGGCAAGTAGTTAGAGAAGATAGGATTAAAGATATGAACAGAAGAGTTAGTCTTCTTGAGGCAAAGGGTAAGAATTTTGTTAGTGGATGGAAATAAATAAGGAGAAATGTATTCTGATATGAAAATGTTCTCTACTTACCTATTTTGACAGAATTTTATAGTATGATGTAGGTCCTCTATACCAGTATGAGGATTCAAATAGGAATGGGTCCCTGATTGACATAAAAAGCTATATATTGATGCCATAGTATTATATATGCATATATACACATATATTCATGCATATACATATACATGCACACACCCTATTTAGCATTTCCCAATTAAATTTAGTCTGGTTCTGGCTGTTCCTAGGCAGAGTTTGCTGACAAAATTCCCCCCAAAACAAATTTGGTGACTCGTCTACATGCATGATAAAGGATGAATCCTGGAACTGTGATTTCACTAGAATGAGGAATTCCTCAATGAGGAAACTCCCTTCACCAGTAGAGATTGTCATTTTCACTTCAACCTACAGTATTAGATGTGAGGTTCTTATCCTGTGTGTGTGTGTGTGTGTGTGTGTGTGTGTGTGTGTGTGTATGTGTGTGTGTGTCATGGTGAAGCCATGGATTTGAATGGTGAAGTCACTGGATTTTTTTTTTTCAGAATATTGTTACTACATAAATTAGAATAAACCTGATTTTAAAAAGAAGTCAATTATATTGAAATATGATTATTAAAACTTATATTTTAAAAAGTTTTCCTTCTTCAGGAAAACAAATATTGAAAGGTATGCAGGTATATATAAGAGGTAGAACTTGAATCTTGGTTTTCCTGTCTCTGAGACTGGCAATCTATCCACTTTGTCATTTAGTGAGGGAGAAAGAGTTATGTGAAAAATGAAAATGTAAGTAACTTTGATGTGGAAGTCTATCTAACTGGGGAATAGATATCTTTAAATTAGACAATACTATCTCATTCCCAGGGAAGATCATGACCCTGCATTTTTCTCTTTAAGAACCTAATAATTACTTTTATCAATATTTTAGATTAAAATTATTTTGGTAAATTTTATTGCATCAAACAATTCTTTTAAACTGGAAAACATAAATCTATGTACATATATATATACATATATACACATATATACATACATATAATTGATTTATTTTACAAAAGAAGTGATTTTTCAAAGAACACATTTTTTAGGAAATATAAAATTAGAGCCTGACATCTCATAACTTTCAATTCCTTCCTTGTTCTAATAAACTGTATTGCTTTTTCCTGTGAGAAGTAATTCATTTGAATCCCCACTCTATTTCAATCAGTATCAATTAATTTGATATGATTCTATTGGGGTAGTGATTATAAGTTCTGTATATTAGACCCCAGAACTGTGAATTTCAGATTGTGAGATCACTTGCTTAATCATAGGAAGCTAACTAGTGGACCTCCACCCTTGTTTTTCCTTGACATGGTGACCTAGTCCAGTGTGGTGAACGTGAGTCCCCTATATGGAAAATCTTCCACTTTATTTTTGTACCTTTGGACCATTCTCTTTTGTCCAACACAAGGTGGCCATCTTATGACCATCAAGTCAGTGGAGATGTCCCATACTTCACTCAACTTTTGATCCTCCTGTATTTTTGGCCCTCAAGATCAACCAATAAGATACTGTATTTTATCATGTCTCTTTTGGATATTTGGGTATCAAACCCTATTAAAAAAAAACAACACAAATCCCAGAGAAGGGGGCATCTCAGATCATGAGGAAGATCTGAGGTCCTCTTCATTAGAGGGGAACATGGTACCTTTAATAAAGTGTCATTGGCTCAGGCCACTGCCTCAATCTCTTTTATTGTAGGTTGAACAATTTTAATCCCTACATTCCCTTTCCATTGCATTTTAGTAGTGCTAGACAAGTGTATTTTGAATATTCCTATTGGACTCAAAACATTAATATTCAGTATCTCCAATTCTTTGGAGTATATTGCTAAATTCTTCTATGCTCCAGTGACCTGTCATCTATAAAGCAGGTGCTTCCTTGACAATGGAGTCTTTTCTGTTTTTCATTTAGAGACTACTTATAGGACAGATGCATCTGCTTTTTGCAGCTGCCTGATTACTCTGACATTATTTTAATTGGGCATATTTTAGGCACTGAAAGAAAGGAAATTGGGATGCAAAGCCCAAGTCAAGATTCACTACTCTAAGCTCCAGACTTCTGAAGAGATTCCCAATCAATTTGCTAACAATTGACTAAACTTTGGTGTCTTAAGGCTTTTCTCTTTTTTATTTAATTACAATTTTTCTTTCTGAAAGAACGGAAGTGGCTTTTAAAAAACTTTATAAAGTTTATTTAGACCTTTTATGGATTATAAAGTATTGAAGATTCACATTTTCCTCTGGAAGACTGAAATAATTTACCACTCAATTTATAATTATGTGACATTCTATCTCCTTTCTCTATGTTTTTTTTTTTTGTACAGGTAATCAATCCTTCATGTTTGTAGGTGTTCCCTCTTCACCTCAGTCTGATAGTCTCCATTTTCCTTCAAATTTGGGTTCAGATACAATCTCCTCCATAATGTATTTTTTCTTGATAATCTTATTCTTTAAGATGTCTCTTAACTTTATCGATATTTGTGTCTCTACCTATATATACCATATACCAGTATGTTTTCTCTGCCTAGTAGAATGCATGCTCTGTTAAGACATGAGCAATTTCATTTAAAAATTATAATATTCATCTTTAACATTTAACAGTTCCTTGCAAACAGTAAGTGATGAATAAATGTTTCTTATGTGATTGATTTCTATAAAGAATTTTGTTTCACTCTCCCCTTTAAACCTGTACATTAGACATCATGTCACACATATTTATAAATATTTCATATCTCCTCTAGTAGATTTGAATATACTTGAGGGCAAAGGATTTTGTTTTTATTTATCATTTTACACTTATCACGCAGAATATAATTTTGCTCAGTGTAAATCCTTAATGTTTGTTGAATTCAATTCATTGAATGGATTTAACCAAGGGGTTTCTGTCAGGCTTTTCATTATAATAATGGAAATTAGTATTTCATTCTTTTTACTTATAACATGGATTGTAAAATGGATGTAAAACATTTTTATTCAGTTCATTTAGGAAATTTTGCAGTGTACCTGTACTCAAAGAAAATGCTATAATGTCATATGAACAGGAATGTTTGGAAAGTTTTATGTTCAATAGCATTGATAAAATGACAAAATTGATTATCCTGATGAAGAATTTAATTTCACTTTGAACCTTGTTTTAGACCTCACATATTTTTGGTAATAAATGAGTCATGAATTATAGTTATTCCTATGGCACTTTAAATAGAAAAATTTTTTGCCCTTTATTTTTTTTAATTAAAATTTTATTCTCAACTCCATAAAAATTGTTAATATCTATTTCTTAACACTTTCAGTTCCCAATTCTTATTATCTCCCTCTTCTAACCCCACTTTGTAAAGTGAAACATTTTGATATAGTCAAACAACATGATATGTCATATTCATGTGCAATTATGCAAAATGTATTTCCTTATCAGCTGTTCCAAAAAAAAAGGTAAATAAAATTCAGGACAAATAAAGAATGTTTTAAAAAAAAAGTATGGTTTGATCTGTATTTAGGTTCCACTAATTCTTTTGCTAAATGTAAATATTAATTTTCATTATAAGTCCTTTGGAATTGTCTTGGGATATTGTATTGCTAAGAATAGCTAAATCATTCACAGTTGTTCCTTATGCAATATTGCTGTTAGAGTTTACAATGTTCTCCTGGTTCTCCTCATTTGATTCTGCATCAGTTTATGCAAATCTCCCCAAATTGTTCTGAATCCATCCTGCTCAACCTTTCTTATAGCATAATAATATGCCTTTATATTCATATGCAACAGCTCATTTAGGAATTCTCCAATTGAAAATCAGAATTGGGCAAGAGGAAGCCAGTAAAATTATTAGAGATTAAGAAATAATAAAACAAAATATAAAGAATGAAAGAATATAAAACAATTTGAAAAATCTCAAAAGAAAAACAACTGATGTGGAGAATAGTTCAAGAAAAGGAAACAATAATATTCAGACTTCCTGAAAGTTACAGTCAAAAAAAAAAGAATCTTGATACAATAATAAAATAAATAATCAAAGAAAATTTTCCAGAAGCATTGGAACAAGAGAGTAAAGTATAAATAGAAAAAAATCCACCAAACACCACCCAAAAGAGATATTATAAGGAAAACCCACAAGAATAATATAGTCATATTGTAAAAACCCCTGCTGAAGGGTAAAATACTGCAATCAAACAGAAAAAAAAATATAGTGGTGCCACAATTAGAATTACACAAGAACCAGAAGCAGTGACACTAAAAGACTAGAGGTCTTTGAACACTATATATTGAAGAACAAAAGAACTGTGATTCCAGTCAAAAACATCATACCTAACAAAGCTAAGCATAATTTTGTATAAAAAAAAGAGAAATGGACACATAATGAACTGTTAGACTTTCAGGACTTCAAAAAAAATGAACATAATAAAAGATTTAACATACAGAGGCCAAGAGAAATATAAGGTACATACAAAAAACAAATTACAAGGTACTCCTTTTATGTATATAAAATGGAAAACATTTGTCTGAGATGGTTATTAGTAATAGGACAGTTCAGAATAAAGATAAGCGTAGACTTGAATATGATATGACTTTAAAAAGTAAAACCAGTAGGAACAACTTAAAGGAGTAATTATCATATGCAAATGAAATAAAAGTGAAAGAACCAACACAGAGGATTTAGATAGGACAGGAAAGCTGTTAGTTCCAGAAATTTTTTTCATCAAGAATGGATGTAAGAGGGAATGTATAAATCTCTAGAAGAGTATAAAAATCTTCTGAATTCAGAAAGAAATGAAATGCTAAGGGAATAGGAAGTGAACTCTATAGGGGAGGGTGAGAGAATAGCTTAAATGAAGAGGGGTATAGAAGTGTGTTTAGAGCAATAGGAATGGGTACATAAGAGAGGGATCTTTGGGGGGGCGTAAGTTAAATGATAAGAGGGCAAGGTAGTGGATAGAAGTAAAGGATTTAGAAGTGACAGGAAATAAGAGATATACAAAAATATAAAAACAAAGATCAGAAATAAAACTCGTTGGGAAAAGCATATATCTATATCTATATCTATATGTGTATATGTGTGTTTAAGTATAGGTATATATTTATATTTCTATATATAAGAAATCCACACTTAATAGTAGTCTTCAGCATAAGAGAAGGAAAAAGTCAACAAAATAAAAAGTGCACAGCAGAGAACAAAAGAAAACTTACAATGAAGCAAAGAAATGATGGACAGCTCTCAACACAACAGACAACATTTATTATATAGGCTTTCTTGAAATGGAAATACATTGCTATTTATTTTGAATTCTCTCATATTCTGTTGTGCCCATGACAATTTTTTTCCTTTTCTTATTTTGCATTTAATTTTAATATTTAAGTTTATAATGTTTCTTTTTTTCTCATTGCATGTTTAGGTTTTAGTAATAAAAAAGCAATTGTTATTTAGAACATTTTTCATATTATATTTCATATTATAGATAACTTTGATTACATTGTTGGAAGATGACCTTCTTATATTCTTTGACCATTGACTCAGTTCTCTACATACTTGAGAAATTAGGTCTTTTTCAGAGAAACTTGCTGTCTTTCATTTTCACAGTTGTGACTGCTAAATGTGTATTTCCCTCCATTCTATTTTCCCTCTCTTTATCCTATTCTCTCTCTCCTTTTACCCTGTCCATTCTCATGTTTTGCTTCTTTTACCTACCCTAATCTGCCTTCTTTTTACCAGCCCTTTTCCTTCCCTTTCTTTCTATCATTTCCTTCCTCTCCTTTCTTTGAATATGGTAGATTTCTATATTCAACTATTAGTCATTTTCTCTTTGAATGAATTCATATGAGACTAAGGTTTCTCCATCTAGCCCAACTCCTCCATCTTCCCCTCCACTGTAAAAAGTCTTTGACACATTTTTTAGATGAATAATTTATCCCAATCTACCTCTTCTTTT
This sequence comes from Pseudochirops corinnae, assembly GCA_028646515.1. Lineage (NCBI taxonomy): Eukaryota > Metazoa > Chordata > Mammalia > Diprotodontia > Pseudocheiridae > Pseudochirops > Pseudochirops corinnae. Next base: position 124,573,991 of record CM053587.1, read on the forward strand.
CCCCTTCTCCCAAAGCATTTCTCTTTATCACCCTCTTCCTTGTTTAGACAATCATCTCACTATATTTTCATTTAAACCTGTGCCTTCTGTCTGTGTATACTCCTTCTGACTGTCCTAGTAACGAGACAGTCTTTAGGAGTATCATTTTACCATTTAGGAATGTAAACAGATTAATCTTACTACAACCCTTATGACTTCTCTTTCCTGTTTACTTTTTTATACTTATCCTGAAGTTTATATTTGAAAGTCAAAATTTCTATTCATCTCTGATCTCTGCTTCAGGAATGCTTGAAAGTCTTCTTCACTGAATATTCATTTTTCTTCCTGAAGAATTATACTCAGTTTTGTCAGATATGTGATTTTGGGTTGTAATCCTAACTCTTTTGCCCTCTGGAATATCATATTCCAAGATCTCTGATTCTTTAATGTAGAAACTTCTAAATTTTATAGTATTCTGACCATGGCTTCACAATATTTGCATTTTTTCTTTCTGACTATTGTGATATTTTTTTTTTCTCTTGACCTTAGAAATCTGGAATTTGGACACACAACCATATACATACACAAATACATGCATGCATACACACATACATACATAAAAATACACACACATAATCACATATATAAGAGTTTGTCTGTGATGAATTTGTGTGTCTTTTTCCACTTAACCAATTTGGTTTTTAAGATGTTATTTCGGGGGTGGCTAGGTGGTGCAGTGAGTGGAGCGCTGGCCCTGGAGTCAGGGGAACCTGATTTCAGATCTAGCCTCAGACACTTAACACTTGCTAGCCGTGTTACTTTGAGCAAGTCACTTGGCTCCAATTGCCCTTCCTTCCCCTTTTCAAAAAAAAAAAAAAGCCAAAAAAAATGTTACTTAATTCATAATTTTTTTTGTGTGGCCCTTTTATACCAATATTAACTTTTTCATTTTGTATTCACAGTTATTTCAAAATTTTCTTGTATCACACATTTATGTTCCTAATTTTTACCTTATTATTTTGTTTTTTTTAAATTAATTTTTAGCTTTTTCAGGAATTCTTTTGGGGTTTATATACACTTCACATTTTTCTTTGAGGTTTCCAATATAACCTTTTGATTTCATTTCTTTTTCTGAGTTTGTGCTTTATCTTCTCTGTCAACAAAAGTAACTTTCTATGGCCAAGTATTTTTGTTTGTTTGTCTGAAAGGGAGTTGTGCTCTCTGAAGCAGAGTTTGAATGCTTGGCAGTTTAGTTTGAGTAAGGAGTTCAATGTCTGGTACCTTATCCAAGTGATTAAGTTTCCTGACATGCACTAGTAGTCTATCCAGATTTCATAGGCATGCAGCAATGAGGTCAACAACAGCTCTGTGGATCTTCAGTCTGGTATTTATTTTAATACCTCTTCTGTCCCATACTTTCCTTTGGAGCCTTCCAAACACTGAGCTTGCTCTGGCAATGTGTGCATCAGCCTCATCAATGTATAGATCCCTGGAAAGTACACTACCAAGATAAGTGAACTTATCCACAGCATTCAAAACTTCTCCATTTGCTGTAACCAATGGTTCCTCATATAGATGGTGTGGTGGTAGCTGATGGAGCACTTGTATTTTCTTTTTGCTAATTGTTAGGCCAAAATTAACACAAGCAGCAGAGTATTGATATGTACTTTGTGGCATCTCAGCTTCAGAGGCTGCACACATTGCCATGTACCAACACTCCTTCATGTAGTGGTCTTGCCTTGTAGCCTTTCCAAATTTAAGAAGTTACCATAAGTGTGGTAGTTGACCTTGACGCTGTGTTCATCCTCATTGAAAGCATTTGCAAATATGAGTGAAAATATTATCCTAAAAATCATGGGAGCAAGCACACAGCCTTGTTTCACTCCACTGGTGTCTGGGAAGGCATGAGAGCATTGTCTATTATCTAGAACCCAGGCAAGCATGCCTTTATGAAATTGGTGTACAATGCTGATGAACTTTTCCAGGCAACCAAATTTTGACATATTTTTCTATAAGCTCTCATGACTAAGAGTGTAAAAGGCCTTGGTCAGATTTACATATATACTCATATGTGTATGTATGTGTGTGCACATGTATACACATATAAACATATCCGCACTTAATTGTAGACTTCTTAGGTGAGGGGGATAGGAAGGAGGAAAAAAAGAACAAAGTAAAAGTGCACAGAAGAGAACAAAAGAAAATTTAGATGTAAGCAAAGAAAAGATGGATAGCTCAGAAGACAATGTGTAGTATTTATTATATAGGCTTTCTTAAAAATGGAAATGTACTGCTGTATATTTTTAAATTCTCTCTTTCTGTTGTACACATGGCAATGACATTTTTTTTCTTTTCTTATTTTTTGTATTTAAGTATTAATATTTAAGTTCATGATATGCTTCTTTTTTTCCTTTCTCATTGCCTATTTAAGTTTTGGTATTTAAGCTGAAAATAAATTAATAAAAAAGGAAATAGAAAGTTTAAAGTAAAAGAACTAAAAAGTTCCTGTTCATGTTTTAAGACCATCATTACATCCAGATTACTGAAATGTTCACTTGAAGATAATAGAAGATAAATTTTCATTGGCATCAGAGCAGTACGTAGAAAATTTGGGGTGATAGATGCTTTTAAGCATAATGAGAAATGGTAGTGCCACACACTGGAGCCTAGTGCCAGCTTGATTTACAAGTGACTCATGTAGGGTTCTCACCTGGCCAACTATTATTAGACCCCTTCAAACCCATGTTGAAAGGGCAGAGGGGTGGGAATTCATTGGGCCAGAATTCAGGGGAAGGTTCTGGCCTTCTGCTAAGAATGCTTTTCAGGACCAAGGGGAGAAGTCACTGGTTAGACTTTGGATTTTAGGCATTTGATTTAAGACATTACTGGAGATTCTAAGTTGGTGAATATTTAACGACTTGTAAAGAAACAGAAAATTCAAACCAGGACTGGTTTGAAATTGGCTATAGATCTGTAAGCTCATTCCTGTTAAAGATACTCAATATATTCTAAGTGGTATCATAAAGGGGATGAAGATATCAGACTTACTTTAAAGGAGGTAATTTAGGGAAATACGTAAATCAAGAAGGAAATTATTTCTGTCTCACTGTGTGATTAGAAGGTTCTTCTCAGCAAGGTTATTAGTTTTATATCTCTCAGTCAACAGTAACATACGAGAAAAAAAAAAGATTGAGGAAAAGTGACAAGAGTCTATCTCAAGGACTCAAAAGAGGCCACTTGCTGGCACCTAAAAATATAGGAAAAATTTGTTTCACTTTGATGACCTAAATCTGATCATGCAGGGAAACAGAGTCAATTAAGGATGATAGGAATGATCCTAGGGATAATCACAACTCTGAAAAGTAACGTGTCAAGACCACCCCCCTTTTTTTACTCCTCTCTTTTTACTATTAGGAAACACCCTTTTTTCCAGACGGAAGGCCCAGCAAGCAAGCTGTACCTTGAACTTGGAGTAACAACAATCCTTTGCACTCACCCTTTGGATGAACTCTGTCACATCACAATCCCAGAATTGTTTTGTACCTGCCCCAAGTGGACCCTGACTTCAGACAAACATCTGCAGGAACCATGCTCTGGTCATGAAGTCCTGCTATGAATCAAACCAGTCTCATTGTTGCTGTTACCCTTCAATGTCGTGCCTACAGCTCACTGCACTGCCACTGCTATATGTATCAAGTTTTGGACTCACTAAAACAGGTCTCCTACTAAAGGAGGCCCCGTATGTCTAGTTTCCCTCTTCCACCAGAGCGGGGGAAAAAGCTTTTTGCTTATAACTACCGTTTGCTCTTTGTTTTTAATTTATTTTTCAGAATTAACTATGGATTTTGATAACCTATGAGAGCTCTTTGGCATTTTCAGAATTAACAGTTGTTGTATGACCTCTGTTATTCTTTGATCATTTGTTTTCAGAGTGGACAGGATAATTCTAGCTTTATGTAAATTCACATTACCCAAATTCAACTTTACTTTAACAATTCTGAAATAAACCTGCTTTCCAATAAAAAAGCTTTGATAACTTTACCGTATAGTACTATGCTGTCTCTCCATTCCTCCCTCCAGGCTAGGCACTTCCATTCACTCTACTCCACCCTCTCACACAAGCAAACAAACAAAACAACAAAAACCTCCAAGTGACAGCAGAACAGATAGAGAGACAGCCACTGCCAGATCTGGGGCTTGATTTGAGACCTCTGTTGTCTATAGAAGAAACCTTTAGCTTACTTTGCCCAGTTGTCCCTGTGTCCATGTTGCATGTATGTGTTCCCCAAGCAGTACTGGATGCCTGTCTCCCCTGTCCTCACCCTTTCCTCTCCTGTTTGTGTCTCTGTTCGTTCCCCATGCATTTGATCCCTTCTCTGTTCTTCCTCTTGGTTCCTGCCAGGCACCCACAGACTGGCCCTGGCTAGCATGTTCTTCCTCCTGGTCTTACTTATCTTTCATTGTCCCCCTATCCTTGAATCATGTGCCAGTCCCCTCACTCCAGGAGCAGAACTTCTTCCCTTCCTTTCTTCCTCCTTTTTTCTATCCTTCCCCACATCTCTGGGCAAATTCTCATCACGTAAAAATCACTGTAAGTGGAAGTCTCCAAACTATTTTCATTTTCCAGCCAAAAGACCTCCCAAACTGGCCTTTCATTAAAGCAAGATCAGTTTGTTTTCTTCATTCCATATTTATTCTGATTTTATGTGACAAAGACTACCCTGTTGGGTCGACAGGCATGTAGTTTCTATGTTAAGAAGGTATCAACATGTGGGATTTGGTTAACCATGTCCTTCAATCCTAATCAGTTTTAAACTAAGTAGATCATGCTATATTACATGGAAGGGGGGTTGGGAGAAGTGAGTTAAGATTGGCTACTCCCTAGGCCCATGCTAAGGATTTGTATTAACTGCATTATCAAATGAGAGGGCAGAAAATCACTCTTAAGTCTTCCAGAAAAAAAAAAAATGCCTGGCTTTAAATAGTAGATTATTAAGGGATATACAATGAAGGTTTTTATTTTTTAGATGAAACCTCATAAAGAAAAGGAATAACATGATTTTTAAGGCCCTGATGGAGAAGTTAAGAGTTTTTATTTGCTTAAAAGTATATATGCTGTTTCCTGGTATACACTGCAAGACCTGGGAGGACAGAAAGTGCCGTTTTTGTTTGCTTTGAATGCTCAACACTAAGCACTGTACTTGGAATGCAGTAGACACCTGATAAATGCTTCAGGATTAATTGATTAGTTAATTGGTTGAAAATCTTGAATCTCTAAAAAGATCTACATGACTTGGAATGTATGAGTGGTGATGCTTTTTCACACAAATTTCTTGTGAAAGTCATAATAAATTCAAAAGCTGTTATGAAACTGGAGTAGTTAGCATATGAAAGGGGTCTGATCTGGGATGGGTGGCATGTTCATCCTTATGATTGAAAGCTTTATATAGGGGGATATAAGATTCCAAAATTTACCTAAAAGAGATTGGGAATGGAGAATAGAAAAGTATGTTTTGACTTGGAACATGAGAAAAATCTTGGGAACATATTTTGTCTGCCCTTAACTTGAGCAAAAATAATTAGAATCCTGGTTTGGTCCAGGGGGAAAACTATTAAAGTTCAATTATGACTGTAGGAGGCCTTCCTCTTGATGTGTGAATCCCACTCACTCCCTTACTACCTTCTTCCAGAGTTTGAATGAACAACAAATGATGAACAGATATTCTTGGCATATGCCATTAGGGACTGATGCTTCTTTTAGATGACAGGAAGAGATTTAGCCTTCATTAGTAGGGAAATGTTTTAGAGAAGTGGACAATTTCTATTACTGCTAAAATTGTGGTTGTAAGCATAAAATAAATAATCATTTACTATTATTTTCCATTTCCTCTCTTTTAGCACAGTCCACTATGTTGTACCTCTGCATGGAAGTGTACTTTCCTATTCCCAGAACTGTTATTCCCCCTCAGAAATTTTATATGACCTAGGATACCTATCTGGATTGTTGGGATAGGTCAGTAATGGATAACTAGGTACATCACACTCCAATGGAACTGGATAAGAAGACCAAAGAATATAGTTGCCTAATGATATAGCTCTCAGATGAAGCATACTTTGTTTCATAAAAACACACAAGCATATGCACATAAATAAATACCCTCAAAACCAATAATACTAATGTGGACACACATATATTCACATGGAAAATAAAGCAGGGAAAGATGTGGAATTTCATTTGTAGAGATAATAAATTAAATTTGCGAGCCGATTTCTCACTCCTGACCTCCATTTAAAAATACTGCTTTATAAATGAAGCAAATGCCTAGAAATGCACACTGCTACTATCAAAATAAAGATATGAATTAGAGAGATTTTATATTCATATGCAAGTAATCCCTAATGTTGGCACTGTAGTGCAAATCAATTAGCTCACACACATATAAACTAGCTTTAAATTATAATCTGCTTTGAAACTAAATGTTTAATAACCATTTTGAAAGACAGTTAATTATAAAATGCTCACTTTCCAAATAAGATTTTATACTATTACAGTGATTTGTTTGATTAACCATGTTTAAAGTGCTCCCCCACATTTGAATATTCAGTATAATCTATTGTGAATTAGAAGGAAAAAAAATGTTTATATAAAATGCTAATAAACTACCAACTTTAGCATGTTATACATAAATATATATATTTTCATATGTGTTTGTGAATATGCTTTCATTATTACTAATTTTGTAATTGTAAAATCATAAGCCTGTGAGTGTGACATCACATCAGAATTATTACTAATAAGCCATCATGAGGAGTTCAAAATTGTCATCATGCTTGAATCTAAACAACATTAAAACATCCAAATGAATTATTAAAACAATGGTAAAATGTCTAGTCTGTTTCCCTCCAAACAAGAGTGTAACATTTCTTTTTTCTCATTTATTTTCTGGATTCATGTTCTAATATTAAATTTCCCGTTCCTACCATGCAGCTTATCTAAATGTGGTCTATTCTTCAGGGTATAGCTCAATTATACTTCATCCACAAAGTCTTTCCAGATAAATGCAGCCCACTTGGGTCTTTAATTCCTCTGGAATCATCACCTTTATTGTCAGTCATTTTAATTTAATAATTATTCTGTATCATTTTGAGAAGTGCATTGTGCTTTTTCCTATTATTCATTAATCATATTGTTATTTAAATTTCCATATTCATAATGTGACTAAAGTAAGGAGACGATTTTGAGGAGTGTATAATACAAATCAAAATAATTATTGTATTTTATAATTTATTTTTGCTTTACAATTAAAATATAAACTTCTGGAGGGAAAGGGCCAGGTTTTGTAATTCCTGTGCCCCCTATATTGATTTTTCAAATGTTTTGTTCCCATTAAGCATTCAATATATATGTTAGCTAATTTGATTAGAAAATATTCAAATTTCTCAGCTTTGCTGTTTACTCTGTGGAGGTTCTAACATTGATTAGAAATTTCACAGTAGGGGCGTGTGTGTGTGTGTGTGTGTGTGTGTGTGTGTGTGTGCATGCGCATGTGCACACACAGAGACAGATACAAAATTCTCAAGGCTGAATTTCTAGAATCACAAATATTTCAAAATAAATTCTTGACTTCTAAATCAACACTGAGAATGAGTGAAGCCTTATCTGAAGTTATATGACATCATTAGAGAAACCATATATGGTGAAAATTTTGTAAATATTAACAATGATTATAATTATTTTAATTGATTTATATTACATCAGAATACTAATTCTGAAAGTAAAGTGAGCATGTATGTTCTGATCATGAACATGTTTAAAATATATAGGGAATCACCTGAAAGTGAAAGTGAGTAGATTTAGGAAAATTAAAAGGAACTGTTTCATCACTTCGTAGAAGAGCATACAGAGTGCCTTTTACAAGATGTTGTAAAGATCACAAATATCTATAGGAAAAAGCAGTGTTTACATTAACAAATCAACATCAATTGATCAATAAATTTTTATTCAGTATCTACTATGTGCCACTTATTTTGATAACTGCCTTATGTTTAGTTCGTGGATGATGGATCTATAATGAGGTTGATGTTACTTCATTGGTGCTAAAATCTGGTTTTCCTTCAAAATCTCTTCTAATACTATAGAGATCATTGTTTTTCATTTATAATGGAATTTATAGTAGTATATTAATTTGAAAGAGTCATTGTTTTCATGTAAGATATTTTAAGCTTCTATTAAAAACCAAATCAAATTTGGTAGTTTTAAAATCCTTTGTACAGTTTTGAAATTTTTGAAGGAAATTTTTGGAAAAAAATTTTAAATAAAATTTATTGTTTGTTTTATTAAGTAGAAATAAATCTATTCTAAAAATTCTGAAAATAAATCTTTAAATATAAATGTATTATATTTATATATTTT